>JANBXA010000609.1:19955000-20555000 GCA_030556225.1 Cricetiscus sungorus | reverse complement strand
CCAGGATAACTAGAGACCCAATCTCAAACAACAACAACAACAACAACAACACAACAACGACAAAAAAATGGGACAGGTGGTGGTGGCGCAAGCCTTTGATTCCAACACACTCAGAAGGCAGAGACAGGTGGATCTCTGTGAGTACAAGGCCACCCTGGACTATAGAGCAAGTTCCAGGACAGGCTCCAAAGCTACACAGAGAAACCCTGTTCAGAAACAAAAAACTAAAGCAACAACAACAAAAGGATTTTTCCCCCTGGGTATGGTGGTGCACATTTAATAAGCACTTGGGAGGCAGAGGCAGGCAGATCTCTGTAAAATTGAAGTTATATTGGTTTACATAGTGAAAGCCTGGATCAAAAGGGAAAGAAAATATATTCTTTTGAAAAAGCTGAGCATGAGTGCTCATGGTTGTAATTACAGTTCTTGACACTGTTGAGATAGAGAGACACAGAGAAAGACAGATACGAAGAAGCGATATATTAAGAAACACAGAGACAGAGATAAACACACACACACACACACATGCACACACACAGACACACACACACACACACACACACACACGAGAGAGAGAGAGAGAGAGAGAGAGAGAGAGAGAGAG
This sequence comes from Cricetiscus sungorus, assembly GCA_030556225.1. Lineage (NCBI taxonomy): Eukaryota > Metazoa > Chordata > Mammalia > Rodentia > Cricetidae > Cricetiscus > Cricetiscus sungorus. The sequence continues at coordinate 20,554,396 of JANBXA010000609.1, read as the reverse complement.
AGAGAGAGAGAGAGAGAGGAGAAATGAATATGAACCATTGGGGAATTGCATCCAGTGTCTTGGGAACAGAGAGGAAGACCGTCCCCAGTCCTGTCCATCTGAGAGCTTGAGGTTATTGTTTTCTTCCCCAGAGCAGCTGCCATAGTGGGAGAGAGAATGAAGGAAGAAATTAAATGGCATTTCTTCTATGTGCTTTGAACATTAGGAGACTTATTTTCCCCTCTTTCTGGAGCTCTTTTTGTCTGTGTCAATTCACCCTTCTAGGTTGGCCTGAGTCTATTTTAGTGAAGACTGGAAGAAAAATAATATTGAACTCACTGCTAGTTCTGATTTGCTTCAATTCTGGTGTTCTTCATGAAGTTACCTGTCATTTTCTTTTCCAGATGTTTAAATGGCTTCTTTATGCCTTTTGCTTAGATGTGTTTTGGGCTGGGGGAAGATCTTGACCAGGCTAGCCTTGAAATCGCTGATTCGATTCTTCTTACCTCAGCCTCTTGAGTAGCTGGGATTATAGGTGTGTGTCATCAAACCTAGAAAGAATCAGTTGAATGGATTAGTCTGTGTTTACTGGAATCAGAACCTCTGGGTTGTAAACTAGATTGCAAATATGAACATGTATAGATAACGGAGTCTTTGGTGTTTATTTGTGAATAGTCAGGTGGGTCTTTTCATGCTCTTCCCGAGGCAACTACCTTAGGTAATGATTAATCTTCTGGTTGTCTATTGCTGTAGAAGAAATTGTCTTCAAATAGTATGATCAACTAAAATAGCACCAATAATTTCATTATCGCAGTTTCAGGCATGGAGTAGATTTGCCTAGGTGGTTCTGTTTGCAGTTTCTTGTATATTTATGGAGGAGTAGGGAAAGATCCTGGCTACAATAAAGATGAAGAGATTCCTTGTTGTAAAGAAGGCACTAAGCAGTCTTGGCTAAATGCTCACCCACAGGAAGGAGGGAGTGTTCTGAATAGACTTCTATCTTCTTCAATGAATCCTAACTGCAAACCTATCTGGAAGAGAGAACATGGACAGTTGGTAGGGATATAAGATTCAGTAAATATGAAGTGCTCAACACCAGGCAGTGACTGAGTGTGTTAAGCTTTCTTTTCTTCCTTGACTAGACAAACAAGGTGGGTTGAAAACTCTAGTTAGTAGGATTTGTTCCAAGAGGTTTTATCTCTGAAGACCTTGCCATAATTCTGAGTTGGGCTTGATCCTAAAGTTCAACTAAATACTTGTTTTCTGAGTCAACAGGAAGACAGCATTAAAAGGGTCATCTGGATAAAATGACCCCTCCCATCCATCTTGACCCCTCCCACCCACCTTAGAACAGACCATCTGCAACTCTTCTATGCAGAATGGCAAGATTCTTTAGTTCCCTCTAGTTCAATCCTCTTTTCCCCAAGTTATTAGTTGAAGTCTAGATGGTGGAGGTATTTATTTCATTGCCCTCACCGATTGCCCTTACCTAGCCTTGCATTGAGGCAGCCTAGAGCACAGTCCATTTGTAAGATGCCTGGAAGACTCTGGGGAGTCCAGAGACTCTGGATATAGTCAGAAAGGTGACAAAAAGAGGTGTGTGTGTGTGTGTGTGTGTGTGTGTGTGTGTGTGTGTGTGTGAACAGTAATGTGGTTTTGTAACTCCTGGGAGGCCTCACTTTATCAGGCTCAGAGAGGCCACACACCCATGTGACATCAAACTCTTAGCGGTGGTATTGGGGACAGGACTGGAAATCTCACAGCGAATCAATCGGAGCTGATGTTCTTGCCAGGAACGAATGACCTCTGCAGTCCCATTTAGGTAGCGTGCTACTACCCAGAAACTGGCTATCTGACCCCAGACGGTCTGACCAGGTACTCCTGGACAGGACGATTAGCGTGGCGCCACGGAAGGGTTCACTGCCTGCCTGCTGGAGAGGGATAGAGCCCGCCCCACCCGGACAGCGGGGTGGCCGTGTTCTAGGCGAGGGGAGGGGGAGCGACGACAGACGAACAGGTGCGCGGGCGGGGGGCGGCGCTTGGGGATCCTGCGCACTGCGCGCGCCCCTCCCCCTCAGCTTGGTGCAGCCCAGGCCAAGCACTGGCGGCTGGAGGAGGAGCTGTGGCTGGCCGTAGCCACCGGGTAGGTCGGCACCGCGGGAAGCTGCCAACGACAGCGCGGGCTGTTGCTGGTCCCCGCGTGGAAGAGGCGCGGGCGGCCCCGGAGTCATGGATCCTGGTGACGCGGCGCACGCCGGTCCAGGGAGGGCTGTTTGGGCGCTGTCGCCGCGGCTGCTGCTGCTGCCACTGTTGCCGGTGCTGCTGGGTCGGGGGCTGCGGGCCGGGGCCGCGGCCTCCTCCTCTGGGGCGGCGGCCGAGGACAGCAGCGCCATGGAGGAGCTCGCCACCGAGAAGGAGGCGGAGGAGAGCCACCGGCAGGACAGCGTGAGCCTGCTCACCTTCATCCTGCTGCTCACCCTCACCATCCTCACCATCTGGCTCTTCAAGCACCGCCGGGTGCGCTTCCTGCACGAGACTGGGCTGGCCATGATCTATGGTGAGTTCCCTGCCACTACCCGGCCCACATCCCTTGGGCGGCCAGTTGTGCTCCTCGGGTGCCACACAGTGCTCCTGCTTCACTTCCCAGGGAGTTTCTTCTTTTGCGTTTCCCGCTGAGACGCTGTGGGTTTCCAAGGTCAATTGTCTGCATTTTTCCTGCTTGCTGCTGTGGTTAAAAAGCATTTTGTCCCTTATCTACGTTTCTTTACCAGGAATCAAAATGAAAGACACAGAGGTGGCTCCTTAGCCCCTCTGCTTGATTGTGTGTTTCTCTTGTGTCCCTCTCCATTAACCTCTACCTCCCTTCCCACCCCGGTTTAGATCTGCAGAGGGAACAGGGGCAGGAGGTGGGTGATTTCCCAGGGAGTTGTGCCATCCCAGGAGACATCCACAGATGGCTGAGAAAGAGGTCTGAATGTTAAGTCTTGATTTGGGCTGTCCATGATGGTCATCCCAAGTAGGTGCCCACTTCTGAGGTCTGTGTTCTTTTTACCTCTTGTGAATAATGTCTGAGGAGTAATGAAAGGTGAGTGCGGTCTAGGACCCAGAGTGGTGAAACCATGTCAGGCCTAACTGTTGAGACAGGTATTCTTAATGTAACCTATTTCCTTGCTTTCTGCAAGCCAAGGATAGCTCTTGTATTCTTAAAATGGTAACACGGAGCAACTTTAAAGATACATTTCTGTGTGCGTGGAAGGAAAAGTGGTGGTTTTAATTCTGGAGTCAGCCCCCTTTTGTTTAGGATGGGCTGATATCACCATCCTTTCCGGATTTAATAGTACACAGCTTGTTACACGGACAGGGTTATGACATGGATAGCAACAGCCGCAATCTGAGTCATCCTTTTTTTCCTCTGTGTGCGTGCCTCCTGCTATTCTTCCCTCACTCCCACCCCATTCACTCCAAGGGTGTGAAAGTCCACAACCAGCATCCTCCAATGAAATAAAAGAGCCACTTCAGAACTGTTTCTCAACCCAGAGCATTATTCTTCATCACAGTATACTCCACTTGATTTCCATCCAGGGATTCTTGTCAGAGAATGGAAAGTAGGTAGCTTAATTTTTAATGTGTAAATTACCCTTGGTCCTGGGCCTTTTGGGTTTCATGGTTCTTGGTAAGTTATTAATAGCCAGGGCTTATGGCCTCCCAACTCTTTCAGACAAATTGTACAAGGGACTAGAAGGGAGTCTTCCAGTTTGGAAGTAGTGGTCTAAACAGATCTTGAAACCATAAAATAAAAGACCTAGTTGGTTATTGGAAATCACAGGTATCAGGACATACTTTGGCCTCCATACTTGCTCAAGGAGATTCTGTAGTTTGTGTTAGTTGGTGACAAACGAGTGATATGAAGAAAGTAGGTAAACTGAGATATTTTCTGAGCACATATGAATAAGGAATTGAAGTATGCTGCCATCTTAGATGACTGACTCAGAGCCATGTTGGAAATGAAGACTGTCTTTGTATGTTTATACAAATATATATGAGATATGTTTATTTTATAGGTCTCAGAACCAACTCCTTAAAGAGCAGTGTGAAATAGGAAGTACATTTGTCAGGCTCATAAATGCATGCTCAAAGGCATAGAAAATCAATGGGGATAAAACATGTGTTTTGAGGATTACTCTGTGTTCATAGAATTCATTATTTTTTATCTTTGGCTTTTTTTGTTTGAGACAGAGTCTTGTGTAGTACCTTAGGCTGTCCTGAAATTCACTGGGTAGCCATGAATTTAGGGCAGTTCTCCTGCCTCAGCCTCCTGAGTACTGTGATTACATATATGAGCTACCACACCCAGCTCCAGTCATCTTTATCTTAAGGTTTAACAACAGTAGGATTTTCTTGCAGCGATAGATACTTTAAAATTCACCTCAGTGTTTCATTGGGACCACATGCCAGTGTGCTCTTTCATTTTGTGGACAGTCATGCTATAAATCTCTTAATATACCTGTATAATTGTGTCCTATGTCTTTGGGTCTTCTTGCTGCTTTTAAATGTATTGAGAAATTGATTTTGTCAATGTGTGATTTCCTGGGTTATGTCAAATAATAAAATGTTGATGTGGGTTATTTGTAATTGTGAGAAAACATTACTTTCCAGGATATTTGACCTTCTGTTTCAATCCTAGATCCAAATCTCTATTGTAATGTTATTTGATGACCACATTTTCCATTTTTTACTTAAGATTACTAGAGTGATAAGGCAGGCAAATCTATCTCTGCACTGTACATTAGTGTGCATAGCTGAACACACCTGTGCACACACATGCATCTGCCTACAGATAAAGAACTCAGATTTTTTTTCTCAATGTCAATAGAGGAAGTGAGTAGCTGTCCTCTTGTCTCTGAGTAATAAAGGACAGGGAGGCTTAGGGAAGCACTTGTTGAGTATCTGCCCTGTTCTGGGTATACATATTAATTTCTGGAAGCTACAATTTAAGTTCAATTTTTTTAAAGAAAATATTTTTTAAGAATGAAAATGTTTATTTTTGAAATCCAAAACCCTTAAACTTTTACAGGTCTCTTTCCTGCCATCTATTTTATTGGCATATATACATTGTACATAGTACTGGTTTTCATAAGAACATTTGACACAAGGATTTAATATACTTTGACAGTGTTTTCCTCATACTCTGCCATCCTCTACTTTTTTCTTCTCCCACATCCTGCTGTTTCCCTTTGTTCCTCCAGAACAGTGGTTCTCAGCCTTCCTAATGCTGTCACTATTTAATACAGTTTCAAATGTTTGGTGACCCCCCAGCCATAAAATTATTTTTGCTGCCACTTCATAACTGTAATTTTGCTACTATTCTGAATTGTAATGTAAATATTTTTGGAGATAGAGGTTTGCAAAGGAGCTGCAACCCACAGGTTGAGAAACACTGTTCTAGACATTCAAACATCTATTTCTTTTTTTTCATTTGGTTTTTAGAGACACGGTTTCTCTGTATTGTTTTGGAACCTGTCCTGGAATTAGCTCTGTAGACCAGGCTGGCCTCAAATTCACAGAGATCCGCCTGCCTCTGCTTCCCAAGTGCTGGGATTAAAGGCATGTGCCACCAACACCAGGCTTTCAAACTTCTATTTCCATGTCATGCATGTATGCATGGTTTTATGTCATATCTATAAAATCTGGGATTTACAAGTGAGAGAAAATATGCAATATTTGCCTCTTGGAGTTTGACTTAATTTACTTATTGTGATAATTTGTACCTGTACACATTTTTCTGCAAATCGCACAATTTCATTCTTCATGGCTGAGTAAAATTCCATTGTGTATGTATACCATTTTTATTATCCATTTCTCTGGTGACAGACATCAGGTTGGTTCCATAGTTTAGCTCATGTGAGTCCTGCTTCAGTAAGCATGGATGTGTGTCTCTGCGATGTCTTGTCTTGGAGTCCTTTGAGGGAATACCAGGAGTCTTCTACCTTTCTCTATTGAACTGATATTTAATCTGAGAGGAGTATGTTTAGCATTAAACAAATAAGCTAGTACAGTTATAAATATCTGTGGAAGTGTATGTAACGGAGTCATTGGTTTTCTTAGGGGACAGAACTTCTGTAGCTGTGACTTTTTAGTGGAAGGGAGATGTCACAATGTATTTTTCTGTGCATTTTGGTTTTTGAACTGTAGAAGTGTAATTACCTAGTACCATATCTATACCTGCTTTCCATAGCAGTAGTGATGCGTGTGCATCTTATATCACTCAATGTAACACCCACTTCTCCCTATTTATATCATGGTGTATTATCCCGTTGTCCCCAGTTATTACATTAGGACTTTGCACAAATAGATGTTGTAGTAGTAAGTATTTGCTTGGGACAAAGGACCTAAAGACAATAAGAGACACATCGTGAATGTTTAGCATTTGTAGTAAAAGACAAGTAAGTACTAAAGGATAGTTACAAACATTCTTCCTTGACAGGAGGCCAAGAAAGCTAGCTACAAGGCACAGTGTTTCCACACCTGACTTTCCAAGGAGTTTGAAAGCAGCCTCCAGACCTTGACATGCCAGCTGCAGACATCTGGGTGAAGTATTAGCTTGGCACCAGTCTAATCTGTTTTCATTAGGTTAGGGACCTTCCAGTTGGCTCTGTAGGTGATTAAGCATCATCCTGTAGTGACTGGGCCTGCATGTCTGCACATTCGAAATAGCAAAGTTTTGAGGCAGGGGATGGTGGCATAAATAGACTGTCAGTTAATTGTTCTTTCTCATGTTTACAGTAGTTCTACTTCCTCCATAGTGTTTCTTGTGACAACTGACATGTATCCAAAATAATATCACTATATTACACTAGCCTACTTCCTGTTTCTGAGTTACCTGTCAGCCATTGCAAGTTTTTTTGGGTCATGGGTTCCTTGCTGCTGCTCTGTAGATGATTGGACCTGAATTGCTAAGCACAGCCTGAGAGAGGACCTTACAGACAAAGTATGAAAGGGCAAAATATGATGTGATAATGTTAAACTTACATTTGGGCATTTGTGTTGGTGAGACTCTCATTGCTCTGGCCAGATAACAGAGAGAAATGACTTAAGGAAAGGGGAATTGGTTTCATCTCATGGTTTCAGCCTGACACAGTGTGGAGGGCTTTGTGGAGCATAGGGGTTTCCATTATGTTGTTCAGGAAGCAGAGAGTGTGCCTGCTGCATTGGCTAGATCTCCCTTTTGCCTTTTTTATTTAATCCAGATCCCCATCCATGGAATAGTGTTGCCTACTTTCAGGGAAAGTCTTCTTTCTTAGATTATCCTCTCTGGAAAAACCTGCACAGATAGACCCAAAGGTCCACTTCGGGATTCTAGGGGCTTGCTTCTCAGTCCAGGCATATGATTGATCATTTTTAACCCTCCCTTACGAGTATATTGGTTCACGAACACATCTCCTTCACTCATAACATTGTACTGTGGGCCCCTAAAGGCTCATAACTATCTCATATTACAAAATAGAGTTAGTCCATCTCCAGGAGCCCCTGGTCTCAACAGTTCCAGCTCTGTTTAAAAGTGCAAGCCCAAGATTTCCTCTGAATAATGAAATCAACTCTTAGCTGTGAGGCCCTGTAGAATAATTCACAGAGAAAAATTGCCTATGGAAAAATGGAAAGGAAGGATCTGACAAAAGCAAGACTGAAACACTCTGCAGGGAAAACTGAAGCCCTATAGCTTTATGTCTAGGACCTGTGGCTGTGTGGGCCTGTGGCTGTGTGACATGAAGTCGATAGCCTTGCTGGTTGTAATCCACATGGATTTTCTCTTGGGCTGGCTCTGCTTCCTGCTTCCAACCTTTCTTGGCATCTCCAATATTCAGGGCTCTGCATTGCATCTTTTATTTAATGTTCCCAGTTTCATACATTGCCTTCTGGGGAATGCCTTCAGCACTTTGAAGTCTGGGAGGAAGCTTCGATGGCTCTGAAGCTTGTTCTGCCTGCATGTAAAACTAGGATCACTTGGACAACATCAGTCTGCTACCTTTGAGACTCCAATTTGTGGGGGTATGGTCCATTCAGAAGATACCCTCTGTAACTTTTTCTTATTGTCCTGTTACAAAATACTTGGCTTCTTTTAGAAGATTTTTTGTTTGTTTTGTTTTTCAAGATAGTCCTGGCTGTCTTGGTACTTTCACTCTGTAGACCAGGCTGACCTCGGACTCACAGAGTTTGAAGTGTACACCACTACTGCTTGGCTTGAAAGACTGTTAAGAATAATTTTTAAAAAAGAATTTTGTTCTCAAAAGGCAGAGGAGTTTTGTTCTCTGAGTTTGAGACCAGCCTGGTCTACAAGAGCTAGTTCCAGGGCAGCCTCCAAAGCCACAGAAGAAACCCTGTCTCAAAAAACAAAAAAAAAAAAATTTTGTTTATATGTGTATTTGTGTGCATCACATGTATGCAGGTGTTAGAGGAGGCTAGAAAGTGTGTCAGATTTGATGAAGCTGGAATTGTCATTAGTTTTGGGCCACCTGACATGGTGCTGGGAGCTGAACTCAGGTCCTTTGGAAGTACTCTTAACTGCAGAGCAATCACTTCCGCCCCTACTCTTAAATTATTTTAATCTCTTCAGACATCATTCCTTTCTAGGCTGTATCTTTTCATGGACTTTTGTCAGGGCCTTGTAAGATTTTCAGATGTTTGTGTTCCTCATTTTTCTTCCGATTCTCACTGTAAACTTGGCTAAGAACTTCCAGCAGCATGCACACCACAGCTTGAATGCTGTTGCTTTGAAATCTCTTTCTTCAGATTAATTGGTTTGTCGTCTTTAAAGACAGTTTTTCACAAAAAGTCTCAGGATATGTATAAAAATATAGACAGGTTATTTGCCAGAATGTAACACAAATGTCTTCTGATCCAATTCCAATTCCTGAAACTTTGTGGCATTCTGTATGCATCCTGGTCTTCTGAGCTCCCACTGGATTCCGCCCCAAACTCTGCTCTGTTTAGAGCTTCCACTGCTTCAAATGTTTTCATATTTCTCTCACAAACCAAAGCCTTCTGAACCCTGTTATCAGGTAGTCATGGCAACAACCTCTCTTCTCTAGTACCACGTTTCTGTCAGTGAGACTTTCTTACTGCTGTTTTTTGAGAGACAGCTTAGGGAAGAAGGATTTTTTGTTTTGTTTTTGTTTTTCTTTTCTTTTCCTTTCTTTTCTTTCCTTTCTTTCTTACTTTCTTTTTCTTTTCCAAGACAGGATTTCTCTGTATTGCTTTGGAGCCTGTCCTGGAACTAGCTCTTGTAGAGCAGGATAGCCTTGAACTCACAGAGATCCCCCTACCTCTGCCTCCCATGTGCTGGGATTAAAGGCCAGCGACACCAACTCCTGGCTTTGTTTTTGGTTTTTTGAGACAGGGTTTCTCTGTGTAGCTCTAGCTACCAGGCTGGACTCAAACTTACAGAGATCCACTTGCCTTTTCCTCTTGAGTTCAGGGATTAAAGCCATGCACCACCACACTCAGTTGAGGAAGAGTTTGGATTATGGTGTCAAAAGTTTCAGTTTATCATGACAGGGAGGACATAGCATGGAAAAGCAACTTACATTATTGTGCCAGGGTGGGGGAGATACTGCATTTGTGAGACTTTTCCTCTTTTATTCCACTTGGATCTTTAGCCTATGTGGTGGTGGTTCCCACAGTCAGTGTAGATCTTGTCCGTTCTGGAAATGCACTCATAGACACACTCAGGTGTGCTCTACCAGTATCCTAGGTGCTTGTCAGTCCATTCAGGCTGACAATCAAGATTAACTATTTGAACCTGTGAACAGACACACTTACCTCCAGGTTAGTCAGGTTTTCTCTTAAAAAGAGCCTCGCCTTGGTCCAAGTGTGTTGTAGTATCACTTTGGTAACAAATGTCCCTGCACTCAAATGCTGCTCTGCTATTTAGAAAGCTGTGTGACTTTGAGTAAATTTTCGGAGCCTTAGTGCCATCTTTTGGGAAGGAAAATAAAATTACCTCATAGGGTTGAAGGACTTTAAAAGATTAAGTTACACTGTCTGATAATTAACAATTTGTTATCTATTACTTTCCATTCTCACTTTGTGATTTCTTTTGGCAAGCTTTGCTTCTTGAAGTTTGTTTGTTTAGAAGACGCCAGATACAATTTTAAGATTCATTAATACACAGCTAATGGTGAGGAGAATTGCATGTTATTAATTTTTGGTGTGATATTTGCTAATAACTAGAAAAAAGTTGCAATGTGCCCACCCTTCTCTTTTATCTAGCAGTTTTACTTCGTGCCCTTGATCCTTCAGAAATTTATGCTAATATATAACATTGAACATTTGCTGCAGCAGAGAAAATAAAAGAAATACTCACCAAGAGTTGAATAATTAAATGATGCCACATTTCAGTTAAAGAATACTATATAGCCAGCGAAAATGATGGGTTTTGAGATATTCTTATAAGGCAACTGTTCATTAATAATGTTGTGGGAGAAGATAAGTTACAGAATATTATATGTAACATTGTCTTTGTTCTATCAATAATAACAAAGTATACACTTAAACACTATGTTTAATGTGTGTTTTTTAAACACATAATATTGGTTGTGAGATTAGTCTTTAATGGCTAAGCAATCTCCCCAGCCTGAAAATACATATTATAACTTAAATGTAACCTTTCGCTGCCTGCATTTAGTTCCAGGTACTTAGAAGGCCAATGTAAGAGAATTTTACGTTTCAAGGACTGCCTAGGCTACAGAGTGAGCTCAAGGCCAGACTGGGCAGCTTAATAAGACTCTATCTTAAAATACAAAAGTTAAAAGAGCTTGGGATATAGCTCAGATGTGCAGGCCCTGTCCACCATGTGCAAGGACCTTGGTCCAACTACAAAAGTTAGCCTTTTAGAAATGAGTTATCATTAGAAAATTGCTATTTTGTAGCGCCTAATGATAACTGGTTTAGATAATGATTTTTCAGAAAATTCCAGTCATAGGTAAAGTCAGTTGTGTATACCCACTACAGAGCCTACCCATATCCAAAGCATAACTTCAAGCCCATGGTCACCCAAGACAATCCCAGTTTAACTCAGAGAGCCATAGAACAAAAAGACATGACCGTGGGAGAGGGACTTGGAGGAGAGAGGATAGGGTATTGGGGCAGGAAAGAGACCAGAGAGGGTGAGGTGTGATGGGTAATTAGAATGCATTATATATATACATATGCGTGTGTATGAAATGGTCAAAGAACAAATTTTATAAATGATAAATAATAAATTTAAAAACAAAAACTACTCCTTCAAAAAGAAAACAAGAACAAATTGTCTCATATATCTATGTTCTTAAGAATAGTAAGTTATATAGAGTTGACCGTACAAATTTTAATTACTAGGCTGGCCTTTCCTCCGCCTTGGAGTTGTGTGTGAATTGAATAACACTTTGACAAGATGGGGTCTTCAGTCCTAATGTTTTCTTTGACTACTTGAGAGCATTTGGAGTTTCATTACATGTGCCAGGAGCTGGGGTCATTGGATAGATGCAAATCTCTAGTGAAGAGCAGGCAAACACAGCAGGGAGAAACTGAAGTATGTATGTATCCATACTTCATGAGTTAAAGCTGCCTTCTGAGTAACTACATCTGGAATTTAGTTCTTAATGATGTGAAGACAATATAAATGAATTAAGGACTTGTGTGCATGAAAACATAAAACCTAGCTGGGTGTCTGTGGCACATGCCTTTATTCCCAGCACTCAGGAGGCAGAGGCAGGCGGATTTCTGTGAGTTCAAGACCAGCCTGATCTACAAGCCAGTTCCAGGACAGGCTTCAAAACAATACAGAGAAACCCTGTCTCGAAAAACAAACAAAGAAAACATAAAACATAGCTTTTAGTAAATCACCAATACTACCACAGTAATATATTGTGGCTTGTTTTCTTTCATTCTTTTCCTTATGCTCAGTGCTAGTGAAATCATGATTATTAGAGGAGAATCCACAACCATTAATCGATTTTAGATGGAAATCATCTCAACCTGAGATTCTAGTACTTGATCGGTGCTTTTCAACCTTCCTAATGCTACAGCTCTTGAATGCAGTTGGGTGACCCTAGCCAGAAATTGTTTTCATTGCAACTTCCTTACTGCAATTTTGCTATGGCTATGAATCATAATGTAAGTACTTTTGGAGATAGAGGTTTGCCAAAGGGGGTTATGGGATCCATAGGTTGAGAGCTACTGCTCTAGATAATACTATATAGATGATTTTCACTTTAAAAATATTCTTTATTTAAGCTGGGAGGTGGAGGCACATGCCTTGAATCTCAGCACTCAGGAAGCAGAGGCAGATGGATCTCTGTGAGTTCGAGGCCAGCCTGGTCTACAAAGCTATACAGAGAAACCCTGTCATGAAAAATGAAAAAAAAACTTTATTTAATAAAGAACTATATGATTTCAAAAAGTTAATACCAGTCTAATCCAGGATTAGACTTCTCTTTCAGTTTACAAGAAATAAAGGGCTGGAGAAGTTACAGTATGGTATGAGAAAAAAAATTAGACAAATTGAGAATGTAAGCCAGTCAGTGTTAAGGGAAATTGACAGGGTAGGGGGCTCTTTATTAAGGAAGACCAAAGAAGGTTAGATACTTGTATCACAGGAAACTTAATTAGTTCTTGGTTTATTAAAATGGATTGTAAATGTTTATTTTGTGAATGTGGACTTGCATAGATGATGTAACATTAGGAAATTATTTTTCTTAGGATAATTGGAACAATATGGGAGAATATACTTGTTCTTTTAAGATATAGGCTAAATTGTTTAGAGGTGAAATGAACAGGGTCCTAATATGTTTAACTTTTATAAAAATTTGGAAAAAAACAAAGGGATTATGTATGTATGTATGTATGTATGTATAAATACAGAAAACAAAACCAAATATGGCAATATATTGGCAATTGTTAATATAGGTGGAGGGTGAACTTGCTTAAAATTTTCTGTGTGTTTTGAATTTTTAAAAAGCAAAATATGTTGAGAAAGTATTTTTGATCTCATTCAGATGGTAGAATGTTTGTTTAGCTGAATGAAATTCTGGGTTTGATTGCTAGAACTATATAAACCAAATGTTTACATGTCTGTAATGTCAGCATTCAGGAAGTTGAAGCAGGAGAAGCAGTTCAAGCCGCTGGCCTGGGCTATGTGAAATGCTCTCAGAAAGAACAGCCATCCTGTTAACCTGTTAGCTGTTAACCTCCCTGAGAACTAGGTAAAGCTGTACATGTGGTTCCTGTAATTCTAGTTGAGGTTTTTGACACTAACTCTGACATTAGTTTACATGAGACCTTAGACCTAACTGAGTTGAGAATCAGTAAGTTTTTAAAATTTCACTTTCTGTTTGATTTTCAATTCACGTGTCTTAAAAAAAATTAGCCTCTGCTCTGCCAGGTGTGGTAGTGTATACTTGTAATTTCAGTGCTTGGAAGATGGAGACAGGGGAATGAGTTGAAGGTCTTCCCTAGCTACAATAGCAAGTTAGAGGCAAGCTTGGACTATATGAAACCCTATCTCAAAAACTAAAAACTAACAAAACAACAAAAACCCAATAAAAATGGGGCTGGAAAGATGGCCTAACTGGTAGTAGCTGCCACATAAGCATGAAGACTTGAGTTTGGATCCTTAGCACCCACTTAAAAACTAGGCATGGTTATAAGTGTCTGCAGTTCTAGTACTGGGATTGGAGTGAGGCTGGCACATATCCAGAGCTCACTGGCCAGCCAGTTTAGCTCAGTTGTTGATCTCTGGGCTCAGTGAGAGACCTCTCAAAACTAGTGTGGAAAGCAGTAGAGACAGCATGAACCTCTGGCATCCATGTGCAATCACACACACAAACACATTTGCACACACACAAACATAAAAAGCATATTAAAATAAAAGGCAATGAAAATTGCCTGTTCTCTTCTTAAGAAAGGTGTCTTCCCCAAGTGATTCTCTTTTCCTTTATCCATTTGTCAGATGGAGGGGGAGAATTCCACGACCCTAAAGAGTAGTAAAGGCACAAGATGGAAGGTACCTGATCCCTGAATACTGTATGGAGCCAGCCTTTCCTTCCTCTGGCCCATTACATGCGTGAAAACAGGCTTCTCTTATGTTAGATCATGAAAATATGGGGTTAGTTTGTTTTAACAATGAACATTACCCTAGTACAAATGCCCATACTGATTTTAAGCTAAGTTGCATGCTTTAATTAAAAGAGAAAGATTTGCACCATAATATTGTTCTCATTTTCCAGCTGAAGAAATTGAAACTTGGTTCAAGCTCTTTCTTTTTTTCAAGGTTACATGTTGGTAAATGGGTCATAGGTCTTTTAAAGGATGAGATCAATATGACTTGGGATGTTTTTGGTCAAGATAAAGTATAACCCGAATCCTGTCCCATTACTGATCCAGAAAGTCTCAGAATATCTATACCTGGAGTATAAAACAAAGAAAAATCACCATTTTGTAGTAGCCTGCCCCCAAACTCAAGTGCAGAATTGCAATGAGTGCAGTCGCAAGCTTAAGGGCCTTATCTAAAAGGGAGCAAAATGTCTGCCCGGTTTTAGCTCAAAGGTCTTTCTTCTGGTGTTAACTCCATAGATGTCACAAAGGCTACTAGTGTTTTAGGCAGGGAAACCTTTAAGAGATCTTCAGAATGACTATACCAGGCCTTCTTTTCTTTTAATTTTCTTAACTTTAGGCCTCAGTGTCGTAAAGGTGGGCTTTAGATTGTGTGGGGCCTTTTCCTGATTTTTATGGTGGGCTTATTAGAATCTCGTGTGGGAGCTTTTCTAAGATACACTAAATTGTAAGCCCTATGTGAGTGTAGATACCTGTCTTGTTTGCTTTCTTCAACTTTTAGAACCTTGCCTGTCATATTGAAGGTGCTCTGTAAATATTTAATCATTGTAGTCTGTGGAAAACCAATATACTGTAATGGTACTTAGCGTTAAATGCCTTTGTTCTAACTTCTATTTATCCAATCAGTTGATGGATATTTAGACTTAAATTATGCTGCTATGGAAATTTACATACAAATATCTGTTTGAGTATCTGTTTCAGTTCTTTTGTGAATATACCAAGGAGTAGACTTGCTGGTTCATATAATGACTCTATGTTTGACTTTTTGAAGAACCACTAAACTGTTTCCATGAACTATTTTGTATTCCTACCCCAAGGTATAGTACAAAGATTCAGATTTCTTCACATCCTCTCCAACGCTTGTATTTTCCACTCTATTTTTTCAAAGTAGAGCTACCTTAGCAGATTTAATGTGGTTTCCCATTGTGGCTTTGATTTGCATTTTCCAAGGGACCCAGTGTTGAGTATCCTCTTTTGTGCTTATTGTTCATTTGCATATCTTATTTAGAGAAACATTTATTGGGTGAGTTGTAGGAATTCTTTATATAGTTTAGATATTAATCATTGGTCAGGCATGTGGATTGCAAATATTTATTCCCATTCTATGGGTTGCCTTCTCATTTTGTTAGTACATGCATCTCATCTGCAGGAAAAAAAAACCCTATTAATACAGTGGCATACAAATACTTACTTCAATCTACTTCTGCCTTTGTCCTTTTATATTATTGTCCAGAATTGTATCTTTACACACAGTGTTCCCATTAACATATGTTTATGATAACTGGTTATTTTTTTGAGAAAGGGTTTCTCTGTAGTTTTGCAGTCTGTCCAAATTTACTCTGGAACTTACTCTGTAGACCAGGCTGGCCTCGAACTCATAGATATCTGCCTGTCTCTGCCTCTTGAGTGCTGGGGTTAAAGGTGTATACCACCTCTGCCCAGCTGATGACTTTTTATCTTCCTTTTTAATCGTATAGAAACAGGGAGTTATAAACCAAAAGCTTATACAGTTACCTGATTTTTAAAGTAGTAGTCTTTATTTCTTCACATAACTTTGAGTTACTGTGTGGTGTTTTTCATTTGAGCCTGAGTAATCCCTCAACATTTCTTGTTTATTATTAAGTAATTGAAGTTCCTTAGTTGTTATCTGTGAATTTCTTAACTTCTTCACTCTTGAGGGATAGTTTTGCCAGATGCAGAATTTCAGGTTAATAGAGTTTTTTTTTCTTCCTCATTTATCATTTTAAATATGTTATCTCATTTTCCATCTCATCTTTAAGGATTCTGCCAAAATTAGTTTTAACCATATTGAGAAGCCCTTCTATGTTTCAAAATTATTTCTCTTCCTGATTTTAAGATTGTCTTTAATGAGTTTAATTATAGTATATTTTGATGTGGGGCTTTTGGATTAATCCTTCTTGGTGATTCCTTTTTGAAAATTATGTTGTTACATATTTTATGTGTATGGATATTTTGACTGCATGTATGTCTGTGCACTAGATTGTCTAGTGCTTGTGGGGGCCAGAAGGTAATAGATCTCAGGGATTGGAGTTATAGGAGGTTCTGAGCCACCATGTGGTACTAGGAATTGAATCCAGGTCGTCTGGAAGAACAGCCAGTGCTCCTAACCACCGAGCCATCTCTCCCCAGCCCATGCTTGGGGGTTCTTGAGCTTTGTAGATGTCTTGTTCATGAATTTCATCAAATACGAGCATTTTCCAGCAGTTGTAATTTCAAATAGTATAACATTATTTTCTCTCCTAGAATTTCCACAGTGTGGCTGTTTATCTACTTGATGTTGTGGTACAATTCTATTGGCTTTCTTTACTTATCTACATATTTTTCTGTTTCTGTTTCTCAGGCCCAACAATTTCAGTTCTCTTATCTGCAGGTTCACTAATTCATCCTGCTACCTGCTTAAATATTCTGGTTAACCCCTCTAGCCAAATTTTCAGCTTCAGTATTTGAATGCTTCCTTTTTATAATTTCTATTGATATTTTCATTTTGTGTTCATACATTGTTTTCTTGATTTCCTTTGTGTCTTCATAGCTTCCTAAGTTTTTAATCATATTCACTAGTCAAAATTTTTGTATAATATGTTCAGGATCTTGACTTCTTCAGATGATTTCTGTCATTTTTCTCTCCTTGAATAGGCCATACTAGCCTTTCTACGTAGCTATGAGGTTTTCATCTACCTTATAGTTTTCTGTTATTGTTGTTGAGTTGGGAAAAAAAAAAAACACTTGACTCATTCATTTGGATAGTTTCCAAAAAACATATACATATTCATATACATACATACATACATACATACATACATACATTATTGAATAAAGTCTTCTCTTCCCTTTCTGAAGCCAAACACCAGGATCTTATATTGGGAGTATGGGCTGCTGCTGCTGTCTTCAGATCTGCTGCTGAACTGAGAATAATTTCAAATAAAAATGGTTTCGTTTTGCTTTTGAGACAGGGTCTCAGTATGTAGCCCTGTCTGGCCTGGATCTCCCTACATAGATTAGATTGGCCTTGAACTCACAGAGATCTGCCTGTCTCTGCCTCCATAGTGCTGGAATTTGAGATGTACACCAGGCTGCTCTTCTGAACCATTTCCTATTTTTCTTTTTTAATAAAATTTTTCGTTTATTTTACATACCAACCACAGTTTCCCCTTCCTGTTCTCTCCCCACACCTTCCTCTATCCCCCCCCCCCATCCACTCCTCTGTTCAGAAAAAGGGCAGGCCTCCCATGGGAGTCAATAAAGCATGTCATCCTATCCTATTTTTAAAAATTAAGACTCTGTATTTTCAGAGACATTAGAATGTCTAAAGAACAGTGTTAAGCCTTGCATTTTGTTGAACCTGTTTAACATTTTACTAAGATAGTGAATGTCCTGTGGTAAATCTATTAAGTTTACTGTTGGCTCATATCAAGTGTTTGTTTGTTTTTGTTATTGCTGAGAATATAGAAAATGAGAAACTTCTAATGGGGGTGTAAATTTAGCTTTATACCCAATTCATTTCCTCCTATTTTGCTTTTCCATAGTTACTCCTAAAACACATTTTACATAAAGCTACATTTTTTTCTCAATTTGTTTTGGGTTATTAAAAGGATTGGCTCCAGATTCCTATGTACTAAAAGTAGAATTAACTGGTTGCAGAGATTTCAGTTGCAAACCTTTTAGTATCGATTGTGCCTTTTCTAGTAGAATCCTGATCATTTAGCTCAGCATGTTGCTGTGAAGTGAAAAGTACTTCTGCCACTAGGTATAGACATGCAACTAAGTTCTGGCTAGAGATAGAAGGCAAAGTAAGTGTTGGGTGGACTTGTATAAAATATTCTTATTTTAGACATGCTATTTGTCTGGTTTTTGGAGTATTGATGTAACTGCTGGAGCTCTAGCAGCCATGTTAGATCAAGAGATGACCTTGAGAATGAGAAATACTTCTGGCAATACAGTAAAGTAGAATTTGCCAGTATTCTGTTGGGTTTGGATTTCGTACTTGTGAGTTTCTTGTGAGAGTAATTCGGATTTTCTATTTGCTGCTGAACCTAATTGTAATGCTTATGTCAAGCTATTAGTGTTACTTGAATCGAAATGTGAAACATTTCAAACATGGGGTGTTTGAGAGGCTGATGCAGATGCTCATACCTACCATGCATATAGCTTTCTTTGGAGTTCTATTGGAAAGTGAAGAGTATACAGGAGTCCAGTTTGAGGAAGGGCTTCACATTTTAAACACCACTTACATTTATTTTAGGCATCTGACAACCACCTGCATATTAGATGAAAAGGTCTAGTATTTAGGCACAATTACTCTCATGGCTGTGACTTATTACAGTGAAAGGGGGAACAGAAGGATCAGCAAGGGAAAAACTCCTTATTTTATGAGTGGAATCTGGAAGAGTTTAGATGTGAGCTTCTTAAGTTCTTAGGGATTTGAGCGTGAGTTTGTTACTACAGGAAGCTTCATGCTCTGGCAGCACACACTTGCATTTCTGCTTAGGTAGGCTTCCGGGTTCCCTGCAGGGTAGGAGGTTCTAATTCAGGATCCTGTACTTGCTAGGCAGGTACTCTACTATTGAGCCCTCTCTGAAATTTTTGACACTCAGATGGAAAACAGGTGTTTATTATAAATTACATTGTGAAGACCATCTTGCTAGGACAGTATAACAGAGTTTAGTGTTATAGGCACACAAAATCACTGTCTCTATTAATTAGCAGCATAGTGAACATTTCACAGGTCACTATTGTAAGGGTTGATCATGTCAGGTCCCTTTTAGGGATAGCGACTTCAGGCCTGTGGTGTGAACTTTTTTCCTGTAGACTAAGGTGATGTCAGCTGACTGTTGTTAGATTTTTGTGTTTATGAGACTTCCTTAGTGTTATACCTATACTCCCTTTACTTGTTATTGGATTTTTTTTTAATTTTTAGTTTTATTTTAAAAGTGATAATAATGAAAATGAACTTTTACTTTGACATGCAGTTTTATGAATTTCAACATACATGTAGATATGTGTAACCACAACTGTAACAAAGATGGAGAGGTGGCTCAGTGGTTAAGAACATTTGCTGATCTTCCAGTTGACCTGAGTGTGGGTCCCGGCACCCACATCTGATAGCTGACAACTGTCTGTAACTCCAGCTCTCTTCTGGATTCTTTGGATACCACCCCCGCCCAACAACTGATGTATTCTATCTCTCTCTGTTTCTCTCTTTCTGTCTCTCTCTGTCTCTGTCTCTCTCTCTCTCACTCACACACACACACACACACACACACACACACACACACACACACACACACCCACCCACCAAGGAAACTGTCATACTATGGGTTCACCAGTGTGCTGTTCATCACTTCAGTTTTGTGTTTTCAAGTCTAATGTGTAAATGGAACCAAATAGAATGTTATGTTTGAGGATTAACATTTTCAGTTAGTGTAATGCCTTTGAGAAGCAGTCTTCTGTGTGCCTCTCTAATAAAAGAGTATTTATTGTCTAAAACTGGTTTTATTTACTGGAATATTGTCTAAAATATTGTCTAATATTAACAAGATGAATAATTATTGTCTAAAATATAATATGGGATTTTATTTGGTGGATATACCACAGTTGAGAGATGCTGGGATTACTTCCAGTTTGGAGAGGTTGTGAGTAGTGCTACTATATTAGTTTTTGTATGAATGAATGTTAAGTTTTAATTTTTTAATAGTTGCTGGGTAGTAGACTAACCCTTGGCTTCACTTCACATGAAAACAGCTGAAGTGTTTTCTAGAGCAACTGTACAGCTCACCTAGCACCACCACACCCAGCTTAGCCGTGTCCATTTTTAGAATTAAACTTTTACATTGCGATGGGCTTGGTAACATTATCTGTTTGGCACATGTCTAAAAAAGCTCTAGTTGACTAACCCCAGGTTTGAAAGATTGTCTTTCTTGTTTTCATTTAAATGTTTTATACCTTTGCATCTAGATCTAGAATTTGTTTTCAGTTAATTTTTGTAGATGGTATGACATTTTTGTTCAGATTCATTTTTTTTGTGTGTAGGAATGCTCAGTTGTTTCAGTAATTTTGTTGAAAAGATGTTTCTATTGCAGCATTGTCAAACATTAACTACCTGTATTTATATAGATCTGCCTCTGAAATTTCCACGATAGATCTACTGATCTGTGTATTTGTCATTGCCAGAACCACAATTTTTTTTTTTACTGCTTGTTTATTATGGGCCTTCCAGTTGGGTATGAGTCTTTATTCTTCCTTCCTAAGATTGTTTGGGCTGTTCCAATTCTTTGACCTTTCCATGTCAGCTTATTTCTGTCTGCAAAATGTCTTGGTGGTGTTTTGATTGACATGTTCAATTGGTACTTACTTTACGGAGAATGAGCATTATCGACCCAGCTCTCCATTTATTTGGGTTTCTTTAGTTCATCTCAACATTGTTTTCTAGGGCTATTTTATTTTATTTTTGGTTTTTGGTTTTTCGAGACAGGGTTTCTCTGTGTAGCTCTGGCTGTCCTGAGACTAGCTCTGTAAATCAGAATGGCCTCAAATGTTTTCTGGTGAAGACCTGTATATTTGAAACCTTAAGTATTTCAGGTTTGTGGTGGCATTACACTTGCTACTGCTTTTATACTTTTAATTTCCAGTTCTTTGTTGCAAATATATAGAAACATAATAGATTTTTTTGTACCTAAATCTTGTATCCTGTAGCATTGCTAAAGTCACATTTTAATTTAAGTAGCCTTTTGATTATTCTGTCAGATTTTTATATGTAGTCAATTTTATCATCTGTGAGTAGTGATATTTGTACTTCTCTCTAATCTGCAAGGCATTACTTTTGTTGTTTTTTGTTTTTGTTGTTTTTTTTTTCTTTTCTATGCAGCCCTGGCTAGCCTATAACTCAGCATGTAGATCAGTATGGTTTCAAACTCATAGAGATCTGCCTGCCTCTGTCTCCTGAGAACTGGGAGTAAAAGTGGCATTTCTTTTTTTGTAGCCTAGTTGTACCAGGTAGAACATATTATTATAATAACATAGCATGTTAGAACTGGTGTGGTAAAGATGGGTATTCCTGTCTTTTCTTGAACCATTAATGTTAGTTGTATATTTTTACTGATGTTTATCAAATAGAGGAAACACCTTTCAATTTCTACTCTGCTAAGAGGGTTTAGCAGGAGTGGCTATGGGAGGCTTTCAAGTGCCTCTCATGCAGATGTTGAGATGATTGTGTGTTTTTCATTTCTTTCTTGTGAATACAGTATAGTATTCTATACTGGATAGCAAACTCTGGATTCCTGGTATAAACTCCACTTGGTTATCATGTACTACTTTTTAAATATATTATTAGAATGGTTTGTTAAAATTTTGGTTATAATTTTTGTGTTGACACATGATAGGGTCTGTGTTGGTGTGTCAGGGTAATATTAGCATTATAAAATGCATTCAGTAGTCCTTTCTCTTCAGCTTTTATTTGCTTGTCTGTACATTTCAACACAGTAGCTCAGGCTAGGCTCAAAGTTTTGCATTAACCTCCCAAGTGCTAGAATTATAGGCATGTGTCACCTTGCCTGGCTCTCTGTGGGTGCTCAGCGTTGTCCTTTTTACTCTGTTTTGCTCTCCCTTCTCATAAGCATGTGTGAATCTGCCTTTGATACCTGAAGGAGAGCCCCTCTGTGGATTTCCATAATTCTGATCTTGTGTAGCTAGATCAAATTTCTCTGTCCAGTGAAATTTAGGTGGTTTTGTACCTGTACTCTTGGCTTTCTTGACTTGGGCAGCTTCCAGGCTTTACTTACTCCCTTTGTCCTGTGGCCTGAGGACTCATTTGATACAGTAGGCTAGTCGGTCACAGCACTCCCCTCATTTCCCATCTTCCAGGGATCACTGGCATCCATTATCTGATGGTTGCTGTTCTGGAAACCACCATTTCATATATTTTGTGTAAAATGGTATAGACTCAGTTCCGTTTCTATTTTGTCTGGAAATGGAAGCTTTCGTTTCATAAAGGAGTTTTGATTTTTGGGTTTTTGAAAACCTGTACACTCTGTCATTTGATATTTATTTTTTTTGAACTGTGGACTTGGTACGTGTGTTTATGTGGTTAAATATGATTATGTATACACAGATGTCTTTGAAACAAGCTAACCATGGACTGTCTTTTTCTAGTCTAGGACTCTGTTGGCTGTGGCTGTACATTTTGGCTCTGAGAGTACTAGAGAAAGAAAAGATGGCTTTCATTCAGAGTGTAAGCTATGAACTAGCCAGAACCGTTCTCTCCAGTAGTATGAATGAAAGAATTGTTTTTTCCCAGTGGCAGTACTGTGCAGATTGTTTATGATGGCATGAAAGAGAGACGGAGTGGTAATAGTGTGGTGTGTTTTATCTGTTGCAGAGTAATATGGTACAGGGTGGAGGTCTGATGTGGCTGATGAGGATCTATCAGTCCAACCAGGACAAAAGCAGCAGGTACTTCAGTAGGAGGCAACTGTTAGCTAAAAAAAAAAAAATGGAAGAATAATGATGGCAGATAGACTGTGTTGAAGCAACCTAGAGAGGACCACTAACCCTTGAACCCAAAACAATATAGTTTTTATTTTTTATCAGAGCTTAGGGACAAGGTCTCTTGTCAGGAACTGGAACATTAGGAAAGACATCTAGGAAAGCATGGGACCTGGAGAGAGAGCTGTGTTGTGGGAGCTTCATCTATGAGAAAGAACAGGGATTGTGAGAGCAAGAGAGATACAGAGACTGACAGGGAAAGGAGAAAGAATGGAGAGAAAGGAATTACCTGCCTTAGCTTCTCCTTCCTTACTACCTTCTAGTCTTACTCATGCCTCTCATGCAATGAATAGAACTGGCAGTCACTTGGAAGGGAACCTTAAAATGAAGTTGGCAGGAGTCTCCCTGCTGCCTCTCCTTTGCAGTGTGTAGCAGAGCAAGAAAAGGCAGAAAATTGGCTGGGGTCTTTAAGCTCAAGGCAGGTATAAAATGCACCCTCAAGGGTCTGGTATGCTGTGCCATATATCCAATTTCCAGAAGAGAGGAAAAAGGTTGTGTGATCAAGGTCAAGAAGCATTATCCCTGCCGGGTGTTGGTGGCGCACACCTTGATCTCAGCACTCAGGAGGCAGAGGCAGGTGGATCACTGTGAGTCCAGCCTGGTGGACAGAGCTAGTTCCAAGACTGCCTCCAAAGCAATACAGAGAAACCCTGTCTTGAAAAACCAAAAAGAAGGAGGAGAAAGGAGGAGGAGGAGGAGGAGGAGGAGGAGGAGGAGGAGGAGGAGGAGGAGGAGGAGGAGGAGGAGGAGGAGGAGGAGAAGAAGAAGCATTATCCCTTTAGTGAGAAAGGAAGTTGGGTGCTGAGGCAGTAGCTGCAGCTACTGTAGAAGTTTCTCTAAAGGGTGGACTTGGGTAGTTACAACAAACAGCTGTTTGGGTTTGATATGTTGAATTCATGCATTAAAGAAAATTCACGTGAGAGGCTGGGGATATGTGTCAGTCATAGAGCATGTATATAAGGCTCTGAGTTTGATTCCCAATACTACAAAAACAAACAGAAATCCTCACCTAAGCTATTTTGTAAACTTACCTATCAATGCTATATTTTTTGAATTCCTGTCTATTATTTAGGAAGAGAATATGGTAGTAGATAGGACAGAAGGAAGGGCCTTTTAAAATTCAGCTAGCCTTGTAATTTCATGTTCATATTAATCTGAATAAGCAGAATGATAGCCATTTTTATTACAATGTCTTTTTGTCATGGAGTCATGTTAACAGTGATAGTCTGGCACCTCCTAGACCCCTGATAGATGAGCTCAGAGAGACTTCATGAGAAGGTACTAATCTCTTGGAATTTGTGTTATTTGCTTTTATAGCAATGACTCCCTCATTTCTGTAATACAGGGACTGCTAGAAGATTTCCCGATTAAAGCTGGATTTTTCTGAGAGACATTTCTAGGGAAGAAGGGCAGCCCCCTGTTAGTCCCCGCTGTTCTCAGATTCTCCTATTGCTATGAACCTGGCTGGACCAGTGATGTAACTTCACAATATTAAGGTACAGGTTTGGACCATTTTGTGTCCCCATCAGATGCCAGATGAAAATCAATATTTTTTTTGCATTGCAACAATATGTAATAAGTTAATGAAAATAAATGCTGTCTTTAATTGCAACTGAAACTGATCAGAATCCTTTATTAGATATTAATGCTATTGGGCTTTCCAAATTTTCAATGCCTATCATTAGCAGAGCATTCAGTGAATTGTTATTTTGTCTAATTTGCTTAATACACTCTTTCAGTATTGCAAATATCCAGGCCTTGTGAAAAAACCTTATTGAGAAAACCTTAACGAGAGACTGTGGATGTGCTTAGTCATAGAGCATTTGCCATATATGCAAGGTATATATATATATATATATATATATATATATATATATATATATATATATATAAATATATAGTATATGTATTTGAAAAACTAATACACAGAAATGTGGTTGTGGTTCAGAGAGAGAATTTGGCATGGTGAGCTCTCATCCTTACAGCTGGAAGCTGTTGGACAAGTAGCAAATTAGTCTTTTTTGAATCCAAGCAAAAAAAGGTTTCAAAGCAAATAACTAAGCCCAAATTGGATAAGAGACACAGGTGGCACATCAGCATTTGCTTACCCAGGACAGACACTGCTGAAAGCTGTGGAAACCATTAAGAAGGTTAAAGTAGGATTTTAAGGGTTTGCCAGAGATTGGGGGTGCACAGATTCTCATCCTTGTGAAAGCTTTTCCTCTAGGATCCCTACCAGGTGTTCTTGATGAAAAGCAGCTAGAATCCTGAGAAAGTGCACTATGTACTTATAGGAGTAGGGGAAAGGCAAGCACTGCCAGCCCACTCCTGCCGGCTCCCGAGAACAGAAGTTTTAACCCTTGGGAAGAAGGATAACAGCATGGAGGGTATTGGTGGAAACCCACTGGCCACAGGGCAGTACAATAGATGAAATCATTTCTGCCTGGCTCAGCATTGCACATGAAGGAATCAAGAACACGTGTGAGGGTTACCAGCCCAAGACCCAGATTCCATATCTGCCTAATGTTGAGGATTTATGAGAACATTAGAGAATCCCCCACCATTACTAAGCCAACAAACATCAAATAGTAGCAACAATGGAATACAACTCAGGTGGCTGCAGGAGAGAGATGTGCACAGACTTCAGAGTCAAGGGGAGGTTCAAAGCCAAGGGAGGAAAAGGCATTGAGAAAAGCCTGTGGCAAGTTATCCTATTCCATAAAGATGAGGCATTTGAAATCTCCTGTACTCTGAATGTAACCATGGAAACCAAGGCTCTCAAACCCAGCCTACATCCTAATTGTATTAACAGAAAGATCAACAACAAAAAGCCAGTCTGACAATGTTGGAATAGTCATTATAGGTGTGTGGGTGCTCCTAAATAATATATTCTTTTGTTTTGCCTATTTTTGTCATCCCTGAGTTTTTATTGCATTATTTTTCTTTTGGGTTGGGGTTCTTATTATGTTATTCAGTCTATCCCAGAGCTCCTGGGCTCAAGTGATCCTTCTGCTTTACACCCGTGATTAGTTGGAAGAACAGGCACATAACAGGATGTTTTTTTTTAAAAAAAGATTATTTTTAAAATAGATAATATGTGCACACGATCCTGATGTAAAAAGAAATTTAAAAGGAACATATCCATTCTATTTCTGCTTGACACTGTTGTTGGTTGTTGTTTCAGTGTTTGATATTGTTTTGTTTTTTGTAAATTCAAGAAAATAGAAACCTGGCTAATTTTTACTTCTTCTGTTACAAAAGGCAGTACACTGATGGCCCTTGCATGCTAACATGTTTTCTCATTTAAGTTGTTTGGTTGTCATTCTGTTTCATCAAAGGAGTTGTTTCTCATCATTCTTTAAAGTTGCATGATTTTCTGTGTGAATGAAGTACAAATAAATGAGTCCTGTGTTGGTGGCCACCATGATTGTTTCTCCTGTTACAGTAAACAATATCTTGTGGATAACCTTGTTTGTTAATTCATGTCCAATTGTGTTATGTGATTAAGGTCTAGACTTTAGATTATTGGATTGAGGGGGAAATGGCTTATAATTTGGGACAATATGGTAGCTTCTTTTCATTTGAGACTGGGTGTTTATTCATGTTCTCACTAGCTGTTAGGAAAACAGGTCTTGCTAACAGCTATGCTGTCAAATTTTTGGAATGTTTGTCATCATGAGAGAATAGTATTGTTTTGTTAGAATTTGCTTTTCTTTTATTAGAAATAATGGATTTTTAAGTTTACAGGTGATTCATGTATTTTTCTGTGAATTGCTTATAGTTTTTCTAGTTTTCATATGGGCTTGTCTTTTTCTTGAATCTAGTAGCTTTTGTACACTAGGGAGGTTAACTCTTTATCCATTATGTGTTACATTTTCTCTTTAGTTGGAACACCCCCTACACCCCGCCCAAACACACAGTGTTTGTGTTTTCTGCTCTCCTAGACTTCTGTTGTTATCCGGTTGTTAGTATTTCCGGGTTGTTAGCATTTTCATGTTTTAAATGGTGTCTGGACTTTGTTGTTAGATATCCCCCCACATGGTTACTCTTTGTTCTAACGCAGTAGCTAAGATGTTGGCCCCACTAAAACAGCTATATGTATTTCTAGGCTTCCCATTCTGGTCTCTTGCTGTCTCACAGCACAATAGCTACTGGTAAGACCCTTAGATAACATATTAAATCTGCTTGGGCCAGTGCCCTTTTCCTGTCCTTTTCTTATTCCCCCTGAATTTTCCTGGTTCTTATTTGTTTGGTTTGGCATGTGACTAGAATCAGTTTGCCTACCTCCTGTCCAAATATCTTTGGCATTTTTATTGGGAGAGCAGTGAATTTCTGAGTCAACATGGGCGGTATCATTTTTATGATTCTTCCTAGTCAGGGACTTCCTATACCTTCTGCTCTATTCTTGAATTTTCTTAAGTTTTGTACATTTCTCAAGTTTATTCATAGATATTTTATATTTTTGTTACATTTATGTTTTATTTCTTTTTATATTGGGTTATTTTATTTTTGATACTTGTGATTTTGGTATTTATAAGTAAGGTCTTCTCAGCCTTTATTGATTTATTGGCAGAGACAGGGTCACATATATCCCTGACTTGTTGTACAGCTGAGGATAACCTTGAGCTTCTGAGTCTTTGGCCTCTGCTTCTGGAATTATAGGTGTATGTGACCACATGTGGTTTATTCAGTGCTGGGGATCAAACCCACACATGCTAAGAGAGCTGGAACATAATAGCTCTACCAAGTACTTTACATCTCCAGCCTGTCCACAATCCCTTTAAACTGTATGACTATTCTGAATTTTTAAAAAGTTGACCTAGGGCTGCAGCTCGGTGATAGAGCATGTAGGAGGTCTGGAGTTTCATTCCTAGCACTATAGGACAATTAAGGACGTAAAAAGAAGAGGCAAGAAATCTAAGTCCTGCACATGGATTTGGGTTTCTATGTAAATGTTACTAGTGCTGCGTTGAACACAAGTGTTTGAAAATAGGGAAGGCTGAACCAAAGTATATCTTGATAGTGGTTTGGTGGAAGCTTGCCAAGCATGACCCAGAACTTGAAAAGGTTAATAGCTTGGTCACTGAATAACTATGTTAGCTAGATGTTGAGTGGTAACATTAAAAAATCAGTATTTGATCAAGGTCAATCCAAAATTTCATCAATAGAAAGAATTTCTGAATTACATAAATCAGAAATGTTATTCAGAGCTCCACTGTTATTATATTAAAATGTTGATTATGTTTTTGAAGTTTGAAATTACAGAGTAAAACAACGTCTTAGAATCCTATTCTGTTAGATTACATGATGTGATACTAAGGGAACAAGCATTTAAGTCTGTGTTGTAATGACATAAATGCTAACATTGCAAATGCACCAAACACTTCTGATGGAATCAGAATTAAGCTGCAATATAATATATTAACTTCCAGTTTTATTTAAAGTTTTAGATTTTTGTCAGCTTCTCCAGATATACTGTTTTCCTTAAGTTCTTTAACTGCCAAGCTCCCAAATCATTGAGTCATCTAACAAATATTTATTATGTACTCAATTTAATGTATTCTTAAAAAAACTTATTTATTCTCTCTCTGTGTGTGTACGTGTACTTATATATGTGTATACATATATGTGTGTGGGCACATGTGCCACAGTACTTACCAACGTTATAAGGCAACTTGCTGGAGTAGATCATATCCTTTATTTCCTTTCATCATTTGGCTTCTGGATATCAAAATAGGCAGATACCTTACCAGTTGAGCCATCTTGTTGGCCCTCAATATATCTTTGTAAAAAGATATGTTTATTGATATATAATTTACATAGAATGCAATTCATTTCTTTTAAATATTCTCTTACCTACTTGTGTGACTACCACCACTATCAGGATATAGAGCACTCTGTTCTCCCAAAAATCTTCATGTATTTTTGCTGATCATGTTCATTGTCCTACCTGAATTCTTGCAACTTCTGTTATGTTTTTTATCTCTGTGCTTTTTCCTTGTTGGGGAGCAAATAATAAATTTGGTAATATTGTGTACTTGACTTCTTTGATGTAGCATAATGTTTATCAGGAATTTGTCTTTTTGTTTCTGAGGTGTATTCCATTGTATGGGTGTTTTACAGTTTACTTGCATATTGGCTATTTGTTGAATGTTTTTTGGTTGGTTTCACTTTTATAAATAAAGCTGTGATGAACACTCACCTACATTTCTTTGTGTGGGCATTTGTTTGTGTTTTTCATTTCTGCTTGTATGGTAAGTGAATGCTTAATTTTGCCAAAACCTGGCAACCATTTTTTAAGGGTGTGAATAATTTGCATTCCCAGGAACACTGTAGAAGATGTCAGAACAGTCTACATGTTCACAATGTCTGCTTTTTAAAGGAAATTTGAATTTTATCCATTCTCATGAATCTTATTGTTTTGATTTGCATTTCTTTACTAATGAATGACATTGAACATCATTCTATTGCTTATTTATGATCCTCTATCTTCTTATAGTTTTCCCACTTTGACCTATTTTTGCCTTTTTAGTAGGTTTGTATGTATTTTGAGATACCAATTCTTTACCTGGTAAATATGCTTGTTTATATTCTCCCTAACCATGGCTTATCATTTCCTTAGCAGTGTCTTTTGTAGAGTAGACATTTTAGATTTTGGTCAAATCTAGCAGTTTCTTTTCATCTGCTAAGCCATCACCCCCTTAGGCATTTTACTGTTTGTTGTATAGGGACATAGGCCTCACTTAACAAGGATAAGTATGGGAGTGCTATGCAAAAGAAGTATTAGGAAATTAGTTTTATGAGACTAAGGATGTACTTCAGGGGTAGAAAGTGTTGTCTAGCCTGTGTGAGGCCTTAAGTTCCATTCCCAGAACAGTTTTATAAAAGATACTGGCTTTAAGATCACCTTGAAGTGTCTTCTTCCTCCTCCTATAGAATTGAGAGGGGCTTAGATAAATCTTGTAGTATTTTCCATGTCATGTATGTAAGGATCACTTCAATCCAGACATTGTAGCTTTTAAAATCCTATAACTTTTTTTCACTGTATCAGAGTAAAAGTGATGTGAATTCATTGGTTGCTTAAATACAATTGATATTTTGCCCAGTTTTTGTATTTAAACAAATATGCTTGATTGCTGGATTATAGAAGGAGAAAATAACACATTTCTGCCACCCACAACTGACATCCTAAATAGAGTACAACTGTGTATGGTTAACCAAAGGGCAAGGCATGTTTTATGTCCAAAATTAGGCATAGGTGATCAGGTGGTGCAAGATAAGGCAGGATTGTGGGGGGCCTTCAATTGCCCTTTTGGGGCTTGAAGCTCTATTCTATTAAAAACGTGGATTGACATTAATGACTGAAGTTTTGGGGTGATTTGGGCTTGCCTGTGGTTGATGTTGATCACCTGAATTCTTTGAAAACAGTAGTTGGGGCTGGTGATATACCTACTTGGTAGAATGTCTAGATTACAAAAAGCCCTTGGTTTGGTATTCAACACTGTCAACAACAGACCTGTTGATGCACAAATGCTGGGTTGGAGCTGGTGATCTACCTACTTGGTAGAATGTTTGTCTAAAATTATGAAAAGCCCTTGGTTTGATATCCAACACTGTCTACAACAGACCTATTGATGCATGAATGCCTATACCCAGCACTTGGGAGTCAGAGGCAGAAGGTTCAGAAGTTCAAGATCACCCTTGACTGCATACTGAACTTAAGGTCAGTTTGGAATACATGAATACCATCTCAAAGCACACCAACCAATAGAGTTAAGGTATTTGGGGGGTTTGGTATCTGCTTTGGTTTTTGTATAGGGCTTCCCTGGGCTAGAGAGCATGTCAGTTGGCTTGTCTGAGAGTAGTAGGGAAAGAGGCTGTGGCTTTTGTTGTTGTTTGTTAACAAGACCTACAAGCATCTTGCCTGTCGTCTCTTGCCATGTGAGTGAAGGGTAGAGGCAGCTGTGTACATGGCAAACTGCTTAGCGTCCCCTTGAAATGTAACTGCTTTCTCTTGTTTATTTCTGTCTTGCATCCTTTTGCAAACCAAAATAAATGTTGTGACCAGTGAGAGCCTGGTTGTGTTCTGGGAGTCTTTTTGCCTGCTGGACTCCATTACCACATCTATGCTGTTGCTAGGCCTTCTTAAACTGGGTTTGTGCCATGGATGAGAGTTCTGAATTGGGACTAGGACAATGAGAAAGTAGGAGTGAGGAGCATCTTCTCGTAGGGCAAGCAGCAGTGCTCCTGCTGGAAGTCCAGATGAGAAGGGAGGACAGAATTCCAATCTTCCCTCAGATGAGGGACCAGAGAGAGTCAGGGACTCTTTCTAGTTGTGTCAGCATTTTAAAAGTTTTCATTTACAAAAATTAAACAAGAGTTCTTAATACAGATGTTGTTAAACTTATCAAATTAATTGAATTCACCTAATGTACTGCAACCCCCACCTTAGCCACTCAGGGCACTGTAGGATTCCAGGTGTTTTCTTTATGGGCTCAGAGCTGATTGGGAGCTGCATCCCAGTGCCCCAAGAGAGGATAGTTTTGCTACTGCCAGTAAAGATCCAAATTCAGAATATAGTATAAAATATAATTTCAGTGGGATACCATCACTTCTCTGCTATTTTTCATTTTAAACTTTCTTTTTATTTATTCTTTTTATCTTTTACATCATGCATCTTGATCACATTCATTCTCTGTGATCTGCCCTCAAAGCCCACCTCCCAATACAATTTAAGAGAGAGAGAGAGAGAGAGAGAGAGAGAGAGAGAGAGAGAGAGAGAGAGAGAGAGAGAGAGAAGAGAGAGAGAGAGAGAGAGAGAGAGAAAAGAACCAGAAAGGGGGGGTCTCATCATGGAACTGTATCGTGACACAGTGAGTCTCACAGTAAATCCTTTTGTCCATGTATCTTTAGTTGCAAATATTCATTGCAGAGTCATTGGTCTGGTTGGAGACTTCTGATTTCTGATACACTACCAATACTGGATTCTCACTGGATCCTCTTGGACATCCTGCTGTTCCCCTGTGTTGCAGAGATCCTGCCGCTTTGGGTCTGTGGGTCAGGTCCCTTCACATACTCCAGCCCTGCCTGTGTTCTAGCTAGGCAGGGCTGGTACTATGGTTTATTTACCTCATATCATGTCTGTTGACCCTCTTTGTTACTGAATTCTTTCCCCAGTTCCTTGTGTTCAAAGCCATATTTCCCCTTCCTTTCAGCATCCTTCGCTAGGGTCCTGCAGGCTTCTTCCTCCCTTGTCTCTTCATAGGGAAATGAGCTTGCTTGGGAGGAAATTGGACTTGATCCATTGTTGTGCACTTGTGACTTTCTTGGGGATACAGACATGCCTGATAGCACCGTTTTCCTTCATTTTAAAAGAAATTTCATTGTCAGTACCTGGGCTACCCCACCTGGGAATGTGAGCAAGCAAAAGAAAGGAAATAGTTGTTTTTCTAAGATGAACCTGGTGGCATATGCATAATTAGTTCTTATTTAAGTACCCAGACTCCATGCCGTGGAGATTTGTTCCCATCCTTGTTAGCTGGGTGGAGTAGCTTACTGTTTCATCATGGTTGTCATTCCTTGCTATAAAACACTGGTTTGGATTTTAGGTCAGCATGATACACAGCCTAACATTTTATTACAGCTCTCCAGCTTCTTCCAATTGCTAGCTGGACAGAAGCTGTGGAACTAGAACACAATTTCTCCTTCCTATTATATTTTGCACAGTAAAGCAGCATGACATATTGTACTGTGACAGAAGCTGTGAGTGACAATTGGACCTGTGCAGTGACTGAAAATGACAGAATATTACCTGCTAATTAAGAAAGTGCCCCTGGGTTGAACCCATAATTGAACTTGCACAAAGCAGGTAGTATATTGCAGACCCAGTGTTACAATGACCTGCAGCTACAAAGGGGACTCATTTTGTCCTGTAAAACATTGCAATTCTCAGATCAGCAATTTACTGTTATTTAAACATCCAGTTCTCATTTGGTTACTTTAATACTTCAATTCTTTATGTGAACACAGATGTGAAATAACAAATGACATTGATGAAAGGCCTTTTCCTTACTGCACAGAATTGTAGGTTTTACAAATAACCTTAGAATAAAAAATTGGAAACATTGATTACTCAGACACAAAGAGCTCTCTAGCCCCTTTTATTTTTTTCTTTTTGCAAATAGCAGTATTATCAAGATTGTCTTAGAAACTTATTTTCTTTTTTTGTTGGCTTTTTGAGACGGGGTTTCTCTGTGTAGCTGTGGCTACCCGGAACTCTCTCTGTAGACCAGTCTGGCCTCGAACCCACAGAGATCGCCTGCCTCTGTCTCCTGCATGCTGGGATTAAAGGTGTGTGCCACTGGGCCTGGCTGAAACTGGTTTTCTTCATTTTGTTTTTGTTTTGATACAGTCTCACTATATAACCTTGACTGATCTGGAACCCACTATGTAGGCCAGGCTAACCTAGAACCCATAGACATCTGTCTGCGTCCTGAGTGCTGGGATTAAAGGTGTGGTGTGCTCCACCAGGCCTTTCGCAAACTGCTTTTTAAAAAAAATTTGTTTTACATCCCAGCTGCAATTTCTTCTCTCTCCTACCCCCAGTCCGTTCCCCACCCCTCTGTTGTGGAATATTATTTTAAGGTGTGTTGTATTCATTTATGCTGCAGAACATTTGTTTAATGATGCAAAAACATGTTTCATTCTTTTGCATTGTATTTGTTTAACTCTGTAAAGCTGTGTTACTTTACCTGTTTAAAACACCTGATTGGTCTAATAAAGAGCTGAACAGTCAATAATAGCTAGGTGAGAGAGGGATAGTCAGGGCTGACAGGCAGAGAGAATAAATAGGAGGATAAATCTGGGAAGACAGGATTTAGGAGTGAGAGAAGGACTCCAGGGGCCAGCCACTCAGATACACAGCAAGCCGCAGAATAAGTTAAAAATGATGTGCACAATAAAGATAAAAGCCCAGCCATGCTAAGCCCAGGCATTCATAAGTAAGAATAAGCCTCCATGTGGGTATTTATTTGGGAGCTAGGTAAAGAGTAAAAGCAACCAACAGCATGCCCCTCTGTTCCCATCAGACAATCCACTCTTTCTTAGTTTCTCTTTAGGAAAGGGCGGTCTCCCATGAGTATCAACAAAATATGGCATATCAAATTGCTGTAACAATAAGTACCTCCCATGTATTAAGACTAGGCAAGGTGACCCAGTATAAGGAATAGGCTCCAAAAAAGCCGGTAAAAGAGTTGGAGACAGTCCTTGCACCCACTATTAGAAATCCCACAAGAAGACCACACTACACAACTGTAAGATATATGCCGAGTGCCTAGGTCAGTCCCATGCAGGCTCCCTGTTTTTCATTTGAGACTCTGTGAGCCACTATGAACCAAGATTAGTTGATTCTGTGAGTTTTCTTGTAGTGGAATAATCTTTTTGTGCACTGTGAAGATGTGTCTTTGCCAAGGAGCTTTCTGATTGGTTTAATAAAGAGATGAATGGCCAGTAGCTAGGCAGGAAGAGTTTTAGGTGGAACTTCTTGGCAGAGATAGAAGAAGAGGAGATGAATCCAGGCGAGAGAGATGCCAGAGGACATAGAGGGAAAAACAGTAGGTACAAGATGGAAGAGGTAAAAAGCTACAGGGCAAAACCTAGATTAATGTAAATGGGTTAATTTTAAGTCATAAGACCTAAGCTATAGGCTTAGCGTTTTTTCTTAATTTATGTTTTACAGTCCAATTCCAGTTCCCCTTCCCACCTCTCTTCCCATTACCTTTATTCTCCCTTTCCTCCCATCTCCTCCTTGGACACGGTAAGGCCTCCCCTAGGAAGTCTACTAAGTCTGTTCCACCATCTCATTGAGGCAGGACCAAGGCACCTCTCCGCCCGCCCACCCCTGTGTCTAGGCTGAGCAAGGTATCTCTCCATAAAGAATGGACTCCACTAAGTCTGTTTGTATATTAGTTTTTAGGTCTTGGACCCACTGCCAGTGGCCTCCTATATTGTCCCAGCTGCACCATTGTCACCTATATTAAGGGAGTCTAGTTTGGTCTTATGCAGGTTCTCCATTTGTCAGACCTGAGTCAGTGATCTCTCACTAGCTTGGGCCAGCCGATTCTGTGGGTTTCCTCATCATGGTCTTGACTCCTTTGTTCATATTATCACTCCTCCTTCACTTTGATTGTACTCCAGGAGTTTGGCCCATTGGTTAGTTGTGGATTTCTGCATCTTCTTCCATCTGTTTCTGGAAGAGGGTTCAAGCTTTTCTGGGGATGTGGATTATAGGCTCGGGTATCTTTTGCTTTATGTCTGATATCCACTTATGAGTGAGAACATACTATATTTATCTTTCTGGGTTACCTAACTCAGGATGTTTTTTTCTAGTTCTGTCCATTTGCCTGTGAATTTTAGGATCCTGTTATTTTTTTACTGTTGAGTAGTATACTACTCCATTGTGCAGATTTACCACATTTTCTTTATTCATTCTTCAGTTGAGGGGCATCTAGGCTGTTTCCAAGATGTGGCTATTACAAATAATGTTGCTATGAACATAGTTGAGCAAATGTTCTTGTGGTGTGAATGCGCCTCCTTTGGGTATATGCCCAACAGTGAGTGGTATTGCTGAATTTTGAGGTAGGCGGATCCCTAATTTTCTGAGGAATCTCCATACTGATTTCCAAAGTGGCTTTACAAGTTTGCACTCCCACCAGAAATGGAAGAGTGTTCCCCTTTCTCCACATCCTTTCCAGCATAAGCTGTCATTGGTGTTTTTGAGCTTATAGACTGAGCTTTTATAATTAATAAGTCTGTGTCATTTCTTTGTGAGTTGGCAGCCCAAAGAAAGATTGTTTTGGCTCCTACAATCCTTTCTCCCCGTCTTCTGCAGGATTCCCAGGAGAATACTGGAAGGGGACACATTTCAGGGTCAGGCAACCTGTTGCAAGGGAATTTCCCAGAAATCTACAAGGAGGAGGACCCCAGCTAAGAAATAGCAGATATGTAGCCTGATCTGGCCATCTCCTGGGACCAGATTGCTGCCCAGCCCAATTGTCATCACAAAGGCTTCATCCAGCAACTGATGGAAACAGATGCAGATCCACAGCAACATTAGGAGGAGTTCAGAAAGTGCTTTTTAAAACTACAGATTGTTAATTTATAGTTATAAAAAGCTATAAATAAGACATACTTCTTTTAAAAATAGAATTTTTTTATTCTTTGAGGATTTTATTCATGAACACAGTGTATTTTGATCATATTTACACCTCCACTTTTCCTCTTCTAACTCCTCCTAGATCCTCACTACTACCTACTTCACATTGCTTCTTCTTTCTTTTTTCCTTAAAAAACAAACAAACAAAAAAACCCCCAAAAAACAGTGCGCTCACTGGAGAGATGGCTCAGTGGTTAAGAGGCTCTCCCAGAGGATATGGGTTCGAGTCCCAGCACCCACATGGCAGCTAACAACTGTCTGTAACTCCAAGCTTTGACTCAATCACACAGACATACATGCAGGCAAAACACCAATTAAAATAAAAATAAACTATCTTCCAGGCATTGGTGGCACACTCCTTTAATCCCAGCACTCGGGAGGCAGAGGCAGGCTGATCTCTGTGAGTTTGAGTCCAGCCTGGTCTACAAGAGCTAGTTCCAGGACAGGCTCCAAAGCAATACAGAGAAACCTTGTCTCGAAAAACAAAAACAAAAACAAAAACAAAACAAAACAATACATGCACTGAGTCTAATTATTGCTGCCCATGTCTATGTGGGTGTGGGGCCATCCACTGGAGCAAGAAAACTACTATCTCCCCTAACAGCCATCGGTAGTGTCTCAGCTAGAGGTGGGTACTTTGTACCACTAAGACAGACATTTATTATTAGGAGGACTTTAAAAGGTGTTTAAACATTATGAGGGCAAAGATTTTAAAAATTTGGGACTCTAGGCAAAGTTGTAAACTCATAATCATAGAATGCTTATGTGTGGGCCACTTTTGCATTTGTGGGCAAAGTGTCAGTAAAACCATTGTTGAATCTAGTACCTCACTTTCACAAACAAAAGCAAAAACAAAATCCACGAAACCAAAAATCAGAGTTCATCAACATTTTCAGCAAGGTACAGTTTTTTTCTTTTTAAAAATATATACCTTTGGAATATGGTCGGGAGCTTGTTATTGTTCTGGTGTGTGAATTTAATAGTCCTAATGGTATGACTATTAAGGTGACACTTCCTAGCACATATGGACTGAACAAAGGACTTCAAGTAACCCCTGCCACAGAAGGACAATATTGGCTCAAAAATACTTTTTCTGTTTTAAGTATCTTTTTGGTTATTTGAACACATAATTTGATTGATGTTGGAGCCTAACATAATATTCAAGAAAATAATTGTTTTGCCAGAGATGCCACCTTTTTTGTTTACTTATTTATTGGTTGTTCTTCCCTTCCTACACCAAATGCAAGGACCCTGATTACCTAATTCATGATTGCTTCAATAGTGACTGCATGAGAATCTCTGTAGCCTCTGATGGTGTGTGTGTGTGTGTGTGTGTGTGTGTGTGTGTGTGTGTGTGTGTGTGTGTGTGTGTGTGTGTGTGCCCATGCATTATGCATGCCTTTAAGAAGCTGTGATCATAATTACTTGAAATGTGGAGTATCTCAAGATGGTTCTACAGGATATTGAATTTCAAAGTGCTACTATTTATCTCTTAAAAAGTTTAATGGCTAGATAAAAATGAGAACCATTTGTTCCTGTTTGGGGGAAGCCAGAGAGACCAGAGGCTGAGGGGTGTGACTTGTATACTGTTGGTCTTTGTTTTTACAGATCTGATTTCTATTCAGAGTAATAGGTCTGAGGGGGTGATTATTTGCATCTTTGAAGGTTTCAGTCCTGCTGGCTGATAATAATAGGACAGTAGAAAAGCATTGCATGTATTCTGTGCCATTTTGAAGAATTATTATCAACATCTCTTCTAGCAGTT
Source organism: Cricetiscus sungorus (assembly GCA_030556225.1). Classification (NCBI taxonomy): domain Eukaryota; kingdom Metazoa; phylum Chordata; class Mammalia; order Rodentia; family Cricetidae; genus Cricetiscus; species Cricetiscus sungorus. Next base: position 20,516,513 of record JANBXA010000609.1, on the reverse strand, counting down.
TCATTAGGTGATTTAATTTTAGAAGTGGACAATCTTATTGATTGAAGCCCTTGAGTCTAAATAGACTATTGTCTTGATCTCTATTAAGATTAATAATTATTTCCTACACATGAAAGTAAAGGGATATGGGATATTAGGGTTGTAGAGGAGGATGTAGTCGAAGTACATTATATACATGCATGCAAATGTTGTTATAAGGAATTAAGGTTCCTTTTGGCAGGTTCTTAGTCCCATAGATAAAAGAATCTAAAAATGAACTTAGGGGTAAGGATAATTTTATTAAGAATTTGAGGGAGAAAACAACAAGAACAAGAACAACAACAAGAACAACAACAACAACAACAGGGCAGATATGTAGTAAATCTTGGCAGCTGCTGAGAAAACAGACCATGGTTCAGAAAGTTGAGTCTTATAAGTTAGGCTACAAGAAAGCAGTCAGGTTCAGCGGTGGAACATCTGCATGGGGAGAAGGTGATATTCAGAGGAAGACTGAGAATGTTCAGAGTGCCAGGTCAAGCATGAGCAGGAGTTTGACTAGTAGCCAAAAAAGAGAAAGCAAGAAAAGAAACGGTACCTTTTATGCTTTTTTTTTTTTACTTAGAACTTGGAAAACTGAGCAGACTTAGCAGTGAGAATTTTTAAGCAGTTGCATAGATAGGCGCTTTTGAGAAGGGAGGGGAGAGGGGGGGAGAAGAGGAAGGGAAGAAGGGAGGGAAAGAGAAAGGTTATGAATGAGAATGAATGTTTTATTTTATGGGCCTCAACAAAGTCCTAATACCTGTGTTCTCCTTCCTTTCATCTGGTACTTTAAATTGTGATGCTTCTTTCTCTTAAAACTGATGTGTTACCAGAGAAACAAATGAGATACAAAGCTGATTGTGAGAGATCAGGTCCATTTTCAATGTCCTCTAAGCAAGCCTGCTAATGCCTGTCTAGATAGCTAACAATGTCCTCTTAGCAAGCCTGCTAATGCCTGTCTAGATAGCTAACAATGTCATAATGAAATCCATTTCTTTGCACAATTAATATAAACTAATAGAAAAACAATTATTTTCTTGAATATTATGTTAGGCTCCAACATCAATCAAATTATGTGTTCAAATAACCAAAAAGATACTTAAAACAGAAAAAGTATTTTTGAGCCAATATTGTCCTTCTGTGGCAGGGGTTACTTGAAGTCCTTTGTTCAGTCCATATGTGCCAGGAAGTTTCACCTTAAATACCCACTCATGCAGTGATTTATCATTTTTGAAGAGATTTTGTGTTTGGAATTTATGAGGTCGGCTTGGCAGTTTACAATATGTGGGTGGCTTTGCTCTCATGTGTCATCTCAGAGATACACATGGTTTATTTGGAAGATAGGCTCCATTAGCTGGGGTTTCCTCCTTTTCCCTGGTAATTCTTAGAAGGAGATTTCTGGAAGGCATTATTGTTAGATAGAGGAGGTCAGGAGGTCAGTAAAGACTATGCAGGGCATTGTGAGGGTGAATATGGCATGCATTTATTGTGGGACAGATGGTGGTGGGTATGAAAGTGGAGCCAAAGGCAATAATACACCTTTGTGTATTGTGCGTGCCATGTTAAAGGCCTTCAATTTATTTTTACATGGATACTGAAGTCATGCAAAGTGGGACCATGGCATTACGAGCTACATTTCTGGCTTGCACCAGGATAATGGTATTAAAGAGAAGAAAAACAATGGAAAAAGTGCTAGAGAAGTAGTGTTGGCAGAAATAACCACTTTCTTTTCACTTCTCTAAAATGGGTTGAAAATGAATTACAGGAAATTCAAGAAGCCTCTAACACCTAGGTACCTAATAGTGTGATTTTCGGAAAATACCAAGCTACTGGGAAACTGTCAAACTCTGGAAGAGTCTGGGTTCATTCCTCCTAGGTAACTAGTTCTTGTCAGAATTTACACATTAACTTGCATATGGGCATTAACCTGGCCCTGTATAGAAAATTTCCCCCTTATTTTATACTGTACTGAGTGTGGAACCCAGGGCCTTGCACATGCTAGGCAAGCTCTGTACCACTGAGCTACACTGTTAGCCTGAAAAACTGGAATACTAAGTCCCTTACTTGTTAAGGGCAAAACAAGAATACTTCCAGATAAGTCTTGTCCTGTTTCTACACAACTGGTTATTAGTGACATTAACCTTTCCTGCTTGAGCTTTGTAAAATAAGGTAGCTTTGTTTTAGAATATGGAATTGAGCAAACATTTATCTCTCTTAGCTGTTTTATTTACCCTTATCAGATGATGAGGCATGAATGGCACAGCATGCTTCCTCTTTGTTTCAGTTGCCAAGAAACTCAGAACACCACACAATGTTCAATTACAACAGCAGAAACTCTAGGTGGACCACAGACTTATTTCTTCTTTTTATGTAGTTCGGCATTGTCAAGTTTCTGTTTTAATTGGCTTGTTGTAGAACGCTTGAAAAGCTTTACAAAAGAGCAAGAGTGTACTTGAGACCAATCCATATAATTTAGCATTTAACTAATTTAACATTTTCACTGATGTGATTCAAACAGTCAGTAAGTATATTGTGTTTAAAAGACCCAGGTGTCTAAAAGTGGGGACATGGTTTAATAAATTTTGGCATATTCATGCACCCTGATATGGTAAAAGCTTTGCCCTAGTCTCTGGCATCCACATACCCAAAGAGTCCGGGATGTTATGGTGGAGGTTCTACGAAAGTCCCCTCCCCCATCTCCCTCCAAACCCTGCCGCATCTCAGAAAGCCCACCAAATGATGGCCCCTTCCCCAGAGATGCTCAAGACCACTCCCACAGGGGATTTAAATGGTCCCCCAGAGAACAGACTCATTCCCCCCCCCCACTCCCTTTTCTGTTTCCTCGATGGGTAGTGGAAGGCCATCCAGGAACACTGTATCTATTAAATGTTGGCTTTCCCCCCCCTAGTTTGGTTTGATTTGGTCTGATTTGGATTCCTGTATTGGCAGAGAGGCTTATCTGGGTGTAGAAATTTTTCATACCCCATTTAGAATTTAAATCTTCAATTTTAAAGCAAACCTGTCACCTGAGCTCATATATGAAATTGTGCAACTGTATAGCAGTGCACATGAATGACTATGTATGTTTCAACCTGAGTAACTTAAAAAAGATTGCATCCAGTAAAAAAGGGTGAAACTGTGAAGTTGGTCTAGTAAATATGATTTCCAGTAATGACATTTTAAAAGGATAAATGGCCACCCAGAAAAAAAAGATGTTTTTCTTGCTTCTCTTATAGCTAGGTATGACCATGTGATCAAGTATGACCAAGCACTCACTAATAAGATGTATATAGAGTAGTGTATGCAAATTTGAAGTCAGCCCTTAAAAGAAAAGAGAATGCCTTTCTTAGTCTTCTCATTTCCATTTGCCCAAATGACAGTATGTCCAGACAGGGAGCCATGAGTTCATCCCAGGAATGCTTCCTCCATCTTCTACATGAGGGGAAAAATCCCTTTTAAAGTTATTATTATTTTGGTCTTTGTTCCATAGCCACAACCTCCTAGTTCTAGCAAATATTATTTATGTAAATTAAACACAAATGGGGGCTGGGGAGAAGGCTCAATCAGTAAATTGCCTATCATGCAAGCATGAGAACCTAACTTCAGATTCCAGAACCCATATAAAAAGCCAGGTAACATGGTACATGCCTTCAGTCCCAGCACAGGGAATAGGGATGGAGGGGGCAGTAATAGGTGGGTCCCTGATGCAGTCAGTGTAACTCCTGAGCTTCAGGAGAGTGATCAATGAAAGAGAATCAACAATTGCCTCTGGCCTCCATATTCAGGTACATACACCTGCATGCACATCCAACATGAGAATGTGCACACGCTTATATAGTAAATAACATGTTGCACTCATACTACACAACACCATATCCAAAAGAAAGATAAACAAGAAAGGAGCACTACATATTTATAGATATGTGTATTTAGTAAATCTTAGACTAGTGGTTGTCTCAGAGGCAGAAGGAAGGTTGTAGTTGGTTGTTTTTCATTCTTTGGCTTTTTTTTGTTTTTGTTTTTTGGGGGTCTTTTGAGGGGTCCACCACACAGATCCCCTGTAAATCACACATTGAGGCTTATTCTTAGTTATGAGTGCCCGGCTTTAGTTTGGCTTGTTTCTTGCCAGCTTCACTTAAGTTATTTCATCTTCCTTTTCCCTCTGGGCTTTTATCTTTCTTATTTTTGCATATCTTACTTTCCTTTTTACTCTGTGGCTGGCTGGGTGACTGACCCCTCATGTCCTCTCCTTAGTCTCTTGCTGCTCTCCTCTTTTCTTGTTTCTCTTTCTTTCTATACTCTTTGTCTGCCTTCCTCCCATCCTTCCTCTAGCCTCACTATTATTGGCCATTCATCTCTTTATTAGACCATCAGATGTTTTAGACAAGCAAAGAATCACAGCTTCAGTGAGTTAAACAAATGCAGCATAAACAAAAGTCACACACTTTAAAATAACATCCCCCCAGAAGGTACTGGGATTAGGAGTTCGGAGGTGAAGTCTGTCTTCTCAGTGAGTCATAAGCGAGTCTCTGTATTCAGTATGTAGTGCTCAGCCATGTTGAGTAGGTTATTAAGCAGTGACAAATGGTAAAGAGAATACATACCTAAAGTTTTCGTGATTGTTTGTGATTGCTTTCTGGCAAGCTGTTTTCAGATGGCTTTTATTAGTGACATTTATTCTATATGAAGTGATTGGATTAGGATAAAAGGTCAGAGCCATAGGTAACATCACAGAACTAGCTGTCAAATATAACAAGGAAAATAGATGATGCAGTTGGATGTTAAGGTCTGTAGCGCATGTGCTGCAAGAGGCCACACAGGCAATGTAGCACCTGCCTTGGTAGAGAATTAAAACATTAACATCGCTAGGTCAAAAGTAAAAATGTCTGGCTCTGAGGATTGGCTTGAATTAACCAGGTTTAGAGCCTGAACATAACCTGCGACCAGACCAATTGATTTGTTTCTGATGAAATATTTGTTGGTTAAGCCAAGCAGGATGGAGGCTTAGGTGGGACAGTGTTTTCTCTTATATATGCAAGTGGCAGGGAACCCTGTGTTGGCACCAGGTTGCTTAGGAAGGACAGAACAAGCACAGAAGCACTGGTAATTGTGTGCTTATAGATAAAGACTGGTGGGCCCATTTCATTGATTTGATGATAGCTTTGCCCCTTTCCAACCCCTGGCCAGCCTGGGATAGTCCCTGCATTTCTGGATGGATGGCCTCACTCTCTGATTATAGGCTGTTACACAGAATACTGTTTCCTTCCATGCACTTCAGGTACATTCCAGGTGAGTCACCCTGTGGTTCGGGGATTTCCAGGCCTTTAAGACCATACAAACAGCTAAACTCCTATGCTGCCAATAGTTTGTCACTCACACCCAACACATGGCTAGGTAGTGTTAAAGAAAACTTTTCTTATCTTTAAATCTATGGGTTGGATGAGCCTGTCTTCTCCTCTATTCCAGGTACAGTTCTCAATGCATTTACTTCTTGTAATTCAGAATGAGGTCCTAGTCTCATAAGTGTGCTTCATCTACTCTGTGTCCCTGTTTCACACTCTTTGGCTAAATGTAGATGTGCTCAAAGGGTAGGCTGCTCTGATGACTTTTGTTTTTGTAACTAGCTTTGGATATAATTTTTGCATAGCTGGTTTCTACTTCTTTCTATTCAGCCTTGAGCTTTGACTTTTTTCTTTTATGTATCTCTGGTCACATGTCTCATTCTTAGCTCATTAATCACCAAATTCCATCATTTTACTCCTGGCTCTTCATTTTGCAGCAGACCTGTCCTTCTGTTATGCTAGACTGCCATGCATACCAAGTCAGATGGTGGGATGCCCTCCCTTCCCACACAACATTTAACTGCTGTAGTTCCCCTGAGAGCCTTGAGCATCTACTGCTATAATACACACTAGGAGGACCGTTGATAGAGATTCTTCCAATGCTTTTTTTCTCTTTTGGTACAATTGGTTAGCTTTCACTGGGCTTTAGGCTGTCAGAGGACAGGAGCCATTTATGGCCAGTTCCCTTGTTTTGGTTCCTTGCACTGTTAATAGAGTTATAGAGTAGGTTCTCATATATTTCTCAAATTGGTGTAAGAAAATGAAGAGGTCATGGGTTGAACAGAAAGGAACATCCTCCCAATCTGAATGAAGTTTCTTTCCAAATGAGAGTAAAGAATTCCCAGGACAACTAACAAAATTTGCTATGAATATTGCTTGTATAGAGACAATATCACTTTTCTCTAGAAATATTTCAAATAGCAATGTTAAAAAGACAACAAATCATGCTTAAGGCCTAAGCATTCAGGACCAGGTATGGTCTTTTTCCTCTCCCAACTCTAAACGTGCAATTTCTAGGGATTTCACAAGACACTTCCTTTACAGTAAAAGGCAATTCTTAACTCATTTGTGCAACCCTTGTGACCTATGGATTTACTTTATCAGATTGTAATCCTATCCATCTCTCCTCAGGTACCACTTTCTGGTCTCACCCAGAAAAGTGGGAAGGGGCAGAGAAGTTCCTTAGAAACCCTTTGAACTATATAATTTCATTTGTTGGGCTATTAACACATATAATGGCAACGTTTTCTTGAGAAGTCTACATCCTTGCTTTACTGTGTACCATTCTTTCCCTCAGTGTTTCTATTGTCAACGAAAGAAACAGCTCTTGCCTCAAAGGAACAAATGAGATGGTTTATTCTGGAGCCCAATAAGGCCCAGGAATATAGATTCAGGCTTACTAAAATACCATGTTCCAATGTGGTAACAGTTCCATGAAGTTTTTATAGTAACAGACACTTAAATCATGAGATAAGACACTTTTCAAATATATTTGGTAGGTGGGTTACAGACAAACAGGGAAACATTAGCTTTAGGTCTCAGATGCTGACAGCTTTTTTGGTTGATAGAAATGGGGGGTGTTCTATGATATAGCCCAAAGGATGTATCTGGTGATTACAAAGATGTTAAGTCATATTCAGAGGTGGGCAATAAATGACACTTAAGGGGAGATAACAATACCCCCAGGTAATTTAGTTCTTGACCTGCAACATTCCAACTTCTCCATATCACTGAAGTTCTCATTAGTTAATTTGCTTTTGTAGTCACAGCTTCTTTTCAGGAGTTCCCACTACTGACCTCTGTTTTAAAGTCCATATCAAATATTTCCCTCCACAAACTTCAACTGTACTTCATACTGTCCATCCTGAAATTCTTCTCTGGGCTTTGTATGAAGAGAAGACTCTGTAAAGAACTCCTTAGACTGCTTCAATCCCAGTTTCCTTTCCCTCCTTCTCACCTCCCTCCCTCCTTCTCTTTCTCCCTCCCTCCCTTTCTCCCTCCCTCCCTTTCTCCCTCCCTCCTATACCCTCCAACCACCCTCCTATGCCTTCCAACCATCCTCCTATCCCATCCTCCTCCCTCCCACTCCACAGGGAGAGTGATGCCTTCCAAGAGGGATCAACAAAATCTTTCAAGTCATTTGGAGTAGGAACTAGGTCCTCCCTCCTGCCTCTAGGTTAAGTATCCCTCCATGGGGAATGTGCTCCTAAGTCCTTTTGTGCACCAGGGATACATCCTGGTTCCACTCTCAGAGATCCCTTAGACTGCCCAGGTCTTCTAACTGAGACCCACATTCAAGGGGTCTGAGTCGGTGCAATGTGGGTTTCCCAGATATCAGTCTGGGGGGCCATTAGCTCCCCCTTGTTCAGGTCAGCTGTCTCTGTGGGTTTCTGTAGTCTGGTCTTGTCCCCATTTTCTTATCACTCCTCCCTCTCTGCATCTGGATTCCAATTCAGCTCAAGGTTTAGCTGTGGGTGTCTGCTTCTGTTTCCATCAGCTACCAGATGAGGGCTCTATAATGGTAGATAAGTTAATCATCGATCTCATTATCAGGGAACTGTTGCTCAGATTGTTAATTGGGGTTATCCTTGTAGGTCTCTGGACATTTCTCTAGAGTCAGTTTTCTTTTCAAACCTATAATGGCTCCCTCTTTTCTGGTATCTCTCTCTTTTTTTTTCTCTCATCTATTTCTCCCTTGACTCAATCTTCCTAGTCCCACATGCTCTCCTCTTCTCCCCTTTTATTTCTCCTAGCTCCCTCTCCACTCACAGCTCCCCTCCCCCACTCCCAATATGCTCAGGAGATCTTGTTCTTTTCTCCTTCTGTGAGGGATCTTGTATGAATCTCTTAGGTTCCTCCTTGTATCCTAGTTTCTCTGGCAGTGTGAATTATAAGCTGGTGATCCTTTGCTCTATGTCTAAAATCCATATGTGAGTGAGTAAATACCATGTTCCCCTTTTTGTGACTGGTTCCTACTCTGGATGGTTTCTTCAAGTTCCATCCACTTGCCTGTGAATTTCAAGATTCCATTGTTTTTTTCCATGTTGTAGTATTCCATTGTGTACATGTGCCACATCTTTATCCATTCTTCAGTTGAGGGGCATCTAGGTTGCTTCCAGGTTCTTGCTATTAGAAATAATGCTGCTATGAACATAGTTGAACAGATGTCCTTGTTGCATGAATGTGGATCATTTGGATAGATGCCTAAGAGCTGAATTGCCAGGACCTGTGGTAGACTGATTCCCATTTTCCGGAGGAACCACCATACTGATCTCCAAAATGGCTGTAAAAGTTAGCACTCCCACCAGCAGTGGAGGAATGTTCCCCTTTCTCCACATCCTTTCCAGCATAAGTTGTCATTGGTGTTTCTAATTTTAGCCATTCTGGCAGGAGTAAGATGGTATCTAAGAGTTGTTTTGATTTGCATTTCCCTGATAGATAAGGATGTTGAACACTTTCTTAAGTGTCTTTCAGTCTTTTTGATTTCCTCTATAGAGAATTCTCTCTTCAGTTCTGTACTCCTTTTTTTAGATAGGATTATTTGGTGTTTTGGTGTCTAGTTTCTTGAGTTCTTTGTATAAATTTGGAGGTCAGCCCTCTATCAATCAGATGTAGGATTGGTGAAGACCTTTTCCCAATCTGTGGGCTGCCATTTGGTCTTTTCAACTGTGTCCTTTGCCTTACAGAAGGTTTTCTGTTTGAGGAGGTACCATTTATTAATTGTTGATCTCAGTGTCTGTGCTACTGGTGTTATGTTCAGGAAGCTGTGTCCTGTATCAATTTTTTCATGGTTCCTTCCACTTTCTCTTCTAAGAGGTTCAGTGTGGCTGGATTTATGTTGAGGTCTTTGATCCATTTGGACATGAGTTTTGTGCATGGTGATAGATATGGGTCTATCTGCAGTCATCTACACACCATCATCCAGTTGTGCCAGCACCATTTGTTGAAGGTGTTTTCCTCCTCCCATTGTATACTTTTAGCTGTTTTGTCAAAAATCACGTGTTCATAGGTGTGTGGATTAATATCAGGATTTTCGATTTGGTCTACCTGTCTATTTTTGTGCCAATACCAAGCTGTTTTCACAACTATAGCTCTGTAGTAGAGCAAGTCGGGGATGGTGATGCCTCCTGAAGTTCCTTTATTGTACAGGGTTGATTTGGGTATCCTGGATCTTTTTTTTTCATATAAGGTTGAGTATTAACCTTTCAAGGTCAGTGAAGAATTGTGCTGGGATTTTGGTGGGGATTGCATGAATATGTAGATTGCTTTTGGCAAGATTGCCAATTTTACTATGTTTATCCTACCAAGATAATACCATGTTATTCCAAGAGCATGAGACATTTTGTTTTGTTGTGATTTTTAAATAGACTGCTAAGCAGTGTGTGATGGATGCAGGGGAATGAGGAGGCTCTGAAGAAAATCTCCCTAGAAAAAAATGCCTGTCAACATTCAGAACCTTGATGTGGCTTGTGGGTGGAAATGAGTTAAGGCTGACTCACAGGGAGCTGACTGTGGCAAAGACAGAGAATGGGGAAGAGAAACAATGTTGACATGGAAGAGTGAGAGGTACTTCTGGGACCTATTGAATTTGAGGTGTTAAGAGAGCTGATGAGCAGGCAATTGGACAGAGGTTTCAGAGCATGGGGGTGGGGAAGCAGAATCTGTGCTCACCCTGTGGCTGCTAGAATGAGACCATTACAACTTTATACTGGTAGGTGACTTGGTTGTGGTAAGTTTCAAATTCATAAAAGTAAAGTCAATAATATAATAAATGAAACCCATGAGTTCATTACCCTATTTCATTAACCACCAGCTTATAGTTTGTCTTATTTCATTACGCCTTCTAACCAGCTTGTCCCATGTATGATTTTGATCCAAATTTCAAACATCATAGCATTTGATTTGTAAATATTTTCAGAAGACAAGGGATCTTTTAATAATGTAGCTATAATACATTATTAACTCTTAAAATCCACAATAATTTTATGATCCCCGTCAAATATACAGTGAGTGCATATTTTTCGAGTTAACTTTCTGTTTAGTTTGTCTTAAGAACCACATAAAGCTCTCAAATAGCATTTGGCTAATGTAGATTGATCTCTTAATCAGTATGATTTTCAGAATATTCTGAGATCTATTGCGTTAACCTGAACAACAGCTATCAAATGAATGAAAGGAAGCAGTGGAAGGATATAGGACAATGGGGGGATCTTCAGCAAAGGGATGATTTTGACATCCCCCCACCATGTGATGGTTGGTTTTGTCAACTTGACACAGTGAAGATTTACCTGGGAAGAGCGTCTCAGCGAGGGGTTGTGTATATCAAGTTGGCTTGTGGGCATGTCTGTGGGTTATTGTCTTGATTACTTTAATTGATATGAAAAGATCCAGCATAAAATCAGGTGGCACCATTTTGTGTGTGTGTGTGTGTGTGTGTGTGTGTGTGTGTGTGTGTGTGTGTGTGTGAGCGAGCTTTAACTGTATGAGTGAAAGAAAAAAAATGTGAGTTGAGCATAATGGGCCTGCATACATTCATTACTCTCTACTCTTGACTTTGGCTGTGATGTGATTAGCTGCATCAGGTTCTTGCCTTGATGGACCTGGAAGTGTGAGATGAATGAATCCTTTCTTCCCTGAGTTGTTGTTTGTCATATTCTTTTTTGTTTCTTAATCCCAGCAACAGAAAGAAATGAAGTGAGGACACTGTGAACAGTAATGTTTTTGGGGAAAGCTGCTAAAGCTCTTGAACTCATAACCTGTTTCTCCTGCTCTTCATTTTCAGTATTGTTGCTATGGAACCTTCTAAAAGTCAGATTTGGTTTTATGAGCCCCTTTCCTAGTCCAGAAATCTGTGTGGCCTCTGTTTCCTGTGTGGTAAATGCTGATCTTGTGAGCTTGGCTCAAAGAGATGGAAGGTGCCTTCCACCTGACATTTGGGCCCCACCTTTCCCCTTTCTCCCAGTTGTGAGCCAACTCAGGCATATCTGATGTTCACTTACCAACCACATGCCTTGAGAATTTTCTCTGACGTCTAGTTTCTAGCCTCTTTCCTTCTCCATATAGCTTCATTCCTCTTGTAAGGCCCAATTGAGAAGTCAGTATTTCTCTGGTTTTCCTTAACAACTTTTTTCACATGAAAGAAATATTCATTCTGCATCCAGCTGTGTCAATTTTCTGTGCCTTGTTTGTGACGCCTGGCACACTTTGATTGGCTTTATTGTAATGTGTCTACAAGTGGGACAGGTGTGTGTGTGTGTGTGTGTGTGTGTGTGTGTGTGTCTGTGTGTCTGTGTGTCTGTGTGTCTGTATTGAGACTCTGAAAGGCATGCTCTGTGTCAGCCAGCTTCTGACTTCTCTGTGAGTACCTAGCCCAGAGCCCTCCCCTCCTAACAGAGTTCAGCTATTGGGAAGTACTTGTTGGCAGTATGAGCAACACAGTTTTCCATTAAAGTTACTCCACTATGTTTTGTTTTAAAGTGATTTTATCAAGTAACCTGTTGAATCAATGTAGTTTTGAGCTAAGTTGAATTAAAGGCAGTTTGTAATTAACATCTTATTATGCCCTTAGAAACACATGAGGAATTTTGCAAGATGTATGATGTGAAGCATTTCTTGTGTCATTGATGCGACTCTGGTTGTTGACTTTGGTTGTTTCTCAGATACTACTGACTCAGGAGAATACAACAAATAATAGAAGTCTGTCCTTACAGTTAGGGACGAGGACTGGTGAGTTCCTCCCATACTATCAAGGTCTTTTGCAGACAAACACAACTGTTGAGAGCTCATGTGTACAGTAGCTCTGTCATGTCCTGAAGATTCTGTTTCACCCTGGTCCTTCATGACTTCTGGGTCTGTAGTCTCCACTCTCTTTTCCATGATGGTCCCTGATACTGAGTAGCAGGGGTTAGGGATGTATCGGTTTTTAACAGGAAGAACAGAGATGTGCTAGTTTCATGATTAGTGAATTAGGGTAATTTTTCTTTCAAAATGGAATTCATGCCAGGAAGTCCATGAGACCAACATCTCCTTTGGAGGATCAAGAAACCTCATGATGGTGATGTTAGAAAAGTTAAAGCAAACAGAACACCTCTCAAGTGATGGTTAGGGGCACTGTATTACATGCAATTCCTCATCTATAAAGAAAATATTTTCTATGTGGGAGGTGAGGTCTGAGTTAGCTGCAGGAGTGTTGTTGATGGTCTAGAGAAGCTACCTGCATTTTTCCCCAACAGCAATAGAGATATATTTCTGTCTTATGTTGGGAAATTTAAGTACTTATCCCTTACAGCTGTCTTCCTCTCCACCCAGTTGTAGAACTCCTGTGCTCTCAAGGTTGATCAAACAAGGTTGTTCTCATAACTTTCCGGTGTGCAGTGCCCATGGCTTGACCCCAGGTGTGGGTGGTGCATGATTTCTTCCTATGCTTAGCCCATCCCCTGGCTTGGGTATATAAGCCCATTACTCTCTGTAATAAACAAGGATGGCAGCAGTTTCCTCTTAACTTCTCGTGGTGGTCTGTTAAGTGTTTCAATCCCAACATCCTCCACCAAGTTCGATACTCTGGCTGTGCAGGCGTGGCAGTCTTAGGATTTCTACTACTGTGAAGAGACACCATGATCACAGAAAATCTTATAAAGGAAAACATTTAATTGGGGCTGGTGTACAGTTTTAGACAGTTCATTATCATCATGGTGGGACATATGGCAGCACACATAGTACTGGAGAAAGTGCTAAGAATTCTACACCATGACCCACAGGCAGTAGAAGTGGACTGGCTTGAGCTTCTAAGACCTCAATGCTAACCCCCTAGTGATATACTTCCACCAATAAAGCCACACCTTCTCCAACAAGGCCACACCTCCTTATAGTGGCACGCTCTATGGATCAAGTATTTAAACAAATGAGTTTATGTGGCCATTCCTATTGAAACCATCACAGTAGTCAAAGTGGGCCATCTTAACACAGTATAAGTGAATATTTACCTTAAATGATTTCAGCTTGAGCAGTTTGTTTTAGATTTCAGAACATCTGAATAGATTGAACTGATTGAACATCCTTTATCCTAAACCCCAAATGTGAGATACTCCAAAATCTAGAACTTTTTGAGAGACATGTCTATATTCAAAGAATTTTCTATTTCAGAGCATTTTGATTTTGGATATTTTGGAGAGATGCTCAAGCTTTATAATAGTCTGTGTGACTTCAACAAGAGAAATATATTTTCTCACTGTTCTGAATGCTGGAAGTCTGAGATGCCAGCATGATCAGCTGACTGTTAAGGACTCCACCTTCCATGTGACCACTCCATTCTGATTTTTTTTCCTTCTTTGTTCCATCCAGGGATCATTCTTCTGCTTTAGCCTCCTATATTCTGGGATTACAGATGTGTGTCACCACGTTCAGCTTGTTCACCCCCTACCCCGTTTAATCATTTGAATTTAGTCAGATGTTCACAAAAGAACTAACAATGTGTAGATTTTCTGTTGTCCTGTCTGTAAACCTAGCCAGCTACCCATGGGGAAGGATAGGCCATAGATCCTAGAGAAAAACTTACTACTGACACTTTCCTGCAGTATAATTTCCTGACTGTATCCTAAATGCATATCCCTATACCCACAGGTAAGTGTAACTTTGACTCCTCATCAAAGAAGCTTCTTTTTTGCAATAGAAGCAGAGCATTATAGAAAGTCATAACTGGTGAAAATGTAGGAAAGAACTGACTGTGGGATGCTCAATCTCAATCGATATATCTACAGCATAACTCCTGTACCTAAAGCTCAGGGGACATTGCAGAAGATGGGGAAGGAAAGACCATAAGAGCCAGAGGACCATGAAGTCTACTGTGATATGGTGTCATCTAGCTGCAGCAGGGAACTACACCCACAGAATCTCAACAATGTGGCTGCCTAAACTACTCCAACAACAGTTAACATCCCAACCCAGACTGGGAAAATCTCACAGGACTCCATGCCTTGATGAAGACCTATAAGCAATTAACAGCTGCTGAGAAAGGAAGAATTAGCCTTCCCTAGGGATGAACCCATTGATTGAGAATTAACAATAGTTACATTTCTTCCACACTCCAAATATTGAGGCTCAGTTTTTGGTGTTGGAGATGGAATCAAAGGCCTTGCCCATGCTAAGCATTCCCTTTACCAATGAGCTATATAGCTACAGCAGCTGGCCTTTTGTAATATGATTTCTGTGTATTGTACAAAAAAGTGAGATGGATTTACACAAATCTCTTTATTTTGGAAATTACTGAGAAATTGTCTTAGGTTTCTATTGCTGATTTAAAGATCATGGCCATAACCAACTTTGGGGTAGGAAAGGGTTTATTTTGCTTGCAGATTACAGTCCTTTATGAAGAGATTTCAAAGCAACAACTCAAGGCAGGAAATGAAGGAGAGACCATGTGGAAATTCTGCTTTCTGGCTTGCTCCTCAGGTTCATGTTCATAAACCTTCTAGGAGCACCTGGCTCTGGATAGAACCACTTACAGTGGGCTGGGCCTGCCCACATCAATCCTTATTTAAGAAATGCCCTGCAGACTTGCTTATAGGCCAATCTGATGGAGGCATTTTTCTAGTTGATGTTCCCTCTTCCCAGAATGACTGTAGCTTGTGCCACATTGCTCAAAAGCTCAAAATCTAATCAGCACAGAAGGATATATATATATATATATATATATATATATATATATATATATATATATATATTCTCAGTATTTAGAAGGTCAAACCTTAAACCTTAAAAATGTCAAAACTCTTAAAGTGTAGAAATGTACCCACATTAGTAGCTCAAGCATTCTGAAAAGTAAGTCACGGCCCAGATTAAGTGTCCATATCCTGTAGGTGGTCTCAGGCTTAAGACAAAGAAAAGCAGGTGTGAAAGCTATTTTTTTAAAAATAACTATATATTTATGTTCCATGTACTTCCCCATTTTAAATTAATAAAGACTGTATCAGTAAGTATTCTTGAACACTTAGTATACCAGATTCTTTCATTGTGAAAGATACAGATAAAAATTCATACATTTATTTTGTACAACTTGTTTTGGAATTATGGAATGGTAAAATTGAGCTAATTTGTGCATTACATCACAGACTTGTCACTTTTTAGTGGTGAAAACACTTAAACTGTACTCTCAGTAATTTTAAAAGGTAGAATACATTATCTGTCCCTTCAGATTGTACACTTCCTGACAGCTGAATACTAGTTATTTATCCACTTTCTTGGGCCTTAGAACAAAATATTTTGGGTGCCTGAATGAGTAATCAAGGAAATATTCATTCATCCTTCCATATATAATAAAAGAAGGAAAAATAGAAGAAAGACAATAGGCCTTATAAGGTATCTATTTTATTACTTTAGTTTCATCTTTGTACATTGTATGTATGTATGTGTGTGTGTGTGTGTGTGTGTGTGTGTGTGCGTGAGAGAGAGAGAGAGAGAGAGAGAGAGAGAGAGAGAGAGAGAGAGAGAGAGAGAGAGAGAGAGAAACATAAAGGCAGAAGGAGTGCACATCACTGTGGGCATGTGGAGGTCAGAAAATTTGGGGGAGTTGGTTCTCATCTTCTATTTTGTGAAACTAGCATGGGCTTTATCTTCATCTGCCCCATCACTCTAACCTAGCTGGCCTATAAGCTTCCAGGTGATTCTCCTGTCTCTGCCTCCCATCTCTCTCTGGCAAGGCTGGGATTACAGATGTACACCACTGCATCTGTCTTTTTATATGAGTTTTAGGGTTCAAATTCAGGTTGGTAGGCTTGGGAAGCTAGACCATTACTGGCTAAACCAATTCACTGGTGTATATGTTTTTCCCCTTTTTTTGTTTTTGTTTTTCAGAGATGGCCTTGAACTATTGATGTAGCCAAGGATGGAGTTAACTTTTTGAACCTCCTGCTTTTACCTCCTTAGTGAGTGGTTATCAGACATGCACTGCTACACTTGGTTTATGTCAATGAACTCAAGGCTGCAAGTGTGCTAGGCAAGCACTTTTATCAATTGATCTATAGCTCCTGGACTATGTGTAGTAAGCAAAACTTGGGCTATGATATTTGATCTTTTTCACAGGCTGGGACTGTGGGCTTTGTGTATGTGTGTCGCTCGTATGCACTTTACTGATAGATTTTCATTTGACAACATCTGTGATTTAAAGACATAGATTTCCTGCTTTATATTTGTTGACTAGGTGACATTGTCTTTATTTTACATTTATAGAAATGAGTTCTTAAAGTCAGAAATATTTCCTCATGACATCTACTCCCTGTAATACACATTTAAGTGTAATACTGCCTCTATCCAATTGCCACTCAAACAGATTTTCAGTACCAAGTATATCAGATACTTAAATATGCAGAGAGGAATTCAGTAGATACCTCCCTCTGCCTCCTATAGAGCTGACAGTTGGGCCAGCTAGGCAAACCGACTGTGAAAATCTCATAAGAAAATGTGGCATGTCCACCAGGGAAACATGTAGTCCAGTGAGAGAGAGCACAGTGTTGTGGAAGTTAACCTAACCTAGGGAGTAATGGAGGTCATCCTGGAGAAAGTGACCCATACACAGTTATCCATTGGAAAATGACAGTCAAATGAAATGTACCACCTAGTTAACCTTATTCACTGCTTCAGTCATCTTTATGTCCCTCTGTGTTTGTTCGAGGTTCTGAATGATTTAGGCTTATATAAAATCTTTGGCCTGTCAAACCTCTAATCATTTTGAAACATTTGAAATAATTTCAGAACTTGAGAGACTAAGGTAGGAAGATTCTGAGTTTGAGACCACCTTGAACTACAGAGTAAGTTTGAGGCCAGCCCACTAGAAGGCATGTCCAACCTGGGGCTCAATAGCTGCTTGCACCTCGGCATAGCTACAAATGTGAGCTAACACTAATTCATTCCTAAACTTATTTAAAACATGATGAGATTTTTGTGCAGTTTTTGTAACTTGATTGTATAGTTCTTGAGTGACAACTTGGTGGAAGACAATGTCATGTCATAATGTCAAAAGTTTGGACATTCCTGCACACATAAAAACCTTGTTTCACAGAGATTTGAATGGAAAAATCTAGAATGGCAGTGCTGGAAGGAATTGTGGCTGCATCATCAAGGTTTAGTATTTACACTTGTATTTTTAAAACTCACATAAGTGTTGTCATTTTATGTATGCCTTTTGGTCAAATTAATAAGTTTATGGCCATAGTCAGTTATAGACTATTGTTCAAGTAGAATCCCTTTGGCACTAGCCTCTGGCCACCACTGTACTTTTCATCTCTATGAATATGCTTATCCTAGGCACTTCATAGAAGTGGAGTTACACAGCATATTTTCATGACTGGCTTCTTTCACTGAACTTACATACTCAGTTCCATTCATGTTGTAGCATATGTCAGTGGTCCACCCTTTTTTCTGGTAGATGGACATGCCATATTTTGCATATTCATTCCATCAATGCTGGACATTAGGGTTGTTTCCATTTGGGAACTATCATTTTATGTAAGGAATTTGAGTACTCCGAGATTTTGGTATCTGTAGCCATGTCCCAGAATCAATCCCTCATGATACCGAGGGTGTAATCTTATGGTAAAAGGATTAGAAAACAACTGTTCTCCCAGGTGTATCTAATGTTTGGCTGTGGCTCTCTGCATTTGTTCCCATTAGTTGCTGGATGAAGCCTCTCTGATGACAATTGGACTAAGCACTAATCTACGAATATAGCAGAATATCATTAGGAATCATTTCATTGACTTTTTTTTTTGCCAGTTGTGTTTGGTTGTATTTTAGGTCTTTGGGCTGTCCTACCTCTGGGGAATCTTGTGGAAGAGGGGGAGGAAGGATTGTAGGAGACAGAGGCGTCAAGGACACTACAAGAAAACCCACACAATCAACTAACCTGGGTCCATGGGGGCTCACAGAGACTGAACTGACAATCAGGGAGCCTACATGGAACTAACCTAAGCACTCTGCATATATGTGACAGTTTTGTAGCTTGGTCTTTTGTGGGACTCCTCACAGTGGGAGCAGAGGCTGTGTCTGACTCTGTTACCTGTTTTTGTAACCTTTTCCTCCTACCAGATTGTGTTGTCCAGCCTTAATAGGAGAGGAGGTAACTAGTTTTGTATTAGGTGCAACTTGATGTGTCATGGCTGGATGATATCTGTGGGAGGACTTTTTCCTTTCTTTCCCTTTCCTTTTTTCCCTTCTCTTTCCTTCCTTTCCTTCCCTTTTCTTCCCTTTCTTTTCCCTTCCCTTCCCTCTTCTCCTCTCCCCTCCCCTCCCCTCCCCTCCCCTCCCCTTCCCTTCCCTTCCCTTCCCTTTCTTTTTTTTTTTTTTTGAGACAGGGATTCTCTGTGTAACAGTCCTGGCTGTCTTAGACTTGCTTTGTAGACCAGACTGTCCTTGAACTCAATGAGATCCACCTGCCTCTGTTTCCCAAGTGCTGGGATTAAAGGCATGTACCACTAGTGCCTAGTACACTTTTCTAAAGAGAAACAAAGGAGGAGTGGGAAAGACAGGAGGTGGGCAGGAGGAACTGAGAAGAGAAGAGGGAGGGGAAACTGTTGGTATGTGAAAATGAAAAATAAACAAAAACAAAAGAAAGCAATAGTTCTCATTTCTAAATGTGCATAGGAATTGGACTAGAAACCCAAACAAATAAAAAAAACCCCAACTTACAGCCTAGACTAAAAGATCAAAAGCTAGTGACTCGGAACACCACAGCCAGTGACTGACTACCATAGTTTAAGACAGTATTTTATAAATGTGATGGATACTTAAGTTTGTATTATCTCTTGTAATTGTGATGTGCAGTCTGGATAAAATGAATATGGGGATACAAAAGCTATTCCTTAGGTGTGTAGGATACACAAAGCAGAGGGCTTTTCAATGGACAAGCAGTTAAGGATCTATGGCTCTGTGCATGACAGGCTTCAGATCTGATGGTTCAATGACAAGAATGGATCTCAGGCGGTTCTGAAATATCACCTGAGTTTAAGTGAGCTGAATATTTTCATAAATTGAATAATAAAACAAAAATTAAGACATATAATTAAAAATATAATGGAAAAATATTTACTATTCAAATGGAATTTTTTGTATTGAGTATTTTATTTTTTCATTTTCAATATATTTTGATTATATTCTTTTTCCTTTCCCTATCCATCCCAGATCTTCCCCACTTCCTTACCCACCCAATTTAGTGTTCCTAGTAACTCTTAAATGGGAATTTTTAACAGTGTCATCATTGACTTCATGCAGCTGATCTTTCTTATAGTCTTTAATTCTGTGGGTGTATGTATACGTATGGATACATGTTCATCATATGGTTGTGTGCACATGCACATGTGGGAGTATGTGGAGACAGCAGAGATGGTTGTCAGGGTTTTTTTAAGGTGCTCCCCACATTTGAGACAGTTGCTGTGCTGTCTCTTGGCCAGGGTGCTCCAAGTAGCCACCTGTCTCTGCTCACTCAGTGCTGGAATTACTGACATGTGCTGCTGCACCTGGCTTTTATATGAGTGCTAGGGGCTCTAAAATCTTGCACAACAAGCACTTTACTGGCTGAATCATTTCTATAGCCCTATAGTCTTTTGATTCTTCTATAGAGAATAATCTTACTTATTGTAGGAAAACTGGTAGATTTTATTTTCCATTTGTTTATCGTGTTAGAGTGCTGCATGCTAATTCATCATAAGGCTGTATCATTTTATTACTGATTTTTTTATGTGTTTTGATAAATCTCTGGGACAATCTTCTAAAATAAAGATCAGCATTGATAGAGATTTATGCCTATTTACAAAATTCTCCTCTGGCCAAAACCCTGTAAAATGGTAAAGTCTTTTTTTGTTTGTTTTTTGTTTTTGTTTTTGTTTTTTCAAGGAGCTTGTCCTGGAACTAGCTCTGTAAACCAGACTGGCCTCGAACTCACAGAGATCCACATGCCTCTGCCTTCCCAGTGCTGAGATTAAAGGGCTGTGCCACCAATGCCTGGCTTAGAATTGTAAATTCTTATACAAATGTTCATTTTACTAATATTCATGAAGCTGCTGCTGGTGAACAAATAAATTTTGGCACCTGGCTCCTCCACTGGACAGGGGGACTTCAACAAGAGAGAACCCTATAGCTGCTTTTCTACAGTAGCTTTCCTACTCTTCTCCACCTGACACATCAACTCCCCTTTCAAATTCCTGATTCTCTAGTATATGCTATCTTTATAGCAATTGAGATAATGTAAGGAAAGTCATCCAAAAGACTTATAGAAAGGCAGCACCTGGGCAGCAGTTGGTACTTTGCAAAGGATTTTGGCACAGTGCACCCATTTTTCCAACAGCCAGATCTTAGGAAGTAATAGTGGATGTTCCTTGCTTTGCATGGCAACTGAGGTGTAAGTGATGGAACACACCCAGGACTCCTGTGGAGCCCACAGAATCCTCCTTTCTGCCATGTGGTAGAACATGTTATTAGAGTAGGTGATCCACAGCAACAAAATGGGATGAAACAGCTAAAATTACCTATTTAAAATCTATGTAAATGAACAAATAATCAACTAACAAATTGTGAACCATGTATTAGGGAAATCTGCTGAATCTTAGCAAGTACAATGGTTGCCTGTGGCTTTTAGCCTAGGGATGGCATCCATCTCCCTAGATATGTATAACAAAAGATCACCTCTGGGCAGATGGAGGATACTATGATGTCTCTCAGTTACTACTTCCCCTACAATATGTATCAGTGATTAGCACAGCTGTATAAGTCACAGAGGGAGTAGAAGATGACATTGAAAAGAGCCATAACAATCTATTCTCAAAGCCAAAGTCAGAATCACCCCTAACACTGAAAAGTGATGATTACTGCTAGAATTCATTGGGTTCCTTTTTGTTGAATTTGACAAGTAGGTTGAAAACCTGAAATCCAGGATCTTTTGAGTGCTGACATGACAAGTGGAAAAGATTTAGATTTTGGAGCATAGTAAATATTGGATTCCAGATTAGGGATGCTCAATTGGTAAACTCTGTGCAAGAATCCCTAATCAAATGACTCTGAAATCAGAAAGACCTCTAATCCCAAGCATTTCAGCTAGCACATTCTATGTACATGAGAGTACACATATGTATGTGAGTATAGAGATGCATGCATGGTGTACACATGGATGCCAGAGGACAATCTAGGATGTGGTTCTTTGCTTTCTACTTGCTTTGTGTCAGGATAACTTGTTTGGTGCAATATATGCCAGGTTAGCTGGCCCGTTAGCTTTTTGGTCCTGGATAGATGTTCTATAAGTAATAAGAGTCCACGGATGCCAGCCCAGGCTACTATACTAGCAAAACGCTGAATCATTATAGATGGAGAGAACAAGATGTTCAATGACAAATCCAGATTTTCACAATTCATATCTACAAATCCAGCCCGACAGAAAGTTCTGGAAGGAAGTTAACTATGCTCACAAAGACATAAGCGATACATAATTCCACTTCACCAGAACCCAAAGAATAAAGAAGGGCAAATATATTCACAATACCACTGCCAACAACAAGTCTAAAACAATCAAGCATTAACAATCAATGTTCCTTACTCTTCCTCAACATTAATGGTCTTAACTTGCCTGTAAAAAGACCCAGGCTAACAGAATGGATACAAAGACAGAATCCATCCTTATGCTGTATACAAGAAACACACCTAGGCTTCAAAGACAGACATTATCTCAGGGTAGAGGGTTGAGAAAAGATCTTCCAATCAAATGGACCCAAGAAGCAAGCAGGTGTGGCTATCCTAATATCTAACAAGTTAGACTTCAAACCAAAATCAATCAAAAGAGCTGAAGAAGGTCATTTCGTATTCAACACAGGAAAAGTCATTCTGTACAAGTCTCAATTATGAACATCTATGCCACAAATAAAAAGGCACCCACATTTGTAAAATTGAAACACTACTAAAACTCAAACATTACATAAAACCTTACACACTTATAGTGGGAGACTTCAACACACCACTCTTACCACTAGACAGGACCACCAGAGAGAAACTTAACAAAGGAACAAAAGAACTAACAGAAGTTATGTCCCAATTGGGTTTAACAGACATCTATAGAACATTCAATCCAAACACAAAAGAATATAACTTCTTCTCAGCTCCACATGGAACCTTCTCTAAAATCAGCCACATACTAGGCAACATAACAAACCTCAACAGATACAAAAAGAAAAAAAAAATGGAATAGTTCCAAAAATTGGAATAGTTCCCTGTATCTTATCAGACCACCACACTTTAAAATTGGAATTCAACAACAACAGGAATTGCAGAAATTGAACAATGAGCAATTGCATCATTCCTGGGTCAAGGAAGAAATAAAGAAAGAAAGAAATTAAAGACTTCCTAGAATTCAACGAGAATGAAGACACAACATACCCGAATTTATAGGTCACTTTGAAAAAAGCAGTGCTACGAGGAAAGTTCATTGCACTAAGTGCCCATATGAAGAAAACAGAGGATAGTCACATTAGAGAATTAACAGCACAATTAAAAGCCTTAGAACAAAAAGAAGCAAACTCACCCCGGAGGAGTAGATGCCAGGAAATAATTAATTTGAGGGCTGAGATCAATAAAGTAGAAACCAGGAAAACAATACAAAAAAAATCAATGTAACAAAGAGTCTGTTTTTTTGAGAAAATCAACAAGATAGACAAACCTTTATCCAAACTAACGAAAAAGCAGAGAGAGAGAACATGTAAATTAACAAAATCAGAAAAGAAAAGGGGGACAAAACAAGACACAGAGGAAATCCAGACAATTTTCAGTTCATACTTTGAAAACCTGTACTCCACAAAATTTGAAAATTTAAAGAAAATGGACAAATTTTCAGATAACTATCACTTAGCAAAATTTAATCAAGAACAGACAAGCAACTTAAATAGACCTATAACCCCTAATGAAATAGAAGCAGTCATCAAAAGCCTCCCAACCAAAAAAAGCCCAGGGCCAGATGGCTTCAATGCAGAATTCTGTCAGGAATTCAAGGAAGAGCTAATACCAGTACTCCTCAAATTGTTCCACACAATAGAAACATAAGGTTTATTACCAAACTCTTTTTAGGAGGCCACAATCACCTTGGTACCCAAGCCACACAAAGACACAACTAAGAAAGAAAACTACAGACCAATATTCCTCATGAACATTGATGCAAAAATATTCAATAAAATACTGGCAAACCGAATCCAAGAATACATCAGAGAAATCATCCACTGTGAACAAGTAGGCTTCCCTCTGGGTTGCAGGGAATGTTTAACATACAAAAATCTATGAACGTGATCCACCATATAAACAAACTGAAAATGAAAACCCACATGATCATCTCCCTAGATGCTGAAAAAGCCTTTGACAAAATTTAACACCCTTTCATGATAAATGTCTTGGAGAGATCAGGGATGACAGGAACATACCTAAACATAATAAAAGCAATATACAATAAACCAACAGATAACATCAAAGAGAATGGAGAGAAGCTTAAGGTGATTCCTCTAAAAGCATGAAAAAACAAACAAACAAACAAACAAACAAAAAACAAGGCTGCCAACTCTCTCCATATTGCTTCAATATTGTACTTGATGTTCTAGCTAAAGCAATAAGACAACAAAAGATGATCAAAAGGATGCAAGTTGGAAAGGAAGAATTCAAACTGTCACTATTTGCAGATAATATGAGAGTTTACATAAGCGATCCAAAAAAACTCTACCAGGGAACTCCTACAGTTGATAAACACTTTCAGCAAACTAGTAGGATACAAGATAAACTTAAAAAAAAAAAACAGTAGCCCTACTATACACAGACAACAAAGGGGCTGAGAAAGAAATCAGAGCAACCTCACCCTTTACAAAAGCCACAAACAGCGTAAAGTACCTTGGGGTAACACTTACCAAACAAGTGAAAGATCTATATAGCAAGAGCTTTGTGTCTTTAAAGAAAGAAATTAAAGAAGATACCAGAAAATGGAAAGATTTCCCATGCTCTTGGATTGGAAGGATAAATATATTAAAAATGGCAATCTTACCAAAAGCAATCTACAGATTCAATGCAATCCCCATCAAAATCCCAGCACAATTATTCACTGACCTTGAAAGGATAATACTCAATTTTATATGGAAAAGCAAAAGACTCAGGATACCCAATCAATCATTTACAATAATGGAACTTCAGGAGGCATCACCATCCCCAATTTCACACTCTACTATAGAGCTATAGTCCTGAAATCAGCCTGGTATTGGCACAAAAATAGACAGGTAAACCAATGGAATCAACGAGAAAATCCTGATAACAACCCACACACCTAAGAACATGTGATTTTTGACAAAATAGCTAAAGGTATACAGTGGGAGGACGAAAGCATCTTCAACAAATGGTGCGGGTATAACTGGATGATGGTGTGTAGAAGACTGCAGATAGACCAATGTCTGTCGCCATGCACAAAACTTAAGTCCAAATCTATCAAAGGCCTCAACATAAATCCAGCCATACTGAACCTCTTAGAAGAAAAAGTGGGAGGTACCCTTGAACAAATTGGTACAGGAGACTGCTTCCTGAACACCAGTAGCACAGACACTGAGATCAACAATTAATAAATGGGACCTCTTCAAACTGAGTAGCTTCTGTAAGGCAAAGGACACAGTTGAAAAGACCAAACAGCAGCCCACAGACTGGGAGAAGCTCTTTACCAATTCTGCATCTGACAGAGGGCTGATCTCCAAAATATACAAAGAACTCAAGAAACTAGTGACTAAAAACATCTAATAACACTATTAAAAAATGGGGTACAGAACTCAAGAGAGAACTCTCAATAGGGGAAATCAAAAAGGCTGAAAGTCACTTAAGAAAATGCTCAACATCCTTAGCTATCAGAGATATGCAAATCAAAACAACTCTTAGATACCATCTTACTCCTGCAAGAATGGCTAAAATTAGAAACACCAATGACAACTCATGTGGGATAGGATGTGGAGAAAGGGAAACACTCCTCCACTGCTGGTGGGAGTGCTAACTTTTACAGCCGTTTTGAAGATCAGTATGTCGGTTCCTCAATAAAATGGGAATCAATTTACCACAGGTCCTGGCAATTCTGCTCTTAGGAATCTACCCAAATGATCCACATTCATGCAACAAGGACATCTGTTCAACTATGTTCATAGCAGCATTATTTCTAATAGCAAGAATCTGGAAACAACCTAGATGCCCCTCAACTGAAGGGTGGATAAAGAAGATGTGGCACATGTACACAATGGAAGAAAAAAAATGGAATCTTGTAATTCACAAGCACATGGATGAAACTTGAAGAAACTATTCTGAGTGAGATAACCCAGTCACAAATAGAGCAACATGGTATGCACTCACTCATATACAGAGTTTATACATAGAGCAAAGGATCCATTCTATAATTCACACCGCCAGAGAAACTAGGATACAAGGAGGAACCTAAGAGATTCATACAAGGTCCCTCACAGAAGGGGAAAGGGACAAGATCTCCTGAGCATATTGGGAGTTGGGTGGCAGTGAGTTGAGAGGGAGCTAGAAGGAAGAGAAGGGGAGAAGAGCATGTGGGACTAGAAAGATTTTGTCAAGGGAGGAATAGACGAGGGAGAAAAAAATGAGAGAAATACCATAAAAGAGGGAGCCATTATAGGTTGGAAGAGAAAACTGACTCTAGAGAAATATCCAGAGACTTACAAGGATGACCCCAACTAACAATCTGAGCAACAGTGGAAAGGTTACCTTAAATGCCCTTCTCAGATAATTAGATTGATGACTAACTTAATCACCATCATAGAGCCCTCATCTTGTAGCTGATGGAAACAGAAGCAGACACCCATAGCGAAATACTCAGGCGAACTGGAATTCAGATGCAGAGAGTGAAGAGTGATAAGAAAATGGGGACAAGACCAGACTACAGAAACCCACAGAGACAGCTGACTCGAACAAAGGGGAGATAATGGACCCCCAGACTGATAGCTGGGAAATCAGCATTGGACCGACTCAGAACCCCTGAACCTGGGTCTCAGTTAGAAGGCCTGGGCAGTCTAAAGGACCTCTAGTGGAACCAGGATGTATCCCTGGTGCACGAATGGACTTTGGGAGCACATTCCGCATGGAGGGATACTCCCCTAATTTGGAGGCAGGAGGGAGGGCCTAGACCTTACTCCATATGAATTGACAGATTTTGTTCATCCCTACTGGAAGGCATCACCCTCCCTGTGGAGTGGGTTGGGGAATGGGATGGGAGGTTTGTGGGGGAGCAGATGGGAGGGAGGGAGGGATGGAGAGAGAGAGAGGGAGAGGGAAGTGGGGTGGATATATAAAATATGAAATAGAATGGAAAAAGGGAAAACACAATAATATATATATGTATATATATTAAAGAACACTGGGTATCACTATTTTCAAATGCTTTATGATTACACACTTTCTTTTCTTCACATGCAAATGAAGCTTTTGAACTCAGAACAAGCCTTATTATACACTACACAATTAACATGATAGTGGCCACAACAAGTTGGTCCTTTACTCTCTGTAGCATGCCTAAGGGATGTTCATTCATTACCTGTTCCCTCATGCTTTCAATAATGTCCTTTTTGTGTTGTTGCTTTCTGAGTCTTGTTATCTCTGTATAAGACCCCTGACTGTCCTAGATCTCACTATGTAGATCAGAATGGCATTGGACTCAGAGTTTAAAGGCATGAGCCACCACTACCATCCCAGCGAATAAAGTCTTATTAATCTTGAAATTTGTATAATGCAGGTGATGGTTGGCTGTCTAGAATTACACCTCTCCCCATATCTACTTGTTCAACTATTCTCTTAACAGCCTCAGTGAGAAAAAAGAATCTGGTTCCACACTAACTGGGGTTTGTATCTTTATAACCCTCTGGAATTTGCAATCACACTTGGGTCACAGTCCTTTCTCATACTACCAATGTTTAGATGAGCACATATATAAAAATGTCCATCCACATATATGCCTGTTATACATGTTCACAGTTCTTTGATTTTAATCTTAGAATTGGAAGAGCTGCCAGTTGTATGCTAATGATAAAGTTGGGAAGTAGGTTTGGTTCATACTTTTGAGTTACCATTTGCCTTTAACTACATAAAATGTCAAAGTCATTCTATCTGTATTTGCTTTCTATAAAAGCTGAAATTAAATTTTTTTGAAGTTAGTCATATGCCTGTAAATCAGTGAGCATCCATCCATTCTTCCACTGGTATCTGCTGTGCTGCTTTTCCACACACGTGTTTAGTTTTCTTTGTAATCTGGAGCACTGTACTGTTGAGCCAGTCCTGAGGACAATATGTGTTCTGGGAGTAGATCTTGGATCCTCTGGAAGTGTAGAATGTGCTCTTAACCACTTGGCCATCTTTCCAGCCCCTAAACCCCTTCCTTTGTCAGTGCTCATCGTGAGGACCTAGGAGAATACCGTTTACTTTCTTTATTAGCTCTGTTAATGAGGAGGTTAACATAGTCAAGAAACAGTGAGCAATGTGAAGCAAGTTTTAATTTAAGTAGTTTCTGTAAATACCGTGTTTTGTATTTGTGTTTCTTTATGAACATGTTTAATATCAACTGTGTGACTGGTCCCTTTTTAAAGGCAGTATATACCATTTGGTATCATGACAAATGCTGAAGAGCTGTGGAACTGCTTTGTTAAGTAAAACCCCATCAGACCATAATTGCCTAGCCAAGGACTGAAATGAGATTTTATAAAGATCTAGTCAGTAAAGCCCTGAGAGCACCCAGCTGTCCCCTGTCCCCACCCTCCTGCCCCCAGTGCCAGCAGTATCTGTGGAAGGAAGTGCTATTGCCACAGCTGATGTTAGTCATCACCATGACTTCAACCATGAGCAACATGACTGAGACACTCAGCATGGCACCGTGGGCACAAAAATGTCACTGTAATGAAAGTTTAGAAACAATAAGATGGCTCACTATAAGATGTATATGGTTCTGGGGAAGTGGTTCAGTGGGCAAAACAAGTGTGAGGCTCTGAGTTCAAATCTCCAGAATTCACATAAAACTTATCATGGTGGTATATCTGTAATCCCAGTTCTTCTGGAGATGATAGGCAGAGAGAACAAATTTCTAGAAGCTTACAGGTCAGCTAGCCTGGTGAATACAGAAACAAAAACAGAGGTCCCATCCCAAACAAAGTAGAAGGCAAGGACTAACAACCAAAGTTGTTCTCTAGTCTCCATGCATACCCCTACACACACACACACACACACACACACACACACACACACACACACACACACACACACACACACACACTTGCCCACATGCCCGCACACATGTTCGTACATGTACACATATACGCACATGCACACACAGACAAACAGACAGACACACACACAGAGACAGAGACATGCATGATTTCACCCACAGGATACCAATAGATGCAACTTGTTTACCAAATTGTTAGAGAGAAGAATAACCAAGGAACATTCTTACAACAAAGAGATTAGAATACTTGTGCAGTTTTGCATTGTTAAAGGAGAAAAGGGTCCACAGGCAGCAGAGATGTGGGCCCTAGTAGAGTTCTAAGGTGGCATGTAAAGGCATAGCACGTTGTAACCATGACAGATATTATCTGTGGCATGGGACCTTCTGCACAATCATCAGAAGAATGAGCAGAATTATGTAAATGGGGCAATGTGACTTTTCTTCATCTTACATAGGGCTCTGATAACAAGTCAAAGAAACAGTTGTAATAGTGCAGCTTAGTGAATCAGTGAGTGTGATTGGGGGTTATATATAGGATCATGAATGAAGGGGTTGCCCATACAAGCACGGGCAACTTAGAGACAGCTGCACCACTGAAGAAGAGCCCCTCTCCCAGAAATGAACTTATTATATATATCCTGATGGGAGAGCAGCTTTCATAAGGGTATGTTTGTAGGCCTAATCTTGTGAAGGTCTTGTATGAGTAATCATATCTGCTCTGATTTCAAGATGGTAATGTTCTGTCACACTTGGAGGATGGCTTACTGCCCCTAGGACCAACTAGGAAGCACTAGGACCTACACATGACACACTTCCTTCCTGTTCCATGCAGAGGACCCCTAGGTCCTCAGTTCTCACAGTCTCCCTGTGAGGGAGAATCGATAGAGAACGATAATGTATTGGTTGCTGGAGCGGCAATGAAGATCAGAAAAATAAAAAGATGTGACTAGTAGCCACCTTGCTGTAGGTAGCTCACAACTTCACTTACCAGCACAGATACTCAGAAAGCCTGAACCAAGCTAGTTATGACAGTGCCAGCTGAGAAGTATGTTCCCAAGGCTGAGAAGAGCAGGGCTGAGCAAATTCTGACTGGCCTCTGCCATCATCTGATTGGTTACCAGATGTAGAGAAATGAATGTAAATTCACCCTTAAGAACTGGCTAGAAGATTGACATTGAAGATGTGCTTTTGCCTGTTCACCAGATAACTTAAAGCATCTACATTATGGGCTTCTTTATTTTCTTTAGCTATTTCTTTTTGGTAACAATAAACAAGTTTTTTTTGTTTACGATTAATTATGACTTTTCTTATATCTTTAAGATTTTAAGGTTGTTTCACAGTTGGTCAGGATGAGATTATTAAGAACATCATTTTAAATGTATAGCCTCAAGAAGCAGCTCCCTGGCCCCTGAATCATGACTGCCTAAGTTTTGCAGTGCAACACTTAGCCTCCCAGTGGGTATAATTACTCCTTCTGAGATCGTTAGTGTTTGGAATGACGTAAGAAAAACCATCTTTTAAATCCCTCTTCTAGCTCTGGTGTGTGGCAAAGCATGTTACATTTATAGCAACTAAAAATTCCAGTGGTTTGGTCCTCCATAGCAGATGGCAGCAGGGCTGGTTTGAAGGATGCTCTGGGGAAAAACAAATGCTCAGTAGTTCTTCCTTATTCTGAAAACATTATACTTTTTCTCTGCCTCATCCTGTTTTACTAAAAGCCTCAGAAATGAGACACAAAGCACAGGCAGGGATTAAGTCTGTTCATGGGGCCATATTAACCACTGTCTTCTTTAAGTCTTCTGGTGACCGGGGGACTTAAATCAGCAGTGCTGTCACTTCTATACTTTCTGTCTGCCATAGGACTGGCTTTTAAATAGTTCAACAGTGGTTTTTATTAGTGTTTAAAACTCTAGGATAGGCAGTCTGGAAATCTCAGCATCTGCCTAGAGTTAGTAGATCGAGAAGAGGAAGAGAGAAAGCCGTGCCTTTTTGAGTTAGGCCTGGAAGTTGGGCAAGCAGCCAAGTGGCAAAAGAGGCCCAGCTTCAGACTGAAAGCATACTTGGCTCTGGCCAGTATCTGAAAGAGACATAAAAAAGAAGGGAAAATGGCTTTTTTGAGTTGTTCAGAAAAATGGGCGGGTTTATTCTAGCTGCATGGCTGCACGTCTGTAAATGACTGGGCAGTAAACCAGGACTGATTTTTTTTTATATGTGTCACCTCTTTCAGGGCTCATTGTTGGAGTGATCCTGAGGTATGGCACCCCTGCTACCAGTGGTCATGACAAGTCACTCAGCTGTACTCAGGAAGACAGAGCCTTCAGCACCTTATTAGTGAATGTCAGTGGGAAGTTCTTTGAATACACTCTGAAAGGAGAAATCAGCCCAGGCAAGATCAACAACGTGGAACAGAATGACATGCTGCGGAAGGTGAGCTGGCACCAGGGCTGTCTGGGGCAGAGTTGGTGATTCCCTGGCTTCGTGGCAACCTTGAGAGAGATCCTTCCCAACTGCTGGAACATCACTCACATTCCTGGCTCATGGCTTTCTAGGGTGCTTCTGCATCAGGATGCGGAGAAGGAAGAGCCAGATTGTAATTTTGTCACTTCAGCTTTTTGACCTTAACTGGCTAGGCTCTATAGACATGGGCTGTGTGTTTGTATATCCTACTTGCTGTGTTTGCTCTTAGACTTGCTGTGGCTTAGAAATGATGTTATCCTTCTTAAAATAATACTCATTTTTCTTTAGCTTAGTCAGTACTAAGTTCTCCATGTCTCTCTTAGTTCTCCATGTCTCTCTTCACATAGTCTATAAATATTTGAGTGTTTAAACTGACCAGTGACTGATGCCAAAGACTTACCTAATCTGCAAAGGAAGGAGGGCTTGTTTTAGGGAGAATTTAAGTGCAAGCATTGTTTTTAAATTTTAAAAATTACATTTTTTTTCTTTTGAGATACTGTCTTAAAATGTAGCTCAGGCTGATCTCAAATTCAGTCTTCCTGCCTCAGCCTCCTGAGTGGTAGAATTATAGGCATTCTTCACATGCATGACTCAAGCATTCATTTGATTATGGAGTAGCAAAAATGCTCCCCCACAAAAAAAGGAGTATGTGTTTCTCATGTGGGTGATTTCCAAGGTAGACAAGAAATCAATATTAAAAGATTTATTCATGTGGGTAGATTGACTTTTATTTCAAATAATCATTTTAAATATTTAGCTTTCCCTTCCTCCTGCTTAAAAAAATTCCCATGTTTAGAAATACTTAGTTTCTTTGGCTGTATTATGATTGACTGTGTAGAAGTTTCAGTGTGAGTTCCTTATATCAACCACTGATTTCTGTCTCTGTAGACTTACTGAACTTCTGTTGATGATCAGGAAGCTGCTAACCTCACTGATAAGTTTGTCTAGGCCACATGAAGTATTTCAGAAGGCTTTTCATTCAAAAGAGACTTGAATGTTGTAGGATTACATCTATAAATGATCACATGAATGGTCTGGGAAGTTAATAAAGATGCATGGCAGCATTTTTTATTGCAATTAAGCCTTGATGAATGTGTGATAAAAATCATGATGTTTTTATTTTCTGTTGAAAAACATTGGCAGCAGCTTTCTGTGAGTTCCTGAAATTGCCTCAAACTGTTGTGATTTGATATGTATTAAGACAGAACACTAAAATCTTATTCAGAAGTGCTTAGGGAGGGGGAGAAGGGGAGGGAGAGCATACCAGTCAATAGGGAAACTGGCTTTATTGCTATGATTTAACACATTGGTGGCTTGTTCTAAATAGGCACTTTAGTCAATGACTATCAATATTAAATATTGTCAGTCTATCTTTATCTAAAACTTAACTTTTTTCTTTTTAAACTTTCAGGTAACATTTGATCCAGAGGTATTTTTCAACATTCTGCTGCCTCCAATTATTTTCCATGCTGGATACAGTTTAAAGAAGGTATAAGCAATTTGCCAGTGATTTCATAAGCATTTCAGTGTTAATTGACCTTGATAGTTTTCTAGTTTTCCTCTCATATTTCTGTGTTCTGTACTGACTCAGAGACCATAGGTGGCTCATTATCAGTGATTTGTTTCTGTTTTAAAATCTAGCATTCTTCCATGCTACCAGTAGGAATGTAACATGATATAGCCACTTTGGCAGGCAAAGTGATACTTTCTTGTAAAACTGAAGTCAAATTTATCTTAAGGCCTAACAACTACACCACTGATGTTTTCTTGAAGAGAAAGTAAACTTATGTTCACATAAAAAAACCTATCATTCTTCATAGTATCTTATTTGTAAGACAAAACCAAAAAACAACCAAAATGTCTTCCTGTAGGTAATGGTTAAACAAACTACATGTAGCAAATCCATACCATAGATAACTCCTTAATGATCACATGAAAAAATGTTTGATGTACAATCTGGATAGACTTATAAGGCATTATGCTGAGTCAAACAATCCAGATTCAAGGTTATATGCTGTATTACATTATTTATGTAGCATTACAGAAATGACAAAATTATAGAGCTAGAGAAAAAATTTGTGGTTGCCTGGGTTTAGGGATGATGGTAGAGTTTGGGGAGAGAGACCACAAGGTACATTTATATAGTCATAGAATATTTCTGTATGTTAAACAATATTTTGTGGTGCCAAGGATAGGATGCTGAGCCTTGCATTCATGCTAGATGAGTGTTATACTCCAGGCCAGTTCTGTATGTTGACTGTGGCAGTAGTTACACATTCTGCACATGTGATAAAATTACATTGACACTGTAACAATGTCAGTTTCTTGGGTTTGGGTACTTTCCTTTGGTTACATATGGTCCAATTAGTGGGGGGAAATGGATGAAGAGTACACAGACTCTTTCTATACTGTCTTCACAACTTTGGTCATTCCATTTTTAGTCTAAAAATTAAAAAAAAAGTTTTAAAGAGCTTAACTCTCCCCCTTATTGAGGATCATTGTACTTTGTACTTACCAGCGTCTTAAGCATAAACTGTTGTCTACTTGAAAAGCCAAGTATGTTTACAAAAGTTATCTATCTATCTATCTATCTATCTATCTATCTATCTATCTATCTATCATTGTGAGAATATTGTATGAACATTACCTCTCCCAAGGCCTTCCTAGGATAACAGCCTATTTCAGCTCCAAAGGAAGACTAGAGACAAGGACCTAGACAAGGACTAGGACTAGAGGCCTGGAGATAGCTCTAGGTATAGAAAAGAGAGATCCTAGCTGACAGTAAACATCTTTATGAACTATAAAATGACTCCTAAATGGAGAAACTCTGGATAGATTAATTGGGAAAATTGTATTAGGAACTAAGAGAGGATATCACTATAGAATAGTCAGACATTCAACAGATAAAGTAGTACTCAACAATTTTCTGCCAATAAATTGTATGGGGAGGGAGAAGTTAATCTCAGGTGTGATTCTTCAGGCACTATACACCTCATCATTTTTGAGACAGGGTCTTCTATTGGCCTGAAACTCTCTAAGTAGGCTATACTGGATGCTTAGGGAGTTCCAGGGATCTGCATTTCTCAATCTACTCAGCACTGGATTAGAAGTGTGTACCACCATGCCCACCTTGGTATCTCTCTCTCTCTCTCTCTCTCTCTCTCTCTCTCTCTCTCTCTCTCTCTCTCTCTCTCCCTCCCTCCCTCCCTCCCTCCCTCCCTTCCTCCCTCCCTCCCTCTCTCCCTCTCTCCCCCCTCTCTCTGTGGTGTATACACATGAGTTTGCAAGTATATGTACCTGTTTGCTTGCAAACAGAAGCCAGAAGAAGATGTCAAATGTTTCCTTCTGTTGCTTTCTTTCTGTCTTGTTGTATCGAGATAGGGTTTTTCATGGAACCAGAAACTCACTGTTTGGCTAGAGTAGCTAACCAGCAAGATCTCATGAGCCACCTGTCTTCAGCCTCCCAGTCCTGGGATCACAGGAGCGCACAGCTATGCCCAGATTTTTCCTGTGTCTTCTAAGGATTCATATTTAGGTACTTGTACTAGCAAAGCTAGAAATTTTACTCCTGAGCCATCTCCCTCCACCCAGTCTTTTGCTTCATGTGGATGGTGAAGATCAAATTCAGGTCTTCATGCTTTTATGGGAAGCACTTTCTAGACTAAGGTGTCTTCCTATCCCTTGTACTAGTAAACTTGATAAATGAAATGGGCAGATTCACAAATTAATAAAACTGACAAGAGAGAATATAGAAAACTTAGACAAAAAACTGAATTAGTAATTAAAACCCTACTGTAACCCTACATGGCTTCATTAGTGAACTCTACCAAGCATTTAAGGAAGAAACAGAACCATCCCTGCAAAAGATCTTTCAGGACACTTCCCAATTCCCTTTATGAGAGGATGCCTGCCTGGCAGATGGGATTTTCTGTCAAAGCCATTCCTTGCTTTTAAACCCTTTATGGAGCATTAGCTGGGTACAGATACTCAACATATTTATTTATGTTTATATATCTTATATGAATTTTCATGGAAACTATAAGAAAATAATGATGGCTGAACATCGACACAAGCAGTTAACTCACGATTAAATTATTAATTTATGATTCAAAATCCCTGAAAAACCTATTGGGGTATGAAGTTTAGCTCCTAGTAATGGTACTCCATAAGTACATCATATATTGAAAACAAAAAGACAGTTGTCTTTTAGCTACCAGCTTAGTCAGTCAGAGGTAGGAGGCTGAAATGGAGAGATCCTAGAAACTGTTGTGCAGGACAAAGGTTGCCTCTTTCAGTTACAGTATGGACACTGGAGGGGCAAGTACAGTCATTCCACCTAGCACAAAAGAACTAAGACTTTAAGTCAAGGTCAAAGCAGTGTTCCCTTTCATAGGTGAAGTAAGCATTCCTTACTGCATCACTCTGGGACAGAAGAGGAACATGAGAGGGCAAGGCCGCTGGATACCTGAGGAACAGGAAGCTGTATGTTTCGACACATACATTTCAGAATGTAGAAAGGGTCTTGCATTTCACATATGTTGAAAACACTCAGAATGATTAGTGCTTCAGGTGAATGTATACTGTCGATGTAGAACTAAATCAAAGCCAGTCCTTCTCTGTCCAACTCCTGGTCCAGGTGTTTCTTTCTGCTACACAGGCTCTAGATGCAGGTTTTCCATATAAAACATCTCAAACATTGTTTTCCAAATTGTTTATACAGTTGCCAAAGTAATCTGAATCTTTACATCATTTATTGACACATAGTAGATAGGGAATGGTTATTATAAGTATAATATAATTTTTCCCTCAGAGGAAAATTTGGGAACTCTTTTTTGGATCAAATGGGGGATGAGTAATTTATTTTAAATCTTTACATACAGTTAAAGTCATAGTTGCTTTAAAATGAAGGCAAATCGTATGTTATGAAAGCCTTGCTAATGGTTGAAAACATTTGACAGAACCTTTCCTTCATTAGCTCTGTTTTCTTAAAAGAAACCCAAGCAACAAGCTTTGCCTGTTACCAATTTGTCTTGTTCTTTGACACTCTATAGTCTTCGGGGTTACCAACCATTAGTCTTTCTTTTTTAAACAATCCTTATAAAGTCACCAGATAGATGGTTGTTACTGTGTTTTGCATCTCTGTTTGTACCTATTGTTAATTAAAGGTGATATTTTATCTTTTAATTTATTGTATACAAATAGATACATTTGGATCATTTGATATATGCATGTTCTATACACCTTTACAGACATACCTTGAAAAAGTTACTATTGGATTTGCCCTGGATTTTGTGTCGCTGATTTGTGGTTTGTTTATAGGGCACTAATTCTGGAAAAATCAGCTTTTCTGTGACCATCTGAAATACACACATGCACACACACACACCACAGATGGTGGAATTGGGAGAGAATTGTTTCTCCAGTAGTAGGAAGATAAGGCTGAGAATGATACACTACTAACTGGGATGTCCAATGGATTTCATCAAAAGTGAACCTTGTTCTGGTCTGTGCTGGGTTTAGATTCTTGAAGGCTTTAATTGGG
The DNA here is from genome assembly GCA_030556225.1 of Cricetiscus sungorus. Lineage (NCBI taxonomy): Eukaryota > Metazoa > Chordata > Mammalia > Rodentia > Cricetidae > Cricetiscus > Cricetiscus sungorus. Next base: position 20,479,894 of record JANBXA010000609.1, on the reverse strand, counting down.
CATGCCGCTATCCCCCTTTTCCCCTCTTTTTTGACATTCTGTGTCTGAGAGAAAAGAGTAGGGACCAGTCATGACTATAAAAATAGGAAGAAAGGTAGAGTGTTTAATTCACTAACTCATGTCCTTTATTTTTTCCTCACAAAGCAGAGAGGTGGAGATTGATTAAAGCCACACACCTGAAGTTCAGAGACTGGGTCCCCAGTTCAGGCTCATAACCTTAGATTTTTCTCAAGTAAGATGATTCAAGAGCTGGATATGTCAGCTCATGCCTATAATCCCAGCACTGGGGAAGTTAAAGTAAGGGGACTTCCACTAATTTAAGCCAGCCTGAGTTATAGGGTGAATCCCTCTGTTTAAAAAACAAAACAACAGCTGGTAATTTAGCTCATTGATGAAGCACGTATCTAACACACACAAGATCATAAGTTGCTCTCCAGTATGGCCAAAAACATTAGTAAGTAAATTTGAATGAAACCTCATTAGGTTGCTGTGAGAATTGGATGAGCTAGTATATGTGAAAGTATTTTGTATATTATGAAATGTTTGTTTAAGTGCTGATATAATATGCAAGCCAAGTGGCATATCTTTTCAAAATAAAAATTTAGTAGGTTTGAATGAGAAATGAATAATTGAATAATTTGTATGTGGGAGGGAGTGATTGAGATTCTGTATTTTTATACAGAATGTATTTTTGTAAATTTACATTTGTGCTTTAGCTAATGTGAACATACCTAATCTGTGTTTCTGTTAACCTTAGGGAAAAGTGCCCAAAAGAAAGCTGAATGACCCTACTCTGGTTGTCAGTGTTAATCTGGGAGAATGGAGCCTAAAAATGAGACAGACTCAAGTCTCATACAATAGTCAACTGTATTTAGAGCATCAGATAATTTATATTCTGAGGGTTACTGTGCTGGCTAGTATTATGTTAACACAAGCTAGAGTTGTCTGAAAGGAGGGAATCTCAACTGAGAATATTCATCTGTAAGATCCAGATGTAAGGCATTTATTTTTAATTTCTGATTGATAGGGGAGGGCCCAGCCCATTGTGAGTGGTGGCATCATTGGGCTGGTGGTCCTGGGTTCTATAAGAAAGCAGACTGAACAAGCCATGAGGAGCAAGCCAGTAAGAAGCACCCCTCCATGGTCTCTGCATAAACTCTTCCTTCCAGGTCCCTGCCGTGTTTGAGTTCCTGTCCTGACTTCCTTCAATGATGAACTGTTGTATAGAATTGTGAATGAAATAAACCCTTTCTTCCCCAAGTTGTTTTGGTCATGGTGATTCATGACAGCAATAACAACCTTAACTAAGAGAGGCCACATTAGCAAAGTTCACATGACTTCAAGCTATATATAAACTCAAGGATAGACCATGCTTGGAAACATTTTTTTTTGAATAGCAAAAGTAAGATAATGGACAATCTGAAGTAAACTATTCCTATTTAATAACCTGGGAAGGGCACAAAAGCACATTTGAAAAACGAACCAGTGTTGAGAAGGAACAGAGGTCACAAGAGTCATGTCCTGTTTTCTTGGCATTATCACACAAGCTCTCAGAATTCTTCTCACACAGTTCCATTCTTGGACCATGTTCCATCACTGAATAGAAGCACATATGCATGTGAGATTGCAATTTATATATGGATATATTGTCTGAATGCCACTGGTCCCAGCATTCTCTCATATAAGCCCTTAATGGAACTCTAAAAAATTAATTATAGACCAGTGGTGGTGGCACATGCCTGGCCATGTCTTTAATCCCAGCACTCAGGAGGCAGAGGCAGGTGGATCTCTGTGAGTTTGAGGCCAGCTGGCTCTACAGAGTGAATTCCAGTATAGTGTCGAAAAACCAAAAGAAAAAGATATTATGCTTTTATTTATATGCCTGCGTGTGTGTGTGTGTGTGTGTGTGTGTGTGTGTGTGTGTGTGTGTGTGTGTGTATGCATGCATGCCATAGTATCTAAGTAGAAGGCAGAGGACAACTTGCAGGGAGAGTGACAGTGTCAGTTCTCTCCTTCCACAGTGGAGGTCTCAGAGTTTGAACTCAGGATTGATGGAAAGTGCCAAAACTTACTGAGCTGTCTTACCAGCTTTATTGGAGGTTTAACAGGAATTGCATTGTTAATAATTTTGAAATCTAACCTCTGTCCCAGATCTTGCTGTATAAATGCAATAGCTTTAAAAAAAACTTAAGACAATGTCAAGTATAATATGTCCATGATCACTTACATGTCACTCGTAAGAAGTGAATATGTGTGCATATGTGTTTGTGGTGTTTATTTTGAAGATAACTTTTGCATATACAGAACCCCATCAAAGGGATATTATAGTCTTGCAACTTTCTGTATGATCACTGTATCTTAACATTGGTTACACGTTTTTTCCTATACAAACTTGATCAGTTTGAATGAAACTCATTACCATTCTGATTTCTACATTCCCATCTCTATTGTCCATCTTTTTCAGGCTCCAAAGAGTAAACCAGGTGCATGTAAGGGAATATCTCAAGACCCATGAGCATATATTTTGGAGTCTGTTTTCTGCTATCAAATTAAGTCAAATATTTCTCAGATGACAGTTTTTATTTGTTTCAAACTTACATCTTTAATGAGCCTCTAAGATCCTACTACAGTAGGAAGTAACTAGTAGGACTGTGGAATAAGCTGGTTTGTGTCCAATCTCAAAAAATATTCTCTCTCTTTCCCTCCCTTCCTCCCTCCCTCCCCCCCCCCCTCTCTCTCTCTGTGTGTGTGTGTGTGTGTGTGCGCGTGCGTGCATATACATACACTTGATACAGTTCTTTATAATTAGCCAGAATTGTTTTCTCTAAAATTAATCAGGTTCTTGGTAACTTGCTCAATGATTTACAATGCAGAGGATATTTTAAAATAATGATATTTAAGGCCGAATAACATTTAAGAGTGACTCCTGATATTACAGTGCTGCATACTAGGTTTTAGAGGATTTTAATGTAAAGTTTTTGTTTATATATCTGATTTTTGTGTGTGTGTGGGGGGGCTTGCTCCAAGAATTACTACAATCCCTGTTTTTTGTTGTTTCATTCAGAGACACTTTTTCAGAAATCTTGGATCGATTCTGGCTTATGCCTTCTTGGGGACAGCTGTTTCCTGCTTCATTATTGGGTAAGTGATTCTTTTTTGCTTAATCAGTCTAACATACTGTCCAAAGGAATGAGAAACTTTCACAACCAAAGGGAAACCAGGAGATTTGGTGACTAAATGTCATGTGATAGCTTGGATGGGATCTTTTTGTAAAAAGGTGATATTAGGTTTTAAAAAATGCAAAGCAAATGGGAATGTAGTAAGGGCTTTAACTTTAAAGAAATTTGGAAAGCTAGAGATAAAGGGAAGAACCTTCTATTCTATTCTTTAAAAGGAGAGCCTTGGAGTTTCTCCTTAATGAGGTGACAGATCACTGAAGAACACCAGGTTCCCTGGCATGCATTAATGATGATGAGAAACAAGATGGGGATAAGGCTGCAAGATGGAAATGTACTACCTAGGTCTAGGACTTTAGTAAAGAGGAATGGAGAAGGAAGTCTACTTTCAAGAAATATTCTAAAGGTATGAACATGAAAGAAATCTTTGATAAGCAGCAAAGAACAAATCAGATCAATTCCATGGAGCTGTCATGGACTGAAGTTGAGATGATTGCAACAACACTTGGCACATACTAGGCAAGCATTAAGTTATAGCTAATTTTCATAAGGATTCCATTCTGCACTGCAAACAATTCTTTCACCCCTAGCTTAGTCGATCTACTGTTCTGGTCACTAAAGACATAAGCATAGACAGTGACATGGTCCTTAGCATCACAAGTCTCATTAAATGGTTGGCTTTAGTGTACAAGGAGTTAATTCTGAATGTTATTTTTATTCTTTTAACCCTTGCAATTGCTGTTATTACAACAACAGACACATATATACATGTGTAGCACACGGTAAGCTATTTATCAACACTCATGGCTGTTTCCAGTTACAATTTACCACATAGGAAGTTTGCTCCAGCCAAGCTGAAATATTGAACTTGGTTGTCCCTGTTAGACCATGTCATATTCTGCCCAATATGAGGAGGGCTATAGCTAGCCTCACCAAACAAAAGGTTAGGCATATCAGTGGGGAGACTGGTGATCTACTAGGACATGTCAAGAGGGTTGTATCTTTGCCTTCTTTGCACTACTTCTTGATGGAGGTATTAATATGATCAGCCCCTCCAGCTTCACCCAGTTCCCTAATTTTTATAATTTGAGATAAACTACTACATTTGTAGTGATTTATTATACATTCCTTCAGGCTGTTTATTCCATTCTCCTCTATCACCCAGTTGCTTCAGATCCTTTAACTTCATTATTCATCAACAGCTGACATAGTTAACAACTATGTACAGCTGACATAGTTAACAACTATGTCAGCTTTTAAGAATGAAATACTCAGGGGCCGGCAATGTAACTCAGTAGTTTATCTAACATGCACAAAGCTTTGAGCGGTGGTAGTTTACATCTGCAATTCCAGCACTTGGAAGGCAGAGGCAAGAGAATCAGAAGTTCAGGGCCATTCTTAAATGGATCAGAGGTTGAGAGTCGTCCTCTGCTGCATAGCAAGTCAAGGTAAGATTAGTCTACAAGAGACCTCTCTCAGTGCCTCATCCCATGCACACACAAAAAGCAACAACAACAAAAGAACTATTCAGATGGCTTCTGCAAGATAGTAACTACAAACTGTTCCTTGGTGCCAAAGTTCTGTTTGCCTGGGTTCCTGGTAAATGTCCAACCATAAAAGCTGCCTATTGCTTTCCTGAATCTCCCTTAAAGTACAGTGTTCTAATAGCACTCTATTACTCTGTTATATGGCAGCAAGAGTTTTCCCTGACACTGTTTATCTATCATTTTACAGAAATCTTATGTATGGAGTGGTGAAACTTATGAAGATTGTTGGCCAGCTCTCAGATAAATTTTACTACACAGATTGTCTTTTTTTTGGAGCAATTATCTCTGCCACTGACCCAGGTAATTAGATATTTGGCTCGATCATTATGTTACTATATTAACTTATAAAGTTCAGAGCAGTCATTGACGTTTGTTGCAGTAGAGAGACTGTGGCATTAACAGATGATGGAGAAAGTGAATAGTAGTTAGATCTAACATACAGGCTTTCTAAGACAGGTATATGTTTACTTTCTGTGGTATTTTGAATACGATGTCCCTTATGCTTGAATACATGGTCCCCATTTGGTGGTGCTGTTTGTTAAAGGAGATGTGGCCTTGTTTGAGGAAGCACATCACTGGAGGTGGGCTGTGAGAGTTTTAAAAGTTCATGTCATTGTTAGTTCACTCTCTGTGCTTGTGGTTTAAAATGTGGGCTTTCAGTTTCTTCTAGCCACCATATCTGGTACTTGCTGCCATTGGAGAAGCCATAATAGTGATGGACTCCTATCACTCTGGAACCTTAAGCCCTAATCAACCCTTGGTCATTATTAACTAATATACCTTCTTACTGTTTTGATTATGTAAAATGCACATCATGCAGTTTAATATCTTGATTTATGGTTCAGTAGTATTAAGTATTGTATCATCCAGCAACTAATTTCTTGAACTTTTTCATCTTTCATAACTGAAACTCTACACTCATATAACAACAGCTGCCCCTTTCTATCCAGCTTCTTATAACAATCATTCTGCTTTTTCCTCTATGAATTTGACTACTATAATTTCCTTATAGTATTTGTCATTTTGTCACTGGCTCATTTCACTTAGCATTCTGCCCTGTCATTTCAGCCATGCTGTAGCGTATGCCATGATTTCCTCCCTTCTAAGGTTGAATACTATTTCACATTTTGCTTATTGAATCATCTGCTTAAGACACTTCAGTTGTCTCTACCTATATTTCCCTCCTGTATTTCATTTAAGAATGACTAATGTGAGCAATACTTTTAGACTTATCCTTTCTTAGCATTGTGCCTTCACCTTCTTTTAGCAAACATACCATTTGGTTTGAATAATGACTTTCCTTAATGGAAACAGTTGTGTTTATAAACATTTTTTTGTGAAGAGTTCTTGTGATAGAATTGTTGTAAACCTTTTATCTTGTAATTTTCAAGTGTTAGATGAGCCAGTTCCTAAAAGTGGAGTTAATGTATAGCCCTTCTCCCCTGCACCTCAAAACCACAAACAAGATAACTCCAAGTTAGAATGTATAAAGCATGCTGGGTGGTGGTGGTGCATGCCTTTAATCCCAGCACTTGGGAGGCAGAGAGGCAGGCCCACTTTTGCTTACAGTGAAGTATGTCAATCATTCCCCTAACCTACACATTTTACAAAACAGAAGGTTATTTACTGGACAGCTTAGGGTGGAGGTGAGAGAACCAAGTCTCAAAATCCTCTTCCCTTAGAATAGGGGCGTGGCTGTTTATAGGATAATGGAGCAGGGTGATTTAAGACATGGGAGAATATGGCTGAAGGTGAAGTAATCAGTGGTCTAAACATATGTATAATTAATCTTCATGGGTCTTTATGGGACACATGTTCAGAAAACGGTAGTGTTAATGTGATGTGGAGGAAGATAGGCACCTACATAGGCCCTCGTGAAGACTTGGTGGTATCAACAAAAATGCCCTTGAAGTTATTACTTAGGCTGCTGTTATTATCGTGACCCCCAGTCAGAGATATTATCTACACAAAACTAGTGTGGGGTGAATAACTTCTAATAATATTGGTTAGTTGTATGAATTCTAAAATTAGTGATTTTAAAAACTCAACTGAGCCATTGGTGTGGTGGTGGTGGTGGTGGTGGTGGTGGTGGTGGTGGTGGTGGTGGTGCACACCTTTAATCCCAACATTCAGGAGGTAGGCAGAAGCAGGCAGATATCTGAGTTTGAGGCCAGCCTGATCTACAGAGCAAGTTCTGGGACAACCAAGGCTACGCAGAGAGACTCTGTCTTGGAAAAAAAATTAAGAAAATAAAAATAACCCTCAACTGAAAGCAAGTAACTAAGTGGGAGTGTAGATGGGCGGAATCACAAACCAGTTGCATTTCCTTGATGGTTTGCTTTTGGAAACAGGGTCTCATTTTGGCCCAGGATGGCTTAGAACTCACTGTGTAACACAAGCTGACCTCATTGCTGCCTTGACCTTCTGAATGCTTGGATTACAGGTCTGAGCAACCACACCTAGCTGTTTAATGATCTGATTTGGGAGTCTGTTCCCCTGTGGTGTCTTGGAGACGACGTCTTACTCTTTTGATAGTCTAGAGAATGGCTCTGAGGAGAGCCATTGAAATGTTTTTGAGCAGAAAATACACATATTTACAACTCTACTCTTTTGATAAAGTGCCCGACTGACAATTGTGGTTCACTGAGGAAGAAGTTGGTTTTAACTACTAGATCAGATTGGATATTTGTTCCTGAGCTATCAAACACAAATTCTAGTATGGAGTGGTATTGACTGACAGGAAAAATATAAAAGCTTCTTATATTGTACTTGACTTAAGATATCAATCTTTGGTTTTTTTCACTGAAAATGGTACCTTATATGATCTGCCATTGAGGGAAGAAAATGTAGGACTCCATCTTCTAGTGTATCTGTAGGCAGAGAAAATTAGTGTTATTTCTTCTTGTGACTCATTATGAACTGTTTCCACTACTCCTGATTTGTGTGTACATGCATATATGAAGGGAGTTGCAGAGAACCAAACTCAGGGCATACTAGGCAAGTGCTCTACCATTGAGACACATTCCTAACCATGGTACCCTTCATTCTAATCCTGTTTCTTATGTACCCCCCAGAATCAACTAGAATAGTCAACTAGAATAGCAGATTTTAAAATTCGTGATCCAAATTACTTGTTCAAAACTACTTCTCTAATTGTACCACCAAGTTGCTCACCTTTTGAGATGAGTTTTCAGTATGCCACCTTCCTAGACCTCTTTATAGCTGTTTGAATTAAGTGCATTGTGTATATAGTTATAGTGAGCATTAACAAATATTAAATAGCATTTTGTACACACGTGATGTGTTCAAGAAAAGTCAGTTGAATGAACAGATCAGGTTCTCATGATGTTATTTCTTCTATGTTTACCAGCTATTCTGTGACTTTTTAAAAAAGGGTCCTTCTATGTTACATACTGTGTTAGTCAGCTTCGTATTACTACTGTAAAATGTTGGAGGCAGTAACTTAAATAAAGGAAAGTATTTTTGTTTGTTTGTCTTATTTTTGTTTTTCAAGACAGGGCTTCTCTGTGTAACAACCTTACCTGTCCTGGGACTAGCTCTGTAGACCAGGCTAGACTTGAACTCATAGAGATTGACCTGCCTCTGCCTCACAAGTGCTGGGGCTAAGGGTGTGTACAGCCACACCCAGCTAAGAAATGGTTGATTTAGCTCATTTTTTGAGGCTCTTAGGTTGAAAATCAGGGATTCCTAATTGGTTGGGCTATCTGATAAGTGTTTGGGGTTGTAATGGTGGGGGTGCATGCTTAAACAGGTGGTCACATCTTAAGCCAAGAACTCAGAAACAGTAAGAGACTAGTGTCTCCCATAACACTAACTGAAGCTCTAAAAGATCATCAGCATCTCCTAATACTGCCTCCTAGAGGACCAACCCATTTTATGTGAAAGTTTGAGGGACATTCAAATTGCATCCAAACAAGGGCAAATTTCTTCCTTTAGAGGCAACTTTCCCAGCCTGTTATCCCCATACCATTCTCTTTTGGATGCTGCCATCTACTGTGGATATTTCCTCACTGTGGTCAGGCAGAGACTTGCACCACAGAGTTCCTGCCCTGCTTTATTAGATGATAGCAGGAATAAAAAGGAGTCAAGATTCATTCCAGTACTAGGTAACTGTTGTTAATGTGTTAACGTGTTAATGTGTTATTGTTTGCATTGCCATGAGCAATTAACTATGTATTGTTTTTACTATTGGTAATTATAGCATTTTAGACAAACCATGTTTAAAATCAGAAAGGCTTTTTGAAATTACATAGTAATTGTCAAATGTAATGGTTATTTTTTAACTGCTCACTGATTGGTTTAAGAAACACTAGGGCCTTAACAAGGAATACCTTTGAGTATGCTTGTGAGGGTGTTTCCAGAGTAGATTAATGGAGGGCATTAAGACATGCCCTGAATGTGGGTGGTGCCCCTCCATTGGCTGGAGTCAGGGAAAAGAGGCAAAGTCAGCTAACAGCAGCATTCATCTCTCTTTGCTTCCTGATTGTGAACACAATATAACTAACCACCTCATGTTTTTTTGTAACATTCCTTCCCAGCAATGATAGACAATATTCCATCAAACCTTGGGCCAAGATAAATCCCTTCTTCCTTAAGTTGTGCTTTTCAGGTCACAAGTGTGAGGAAGGTAAGCAGTCCACCCAATCTTTGGACTTTGCTGGGTGCTGAATTCTTCAACAGTTGATGGCAGTTGGCATGTCTTCTGCTTGCTCTTTCACATCTACCTGCTGCCCTTTCCTCTTTCTTGGCCCCAGAGGCTAACTTATATGGAACATGTCAAAGGTTCCTTTCTTTCTGGTTTCCCACTGGAAGGAGGATGCAGGTAGTGGAATCCTTCAGACCAGTTGTACGTCTTCATCATAAGTAAATCTCCTATAAGGGGACCCAGTCCCTACAACACCAGGTTCTGGTAACTGCTCCTTGCTCTTGAGCCTTCAGACCTATGGATGAAAGTCCTCTGTTTTTGTCCTCAAGTACTGTCTTCTCCCTTGATTCCCCTGTACTCTTGACATACTTTTATAAATAACCTTCCCTGATCTCTCCAAGACATCATGAAAGGGTGTTGAATTTTGTCAAAGGCTTTTTCAGCATCTAGAAAGACGATCACGTGGGTTTTCATTTTCAGTTTGTTTATATGGTGGATCACGTTCATAGATTTTCGTATGTTAAACATTCCCTGCAACCCAGAGGGAAGCCTACTTGGTCATGGTGGATGATTTCTCTGATGTATTCTTGGATTCGGTTTGCCAGTATTTTATTGAGTATTTTTGCATCAGTGTTTATGAGGGATATTGGTCTGTAGTTTTCTTTCTTAGTTGTGTCTTTGTGTGGCTTGGGTACCAAGGTGATCATAGCCTCGTAAAAAGAGTTTGGTAATGAACCTTATGTTTCTACTGTGTGGAACAATTTGAGGAGTGTTGGTATTAGCTCTTCCTTGAATTCCTGACAGAATTCTGCACTGAAGCCATCTGGCCCTGGGCTTGTTTTTGTTGGAAGGCTTTTGATGACTGCTTCTATTTCATTAGGGGTATAGGTCTATTTAAGTTGTTTGTCTGTTCTTGATTTAATTTTAGTAAGTGATGGTTATCCAGAAATTTGTCCATTTCCTTTGAATTTTCAAATTTTGTGGAGTACAGGTTTTCAAAGTATGAGCTGAAAATTGTTTGGATTTCCTAAGTGTCGTTCTTATGTCCCCCTTTTCATTTCTGATTTTGTTAATTTACATGTTCTCTCTCTGTTTTTTCATTAGTTTGGATAAAGGTTTGTCTATCAGGTTGATTTTTCTCGAAAAAAACCAACTCTTGCATTGATTTTTTTTTTTTTTTTTTTTTTGGTATTGTTTTCCTGGTTCCTAATTTACTGATTTCAGCCCTCAATTTGATTATTTCCTGGCATGTACTCCTCCAGGGATTGTTTGTTTCTTTTTGTTCTAAGGCTTTCAGTTGTGCTGTTAATTCTCTAATGTGACTATCATCCGTTTTCTTCATATGGGCACTTAGTGCAATGAACTTCCCTCATAGCACTGCTTTCAAGGTGTCCCATAAGTTTGGGTATGTTGTGTGCTCATTCTCGTTGAATTTTAGGAAGTCCTTAATTTCTTTATTTCTTCTTTGACCCAGGTATGGTGCAATTGCACATTGTTCAGTTTCCATGAGCTTGTAGGGTTTCTGTGATTTGTATTGTTGTTTAATTCCAACTTTAACGCATGGTGGTGTGATAAAATACAGGGGACTATTCCAATTTTTTTTGTATTTGTTGAGGTTTGTTATGTTGCCTAGTATGTGGCCTGATTTTAGAGAAGGTTCCATGTGGAGCTGAGAAGAAGGTATATTCTTTTGTGTTTGGATGAAATGTTCTATAGATGTCTGTGAAACCCAATTGGGACATAATTTCTGTTAGTTCTTTTGTTTCTTTGTTAAATTTCTGTCTGGTGGTCCTATTTAGCAGTGAGAGTGGAGTATTGAAGTCTCCCACTATAATTATGTGAAGTTTTATTTGAGCTTTGAGTTTTAGTAGCATTTCTTTTATGAATGTGTGTGCCTTTGTATTTGGGGTATAGATGTACAGAAGAGACTTTGTGCTGATGGATTTCTCCTATGATGAATATGAAATGACCTTCTTCATCTCTTTTGGTTGATTTTGGTTTGAAGTCTAACTTCAAACCAGATATTAGGATAGCCACACCTGCTTGCTTCTTGGGTCCATTTGATTGGAAGATCTTTTCCAAGCCCTTTACCCTGAGGTAATGTCCGTATTTGAAGCTTAGATATGTTTCTTGTATGCAGCATAAGGATGGATTCTGTCTTTGTATCAATTCTGTTAGCCTGTATCTTTTTACAGGTGAGTTAAGACCATTAATGCTTTACCCTTGGGTTCTTGTGAAGTCGGATTATCTATTGCCTATGTCTTTGTGAGCATAGTTACTTTCCTTGGGTTGGAGTTTTCCTTCCAGAACTTTCTGTAGGCCTTTATTTGTAGATACGTATTCAGGAAATCTGGCTTTGTCATTAAGTATCTTGTTTTCTCTGTCTATAATGATTGAGACTTTTGCTGGTTATAGTAGCCTGGGCTGGCATCCGTGGACTCTTAGTACTTGTAGAACATCTATCCAGGACCTTCTGGCCTTGAGAGTTTCCATGGAGAAATCAGTTGTGATTTCGATAGGTCTGCCTTTATGTGTTACCTGGTCTTTTTTTTTTTTTTCTCGCTGCTCTTAATATTCTTTCTTTATTCTGTATGTTAGGTGTTTTGATTATTATGTGTCAAGGGGTCTTTTTTCTTGGTCCAGTCTATTTGGTGTTCAGTATGCTTCTTGTACTTTCATGGGCATATCCTTCTTCAGATTGGGAAGTTTTCTTCAATGATTTTGTTTAATATGTTTTCTGCCCCTTTGAACTGAGCTTCCTTGCCTTCTTTTATGACAACTATTCTTAGATTTGGCCTTTTCATGGTGTCCCACATTTCCTGGATGTTTTTGTTAAGGGTTTGTTGGTTTTAAGATTTTCTTTGGTCGGTGAGTCTGTTTCCCCTAGTTTATCTCCAGCGCCTGAGATTCTCTCTTCCATCCCTTGTATTCTGTTGGTTATGCTTGTGTCTGTAGTTCCTGACCGTTTGCCCATTTTTTCTATTTCCAGCTTCCCTTCAGTTTGTGTTTTCTTTATTGTCTCTATTTCAGTTTTCAAGTCTTGAACTGTTTCCTTCATCTGTTTGTTTTTTTCTTTGCTTTCCTTACTTTCTTTATGAGATTTTTGCATTTCTTCCATTTTTTTGTTTGTTTTTTCTTCCATTTCTTTAAGGGATTTCCTCACATTGTCTTTGATGGCCTCTATCATTTTTATGACAACAATTTTTAAGTTGTTCTCTTCTGCTTCATCTGCTTTGGGGTGTTCAGGTCTAGTTGGTATAGAGTCCCTAGATTCTGGTGGTGTCACTTTTCTTTCTATTGTTAGGTGTTTTCTTGTATTGCTGTCTTCCCATCGCTTCTTCCAATGGGTGCAGGTTGGGTCTCTCTCTATGGCACTCCCCCTGTGGGCTTAGGTGTGTCAGAAGTTCGATGTCTGTAATTCTGGGTGGTCCAGGCTCTCTAGGAGGTCTTTCCTCAGTCAGGGGCCTGACAATTGGGTTCAAAGATCAGGCTCCTCCAGCAGAGGCCTGGCAAAGGGGGTCAGAGATCAGGCAGGTGGGGACTCAGGGTGGTCCCGTGTGGATAGGTGGGTCTAGTGTGCTCAGAGCAGCTCCAGGAAGTTCCACCAGAGCACTGTGACAGTGGGCTAGGTAGGGCATAGGGTGGGGGGGCTATTTATTCATTTTTATTTAAATTAAAAGCAATCTTATTTTACATACCAAACCCAGTTCCCTCTCTCTCCAGTCTTCCCTTGCTGGTCCTCCCTACTAGCCCCCATATCGCCCCTTCCACTCCTTAGGGAGGATGAGACCTCCCATGGGGGATCATCTAAGTCTTTCACATCATTTGGGGTAGGGCCTAGGCCCTCCCACCTGTGTCTAGGCTGAGAGAGTATCTCTCCATGGGGAATGGGTCCCTAAAGTCCATTCGTGTACTATTGATAAATTCTGGTTCCACTGCCAGAGGCTCCATAGACTTCCCAGTCCTCCCAACTGACACCCATGTTCAGAAGGCCAGCTTCAGTCCAATGCTGCTTTCCCATCTGTCAGACTGGAATCCTTGAGTTCCCACTTGCTCAGGTCAGCTGTTTCTGTGGGTTTCCCCAGCCAGATCACCCCTCTCTCTCAACAACTGGATTCCAGGAGTTCATCTCAGTGTTTAGCTGTGAATCTCTGCTTCTGCTTCCATCAGCTACTAGATGAAGGCTCTAGGATGGCATTTAAGGTAGTCATCAATCTCATTATAGGGGAAGGACATTTAAGGTCTCACAGGGTTTTCTAAGAAGTGAATTAAATTACAAAATACTTAGCATGGTATCTGCTTCATGGTAAGTCATCAGCATTTATGATTATCATTGTTAATATTTCTTAAACAGTTGGAGTTTTTAAAAAGAAAAATCTTATACTATATAATGGTAAACTACTAGAGTCAAAGTTTTACACGAAGAGCCATAAATGTAATTCATGTAATAAATCATATAGAACACAACTTAAGAAAGGTCATATCTGTAAATATTTCCCCATTTTGTAACCTGTTGCATCAGGCTGAATGGAAGAAGTTGATTTTGTGTCTTGAGATAGCATCAGTGTTGTAAGAACATGCCCTCTAAGAAGCGTTGCTGGCAGGCATGTAGCCTATTCCTACTAGCTTATGTCACGATCCAGAGGATATTCTTCAAATCCAAATTAGCTGTTTATATTTTTTGTAAATGAATTAAAATTTTTGGAAAGGAAAGCATGTTGGAGGAACTGTCACTTTGAGATGTCCTTTAGTCCCTAAGAAGAATAGAGAAAGCAGGACAACAAAAGAAAAAAAAACATAAAGGAAATAACAGTATTCCAGCGGGAACAATGGGGCTTAGATACAAAAATAGTACCTTTGCAGAGGTAAAGAGGGGATGCTATTCATTTTGACTGCTATGAAACCCAGAAATTTCCCTCCAATATTTACACACTAGAGGCTCCCATTGGGAATAAATATTGTTAGTTTGTATCGTGACACTTAAAACTGAGAGGGACATTCAGTGTTCAGATTTACTGATAAGTACAAGGACACTGAAGGACGTCAGAGGCTGTTTGAATGATCTGGGTTATAGGGAGTCTCAGAAATACCCAGAAAATGACTATCAATATGATGCAGTCGGTAAAGGCTCTTGTACAAGTTTTGCAACCTGAGTTCAAACCCTGGAATCCTTGTAAAGATGGGAGGACAGAAATGACTCCATGAAATTACCTTCCAACCTCTACTTATATGTGTGACACACAATAATAGTAAGTTTTTTGAGACTAGAGCCTTCCTGTATAGTTTTGGCTAGCCTGAAACTTACTGTATAGACCAGGTTGGCCTCTAACACACAGAGATCCACCTGCCTCTGCCTCTTGAGTGCCGGAATTAAAGGCATGCGACACTAAACCCAACTAGTAATATTTTTTTAAAAACAATAAATATCCAGAAAAGATATTCCTGGAAGAATTGACCCATACTCCAAAGAGGGACTATTGACTTTGATGGACAGGTCATTAAAAGAGGAAGACAGATTAAGTTCTAGTTGGAGTGGGGTGGATGATTTGGAGTCAGTGGATCTCAGAAAGTACTGGGGAAATGACCATACTTAACAGTCCCGGCAAAGCTAGATTTATTAGTTGTTTGTAGTTACTGTGAGAAAATTTCATAGCCAAAGATAAAATAAGGAAGACAGAGTTTATTTTAGTGTGTAATTCTACAGTGACAGCATCTGTTGATGGTAAGAAATGCATGGCATTTCCCAGGAGCAGAAAGCTGGATAATCACATTTCTTTCTTTCACATTTATATGTACACACAGAAAATTAGAATGGGGAGAAGTGGAACAAGCCTGCAAACCCTCAAAGCTTCCTGCCCCAGTGACATCTTCCAGCAAGGTTCCACCTCCTTATAGTTCCATGACCTCCCCCAAACTACCAGTTGGGTACCACATGAGCCTGTGGAGGACATTCTCACTCATACACTGCATCAGAAAAAGGAGCTCATGCATTAATCTTGACACACCTTCGTTCAATATAAGCAATACAATCAAGTTAAGGTTGAATAGCATGGAAGCATAAAGAAAAATGAGGTTATTACTTTGAATAAGAAAACTACAACAATGAGGTCAGACTAGGGAAACATGTCTCCCTCCCAATGGATGCAGCTTTCTTCAGATTCCAAAAGATACTAAGGAAAATTGAGAAAGTGACAGACAACCTAGTATAGTATTGCATACCTTTATCCCAGCACTTGGGAGACAGAGGCAGGTAGATTTCTGAGAGTTCAAGGTCAGCCAGGTCTATACAGTGATCCCCTATCTCATCATCACCACCACCACCACCACCACCACCACCACCACCACCACCACCACCACCACCACCACCACCACCATCAAAATAATAATAAAGTCCATGCAGTAGTGGTGCATTGTTTTAATCCCAGCACTCAGGAGGCAGAGGGAGGTAGATAGATTATTGTGAGTTAGAGGCCAGCCTGGTCTACAGAGTGAATTCCAGGATAGCCAGGGCTGTTACACAGAGAAACTCTGTCTCAAAATCCCCCCTCAAAAGGAAGTGATAGGCATTACAAAAGAGCTGTGTATGCCCCAGGGTTGAAAAGTTCTGACCCTAAAGAACTAAATTATAAGGCACCCCGAGAAAAGTACTCACAGAGGAGGAACCTAATAGAGTAAAAGAGGTATTTTTTAAAAAGTTCAGAGAGTGTATATTTGGGTTATTAAACTATAAAGAAAGGACAAAAGGGTCACTATAAAATTTCACTGTGGTTATTTTCAAGTGAAGGGGGCTTGAGGTTGGGGTGGGACACAATCCCACCTGTGACCTGATACTATGACTTGTGTCCTAGGTGCATCCATTGCCTGGCTTCATGTCCTAGGGATAAGACTAACCATCTTGTGGTAAACAGGTCAACCACTACAGCAAAGCCATTGTCTGGTCCCAAACACTAGTAAGGTTAAAGTTGAGAAACCATGTTCTATACTCCTAACATTCTAGAACAGCTTGGGTTATATAAGAAACCGTTTCTTAGTTATTTATTCCCTAACAAGTATAATTAACAGTAATTTGTCATGGACAAAGCCTTGGTCAGTCTTTTCTTCACCCTGACTCTGCACTGGGTTCTAGGAGCACTGGGGTCAAAAAGATAGGATTTCTGTCTTGAAAAATTTGACAACTAACAAAAAAAAGGACAAATCACTTAATTGACACTCCCTCCCAATTTTTTTCTACACAAGTTATTTTCAGTATGTTGTAGCATTAGGGCAGACAGCAGTTTACTTAGGTGCAGGAATCATGAGGCTCAATAATCACATCAAACCTCATCTAGATTAGATGTTTATCATTATTCCTTTTATCATTTACCAGACAGACCATCTGTCTGACTACTGCTGGGTATTAAGCCACCTTTTCCATCTAATGTACAAATAGCCTCTATAAATGTGGAATTGCTGATTTTAGGGCAGAAGCCAAAACTTATTTGTATGCTTTGGGCCTACATTTCAGTGACCGTGTTGGCAATCTTTAATGAACTGCATGCAGATGTGGATCTTTATGCTCTTCTGTTTGGAGAGAGTGTCCTGAATGATGCTGTTGCCATTGTACTGTCCTCGTAAGTAACTCTTTCTGCAGGTGGGTGGGGGGTGGGATATGTTCCTGTCTTTGTCTTTCAGCAGCATTCAGGATTCTGATGTCAGTATAACATGGTGACTGCAGCTTAAATTAAATGCATTTACTGTGGGCAGTGCTTGGTAGACTTTGTTTATTGATATTTTCAGTTACAGCACACCTCCTTATCCCCCAGGGGTACAGTTTAAGACCCCTAGTGGATGCTCGAAACCATACTAAACCCTGTTTACGATTTTCACATTCATATATACATACATATCTATAATGAAGGTAAGTATAAATTAGACAAGTAGAAAGTTAGCAGTAACTAATAATAAAGTAAAACAATTAAAATAATTGTAATAACATACAACAAGTTTACTCTTTCAAAATATGTTATTGCACATTTCACTTACATGTAACGTTTTATGGCTTCTCTTTGGCAGATCCAAATTTTTGGCAACTTTCTTCTTGGAAACATTATTAAGTAAAATAAAGGTTGTTTGAGCATAAGTGCTGTAGTCAGTGGTTTCTAAGGTACTAATAATCAAGTAGCATAAACCATGTGGATATATTAGTCAAAGTAGTGACTCATGGCATGGATAGGACACATCTGGATGGTTTGAGATTTCATCATGCTGTTGAGAACAGTATGTAATTTATTATTTGGAGTTTAGTTTTGGATTTTTCTACTTAATAGTTTTAGATTGATGTTGACCTCAGGTACCTAAAACCATGGAAAGTGAAATGGCAAAGGAGGGTGGAACTGTTTGGTATATCAACAAAAACAAAACTTTCTCTTTCTTTTTAAATTCTAGGTCCATTGTTGCCTATCAGCCAGCAGGACTAAATACCCATGCTTTTGACGCTGCTGCCTTTTTTAAGTCAGTTGGCATTTTTCTAGGCATATTTAGTGGCTCTTTTACCATGGGAGCTGTAACTGGTGTCGTGACTGCTCTAATATCCTTTTGGTTAGTTTGGTCCCTGCTTAGCCACACATACCTGATACTGTGTTTGCAAAGAGAACATTCTCAGTTCCTCCTCTCAGATCAGAATCTTAAAGTGAGTTGTCAGCTGGGTCAGGCACGGTGACTGGGCCCCTCAGGAAGAACCTGGGAAATTGGACTCTGAGAGTTACAAAAGAAGAGGTAATGAAATTGGAACAGGGATATGATGGGGTCTCAAGTGAGATGTATGGAGTTGGGGTACATATGATCAAAATACATTGTCAGCATGTTAAGGCATAAGTAAAACAAATTCTGTCAGAAGAGAATGTGAAGAAGGAAGGAAATAAAATCAGTGAAACACAAAATATACTGAATAAAAATTTAAAAATAGGGAATTCAGCTCTAGATTTTGCTTTGTCCTTACCTTTGCTGTTTCTCTCCCTTTCTTATAACTCAATTGGAACACCCATGATAGGGGATGAAGAGACTGAAGAACACAGATGAAGCTTGCAGTCAGTAACCATTGGGTAGGCAGCACTTTAGCTACTGGCTACTGGTGTTGTCTGCTGTTCAGGGACTATGAGCATTAAGGCAGCCATAACTAACCCAGAGCCATTGGTGTTCATTACTGGACTTTCTACTGTGCTGTGCATGAGGAAAGGATGGTATGATATTTAGTTTCAAATAACCAAACAAAAGAAAAAGATGTGGAAGGAGCTGGCAGTTCCTCTACATATGTGCCAAATCCTCCATAACAATGCCCTCTTTGCATTGAATGTAATTCAAACCACACCTATTTTATACATAACCAGTATAGATAATATGGAAAATTATTAGCAAGATTCTTTTGCCATTTGAGTTTTGTTTTGGTCTTTGAGATATGTGTCTTTTTCTCTTTGCAAAATCTCAGCTATGCCTAACTACATTTTAAACGTTGAGAATCTACAAGTAGCTAGCAGCTACTGTGTCAGACAGCACAAATCAAGATAGCTTTGTTTAATGGCCCTGGTACAAGGGTTTAATCACTCAGCGAACTGATTTGTGAGTTGTTTCTATGCTGATGGTGTATTGAATGGCAGTGGTAGGAGGAAGATTCCCTCTGTTCTGTAAAGAAGACCCCAGCACTTCATTGCTGTTCCAGGAGTTATAGATTTCTTCTTTTCTGTCTTATGCATGGGTCAGGCCTTCATGATCCACGGGGATCATAGCCTGTCTTCTCAGGCCTGCCTAAGGTCTTCCCAGCCCTATGAGAACTAACCTGTCAGTCCATAGTAATCCATGTACTATGAAATTCACACATTTAGAACATGTGATTCAGTTGCTTTGCATTCCTTGTGTTATTAATTTTTAAAATAGTGGCAATATATAATAAAATTTGCTTAGTACACAATTTAAAGTTAGTAAGTACAGGAGGCAACAAGATGGCTCAGCAGGTAAGGGCTTTTGCCACAAAGCTTGATGACTTGTGCTTTTTCCCTGGAACCCACATACTAGAAGAAAACTACTCCCTATAAGTTGTCCTCTGATCCTCATATGCTTGCTTAACAGGCACGTGTGTATCACACACATGTTTGTATGCGCACACATGCGCACACACACGTTTAAGTTATTAAATACATTTCACAGTGTAGATTATCCATTCCTACTGCCTGTTCCCCAAATTGTTTTCCTTATCTTAGGCAGACACTCTGTGCCAATTCAACAACTCTACGCTCTAGCTCTGGCTCTGGTAACCTGTATTCTATTGTAAAGTTTCTTTTACTTTGTGTGGTGGGGGGGTGGGTGATCAAACCCAGGACCTGCAAACATGCTAGTGAAGTGCTTGCCACTTAGCTACACCACCAGGCCATGGAAATCTTAATTTCTTTTTTTCTTTTTGTTACTTGAAAATTGAGCTCAGCTGTTAAATGCACTGGCTGCTCTTCAGAGAACCCAGATTCAATTCTTAGCACCCACATGGCAGATCACAACTGTCTGTAATCTCATTTCTTGACACCCTCAAACAGACATACATGCAGGCAGAACACTAATGTACATAAAATAAAAAGTAAATAATTCTAAAAAAAAAAGAAAGGAAATTGAGCTATGTATGGTAATGATAGAGCATACCTTTAATCCCAGCACTTGGGAGATAGAGGCCAGTGGATCTCTGTGAGTTTGAGTCTTGCCTGATCTACACAGTGAGTTCCAGGCCAGCCAAGGATACATAAAGAAACCCTGTCTCAAAAAGAAAGAAGCAATAAAGTATGCCTGGTTAGAGGATGTGTGGCAGAGTGGTAGAGTACCATCCTAACATGTTCAGGGCTCTTAAGCTCTATCCCGACACTGTAACATTTAAAAAGATAGGTAATACACACCCCAAGGAGATATAGGGAATGGATGGTCCTTGGGGCTCAGGCTAAAAGAATGGGGCTCCCAAGTGTCCCTGCTGCCCATGCCCAGAGCTGCTGTCCTTAACCTAGTGCTGACGTGACCAAGTTCACTAAGCTGCACTGCTTCCCCCTGCTGGAGACAGCACTTTTCTTCCTGATGTCCTGGAGCACGTTTCTTTTGGCTGAAGCCTGTGGATTTACAGGTAGGTTAAATGCTGGGCTGGCAGGGCCTGTGACAGAGGGAGGGAAGGGAGAGGGAGGGGGAAATTATGCAAGGCTCACCTGCCATAAATTCTCCGTGTTAGTAGAATTTTTTTTCTTGCCTCTTCTTTCCCACTGAATTTTAGAAACTCTTTTGACAGGTGTTGTAGCTGTCCTTTTCTGTGGGATTACACAAGCTCATTATACATACAACAATCTGTCAGTGGAATCAAGAAGTCGAAGCAAGCAGGTAAGAGAGGCCCCTGAGCCTGATGGGCTTCTAGGTAGCATGGCAGGAGGAGCACAGAGTTCACAGCCTGCTCTTTCCTTTTTCCATGCAGCTTTTTGAGGTGTTACACTTTCTGGCCGAGAACTTCATCTTCTCCTACATGGGCCTGGCACTGTTCACCTTCCAGAAGCATGTTTTCAGCCCCATTTTCATCATTGGTGCTTTTGTATCCTTTTCTTATTCCACATGGACACAGAGAGGTGACTTCTATTGGGGAAGCTGTATAACCACTAATAATAATCATTTGATCACTGTCTCAGTTTTGAGTGGGTAACAGGGTCAGTTGTGGTTCAGGATATTTGTAGGGAGCGGAGCGTCTTAAAGCAGAATGTATTTGATTCCAAGGCCTGACTTTTTCTGGTATTTCCTGTTTTAAGTTAGTACTTGATGGACTATCATTTGTTTTGTAGAGCTCTGTTCTGAGTAGATCTAAAAATCAATAATCATGTCAGTCCCCAGAATTATTTTTGATATGCCATTGCCATTTCAGTATAACACAGGTAGTTTCCTGATTTTAGTGACTAGAATGTTACAATCCACTTGCTCTCAGCTGCATAGTCCAGCTTGGCCAGCCATACCCCATGTTGTTCTTGTGTGTGAGTAGACAGTGACTGCTTTCACCCAAGCTGCCCTGCTACTGTGGATTATGCTGGGAGAGACACCTTTGCTTTTGTAAAACAGGAAGGAAGGGAGGTTTGGGAGGAGGGAGAGAGGAGGAAAAAAGGAACACATAAAGATATTGATAGGATTGGAGGGAAGGATGAAGAAGAAGGAATGGAGGTTTGGGAGGAGGGTGAGAGGAGGAAAAGAAGAACAGATAAATATATTGATAGGATTGGAGGGAAGGATGAAGGAAGAAGAAAGAAGAAAGGACATAATAAAATACCTAGTTCTTTGAGTTGGGCTGTTGGGAATAGTGTTTGGAAAGGGCACACTTTAGTGCTTGGCTTAGAAAGGACGCATGTGTGTACCTAGCAGTGGCAGTGGCCAAGGATTTGGCTCACTTAGTCTTAGATACTATTGTTTTCACTAGAGTAAAAGTAAACTTCTGGCCCTGGATTTCAAAATCCTGTTCCTATTGCTGGACATTTGTTTCTTCTTCTTCTTCTTCTTCTTCTTCTTCTTCTTCTTCTTCTTCTTCTTCTTCTTCTTCTTCTTCTTCTTCTTCTTCTTCTTCTTCTTCTTCTTCTTCTTCTCCTCCTCCTCCTCCTCCTCCTCCTCCTCCTCCTCCTCCTCCTCCTCCTCCTCCTCCTCCTCCTCCTTCCCTTTTTTTTTTTTTTTTCCTTCTTGAGATATCATGGGAATCCTTAACTTTTAAAATGTTATCTAAAAGAGTATTTTTTTCTTCTGGGGTTTTCATTCGTGTGTAAGAATGTGAGGGGCTATCCCTTCTTAGCTGCTAGATAGTGACAGTGCTGGAATGCCGGTTAGGGTCTTACTAGTGGCTTCACACATTTACTAGAGGAAGAGCTTAGAATCTGTTGGATGAGTTTGTCTTCACTCAGCCCTAGCATGTTGCTCTGATTTGTGTTTCCTTCATAGCATACTGGACGAGATAGTGGGAGGAAGGTCTTGTTTACAGATCAAGGCCTGTTGGCTGGGTAAGCCATGTCCTCTGGGAATTCGAAAGGCTGCTAGCCATTTGAGGCTTTTTCCTGCACCTCTGAGACAGAATATGCATGCATTACAAGCACTACCCATTTCCTTTTGTTAAAAACAAAACCAAACAAGGAAAGGAAGAAAGACCCCCCCCCAAAAAAAAAAAAGCAGGAACACAGTTTACACTTTACCCTGGAGGAAGTCGAAGATAGTTTGGCCCTGGTTTCTGTCTGAAACAGCTGTGGCTGCTGCAGCTGGTGCATTGCTTGGCGGAAGCTCTCTGTTTGCTGGCTCCTGTCTGAGTTTCCTTCTCTGACCAGGGGATTGTGCCTCTCTCTCTGTTGGGTGCTGTTTAAACTTGGCAAGGGAAAGATGACTGGTTTCCCTGAATTCTTTGCTTTTCACAGTAGAGTTCCTTTTCACATTCATCCTTTTTACATCCAAAGGCCATTTAAGCTCATAGGCAGAGACTTTGACTTCATTTCTGTGAGTGAATGTTTCTTTGTGGTAAGACTGCTTGAGGTTTCCTCACTTCTGTTTTCAGATGCTCCCTGGGCATTGAAGTCCTGCCCCCACATTTTTTCAAGTGAAGCTTGCTGGTTCTTACCCAGCAAACTTTCTACAGTTTGACTCCAGGATTATTTTTCTTTCTTGTTTTCCTTCCAGCAGAGCCCAACAGAGTGTGCCTTGTCCAGTCCTCACTCTTGCTATGGTACTTTAGATTATATCTGGGCTGATTTTTAGAGAAATTAAGGGATCTGTCAGTACCGGTTTAGTTCAGTTCAAAAGTTACAACAACGTGTTTCATAAGCTGAAAATTAATGAACTAAGAAGTCGGAAAGTTGATCAAGTGACTTCCATTTTGTTGCTGAGGGGATCCATTGTATGGGGAATCCAGGAATTCTGACTTCTTTGGGTAGCTGCCTGCATCACAGCATTCCTAAAATTCTGTGGTCAACCAGAGCATTTTGAAGTGCCGTTCTGGAAACTTTTTGGGTCCTTAACCTCACCTGGTGGTCAGGTTGCCATCTTCCTGGGCAGAGCTGCACATATCTACCCACTCTCCTTCTTCCTCAACTTGGGCAGAAGGCATAAGATTGGCTGGAATTTTCAACACATGATGATGTTTTCAGGTAAAATAGATTTATATATAAAGAAAATAGATTTTATTTAGCAAATAATGATAATATGATGAAAATATAATCATATGTATCATATTGATAGCACATCTGTTATCACAGGCTAGGAAGTGGGAGGCAGAAGGATCAGAAGTTTAAGGCCATGTTTAGGTGCATATTGAGTTTGAGACCAACCTGGGCTAAATGAGATCCTGTCTCAAAAATCCTGTTACAGGTCTATCATTTTACTCTTCTATGAGGTACCCTCCCCCTGTGCTAAGAAATACTACCCTGTTTTCCACAAATGTGCATTTGAACATATTCATGCTCAGCCAACATTTTTGTTGACTGGTATTTGATTGAAGACTCAGGGAGCTTGCTATTATGCAAGTTTTTTTTTTTTTTAGTTTACTAGCAGGAAAATAATTTAAATCGTAAGAGTGGTTAGTATTCTAGAATATGCTGTTCAAAGTGGTGCTGTGTTTTTGTTCTCATGCTGGGAAGTCTGTGAAAGCCAGCTTCAAAGGGAAGAAGGCCATACACCTTTGGGGTGCTTCTATGGGGGTAAAGCAGCAGGGTTCCCAAAGCATGTGGCTGGAGTTTTGTTATCCCCACAGTAGCAGTGCATTTTGAGGAATTGTCATCAGATCCCCTCATCATCAGAGAATCTTCCTATTTGGTTCCCACAGGCCTGAGGGGAGCGATGGCATTTGCACTTGCCATCCGTGACACGACATCTTATGCCCGCCAGATGATGTTCACAACCACACTACTCATCGTCTTCTTTACTGTCTGGGTCATTGGTGGAGGCACGACACCCATGTTGTCATGGCTCAATATAAGGTCAGTTTGGAACCAAGCCAATTTTGTGTCTAAGTGTGTCAGTTGTTATGGTGCTTGAGAATGTTCAATGTGCTGTGCAGGCTGTGCTTGTGAAAGGTTCTTATTCTTTCAGTTTAAGAAATGTGTTTGGGAGTGTATTTTATAGTTTTTAAATTAAAATTTGGAGTATTGAGATTTTTCGTGATACAAAAGTATTATTGAATTAAAAAACAATTTGAAATAAAATTATCAGTATACACAGGAAACTAGGATGTGCTGGCTCTTACTAGGGCAATGACTTTAGTATATGAGTTCAGAGCCTCAAAGCTACAGGAAGAGGGAACAGACATGTACCCCTGGTGATGTTTCCTGTTCCTTTGTGATGAAAGCTGGGCCCAGAAGAAGAAGCTCCTTATCCAGAAATCAAAAGAGGCGAGTAGAGTTTCACTTACTTAGGAATTTGTATGCCATCCCTCTTCTTGCTTCTGTACAAAAAAGAGTATTTTCTATGTAACCATTACCTGTTATAGCCCCATGACATCTTTTTTTGTGTGGTCTGTAGCTTTGTCAGGACACAGGGATGTTGGCCTAGCTTTGATTTTTAATGTTTCCATGATTTCTCCTGCTTCTACTTCCTAAGCATTGGGACTACAGGCATGTGTCCCCACACCCAGACTGTCTTAGGGTTTCTGTTGCTGTGAAGAGACATCATGACCATGGCAACCCTTATTAAGGAAAACATTTAGTTGGCTCACAGTTTCAGAGGTGGATTCCATTATCATCATGGCAGGACACGGTGCCATGCAGGCAGACAGTGCTGGAGAAGGAGCTGAGAGTAGAGAAGGACTAGGTCTGGCACATTGGGCATGGCTTGAGCTTACATGAGACCTCAAAATCCATCCCATAGTGACACACTTCCTCCAACAAGGCCATACCTACTCCAACAAAGCCACACTTCTTAATAGTGTCACTGCATATGAGCTTATGGGGGCAATTACTTTCAAACTACTACACAGACTCAGGAATTTTATCTTGTAAAGAGCATTAGGATTCTATACTGTGATCTATAGCACCGTTTACTCAAAAAGGCATTGACTAGAACAGGAGTCCAGAGACCCACAGCTCAGTAATGACTGATCTCTGACCTCTCATGTCTTTGAGCTCCAGTTTTCCTCAGAGGGAATGAAACCTTATGCCAGAGTACTTTCAGGGCCCTCCACATCAATGTGTTAAACTCTGCCTCTCTATTCTGTATCGTTGGAGAGTCTCTGGCCACCTGCTGTGGTTTCATGTCTTCACTGAGTGACTAAGGCTCATCAAGGAGACTCTTGGGTAATGTAAATGACTGAAGAGTCACTTTCTAAAGAGCCACAAGGTGGCAGTATATCTTTCTCTTTTGCTCTTTAATTTGTTTTCCTTCCTCTAGAACATAGAATGCCAAACAAGACAGTTGGAGCTCCTACACACTTCAGAGGAGATCAACAGGATTTGAGAGAATAGCCTTTTCCACCTGAGGCATTTATACTGATGGTAGGCAGGGATTCCTGGGTTTGGCCACTGCCAGTTATGCCATTTCTGGCCTAGTGTGTCTCAGACTGCAGATCAAGGCAGGGGCTTCTTGGTGACAATCTGTTTTCATTCATGTTTGCATTGCAAGTACCATTTGCATTTCCATGTGTATGTAGTAAGATATGGTTCTCACAACATTCCCATAGTGGAGATACTACTGCAGTCTCTATTTTAGAATTGGGGAATTGAGGCACAGAACAATGATTTTGCTCTAGGTCACAGAGTTTTACGAGGATGAGGTGGGACTGGAATTCAGGAAGTCTTTCCATGGCCTGTCCACTGTGTTGTTCATTTATAAGAAGGGTTGTGGTGCTAAAGACTGCTTTCCTCATAAAATTTGGAATGTTTAGAATTTCAACTTCCTAACATTAATTCTAACGGTCAGATAGTCCATGCTTGGGAATGTAACCCTGAAGAAAGAACTTATAGTTATGTGGTGCTCACCTTGAAACATCAGATGGTACTGTCCTTGTTCTTTGTAGTAGCATGAGGATAAGACAGGTGCTTGATCCTGTGTACAACTGAGAGTTTGCACTCAGTCCCTGTGAAGTTAACGCTCTGCCAAAGTCAGAGTTTTGGAATAGAGATATTCATCTTGTATAGAGAATTGTCAAACAGCTAATAGGCAAAGTTTTATTTTTTTACTTTTTTTTTTTGTTTTTGAGACAGGGTTTCTCTGTATTGTTTTGGAGTCTGTTTTGGAACTAGTTCTGTAGACCAGGCTGTCCTCAAACTCACAGAGATTCGCCTGCTTCTGCCTCCAGAGTGCTGGGATTAAAGGTGTGCACCACCAATGCCCAGCTATAAGCCAAATTCTATAACTTCCCCAGACTCTTTGGTATTTGTATTTACCATTGGCTTTTGAAAACATTGACCAATACTATATAGCTTATAGAAGTTTTTAGAAACTTTGAAGTCTATTATGATTTCTTTCTCATTCTACTCCATTCATAAAAATGTACTTTGTGTATTGAGAAAAATTCACATTTATACCTAATTTTATATGAGTAATTTAAAGCAGCTCCCTAAATGCATAAAAGTTCCAGACCTCTCATTATTTTTTGCTATTCCCAGAAATTGTAGTAAGCATAGACTTCAAAGATGTGTTAAAAACTGTAATCCATCATCATGTAAAAAAGAACAAAGGCAAACTATCTGGCTTTTTAAGTGTGATGCTAGTGACATAACTCAAGGCCTCAGTATGCTAAGCAAGTGCTGAACCAGTAAGACACATCCTCATTATCTAACCTGCTTAATCCTTTCCTTACCTACAGAAAACTTAAAACACCACAATATATTGTTTGAAAAAGTTGTTCCAGGATTCCCCGTGGATAATAAACCCTGCAGATGCTCAAGGCCCTTGTAAAAGTGGGATAATGTTTGTCCAGGACCCATGCCCATTATCTCAATACTTTAAATGGTCTCTAAAAGCCCTTGGCATTTCCTACAATGTAAATGCTATGTAAACAACTGTGGTGCCCTATTGTTTGTGGAATCACTACAAGAAAAAAAAAGGTGTACATGCTCATTACAGAAGCAATTGGGAGGGGGTATGTTTACTCTGGGATTGATTGGATTCCCACACATAAAGCTTGTACATGTGGAGGGTCAATTGAGTACACAAAGCAAAGAGGGCATTACCCCCTGGACATAGTGAATGATCAAAACAGGACTCATCGAAAGAATTGTTGGTTACCAGACAGCTAATAAACAAAAGTTTGTAATTTTCCCAGACTCTGCGATGTTTGTATTTATCATGGGCTTTTGAAAAATTGAACATCATTATATAATTAATCAGGAGTTTCTGCAAACTTTGAAGTCTATCATAATTTCTTTCTCATCCTATTTATAGAACTCACTTTTATGTGTTTAGAAACTATTCATACTTATGCGTGATTTTACATGAATAAGTTAAAGCAGCTCCCTAAACTGTATAAAAGTTACAGGCCCCTCAGGAATTGTCTGGTCTCCCAGTCCCCTGCTTGTTCAGGGCCAGATTAAATCATGTGCGTTTTCACTCTATTTTGTAAGCCCGGTTCTTTTTTCGAACTCCAAAACATATTTGGTACAAACAAAACCAAATTATTTTCCACTAAGAGTAGAGAGTTGACTTTTTTAAACTTCCTCATGACCTTTACAAAAAATGGGCCATTAAAACAGTCCTCCCAGAGCTGATATGTGGGCAGCTTTCTGAGAAGCATGTGATGGCTCAACTAGGCTGGAGCTGCTAAGAAGTGAGCAAGTCTATTGAACAGAAAACCAACAGTTCCTGTAATTCTGCTTTTTTATGTTGTCTACTTTTTGGTCCCTTCACCATGTAATTTTGTCATATTATCCATAAATAACATAGAGAAAAGATCAGTCTTTGAAACATGGGTGATCAAAATTTGCTATTGTTAGTATTTTAGAAAAGATTCAGTTTCCCTGTTCTTCATTGGTAATGTCATGTGACTTTTTTGAATTGTCAAATTTGGAGAAACCCTCTCAAATTTCTTTGATATGTGAGCCAGAATATTTCAGAGCATAAAAGCTATGCAGCATAATTTTTATTTTGAAATAGTTATAGGGCTGAGCGTTCAGAATACATATCATGCATGTTCTCTTGTGCTTCCATCTTGTATAACTGTACTGTATCACAACAGGAGCTGAAATGAGTTCATGTGTGTGTCTCTATACTATTTTATTATGTATAGGTGTTTTTTTTTTGCAAGCACCACTACGTTCAAAGAAAAGAACTGTTTCAACACAAAGAGGTCCTTAGCTCCATCCTTTATCAAACTCACCTCCTACCCTCACCAATCCCTTATTCTAGCAGCCTTGAATTTCTACTCCAACATTATAATTTTGTCATTTTGATAATTAAGCAGCTCAAATTGTATAGCATAGGATCTTTCGAGACTGGCTTTCTCTTCCATTCAACATAATGCCTTGGACATCCATATAAGCCATTATACATGTCAATAGTTTGTTCCTTTTTATTTTTGGAGAATATTTCATGACATGATTATATCAGGGTTTGTTTAACCATTTATTCATGCCTTGAAACTACTGTCAACATATCTAGGTAAGTTTTTGTATCAGTGGAGGCTTCCATATATCTAAGATATATGTCCAGGAGTATGCTTGCCACTTGAGAGAGTAAATGAGTATTTAATTTTCTGAAGAACTGCTTAACAGTGTTCCAGAGTGGCTGTGTTAGCGGCATGTGAAGATCTGGTTTCCTTGTATCCTCAGCAGTGCTACTTTGCATTCTCTAGCTGTTCTAATAGAAATGTGTAGTGCTGTCTCATCCTGCTCTTAATTTACATCTCTTTTTATGGCTAATGATGTTGAATTTCTCTTCATGGGCTTACCTATTACTTTTATCTTTTCTTTAATGAATACCCACATCTTTTGTTTGCTTTATAATTGGATTTATTTGTTGTTTTGATTTTTGAAATGTTTTTATTCTAGATACTAGTGTTTTAAAAGATAGCATGGTTTGCAAGTTCTTTATCACTTTCTTGTAGCTTGTCTAATCTGTCTTTTTTTGAGTCATCTATTTGGTGCCATGTCTAAAAGGTTCACCAAATCCTCTTGAAACTTCCTTCTTTGTTGTTAACTTAAACACTTCATTTTGTAGCTTACAATTAAGTCTATGAGCTGTTCTTGGTTAATATTTGTATAAGATATAAAGTTTTATCTTATTTGTTTATGGCTATACAGTTGTTCCAGTATGGTATAATAAAAAGACTGTGCTATATCATTGAATAGCACAATGGAGTAACAGACTGCTGTTCCATTACTTTTTCTCATTTGTCAGAAATAAGTTGTCTGTGTACTTGTGGATCAGTTTCTGTTCTGGCTCATTGATTTATGTGTCTGACTTTCCAAAAATGATGACTATAGTTAAAGAGTATGCCTGAGCATCTGGTAGACGGATTGCAACTGCTTCTTCCCCCCCCCCCTCAAAATTGTAGCTAGTCTAGTTTTGTTTCATATAAATTTTAGAATAGTTTGTCTATGTCTAAAGTATAAATCTTTCCATAGCCAGACATGCTTTTAATTTCAACAATCAGGAGGCTAAGGCAGGAGTTCAAGGCTAGCCAAAGAGATATGAAGAGACTCTGTTTCAAAAAAAATGAATAAAATAAAAGTAAGCAATCTTTCTGTGATTCTCATAGGAACCATATTTTATATATTATCAGCTGGGGAGATTAACATCTTCATCATGTTGTATCTTCCAATTCATGAATATAATCTATTTCCCCATTTATTTTGACATTCTTTGATTTTTTATACTAGTATTCTTGTCATTTTCAGCATATAAGTCCTATGGAAGTTTTATTAGATTTATATCCTGTGATATCTATTGTTTTATTTAATTTTTTTATATTCCTAATAATGTATATGTTCCCCTTTTTTTGTCAGACTTGGTAGGGGTTTGTTTTGTTAGGAGGTTTTTTGTTTTTTGACATAGGGTTTCACTGTGTAGCCCTGGCTGTCCTGGAACTCACTATATATGTAGACCAGGATGGAATTGAACTCATAGAGGACCTTTGCCTCTGACTCTACAGTCCTGCGATTAAAGGTGTATGCTACCATGCCCAGCTGTTAGATTTTTTTATCCTAAGAAATTTTGTTGCTTTTTTTTTAAAATTACCTGTTTAGTCTACTTATTTTACTATATTGTTTACCTAGTTTTCATTTTACCGATTTTTGCTCCTGTATTTATTTCTATCTTTCTTGTTTGTGCCCAGCTCTACCTAGACACCCAAGTGAAGCAACATGTACTATGGTCAAAAATTCCATGTGGTGCCAGTTCATTGTATTTTTCCAGATGTGAATAAGTAACAATTATTTAATTATAGACACTGGCATTTACGGAAATTGCATTAAAATAAGTTCCTTACAAAATAAGATAATGAGAGTGATTGGTTTCTCTTGGCTTGTGGCTTCTAATGTTACTTGGTGACCTCATGTAATTTCTGTAACCCGGTTCTTATTTTTAACTGACTTAGAAATCCCCTGATACTCATTGTGGTGTTTTGAGCCTTGCAAACTCAGTAGGATCAGAGCTTACTTTCTTACTTGTTTTTATTTCTTCAACTGTTGCTGAGTGGTTAGGTAGCTGTTCCAAAATAGGATCAAGGCAGCTAGCTGCTCCCAAAATAGGACCAAGGCAGCTAGCTGCTTAGAAATAGGATCAAGGCAGGTCTTGGAGTTCTACTGTAAGTAACTAGAAGTTAGTTGTGATTTTTTTCCTCCCTCCCTCTTTCCTTTTCTCCTTCCTTTCCTCCCTCCCTAATTTTGCCAGTGCCTCTCTTCCTAGCCCTGCCTGTCCTGAAAATTAGTATGTAGACTAGGCTGGCCTTATACTCACAGAGATCCACCCACCCCTGCCTCCAGAATGCTAGGATTGAAGGTGTATACCACCATGCCTGGCTAGCTTTTTTGACCATGATTAAATTCAAGTTTGTGTTAGGAATAAAAAGTGAATACAACTACAATTCCAAAGCCAAGTCACTTCTGTCTATAAGTCCAAATTATATTTTTAAATTAATATTTTAAAATGTTTTGGGAAATGCTCTACTATTTTAGTAAATATGCAACTGTATATTTTTCTTAATCTTGAATGAGCACCTATTCACAAAGGATATAATTTTGACAACTTGTAGGGGTTATGAAATTGTATTGACAGATGAACATGTGTATCCCAAATACATTATGTTGGTGTGATGACTGTTCTCTTGAAGTACACATATGAATTGGTAGTAAGGGCTGGGTAGTGGAAAAACACAAATTCAGCTAGCCAAATGAACAGATAACCTTTGCACCTTACAGGGAAGCAATACAATTATTCAAGGGTAAGTAAGAACACTTCGGTATTAATCCTACTAGAATGAAATATTATGATAACATTTGCTTCAAATAGCATAAAGAATAAAGATAAGAAGAAACCCTGGGCTCTTTATGTAATAGTGTCTGTAACTTGATATTTAAAAAGATGCAACCTTATACTTAAAACTAGTATCTTAGCAGGAAGAACTGCAGTCCCTGAGTCTACAGGTCTAAGTTGGAATTGTGCCTCTACCATTTCTACCTTTGTGACTGTAGACAAGTCATTTTACCTCTAACTCTCAAGTTTTCTCACCAATTATACAGTGACAAACATAGTATGCTGATAAAATGTGATTATAGTAAATGTGATGAGGAACTCATGCACTAGGGGCTACGGGGTGCAATTCAGTGGCAGAATGTTTGCTTAGCATGTGCAAAGGCCTAATTTCTATCCACATTGTCACCACTACCTACAGAAACCCCCCCAAAACATTGAATTAAATATGTTGTTTGACACATGATACTCACTAAATTTTGCTATTTATAGTATCTGTTATTAATATGATTTTTATAATCACCCAGGCAACAATAAATCTTACATTAATGAAATCCTGGTTTGTTTTTGTGGTATTTGTTACAGTTTTTCAATGTGCTATAGTAACTTAGACAGTATGGTCTAAGGCATATTCTCATTCTAACCATGTAACTCATTGAAAGTGTCACCTAACAAGGAGTCCCAATCTCTTGCATCTTTCACATTTTCTTTAAGGGATACAATGGAATGAGAATTTTGAACATTGCCTATCACAATATTTCTCAGTTTTTCCAGTTAACTGCAGTGAAAATTTAATACCAGAAGCCTGCTATGTCTCTATATTTTATAATGATTTTGGATGGCTTAAAACTTATTCGGTGTGTTTTTAGGTTATTCTTATGTATGTTCCACAACCATAGGGATGACATTATCCCATGGTTTAGTGCAGTGTTCTCAACTAAGGGCAATTTTGCTATCTGGGAGATATCTGTGACTATCTGGAGATCTTTTTGGTTGCTATACCCTGGGGCAGATGAGGTTGTTGCTGTTGGCATTCTGTAAGTAGAAAGCAGGATCCCACTGTAATAGTGGGAGAATGGCTCCCCACAACAGATAATTATCTTGGATTCAAAAGCCCGTAGTGCTGAGTTTGTAAAACTGTCTTGTAGCATGATGGTAGAGTTCAGTGTTGTCTGAATAATCCAGAAATCATTAAGGAAAGCAAAAGGCCACATAAAACCAGACACCTCAAAGGAAAGAGTTGGGTTCTTGGCTTTCAGAGGACAATGTGGTTTGCTTATGTAGAAAAAAGTGGCTATCTTTGTCTTCTAAGTATTTTTTTTGAAATATAGTGGGTTTTTTCTTTCTGTTAACTACATATAAAATATAGACATACTCCAAACATATGTTCATTGTTTAGTAACAATTTCTGTTTTGTTTTTATGGGCACATCTTGATTTATGAAACAGATTTATGAAACATCTGATTTTATTGTGATATATTTTGAGAAGCTTAACATCATTTTCAATTGTTCCTTATTTGATCTAGCTCTTAACATTGCTGCTTTAAATTTCACAACCTCTCTGTCTCTTGGATTTTAGAAGATGGGGACAAGCAAAGATTGTTATGTAGCTTCATGGTTGGCACTTATTTAGTGTTTTCAAAACTTTGGGTTCTATCCCCGGCACTGACCAAAATGGGGACTATGCATTTCTGTTGAAGCTAAGATAGACTTTCTTCATGGACATGGTCCAGGTCAGATGCCACAGCTTCTGGTACCTGTGTTGTCCGTAATGTTCACATTTCCTTCTTCTGCTGCCCAGAGTTGGTGTGGAGGAGCTCTCCGAAGAGGACCAGAGTGAGCACCGCTGGCAGTACTTCAGGTGACACAGACACTACTAAGAAAATGGTTTACTGGCCTTTGCTTTTCTAACTTGAATGGTTTCTCTTTATGCTGTTTGCTTTTTCCTTCCTGAATGTGGCAATCATCGCTCCATGGGCAACAGGGAAATCAGTTCTAATCATTCTTTCTTTTCTTCCTCCATGTTGATTGGTGTGTCAACATTATTGGTATTATTGCTTTACACCCACATTTGGAGCCACATGTTTTCTGCCCCAAAGCCTGAATTAATGTCTTTATTTGGTACTGTTAGCTTAGTGTTGAGGATAGCTTTTTTTCAAGCCATCTACACTTTCCCCAGAAAACCCTGCCTCTGATGTAGTAAATAAGGCTTTTAACTAATAGAATTAGAATTTCATATTTCAGCCTTGACTAGAGCATACCTCACATGATCTTAATTAATTGCCAGTGTTATGTATTTTTAAGTATGTATTTGTATATCTGTACTTTCTCATGATGGTTCAGATGACATGAAGGACATTAATTTTTATTAACAAAAGGATGAAGTGTCCACTAACATAGTTGTTTCTTGGTCTACATTCAACTGTATATGATGAAGTTGTGTTTAAGGGCAGTGATGTAGGAGCAAAGTAAAAACCCTCCAGAGTTCATTCTTGCCTTTCTGTATCTCCAGTTGATATGTTTTCTTCCTGGTCTGATCTGTAGATACAAGATACATGAAATGTAAAATCAGCTTGAACTCAGATCTTGGGAAAATATTCTGCTCACTGAAGACGGGATGAAAAAACAATATCTATAAATGGGCTGTGGGTTTTAGAATATAGCTCAGATATATGCTGTAATGGCATGCATGAAATTCATGGAAGTACTTCTGCCAAAACTACTGTCTGTAGACTTAGAGAATGCCTGATCCACCACCATGCTATTCCACACAGCATTGGTTCTGACCAAGGAACTCACTTCACAGCCAGAGAAGTGTGACAGTGGGCCCAGGATCATGGAATCCACTGGTCTTACCATGTTCTCCACCATCCTGAATCAGCTGGCTTGATTGAAAGATGGAATGACCTTTTAAGGCACAGTTAAAGTACCAATTAGGTGGCAGCAGCCTGGAGGGTAGGAGCAGGGTTCTCCAGAAGGACGTACATGATTTGAGTAAATGTCCACTATATGATATGGTTTCTCCCATGGCCAGGATCCATGGGTCCAGGAATTAAGGGGTGGAAAGGGGAATAGTTTACTGGCTATCACTCCTAGTGACCCACTGGGAAAATTTTTGCTTCCTGTTCCTGTGACCTAGATTTTGGTTCCAGAGGGGAGCACTCCTGCCAAGAGCCATAAAAACATTTCATTGAACTGGAAGCCAGCTTCCCCCTGGCTACTTTGGGCTTCTGACATCCTTAAACCAACAGGCTAAGAAAGGAATAACAGTGTTAGGAGGAGTGATTGATCCAGATTACCAAGGGGAAATTGGATTGCTTCTTCACAACGGTGGTAAGAAGGATTATATCTGGAGTGCAGAAGATCTTTTAGGGTGTCTCTTGATGCTACCATGTCCTGTGATTAAAGTCAGTGTGCACGACAACAGCCTAATAAAGGCAGGATGACAAAGGAATGAAGGTATGGATCATTCCTTCAGGAAAAGAGCCAAGACCTGCCTGAGGTTTTTGCTGAGGGTGGAGGAAATACAGAATGGGTAGTAGAGGAAGGCAGATATAAATATCAGCTAAGGCCACATGACCAATCATAAAAATGAGGATTATAGTTGGCATGAGTGCTTCTGTTGTATTTTGTTAACAATGAATTTGTGCAGATATTTGTTTTCTTTCTATTTCCTTATCATGTGTTGTAACATCAACTAAGAGAATATCAATTGTTATCATATTTAAGTTTAATGTCCTCCAAGGGACAATGTCCCCTATTCTAAATTTATAATGCATTTGCAGCTGTACAAAGGATAGTCATATTATATTAGGCACATGTATGACCTGGTTAATTATCTAATGCATTTGTGGTTATATATGGGATAGTTATATTCTGTTTAGGAGTTATTATGACCTGGTTATTGTTTTCATTCGGAAATTAATCATGACATGTATAAAATTGAAGGGGTAGATTGTGATGGTTATTCTTGGTTGTCAACTTGACTATATCTGGAATGAACTATAAACCAGAAATGGAGCACACCTGTGAGGGATTTTCTGTTTGGTTTAAAGTAGGTGAATCTACTTTTAGCCTGGACCTTTAAGGTAGGAAGACATACACCTATGATTTGGATCTTGAGGCAGGAAGACACATCTGGATTTTAAGACTGGAGAACACAGGCCTTTAATTCAGATCTTGAGGCAAGAAGACATATGCCTTTAATCCAAATCTTGAAACAGGAAGTCATACCTTTAATATGGGCCACCTACTGCTGGAAGTCTATATAAGGACACAGAAGAAGGAAGCTTTTGCTCTTCGCCTACTTGCTCTTGCCTTGCTAACACATCCATTCCTTCACTGGCATTAAAGCCTACTTGTTAGAGCACATACAAATTTGTTACAGCTGACAAATCCAGCCTATAAGGCAGAGAAATCACTAGATTCTTGGATTTTCTGTTCACAGTTATTCATTGTTGGATTAGCTAGACTATAGCCTGTAAGTCATTATAATAGATCCCATATATATATATGGGATATGTGTGTGTGTGTTTGAGAGAGAGAGAGAGAGAGAGAGAGAGAGAGAGAGAGAGAGAGAGAGAGAGAGAGAGAGAGAGAGAGAGATTCATTCTGTAAGTTCTGTGACCTTAGAGAATGCTAAATCATTACAGTAGACAAATTATTGTTTTAGAATGAAAGTTATTAACTTTGGGACATTTATCCATTCATGAAAAACAACATCCATTTGACTTCTTTGAGTTCTCATTTGATATAGAATTTCCACATTTGTCTCATTCTTAGTGAAACTAAGGATAATTCAGTTCACTCTGGAAAAAAAGACTGCTGTGTCTGTTACAGTGTGCTCTGCCTAGGTGTATTTAAATGCTAAACTATGACATAATAAAGCTCCAGGTTTCTGTAATGTCCCAGTTGTAAAAACAGGAGATAAATACATTAGAAATGGTTGTCAAACCGAGGAATTTGAGAAAGTTAAATGTTATGGGGCTCAGAATCTACAATCAAAAGCCCGTGTCTGTGCTTTCTTGTTATTTAGCACCACTCCAAATG
Source organism: Cricetiscus sungorus (assembly GCA_030556225.1). Lineage (NCBI taxonomy): Eukaryota > Metazoa > Chordata > Mammalia > Rodentia > Cricetidae > Cricetiscus > Cricetiscus sungorus. The sequence continues at coordinate 20,443,057 of JANBXA010000609.1, read as the reverse complement.
TCCTGGCCCATTGCTTTACTCTTCTTCACACAGAGCAGTTTGGTTCTGGGCTGTGATCCAAGGGCGGAGCCCTTTATAGGGATCCCAGCATACTATGTGTCATCCTTGGGGATTGGTCCAAGGCCCCATCCAGATGGCAGAAAGGTAATTATTAAATCATGGAAGTGAACATTCTCAAATGGGAAGAAAGTTACAGAATAACTTTTATGTCAGTGTCCCCTATCTGTCTTCTGAGGGATCATTTATAAAGCCATGACAAGCTGAAAAGCAGATATTTACTTCCCTTCTTGAATTCTCCTACTAAGCAGTAGTTGGTACCTCCATGAGATCCCACGAGAACCAGGCAGTCCCCATAGTCTCTGTGCCTGTCTCCAGAACTTCAAGTCTCCAGGGAGTGACACAACCAAGTCTGAACTTGGCTGCATTACTTAGCACTTCATTAACTGCATCTGAGTCAACTTGAGACTTTCTCCATTTCTATTACTTTTAGGAGAAAGAGAATTTCAGCAAAGCGTTTCAGAAATTATCAAGAAGAAAATCTTATATAATGATGAGAATCTTTAGTTTCTCATTGCCCGTGTTTACCAAGTCTACTATCTTATATTATGAATCTTTACAATGAGCTTATAAATCATCAGTATTAATTAATTAGAAATAGAAAAATAGGCTGGTGTGCTTTTGAAACATCTTTACCAAAGGTAGCATTAGGTATTCTTAATTGTGACATTAAACATTCACCCCCAAAAGGAGAGAATGGAGCAGTGAATACCCAGGTACTAACTTGCACTCACCACTTAACTAAACTAACATTTGTCACTTTTTTCCCCACTTCAGAGTTAGGTGTCCTGAGTCTACTCATAAATGCAACCTCGTCTGTAACCACATCTGAGAAAAGCAACATGGATTTTACACATATAGGGCCAAACAAATGTTTATGCTTAATGGCATTTCTGTTTACTCTTTCCACATTCCACTCCATTTCCATGGTCTCTTATAACATTGTTTTTTAAGTATTCAGGGTAGTTGTTAAACAGAATATCCTATCATCAGGATTTTTTTGATGTTTCATTATGACAAGAGGTAAATGATCATTTTTGTCAAAATATACTGTAAAAGAATGGTTTCATGTTTCTTATAACCTTTCAGGTGGCACATGTTGTCAAGCTGTCCATTATTAGTGACCCTAGGTTCTCTAGTGTCAAAGTGCCAGTTTCCTTTATACAATTGAAAAGTTAACAGCACAGTGATATTTTGCCACCATATGAATGACCAGATTCTTAGTGAGCCAGCAATAAAATCACTCACTAGTGAGTACACCAAGGACAGAGCATTAAAATTTTTCTAATTCTCTCATTTCTTTCAATTTTTGAAAATAATGAATGTCCCTTATAAAGAACTTTAGAGGTTCTGGAATTTCTTTTACATACTGATAAAGTTAACAGTCTTCACTCTAGGTATTCAGTTCAAGAGAATTTACCTTGTGGAATTAGAGTTGTTTCCCTACAGGACTCTTAACAGGAACCTGGGTGTTAGCACTGGCAAAGCAAAGTGTTAGCAATAAGAAGAAGTAAGTGATGTCAATATGGAAACCTGGCTGAAATTAGGGTTTGTTCTACAATCTACACTTTCATTTTCCACATATGATTATTTAAAGTTTTAATTAGTTAAAAATAAGGCGTAAAATTTAGTTCCTCACTCATACTAACTATGAGTACTTGGTGAGCACATGTGGCCAGCAGGTACTCTAATTGGACATTGCAGGTAAAGAACAGTGCAGAAAGTTCTATTGTACAGTACTGACTTAGACTCTCAGGTTTCTCTGTAACAAATTGTGAACATCATGAGCTTGTGGCCAAGTTAAGATGGTTCTAATTTCCTGAATTCACCATAAAATGTTTTGAGTGCAGCTTTTTAGGCTGTTTAGAATTCTGGCCCAGCCACATGTGCCTAATGCAAATGCATTGGTATTTCTGTGCTTTGAGTGAAATAGATCAGTCTTAGCTATTATAAGTAGTTGTTTTAAAATAGAACCAATTTAAAATTTTGCTAGAACTAGGAGACAGAGGCAGAAGGATTGCCACAAATTCAGGATATGGTATACATAATAAATTTCAGGCCAGCCAAGGCTATATAGGCTACCCTGTGCCCACAAACTAAAAATGATTTTGTTAAGACATAATTTCTTTTTGTAGTAAACATTTGAGGGCTATAGCTAAATTTCCTCTGGCAACTCATAATTGTATTTGATTTTATTTTCCTTGTGATGGTACAGTGTTCCATTTGGGCCTCCTAGTTCATCCATTTGCTTTACCAGTACTGATGCAGAAGCCTTTTAAGAAGAACACTTCCTTCACAGTCCTCAGTGCAGAGAGGAGGGATTCTTTTTGCTGTTTGCTTGTTTGTTTGCTTGTTTTTTTCAGACAGGGTTTCCTCTGTGTAGCTCTGGCAGCTGTCCTCGAACTTACTCTGTAGACCACGCTGGTCTAGAACTCATAGAGATTCACCTGCCTATGCCTCCTGAGTGCTGGGATTAAAGGCATGTGTCACCCCTGCTGGTGAGAGAAGGGATTCTTAGTGGCAGATCTGAAGTGATATATTCTCTGTTACCCCATTTTCTTCAGCAGTCTCTCTGTGGTTTGGCTGAGGACAACATGTCACCTGCTATTCTGAGAGGTACTGCACCCCCTAAGTCTGCATCTAGCAACAGCTTTCAGTAGATTTGTCTGGCACAAAGTATTTTCATGCTGCTGCATAAGGTCTGATAGTATATTCTTGTCCATTGGTCTTAATAAATGCTACCATAGATACCTTATAGAACACCATCTAGAGGATGTTTCCTATGGAATGGATATTAAGAGGCTCTTAAAACAGGTAAAGTTGAAGAACAACTAAGAATTCCCGAATGCAATTTTGCCTCCAGCCACTTTCATGCATTAGATTATTTGTGTGTCCTAGGACCTTGGGTGACTTTTTGGGGCAGCTTTTGAGTCACTGAAGTAGGTGATTTTCATATCAAAATATAGGTCTCTGAGATTTGGTGTTCAAATATTACCAGATAAGGTCTAGTTGCAAAGTCCGTCTAATTCAGTGCATCTGGTTCCAGATTCACATTGAAGAATCTGGTGCCAGGTCTAGTGTAGGATATTATCAAGTGTCCAGATCACTGCCTGGCCCTGGATGCCAACATGTATTGTGTACATGGATTCATCTTGTGGCTAAAACATTGCCTTCAACACAAAATAAGGTAGCTGCTTTCTTGTATTCTGCTCCCTTCCCAGGGAGCACATACTTTGGCCAATGGTCAACAAGCTTGAGACAGGACAGAATAGAGGTTGGCTTTGAGAGGTTGGGTATATCTGTGCTATCATTTACCCCTTACCTACATGTAGTCTCTTTTCTCTAGAAAGATACCAGGTCTAACAGGTGATGGGGAGGAAGAAAAAGAAGAAAAATAACTATGTACTTAGGGCTTTGTATGTCCAGTCCAGTGTCTGCTTGCTGGAATAGGACATTCTTGTACCAGACAGCAAAGTATCCCTCTTCAAGCTTATAATGGCCTAATCTGCTAAAAACTTGAAGCTTCATTACATATTGAGATATTGGGAGATTGAAAGGAGTTTAGGATTTTCTTGGAGTCTATTTCCTCTCCCATTGCTCCATGTTATCTGTCTTATAATGGAGAAGATGTGCTTATAAACAATTAATGGATGTATGTAGGTACCATATGACAAAGCTAAGACAACTTTCCTAGTGCTTCTTGGGAATTTATTGTAAGTGGGTTTTTGCCACTTGATCTTTTTGTTCTCTCTCAAATATACATGTTCTCTCAAATGTGTGAGTTCTCTACTCATCTTTGATAAAGACAGTATGGGGACACAAGGACTAAAAGCATCCTGGGACTCCGTTTAATGATGCTGGTCAAGAAGGCATTGTGATACTTGTTAACAAGGCAAGGCAGATGCTAGTGAGGATCTACTGTGATGCAGTTTAGAAGTGTGATAGAGTGATAGGGATTGATAGATGAAAATTTTCAAGAGAAAATATCAGAAGTAAAGGGCTATAGAGATCAGCTATCACTTGAGAGATGGCAGGGGCACCAGATATTAGGGGGTGGGATAAGATATCAAAGGTGGGAGTTCTGGCTAAACCAGCTTAACAAGATTCTTGATAAAAGTTGGTGATGCAAAGCGTAGAAGCCCAAAAGTTAGGTCCTAGTTGGGAAGATGGTTAAAAAAAAAAAAAAAAAAAAACCTGACTCAAGTTGGGAAAAAGGAGGGATTCTATCATTATTCATACTAAAGAAGCCAGGGGATGGGAGACTTGGGAGATGGTCGTCAATGAAGTGTTTGCTGTGCAAGTATGAGGACCTGAGTTCAATCTCCAGATATTATGTCAAAAGCTTGATATGGTGGTGCATGTTTATAATCCCAGCGCTGGGAAAATAGGCAGGTCTCTGGCTTGCTGAGCATCCAGAATATCCTAATTGGTGATTTCTAGGTCAATAAGAGTCCCAATCTCAAAAAACAAAAGGCGTCTGAAGAGCGATCTAAGTTTGACATTTGGCCTTCATACACATACATGTTTACACATGTAAGCACATGAACATGCATGCACACAAGAAGTTAGAAGAAATATATTCATGCCACTGCTTCATTTATATCATGAATAGATGTGAGATGGAGAAATGGGATGATGGTAATAAAAAAGCTGTAATAAATGTTAATGGTAGGCTCTTGGTGGGCATACAGGTATTTACTACAGATTCCTGCATGCTTCTTTGTTCATCTGACTAACAAAATATTGTGGGTATCAAAGCAGTTCAGGGCAGAAGTAAGGAAGCAACTAAGCAGAAGGGACCCATGGTTTAGTAGTGAGAACCACTTGGTACAGGATGGCAGATGGACAGCTGCCAGTGTATTTCCCACAGGCCTTGCTAAGGGCAGGAATGCTTATAATATCTGACTCTTTGGGATCTGCTGTGGTGTGAACCTGACTTCTGCATGATGGCCTTTCTCTCCTTGAAGCTAACCACTCCTGCTTTGGGAAGATACTCACTGACTAAGCCAGCAAGGCTGCCATGGGCCAAACTAATGCTTTCTATTTTTTCTCCTTGTCTTCTTTCCTGGTGATTTTTAGAGTTGGTGTTGACCCTGACCAAGACCCGCCACCTAACAATGACAGCTTTCAAGTCTTACAAGGGGTAAGTTACAAGTTGCTGCATTCTGGGAAAGATATGAGTTGAAAATTGCTAAAATTGAGCGTTTGCGCCATGCTTTGCATTGTATCTGGCTTCCCTCATTGTCGTCTTGACAACAACCTTTTAGGTTGCTGCCATAAATTCTGGTTTATAGGTTAGAAGCTGAAAATTAAGTTGTAAGTGAGTTACCTAAGGTCAGATAATGAGAAAGTGGTACATCTTGTAAGTAAATCAGGCCTTGAGAACTTGGCTACTAGGATGAGGAGAGATTCTATCTTGATAGTTCCATAGCAGTCAAAACAGCTCCATTCTCTGGGTCTCACATTGCCTCTCCCTCTGCATTCACACACCTACAAAAAAATGGGGTGCATAGGTTGGTTTCGTGCAGCATTGCTTACTGTGTGTCTTTTAAGACCTGCAGGCTAAAATATTAACAAGAGGTACAAGTCAACTTTGCTGGCAGTGTGGCCAACAGGAGTGCCCATGAAGTCTTGGGATCTGTACTCAGGTGCATCCAGATGCTTGCTATCTACTCTAGAAAAGAACTTGAGGCAGGTTTGTTGATTGAGCACGAAACAGAATGGGCTAGAAGAGAGTCAAATGTGAATGGTAGGAGATAGATACACCCAAGTGTCTCAGCAATAGCTACATTGTGATTTGGGGGTTTTGAAGGTACTTCATCTGCAGCTGAGTTTAGCTATTGGGGAGAGTATGTATTTGGATAACTTGGTTTTATTTTCCACAGAAATCTGTCCTTGAATTAGAAACTTCTTTGTAAATTTCACTGGCTTGCAGGTGGAGAAAAGAGTGTGTTTAGAGAGGAAATAATCATCAAGGAACCCTTATACACATAGGCCACAAAGGGATTATGTCTAAAGCACAAGTAATAAGTAATGACACAGTTTTAACAATCCGAGGTGTGCTACATCCCAGATGGCCCAGGCAATTGCATAGAAATTCCTGGATGCCAGTGAGTGGCAAAAATCAGTACTGGAAAATTAAAGGGTCTCTTCCCTCCTCACATCTCCTCTTCTTACTAATTAGCTGTCTTGCTATGATAACGCTGTATTTGCAGTTAGACTTAGTGATGAACTTGCTGTCAGTTTTCCATGGAAATATTTGGGAAGTAATAGTCTTAATTGTTGGTTTTGGCATTTCATACAGCAGTGAGGCAATACAAAGCATCATTAGGTCATAATTCAAAAACCTATACTCCACAAATTTTAAAAGTCTAAAAAGAAATGGACAAATTTCTTGATAGATACCACTTATCAAAATTAAATCAAGATCAGATAACCAATTTAAGTAGACTTATAACCCCTAAAGAAATAGAAGAAGTCATTAAAAGTTTTCCAGCCAAAAAAGCCCAAGGCCAGATGGTTTTAGCACAGAATTGTAGCAGTCTTTCAAAGAAGAGCTAATACCAGTATTCTTCAAATTATTCCACAAATAGAAACAGAAGGAACATTGCCAAATTCTTTTTATGAGGTCACAGTTACCCTAATACCCAAACCACACAAAGACTCAACAAAGAGTATTACGGACCAGTCTCCCTCATCAACATTGATGCACAAGTACTCAATAAAATACTTGCAAACTAAATCAAAGAACACATTACAAAGATTATCCACCATGATCAAGTAGGCTTCATTCCAGAGATGCAGGGATGGTTCAACATATGAAAATCTGTCAATGTGATCCACCATGTAAAAAAACTGAAAGAAAAAAATAACACATGAAACTTGTGGTATGCTTTAAGCATCCTTTGGGTAGATGCCCAAGAGTGCTAGATTGGGAGTGCTCTTATGGGACTCCTAACAGTGGGACAAGGGGCAGTCTCCAAATCTTTTACTGCCTTTGAGACAGTATTACCGCAACTTGATATGGCATGTTTGATGATATCTGTGGAGACCTGCCCTTTCTTAAACAAAAAAGGAGGAGGAGTGGATTGTGGATGGGAACAGGGGAAGGGAGGAGTAGGGACTAGGAGGAGTGGAGAGAGGGGAAACTGTGTAAAATAAACAAATTTATAAAACAACAACAAACCCCACATGGATTTAACAAGATCCAGTACTCCTTCATTATAAAAATCTTGAAGAGGTCAGGGATACAAGGAACATACCTAAACATAATAAAGGTAATATAAAGCTAGCTGATTGCCAGCATCAAATTAAATGGAGAGAAATTCATAGCAATTCCATTAAAATAAAGACAAAAACAAAACAAGGCTGTCCATGCTTTCCATATCTATTCATCATAGTATTGGAAGTTCTAGCTAGCCCAATAAGACAACAAAAGGAGATCAAGGGGATACACATTGGAAAAGAAGAAAAAGTGTCACTATTCACAGATGATATGGTAGTATGCAAAAGGGACCCTAAAAATTCTACCAGGGAACTTCTATGGCTGACAAACACCTTTAGTGAAGTGGCTAGATACAAGATTAACTCAAAAAAAGTAACCCTCCTATATACAAATGATAAATGGGCTGAGTAAGAAATCAGGGAAACATCACCCTCACACTATCCACAAATAATACAAAATATTTTGGGGAAACTCTAACCAAACAGGTGAAAGATCTGTATGAAAAAACTTTAAGTCCCCAAAGAAAGAAATTGGAGAAGATACCAAAAATTGGAAAGATCTCCCATCTTACTAAAAGCAATCTACAGATTCAATGCAATTCCCATTAAAATCCCAACACAATTCTTTGCAGACCTTGAAATAACAATACCCATGGCACACACCTTTAATCCCAGCACCCGGGAGGCAGAGGGAGGTGGATCTGTGAGTTTGAGGCCAGCCTGGTCTACAGAGCAAGTGCCAGGATAGGCCCCAATGGTACACAGAGAAACCATGTTTCAAAAAATACCAAAAAATAAAAAATAAGAAATGGAAAAACAAAAAACCCAGGATGGCTAAAACAATTCTATTCAATAAAAGAACTGTGAGATGTTTTATGATCCCTGATTTCAAGCTTCATTACAGAGCTATAGAAACAAGAACCAGATGGTACTGGCACAAAAACAGACAGGTAGATCAATGGAGTTGAAGATCCAGATGTAAATCTGCACAGCTTGGACCCCTGATTTTCAACAGAGAAGCCAAAACTATAAAGTGGAAAAAAGAAAACAAATGGTGGGCTCTAATTGGATGTTGGCATGTGGAAGAATGCAAATAGATGCATATCACCCTGCACAAAACTTAAGTCCAAGTAGATCAAAGACCTCAACATAAATCCAGATACATTGAACTTGATAGAAGAGAAAGCAGGGAATAGTCTTGAACATGTTGGCACAGGAGACAACTTCCTAAATAGAACACTAATAGTGCAGACACTAAGACTGACAGTTAATAAATGGAACCTCATGAAACTGAAAAGCTTCTGAGAGGCAAATGACACTGTCGAAAGGACAAAACTGCAGCTTACAGAATGGAATGAAATCTTCACCATCCCCATGTCTGACAGAAAGCTAATTGCCAAAATATATGAAGAACACAAGAAGCCAGACATCAACAAACTAAAGAACACAACTAAAAAACGGGGCACAAATCTAAACAGAATTTTCTACAGAGGAGTCTCGAATGGCTGAAAAGTTCCAAAGAAATGTTCAACATTCTTAGCCATCAGGGAAATGCAAATCAAAACAACTTTGAGATTCCATCTTACACCTGTCAGAATGTCTAAGATCAAAAACACAAGTGACAGCTCAAGCTGGGGAAGATATGGAGTAAGGGAAACACTCCTCCATTGCTGGTTGGGATGCAAGCTTGTATAGCCACTTTGGAAATCAATGTGGTGGTTTCTCTGAAAATTGGGAATCAATTTACCTCAAGACCCTATTTAGGTATATGCCCAATCATACCACAAGGACACTTGCTATGTTCATAGTAGGTTTATGTGTAATAGCTAGAACCAAGAAACAACTGAGATATCCCTCAACCAAAGAATAGATAAAGAAAATGTGTTACATTTATTTACACATTGAAGTATTATTCAACTGTTAAAAACAATGCCATCAGGAAATGTGCAGGCAAATGGATGGAACCAGAAAAATCATCCTGAGTGAGGTAACCCAGACCCAGAAACACAAACATGTACTCACTTGTAAATGAGTATAAACATATGCACTTATACATGGATATTAGTTATAAAGTAAAGGATAGTCATGTTATAAATCCATAGACTCAGAGAGACTAAGTAACAAGGAGGGCTGGGGGTTGCTTTTATCTCCCTGGGAAGGAGAAACAGATTTTGCGGGTGGACTTTGGGTGGGTGTGGATGGAACATGAACAATCAGGTTGGGGATAGAGGAGGGTGGATACTGAAAGACTGGAAATAGAGGAGCATTTCTGGGTCAGGTAGAAACCTGGTACAAGAGAAACTCCAGGAATCTACAAAGATGATCACAGCTAAGACTCCTAGCAATAGCGGATAAGTAGCCTGAACTGGCTACTTCCTATGACTAGGCAAAACTACCAGTGGAGGGATTGGAACCCTAATCTAGCCATATAACCTTCCACCTATAGTCTGTTGGACCTGGTTTATGAAATGTTCTGGGGTAAGGGTGACACAGAGAATGTGGGAGTGGCTAACCAATGACTGGTCCAGACTGGTCATGCCATAGGAGTGAGTCCACTCTGGGCACTGCCTGGAGTGTCAGGACCCAGAGACCTGGGATAGAGTTAAACACAACTGGAGAAAAAATGTCAACAATATTCTGCTATACTCATAGATCGGTGCCTACCGCAGTTGTCATTAGAGGCCTCATCCAGTAACTGGTGGAAACAGATGAAGAGACCCACAGTCAAACATTAGGTAGAGTTTCAGGGAATCCTGCTGGAAGGATTGTAGGAGCCAGAGAGGTCAAGGACATCACAAAAGAACCCACAGAATCAACTAACTTGGGCTCATAGGAGCTCACAGAGACTGAACTGACAACCAGGGAGCCTACATGGGACTGACCTAGGCCCTCTGCATTTGTTACAGTTGTGTAGCTTGGTCTTCTTGTGGGACTCCCAACAATGCAAGCAGGAGCAATCTCTGACTCTTGGGACCCTGTTTGTATTGGGTTGCCTCACTCCACCTTAATACAAGGGAGGTGCATAGTCTCAATGCAACTTGATATGCCCTGTTTTGTTGATATTCATGGGAGACCTGCACTTTTCTAAACAGAAATGAAGGAGTAGTTGGAGGTGGGGGCAAAGGGGAGGTGTGGGGAGGGACAGGGAGGAGAGGACTAAAAGGAAACTATAGTTAATTTTTTAAAATATACAAAAACAGCAAACCAAAGCAACAAAGACAGTTCTCCTTACTGTTTGCAGAAGCCCAAGCTGTAAAGAATGTCACAGCTACAAGCTACCATTAGCTCATGTGGGAGACAGGAAGGAGCAGTTGGCTGAAACTTTTGGCTCTGTAAGGGAAACATATGAATATTGTGGGCAGACTCCAGCTTTGTGTTTCTGGCAAGTTGGAATCATCAGAACAAAAACAAGACCTGAAAACACAGTTGTTTTGTTTCTCTAGAGGTCTTGGCAACTTTGCAACCAAAACAAAAACAAGCTCAGCTGTAAGGAAGCTGCTTGGCAGCAGGGGTAGTAGCTTCTCATCCAATTAGAGAGGGGCTTTCATGCCAGAACAGACAAAACTGAGATTTCTGTTGGCTAGACATGCTGACACATCATTCTCTTCCTTCCTCAAGTTTTCCAGAAGATCACTCATTGGTAAGGCCCCTCTGGGCAGCTCAGGGTGTGATTCCTGCCTTTATCATATCAACAAGGCCAGCAAGCAAACGGATGTGCTAATGGAGTGTGGAGGAAAGGAAAATGTGTGTGTGTGTGTGTGTGTGTGTGTGTGTGTGTGTGTGTACATGAACATTATTGGAAATCAGATGTTCAGAGTTACATTGACAGAGAACTTTGTGAGCAAGTTGGATTCATTTTTCCCTGGAACCTGCCCCTAGCTAAAATTGATTCTTTAGCCACCCAAATTTTTAACTTCAAACAATTGCTAAAATGACTGTGTTCAAATTACTCTTCTCTGATCCCTTGCCCTACCCCATTTTTTCTCTTCCCTCCCTCCATCCCTCCCTCCCTCCCTCCCTCCCTCCCTCCCTCCCTCCCTCCCTCCCTCCCTTCTTTTCTTTTTTTAAAGACAGGGTCCCTTTACATAGCCCTGGTTTGCCTGGAACTCACTTTGTATACTAGGTTGGCCACAACTCTTAGAGATCCACATACCTTTGCTTTCTGAGTACTAGGATTAAAGACAAGGATCGCAGCTATGTTGCAGTTTCTGCCTTTGGTGCTTTGATTTCCCTTTTTGCTATTTTTGTTTGATTTCTAGAAGCTTTTCAGTAATTCAAATTTACTCATCCACTTTTATTGAATGCCTGTTAGTTTGTCAGAACTTTCAGGCTCTAGGAACAGGTACAGGACAGAAACCACCTTTTTATTTTGACGGACTGGGCTTGAGTGGATGATGAATCAGGGTTATGGCAGGAACTATGTTAGAGTATCTTACTTACTCTTCCTTTAAGGTCAGTTCTATCTTTTGTGGTTCAGAAGGCTGGAAGTCAAGAATTTACTAGAAATGCAGACTCTCAGGCATCACCTAGCCTCACTGAAACCAAATCTGTCCTTTCACTTTAACCCAAGTAATTTGCATGCATCTTGGAAAACCCTGGGCAGGGCTCTGGACATCATTCCTGTGATACCCAGAAGCTTGACTCCTGGTCTGTAACTTCCTTATTACCACACCAAGTGCTTAGTTGGCTTTCTTGTCGAAAGAAAGATTCAAAACAAATGACTTTATTTGCTCTTCTGCTCTCTCATAGCTTATGGGGGCTGTTATAACACAGTACTATTCTGGTGGAAGCTTCATCCCAGCCCCTGGCATCCATATACTCAAAGAATCTGGGATGTTGTGATGGAAATTCCACCCAAGCCCCCTCCCCCATCTCCCTCCAAACCCTGTTACATCTCAGGAAGCCCACCAAATGACCCCCCTCCCCCAGAGGTGCTCATGATCACTCCCATGGAGTATTTAAACTGTCCCCCAGAAAATAGACTTGTGTTTTTTCCAGTTTTCCTTTCCTGTCTCCTCTCTCGGGGATTTGAAGGCCATCCGGGAGTGCTGTATCCATTAAACATGGGCCTTTTCTAAATTGGTTTGATTTGGTCTGATTTAGATTGCTGCATTGGCAGAGAGGCTTATTGGGCTGTAGAAACTTTTCAGGTACCTCCAAGTTCACAATTTAAAATGATACAGTTTCATTGGCTGAAAGTTCAGTAAGTCAGAAATATGGTGGGCCCAGCTGGATTCTCTGCTTCAGAGCCAAAATCAAAGTGTGGTGAGACTGAGCCTTGGCTAAGAAAACATGTGCAAGCTCATTCAAGTTGTGGCTGACATTCACTCCCCTGCTCTTGTGATATTGGCTGGTAATGGGATAGGAGGACACTGCTGGAGGACTTCATGGATGCTTGCGTTTAGTGCAGACTTTTCCACACATGCTCTGAACATGTAGTTCTACAAACAACTTCATGTATGGTATGTCTCATTAGCATTTTAAATCTCTGACCAGGGGTATATATTTGAGTGTCATAAAGAGCCATGGGTTACTCTGGAGTGCCCCCGTGCCTCCTCTAGTGGTGCCAGCCATTTTAATAAGCCTCAGGCAGAGAGTTTCTACCCTTCCTCTTTATCAGCTTGTTTTCTCATATACTAATATTTTAAGGCTTTCCACATCTTATTTCCCCTTTCCCCTGCCTCAACTCTCCTCTGAGAGCTACAGCCCCTGGAATTTTAGGAGGTGGGGTTTGAAGGCTTGTGATACATCTTTTGTAACTATTTGCTGTTGAAAGGTGTGGTCCCTCCCTAAGAAGGACTGTGAACTATCTCCGTCTCCTACCTGTCTGTGAAGAGGCTTCCTTATGATAGAGATTGGTTGGAATCCTTGAAGCACAAGGAGTTTAGTCTGGAAATATATATATATATATATATATATATATATATATATATATATATATATACACATACATACATACATACATACATACATACATATAGATATATATCCCCTATTGACTGCAAACCAGCATTTCTTTTGAGACCTAGGTAACCCTTGGGAGGTGGGAAGTCTGTTGTTGGCATGTTTGGGCAAGAAGGTCTTAGAAAACAGTTGTACTCAATTTGAGTTTAGAATGATATCCCTCAAGCTGCCAAAAAAGCCAACATACTGATAGTTATATTTTGAGAATGTGGCAAGACAAAAAAGAACAATTACAAGAAGAATCCAATGGTGGACATGAAGTTCTTATCAATAGAGTATATCAAGCCAACAATGCTGAAAGAAAGACAATGAAGGGACCCAAAACATAAATTAAGGCTATAACTACTGATAGACTCATATAAATAGCACTGTCTTTGTACGTAAGAAGTTAAATCAGCATGATGGTTCAGTGGGTAAGAGTGCTTGCTGACTAGCTTCATGATCTGAGCTCAATCTCTGCTTGTTATCAACATTTTGAGGAATCCCATTGTGGTTTCCCAGATGATAGCATGGAGACCAGGATCTCCTCTTGGGATTCTTAGTCTTATTAATAAAAACATGTAAGACTCACACAGAAGCTCAAGGATAATTACTAGAGCTTAAAATCTTCCAGGACTAGAGAGATGGCTCAGCAGTTAGGAACACTGGCTGCTCTTCCAGACCTAAGTTCAACTCCCAGCAACAACATGGTGGCTCACACCTGTTGTTCTTTTGCTGTAATTGCCGCCTATGAAACACAAACACTAGACTCAGCGCCCATGTGGAGTTCATTGGTAGGGAGGAGGCAAAGGGGGGAAGAGATGGGGTGAAGAGAGAGCAAGGCAAGAAAAGAGAGAGAGAGAGGGGAGCAGTGCAAGAGCAAGAGAGGGAGGTAAGTAAGAGATGAGAGGGAGAAAGAGAGGAGGGGCATGCTCCCTTTAAAAGGGAATCTTGCACATGCCTAACTGAGAGTCCCCTGCACAGCCAGGTAATGGCAGCCAGGTAATGCACGTGAGCAGCCAGGTAAGTCATGATGTAGAGATGACATGGCCATGAGCATCCTGCCCATCGTCAGGTGGCGGGGTCAGCAGACTGCTGGGTTCCAACAACACCAACCCAAATTCTAGTTCTAGGGTATCCTACAACCTTCTGACTTCTTTGGGCACCAGACACACACAGTGGCACACATACATATACTAACAGGCAAACATTCATTAACATAAGAATAAATTTGAAAAAAGAAAAAAGAAAAGAAAAAATTTCAAGGCAGGCAAGTGTAAATCTCAGCAGTTGCCCAGAAGAGGAGAATAGAGGAAAAAGTGTGTGTGTGTGTTGCGGGGGAGATGCCATGTCATTCGGGTTACTAGCACAGAGGTCTGCCACATGTCAGGGAGGGAGACATTAGAGAAAAAGCAAAGCAGCCCAAAGTACCAGAAAAAGCATTCTTAGGATCTGGCTAGCATCCAAAAGAAAGATGGTAGATGGCAGATGAATTTAGTAACCTTAATTTTCTGAAGGTCTCAATGAGCCTGTTGAATAATATAGCAGGGTTTTCTTCTTTGCTTAAGTAACCCCTCTGATCTTATTATTAACAGATTTCTTAATATAATTATTTTTACTGCTGCAAGAAGACTATCTATCATCCTGCATCTGTAGCTCCCTAGGGGTATTGTAATCATAACCATTTTATTCTTGATCTGGAAGGTTGTGTGTGTTCTGAGCAGACAGTACGATTTTGAGCAGATATTCAGTTTTTAGACCTTTTACTTTCTTCCATGATCTGTTTCTCCTCAGGGATCTCTTTTTCTTTTCTTTTCTTTTCTTCCTTCCTTCCTTTCTTTCTTTTTTTTTTAGTTTTGTAAGACAGGGTTTCTCTGTGTGACTGCTGTGACTGTTTTGGAACTTGCTCTGTAGACCAGGCTGGCCTTGAACCCATGGAGATCCACCTGCCTCTGCCACCCAAGAGCTGGGATTACCACCAACCGGCTCTCCTCAGGGATCTAAGCAGGATCAAGTTTAGGTCCTTTCATCCAAATCTCCCCACCACTCAGGTTATATCAAATGCCTTTTGTGTACATGAAAGTAATTCTGTGTCTCATATGCAAAGTCCTTAAGAAAACCTCATGGGTTGGTTCATCTCCCCATTCCATCGTACTACCTGATGAACTGAGCATAGCCTGTCTGTCAGAGAGGTAGAAACAAGTTTTGAGCTCCTAACCCTTCTAAGCTTACTCATACTTGGTCAGGGTTTGAACAAATTGCTGGTGTCTCTCCAGAGACCACGTCTTCCAATAACTGTCCCAGGACTGAGGTATAGGAGCTTACTATGGGTATTACTGAAGTCATTCTTTTCTAACTTAGTAGAATAAGATTTCTCTCATGAGAGACTATAAAAATGCCCAAGTGGCTAGGTTTGTCAGAGAATAAGCTTGCTAGCATAATATCTGTGCTCATTTTTTCTTTCTTTCCTTCTATCTTCCTTCCTTTCTTCCTTCCTTCCTTCCTTCCTTCCTTCCTTCCTTCCTTCCTTCCTTCCTTCCTTTTTTTCTTTCTTTCCTCCAGATTACAATCCAAATTAAAGTGAAAATGGGTAGTCCCCCTATTCCCCTTGGTCAGGAAGTGTTTTCCTACTTGTGAGACGTTTAGGGATGCTGTTAGGGATACGGTTGTCTACAGTACACAAGAAAGCAGTAGAGAAGTATAGAGCAGTCAGTGAAGGGTGTAAAAAGAGGATGCTGGTGGAATGGCCGGAGTGCAGATAAGTCTAGAGAGGCAGTAGTGTGCAAGGGAGTGGTGGTCCCAGCACCGCTGATACCATATGCAAAACTGGATCCTCTAGTGCTTTGATGTCTAGAACAGGTAACCTGGACCTTTAATATCTGGACCAACAGTTAAGTGCCCCCATAGCACCCTACCCACCCTGTACCAACTGTCCCCATCAGCCTTGGGGAAAGTAAAAGGAGTAGAAGGAAAGGACATAGAAAGGGATTGACAAGGAAGGTGTGATTGTTGTGGGTGGGATGGGGAGGAAAACATTCCAGGTTCCCTTAAGGTTAATAGTCCTTACCAGAGAGCTGCTGGGAAATGGTACTTTGAGAATTGAATATTATTTTTTTTGCATTTTGTGAAGTCTAATTTCTTTTTTTTCCTTTTCATGTTCCATCTTCCTTTTATGATTTCTTTCTATTTTTCTTTTTGTTTCTTTTTTTTTCTTATTTTACATATCCATCCCAGTTCCCTTTCCCTCCCTCACTTACTCCCTCTCTATCTCTCTCCCTTACTCCCTCTCTATCTCCCTCCCTCCCTCCCTCCCTTACCCCCTCACTCCCTCATTCCCTCCCATGCCCCCTGACAACCTCCCATCCCATTCCCCTCCACAGGGAGGGTGATGGCTTCCAGGAGGGATCAACAAAATCTATCAAGTCATTTGGAGTAAGGACTAGGCCCTCCTTTAGGTTAAGGGAGTATCGCTCCATGGGGAATGTGTTCCCAAAGTCCTATCATGTACCAGGGATACATCATGGTTCCAAGGTCAGAGGTCCCTTAGACTGCCCAGGCCTTCTAACTGAGACCCATGTTCAGGGGGTCTGGGTCAGTCCAATGCTGGTTTCCCAGCTCTCAGTCTGGGGGTCCATTAGCTCCTCCTTGTTAAGGTCAGGTGTCTCTGTGGGTTTCTGTAGCCTGGTCTTGTCCCCATTTTCTTATTACACCTCCCTCTCTGCATCTGGATTCTAGTTTGGCTCAGTGTTTAGCTGTGGCTGTCTGCTTTTGTTTCCATCAGCTACTAGATGAGGGCTCTATGATGGTAGATAAGTTAGTCATCAATCTGATTATCAGGGAAGGGCATTTAAGGTAGCCTTTCCACTGTTGCCGAGATTGTTAGTTGGGGTCCATCCTTGTTGGTCTCTGGAAATTTTTCTAGTATCAGTTTTCTCTTCCAACCTATAATGGCTCCCTCTTTTATTCACCCCCCCTCTTCCTTTCATCTATTCCTCCCCTGACACAATCTTCCTAGTCCCACATACTTTCCTCTCCTGCCCTTCTCTTTCTCCTAGCTCACTCTCCACTCACCCCCCTCCCAATATGCTCGGGAGATCTTGTTCCTTTGTGTGAATCTCTTAGGTTCCTCCTTGTATCCTGGTTTCTCTGGTGGTGTGAATTATAGGCTGGTGATACTTTGCTCTATGTCTAAAATCCATATATGAGTGAGTACATACCATGTTCCTCTTTTTGTGACTGGGATACCTCATTCAGGATGGTTTCTTCAAGTTTTATCCATTTGCCTGTGAATTTCAAGATTCCATTTTTTTTTCTGCAGAGTAGTATTCCATCATGTAAATTTGCCACATCTTCTTTATCCATTCTTCAGTTGAGGGGCATCTAGGTTGCTTCCATGTTCTTGCTATTACAATTAATGCTGCTATGAACATAGTTGAGCACATGTTGCATAGATATGGATCATTTGGGTATATGCCTAAGAGAGGAATTACCAGGACCTGTGGTAGACTGATTCCCATTTTCTTGAGGAACTGCCATACTGATCTCCAAAATGGCTGTACAAGTTTGCACTCCCACCAGCAGTGGAGGAGTGTTCCCCTTTCTTCACATCCTCTCCAGCATAAGTTGTCATTGGTGTTTCTAATTTTAGCCATTCTGGCAGGAGTAAGATGGTATCTCAGAGTTGTTTTGATTTGCATTTCCCTGATAGCTAAAGTTGTTGAGCACTTTCTTAAGTGTCTTTTAGCCTTTTGATTTACTCTATTGAGAATTCTCTCTTCAGTTCAGTTCCCCATTTTTTTAATAGGGTCATTTGGTGTTTTGGTGACTAGTTTCTTGAGTTCTTTATATATTTTGGAGATCAGCCCTCTGTCAGATGTAGGAGTGGTGAAGACCTTTTCTCAGTCTTTGGGCTGCCATTTGGTCTTGTCAACAGTGTCCTTTGCCTTACAGAAGCTACTCAGTTTCAGGAGGTCCCATTTATTAATTGTTGATCTCAGTGTCTGTGCTACTGGTGTTATGTTCAGGAAGCAGTCTCCTGTACCAATTTGTTCAAGGTTACCTACCACTTACACAGATGGGGTTTGAGTCACAAAGTAGCATCCTATGAAAATCTGTTTGGACTTGAGTTTTGTGCATGCCGATAGACATGGGTCTATCTGCAGACTTCTATACACCATCATCCAGTTGTGCCATCACCATTTGTTGAATGTGCTTTCCTTCTTCCACTGAATAATTTTAGCTGTTTTGTCAAAAATCAGGTGTTCATAGTTGTGTGGGTTAATATCAGGATTTTCTATTTGATTCCATTAGTGTCTACCTGTCTGTTTTTGTGCCAGTATCTAGCTGTTTCAGAACTATCAGAACTATAGCTCTACAGTAGAGCTTGAAGCTGGGGATGGTGATGACTCTTGAAGTTCCTTTTTTTTTTTTTTGCACAGGATTGTTTTGTCTATCCTGAGTATTTTGTTTTTCCATATAAAGTTGAGTATTATTTTCTCAAGGTCAGTGAAGAATTGTTCTGGGATTTTGATGGGGATTGCATTGAATTTTTAGATTGCTTTTTGCAAGATTGCCATTTTTACTATGCTTATCCTACCTATCCAAGAGCATGGGAGAGCTTTCCATTTTCTGGTATCTTCTTTAATTTCTTTCTTTAAAGACACAAAGCTCTTGCTATATAGGTCTTTCACTTGTTTGGCAAGTGTTATCCCAAGATACTTCATGCTGTTTGTGGCTACTGTAAAGGGTGGTGTTTCTCTGGTTTCTTTCTCAGGCCCTTTGTCTTCTGTATATAGTAGGGCTACCGATTTTTTTGAGTTTGTCTTGTATCCTGCTAGTTTGTTGAAGGTGTTTATCAGCTGTAGGAGTTCCCTGGTAGAATTTTTTTTCAGGTTGCTTATGTAAACTATCAAATCCTCTGCCAATAGGGACAATTTGAGTTTTTTCTTTCTAGTTTGTATCCCCTTGATCTCCTTTTGTTTTCTTATTGCTTTAGTTAGAACTTCAAACACAATATTGAAGAAATATGGAGAGAATGGGCAGCCTTGTCTTGTTCCTGCTTTTAGAGGAATCACCTTAAGCTTCTCTCCATTCAGTTTGATGTTGGCTGTTGGTTTACTGTATATTGCTTTTATTATGTTTAGGTATGTTCCTGTTATCCCTGATCTCTCCAAGACCTTTATCATGAGAGAGTGTTGAATTTTGCCAAAGGCTTTTTCAGCATCTAGGGAGATGATCATGTGGGTTTTCATTTTCAGTTTGTTTAGATCACATTGATAGATTTTTATATGTTGAACCATCTGTGCAACCCAGTGATGAAGCATACTTGGTCATGGTGGATGATTTCTCTGATGTGTTCTTGATTTCGATTTGTCAGTATTTTAATGAGTATTTTGTATCAGTGTTCATGAGGGATATTGATCTTTAGTTCTCTTTCTTAGTTGTGTCTTTGTGTGGCTTAGGTATCAAGGTTATTGTGGCCTCGTAAAAAGATTTTGGTAATGAACCTTTGGCTTCTATTGTATGGAACAATTTGAGGAGTATTGGTATTCGCTCTTCTTTGAATTTCTGGTAGAATTCTGCACTGAAGCCATTGAGCCCTGGGCTTTTTTTTGACTTTTGATGACTGCTTCTATTTTATTAGGGGTTATAGGTCTATTTAAGTTGCTTATCTCTTCTTGATCTAATTTGATAAGTGGTAGTTATCCAGAAACTTTTCCATTTCCTTTGAATTTTCAAATTTTGTGGCGTACAGGCTTAATTCTCTGGATTTCCTCTGTGTCCGTTGTTATGTCCCCTTTTCATTTCTGATTTTGTTAATTTGCATGTTCTCCCTCTGCTTTTTTGGTTAATTTGGATAAAGGGTTGTTATCTTGTTGATTTCCTCAAAGAACAACTCTTTGTTACATTGATTTTTTTTGTACTGTTTCCTAGTTTGTAGTTTATTGATTTCAGCCCTCAAATTGATAATTTCCTGGCATCTACTCCTCTGGGGCGAGTTGGTAAAGTCTAATTTGTAACCCTGGCTTATGACCAGATTATCCTTATAATTATTTATAAGGATATTCAAGTGATAAGAATTCAAGTTATAAGAATTTTCAAGTGATGGGTACTGCAGTGGCTCTTAACTGCCCAACCTGTGTCTATAATCTAGAGTGTCTCCTGTAAGGGATGAGCAGACAGTTTAGTAGATTAGCAATGTAAATCTCACCTCTTGACTGATTTGCCAGCTGATATTAGCAGATACTAGAGTTTAGGAGTCATTTCTAGAGGGCATCCAGGTTTTTGCATTCCTGACCAAAGCATTGAGCATGGTTGCAGCAGGATCAGGTCGTTTATTAAGAGGCAGTACATTTTCAAGGGAGGGAATGGGCTGGAAAAGGAAGAACTTTTAGTACTCAAAGGGCTCTACAGAGAGTTGGTTCTTGTATGATACCTTAAGGAGGGGTGCTTACATTTGCATATTGTGGAAGTTGGAAACATTTTCAAGGGACAAGTTTTTCCACATATTTTCTGTTCCCTGTACTTCAGCATATAACTTCATGCATTACATGTCTCATTGACATCTGAATTCTCCACCAGGAGTGCGCATTTAAGTATAATTGTTTTGGACTCTTTGGACTTCCTATGTGCCTGAGCCAGTGGTACCAACCCAGTTTAGTGGTCCCAAGCCAGATAGTTTCATATGGCAATTTGTAATGTTTTGTGTAAGGTCTTCTAAACCTCATTCTATACCCTATTCTGCCTTAGTAAGACTGAGGTGTAGTGTGCTTTCTGTTTGTTTGCTAGAGTTCATGCTTAGCTCCCAGAAGCCACTCATATTTCTTGGCTCATGCCCCTCTATCATCTTTGAAGCCAGCATCAGCAAAGCAAAGGGCCTTACCACCCTCTTTCATTATATCCTTCTGGCTTTCACATTCCTTGTCCAACAAGGGGCTCTGGAGATTGCTCTTAACCACTTCAATAGCCTTAGCTCCTTCCTCGAAGCCCTTCTGTCCTGTGTATAACATACCTATAGGTCTGGGATTAGGATGTAGAGAAATATGGGTAGCCACTGTTCTGCTGCCAGGATCCTTCTTGGACCTTCTGTTCTCAGTAGTGCATCATAAAATGTCTAACATTATATAAGAATATAATAAAATACAATTCTATGAGCACATTAATATTCATTAGTTTTAGAAAATAATCTCAAAAAGTACTGCTTGTCATTGTTTAATTGTTGAATCAGCTTTTTTCCTTAATGACATTTCTCTCTCTCTCTCTGTCTCTCTCTCTCTGTCTCTCTCTCTCTCTCTCTTTCTCTCTCTATCTCTCATATATGTGTATGTTCTTCTCCTCTGAAAAAAGATGCTAAATTTTTCTTCTCTTTGCCTGTCTAGATCTCTGCATGATGCTGGTACTTAATAAGCACTTAATGATTATATGAAAGTGCTCTAATAGATAAGTGCTCTAAAATGGTAATAAACAGGGTTAAAAGATACCCTATGAGACAGCCCAATGACATTAATGATTAGATATTTTCCTCTAACAGGTGTGTGCTTAAAATTACATATTCACCCTACAGAAATAAATTCTGTGTGTCCTACACTGTGCTAAATATTTTACAAATACTTAATCAGCATGCATATGCATACATGCAGACATACACACACACACACACACACACACACACACACACACACACACAGAGCACAGGTTTAAATGATGAGTTAGCATTTATTGAGTATGTATCACATATCAGATAATGTTGGTTGGTTGTTTTTTGATTTATTTTTAGATATGGCCTTACTGTGTAGTCCTGGATGCCTGGCACTCACTATTTAGACCAGGCTGGTCTCAAACTCAAACTCAAAGATCTACCTGCTTCTGTCTGCTTAGCACTGGGATTAAAAGTATGTGCCACCTCACCCAGACTTGTCTTAGGTTCTTTAATAATCATGTATACCCC
Organism: Cricetiscus sungorus; assembly: GCA_030556225.1. Classification (NCBI taxonomy): domain Eukaryota; kingdom Metazoa; phylum Chordata; class Mammalia; order Rodentia; family Cricetidae; genus Cricetiscus; species Cricetiscus sungorus. The sequence continues at coordinate 20,420,886 of JANBXA010000609.1, read as the reverse complement.
TAAAAAGAAAGACAAAACAAAACAAAACAAAAAAACCTCTTTAAAAAATCTCTGCTAAACATGTATTTGCTTTTTCTGCACAGTAATCTTCCCATTGTCAGTGGGCAGGTGGAGTGCTGGCATTGTACACAGGTTCAATTCCTCAGCACCTCCTAAACTAGTCAATGGCATTTAGGCCTGTCATCCCCTCAGGAGGGGAATTTGAAGGTCCAGATTTGAGAAAGGAACTTGTAGCCTAGGTGGGCCAGGAGCTTCCTGGGGGCTAAAGGACCTTAGATCAGCCTGTTAGATGCCTTCTCTGTGTCTAGCTTTCTTCTTCAAAGCCCTTTAAGGTACCATGGGGAAATGTGATGATCCTAATGGACATGTAAATTCCATTTCAGGTGCCTGTTGTAAGTTCCAAGTTGCCACCTGTACTTCTGAGTGACTGGCATTAAACCAGGAGCTCCCACAACTTCTTCCTTAGGCTCTCTGATTCACTACAGTGGCTCACAGAGGTCAGGAAGGCACTCAGCTTACCATTACTAGTTTACTGTAAACCATACAACTTATTAGTAAGCAAATGGAATAAATAGGTGAATAAGATAGCTGGGGAGGGCTCGATGGAGCTACCATGTTTTTTGCTGGTACACTACTCTCTTGGAACTTCACCAGCTCACTAGTTTCATCATTTAAGGTTTTTTTTCTTTGTTTGAGGTTCCATTACACAGACATGGTTGATTAAATCATTGCCTGTCAGTGACTGACTAAATCCCAAGTCCCCCTTCCCTTCTTGGAAGTTGGGTTTAGAACCAAAGGTTGATTCTTAATCACATAGTTGGTTCCTCTGGCAATCAGTTCTCACCTTCTAAAAGTGACTTCGATAACATAAACTGAGGTATGGCTGAACCCCACTTAATATAAATAACAAAAAAGGATCCTCTTTGATTAGGACATCCAAGATTTTTAGTAGTTTTGTACCAGGGAGTGATGTGAAGACCAAATATTTCTTAGTCATATTACAGTATCATAATCCCATAATGAACCCACATGGTAATTATTATTTTCTGATTAATATGATCCCTGAATGACAGAAAGGTGTGGTAACTTGCCTGGAGTCACAAAGCCAGCGATCAGCAGTCAGGACATACCATCTTTTGAGAGGGACTTTGATGGTTACACCTACACTTCTTGGAGTCCCTTATTACCTATGAAACATTTGTCAGAGAAGCCAAACTTGTAGAGAGACTTGAAAGACCACCAGTGGTTTCCAGGAAAGGGTATATATGGAAGAGAGGAAGAGGAAGAAAGGAGTGTGCCAGGCTAGAAGGGGCCTGAGCTAAAGACATGCTATGTGTCCTTCTGGTGGAAAATTATGGAAGGGTGTGGTGAGAGAATCAAGCTTTGCCTGTTTTATGGGCAACAAAGGAATGGGAATCCCAGTCTCCATGTATAGGGGAAGGAAGCCCCACCTGTCTCCAGTGGCTACCCTGTCAGCCCCGTGCTAAGTCCACAGGAAGGGCTCTCATGACTTCTGTGCATTAGAGTAGTTAAAACTGCCCTAATTTCCTCAGAGCCACAATGTGCACACTGAAGCTCTTCCTGTCTCTAATCATGTCTCTGGCACAATCTCTTTGGAGCTAGAAACTGTTAAACGCTCATTTTAAAATATTAACAGTGTTGTTTTCCCCCATTTATACTTATGACTTATGACTCAGTTTTCTTCCATTTTGAGTTTTCCTGTGGAACCTGAGGTCATTTTATCTTTCTTGTTCTTTGTAGGCATATTGCTTTGTGACCTGACAAGAAGAGCTTTTGTTAGTTTGAGTTGCTGCCTTGCGTTTCGTAGGAAAACATTACATGAATTTTGACTTAGGATTAAGTAGAATTTCCACCAATTTCTGAAATGGCCTTTCCTATTTTGTGGTTATATATTCATGGGAAACAGCATTCTCTATATTAACAATTATAAAATTAAAATACCGATCTGAAAAATGTTGAAGACGCTCTGTGTCCTTAAGTATCAAATAATCAGCCAATATTTACAAGAATATATCCATCTCATTAGTATGAAAATTAATTTCATCTTTAGTACTAGAAATGGTAAATTATATGTATATCAAAAACTGTTTTAGGATGTTTATGATTTATTATCAGTAAGTATTTGCATTTTACATGTATAATATTCTCAGGTGAAAAGAGGACACAAATGGAGAAAAAGTTTAAGAAGCCCTGATTGTAATGTCCTTGATGATGCTTATAATTTTCCTAGTTTTTTTTTTTTTTAGTAAAATTTTATGTGAGTGGAGAGATGGCTCTGCAGATAAGACCACTTGCTGCTCTGAAGATCCTAGTTCAGTCACCCATATGGCATGGCTCACGGCCATCTGTAACTCCATCTGTAACAGAAGATCCATGGGTACTAACACACATGGGTGAACGCGCTCACACATACACGGGGTAGACGGTAAATCTTATTAAAATATATATGAGGGTACATTTCCTTTTTTCCACAGAAAGGCTATCTACCACTTTTCTGCTCAGTCACACAGCATTTTGAAATCTTTCTAGCATTGTCATTAGTTAACCATCACTCAGAGGAACAATTGTAATCAGAAAATGGAGACTGCTTTCTGTTCCTTTTCTGCCACCTGTTTTTATAAACATATGAAATAAAATTGGTCTGTGCAGTTTCTCCTTAATGTATATTTCTTATCCACAGAGGGTGTATTTAGCTAGACCATTTCCATATCCATTGGTAAGCATTCCTCAGACACCATGGCAACTATTTTAAAAATGATTTTTGATGGTGGAATGTTGGAAGACATTGCTGGCTGGTCAGAGATTTTTAGCTTCCCCATGGCCTAGCAACTTATCTCAATAGGCAAAATGGAGCTTCCTCCCTCCAACAGAGCTTCCTGCATCTACCTGCCCTTGTCTGGAGAATGTCCCTGGGCCTAGAGGACTGACCTTATCTAGATCTGTCTTTAGAACCAGACTCCCAGGTCATCTTTAGCTTGATCCTTGGTACAGATCCCTGCTGAGAAGACATGTGCTAGGGGCTCTGTTATAGAACCCTACCCTACTGCCACATCTAAGCCCTGTGATAGTAGTGTGCCACTTAATGCAAATTAGGTTTTGTTCCCCAGGCTTCCCAATATATATTCCTTATACTCTGGAATAAAATTGAGCTGATTCACCAAAAACTGTCTTGGAGGGATGGGGGAAGGGGACTGTCTCCGTCCGTGCTTATGGGACTTGTACAAAGCTTCCTATGTCACCTCTTCTGCCTCTTTTCCCTCTACACCTGGTGGTCAATAGCCCAAGAGGGAAAGAGGAATTTAAATACTGTTTGATCGTGTCATATAGAAAGCCATTCTTATCTTCTCAAGTAGCCCTGACTAACTTTGTTACTGCTCTAAAATTATACTCACTGTGATTTAGAATTACTTGTAATTTTGTTTCAAGTTTTAGTACATATTGCTGATTGCTTCTCACTTTCACACTTGCTTCTCTCTGTAGTGTAAAGAGGATGATAATAAAAATAGGTGTGTTTCACCAACTGTACCTGGAGAACCTTTCATCTAGCAATATAGAGTCCAAGCAGTACCCTCAAACTGCTGAAGTCAATTTATTTTTATATTAATTGTACTGTTTATAAAATAATTGTGTAGAAAAGACATCTTAAACCTCAAATGAATGTCTGATCTTACAGATAATTGAAAATCAAGTGATGAGGATATTTGATAGGAATGACAAGGAACTGGCTACTTTATAATAGATTAAAACCCCATAATTGCTAGTCTGGCTCTTATTTCTCTGGTCACTGTCCCATAAAGCTAGTAGAGAGATATGTTAACTGGAAATGTGGGCTAGCATTGTTTATGTAGGCCAGCATTGGGAAAACCTGGAATGTTCATTTTATACAAGCTTTCTTTACTATTGGCAATGCACGATTTTGGCCTGTAGTTATCTAGACCACTGTAAGGTAATTAACTCCCGAAAGGTACTTGGAGGGAAATTAAAATAAAATGCCAAAAGAGATTTTATGCCAATACTGGCTTCGTCTACCCACAAACACGACTAGACCTTTTTACTTTGGGAATTGATTTTTTTTCCTTTTGTGTTTGTTTGATTTCTGCTAGAATATTGCCTCACTATATCTCTGCACGTGTGGTTCTGGGCATTGAAGTCAATACCCTGTGCGTGTTCCGTAAATCCTCTACCACTGAGCTGCATCTTTGAAGCTGTAGTAGTGTGTTGTGCTCTGGCTCTGGGAAAGTTGTAGTTTTGTGAGCCCACGTTCAGAGCAATTTCCTAGCTTGTGCAAGGCTCTGGGTTCAATTTTAAGCACTGCAAAACACAACAGTTAGAGTTTCAAAACTAGGCTTCCCCCTTCTCTCATTGCTGTTTTTTCCTAATCAGTGTTCTCTGGTTTGTTCTAGGATGGCCTGGATTCTGTTGGAGGAAGTCGGACAAAGCAGGAGAGTGCATGGATATTCAGGCTGTGGTACAGCTTTGATCACAAGTATCCTTTTGTCTTCTCCTGGGCTCAGGAGACATTGGTGACAACATCCACTTGTTGAACTGTCAGTGGGTGACACTCCTGATGAATAAGGAATGGTGTGCATGGGACAGGAATACTCAGGCTTCTCTTGGGACAAGATGATCTTTCAACCATAGGTGGCCATGGTGGCACATCTCTAGCCAAGAGGAATGTAGACATTTCAGTAGAGTGGGTAACCCCTAGCCTGGCAGACTCACATGTCTCTCAAAAGCTTTGTGTTCAGGGAATGGTGCCTCTGTAGGTAAATTAGTTAAAATTGTACAGTGGTCTGCCCTAAAGTCAGGAGGAGAAGGGAGGGTTGGGCCATCCTTGTGGTGAGGATGAATCCTATTGGTTAAATTTGGCCAATTATACCTAATCTTATACTAACATAATAGGGTTACATGCTAGGAACGTACTGTTTTTGTCAAGTCAAATTAAAGACAAGACAGTTAAATCTTCATGGTATTTTGTATTGATGTAGTGATTAAATGGGTAGATGACTTATTATACATATTTTTGAAGACATTGAAAATATTAAAGCAGTATTTTCCCAAAGCATAAAAGATGAAAAGAGACATGCCCAAATTATGTCAAAGCCAGCCTGAGCTATATTAGACCCTGTCTCAAAATAAACACACTCATTTAACATTAAACCAGCCATGAAACACAAAAACCTGGCATAAAGCATTATTTTTCATCTTCACCAAGTGTAGCCACAGCCAGTTTTTTTCAGTCTTTTAACTTTAGTAACATCTAATGATTTTATCTTTTTCAATTATGTATAACATAAATACATAAACATTTGTTTACATATTTATGTAAATATATTTTATATATTATACATATATAATAGAAATATATATATATATGCACCCACAAATATATGAGGTTATACAGTGTATACCTATTTACATGACTGTTTTATTTGTATGATTTGGCCATGTGTTTCGCTCTAGTTCATTTGTTCTTATTGATGCATAGTATTTCATTGTATGAGTATTCCACAATTTATCATTCTATTATTAATGACCACTGGGTTGTTTCCCACTTGAAGAAAACTTCTATGAAAATTCTTATACATACATGTCTTTGATGTTCTGTGTGTATGTTTTCAGTGGGATTGTACCTAGGAAGAAAATTGCTGGGGCACGAGACATGTGTAAGTTCAGGGTTAGAAGACAGTTTTCCAAGGTGGTGCTACTATTTCAAGCATTCCTAGTGTCTGAAATTTCCAGTTCTTCCACTTGTTGTTGTTGTCTTTTGAGTTTTATTATTGTATATTTTACTGTGGCTTTAATTTATATTTCTGTAACAGCTCATAGAATTGAGGACTCTTCACACATTTACTGACCATTAACTATGTTCCTTTATGAAATGTTTATTTATATTTCTTGCCCATTTGTCTATTGGGCTATCTGCTTTTTCTTGCTGATTGCTAAGAGTTCTCTATGTATCTGAATCTGTACCTTTTGCTTTTCATATATGCTAAAACACCTTCCTCCACTTTATACCTTATCTATTCACTTTAAATTAAATTTTAAATTGAATTTTGAAGAACAGAAACTCTTACCCCCTCACCCCCATCCTGAGACAGGGTTTCTCTATATAACAGCCCTAGCTGTCCTGGAGCTCATTCTGTAGACCAGGCTGGTCTTGAACTCACAGAGATCCTCCTGCCTCTGCCTCTGCCTCCTGAGTGCTGGGATTAAAGGTATGCACCACCACCACCACCACCACCACCACCACCCAGCCTGAAAAACAGAAACTCTTAATCTGGTTGATTGATCTGGTTCTTGTTAGTGTGTTTTGTGTCCTGGTCCAGAAATAATTGCCTGTCTCAAAGTCATAAAGCCAATCTCCTAAATTATCTTTAGAAGCTAGATTCTTTTATCTTCTGTGTGTATGTCTTCCTGAGTGACAAACATGAGCAAGGACAGCATCAGGAGATAATTTGAGATGCTCTGAAGGATGTCATCTTTCAGAGATGAATTACAGATTTCAATTTAGGACTGCTCTGCTGCTAGACCAAAGCAATAGAGATTCCAGGTCTCCTTAACTCAGTCAGCAAGAAAGGTAATTTGAAGGTGGGATCAATTCCTGTGAGGGTTAGTTTCTCTTTATGCATTTTCATCTAGGGTTCCAACCTTAAGCTTGGGCTGTTGACCTCTTTTTCTTCAGTAGGCCCTCAAATTCCAGTTTTTATCAGTCTCAGTCTGTCACATATGAGTATACTGCTCAGCTTCTCAGTTTGTCTTGAGGAGAACTAGGGCTCACAAAGTATGGAACTCACATATTTGGGTAGAGGGAGATTTTCTCCATTGGTTTCAGTTCTACTAGACCAGTTTTCCTCCTCCCACTGGATCCCACAGCTGCGTAATAAATAACTGTTCTGACACAATATAAATTACAATTGTTTAGCCAGTGGTTTAAGTTTCTTACTGGCTGTTGTATCTTAATTGTTATCCCATTTCTATTAATCTGTGTTATCTCTACATGACCTGGCTTACTGCCCAGGTGGTCTGCCTCTACGGCGGCTACATGACGGCTCTCCTTTCTCTTCCTTTCCCCTCCTCTTTGTTCAGAATTCCTGCCTAGCTAAATTCTGCCTGTCCAATGGCCAAAACAGTTTTATTCATCAACCAATAAGAAAAACATTCACAGCATATAGGAGGACATCTCACATCATATTTGGTGTTCCCTTACCAAGCCCCCTCTCCCCCTCCTACCTGATGAACCCAGAGACATGAGGGAGTGGGGACACTGAACTAAGCTATTACAGATGTTTACTGTTAAAAATTTCTAACTAGGCATGAAGATGTAAACCCACAAATAAGTTCTGGGCCAGCACAGCCTACATAATGAGTTAGAGACTAGCCTGGACTTCAGGGTGTGAGACAGTGTCTCAGAAGGCCCAAAAAAAAAAAAAAAAAAAAAAAACAACAAACAAAAGCCATAAGAAAACCCAAAATATTTCTTTATAGAATCTTTAGAAAGAAATGGGGGATTTTTCCCAGTTATGAAATAAGGGCAAGTTATTATGAAATAGTTCAAAAAGAAAAGAAAATATTAGGAATTATAAATTAGTTTTATAGCCGGGTATGGTGATGCATGCTTATAATCTCAGCATTTGAGAAGCAGAGGCAAGAGAATCAGGAGTTCAAGGCCAGCCTGGACTTCATGAGACCCTCTCTCAAGTTTTTTTTTCAGAAAATACCCCCCAATAATGAATAGTTGTACATGACAAAGACAAAATTGTAAATTTGGAAAATAAAGTTGGAGAAAAAAAGCTTCAAGAATTCAGAGACATTTTGAGAGGAGAGTGTCGGCTACATATGGTCCACATCACTTAGCCTCCACAGGAGTTAGTTCTAACTCGCACGGATTTTCCCGGGTTCTAATGGCAGATACATGTATAAAAGCGTATTCTCTAGTTAAAGTGTAAAATTTAGTGTGACGCTCCACAGCTTTAGAATAGCTATTCTAACTATGCAGAAGTTCATTCTCATGAACTTCATTTTGGTGTGTGATGATTTTTATTTGTGAGTTCTTTATAATCAAGTTTTAATTAAAGTGATTTTTAAAGAAATTAGATATTATTTTTAAATAGAGAATAATAAAGTATATGTGACATGAAAGCAGAAGCAGAGACTATTTGGGGGAAGTAGGGAACAAGCAAAATAGGATAGGAAGGTTGGGAGAAAGGGACAAATAAGAACAAAGTAAAATGACATATATGCATGAAAATGCCACAGTGAAACACACTGCTTTGTTTGCTAACTTAAAATACGAACACATTTTAAGAAACTGCATATACATCTAGATACATATTTTAATTGTTCCAGGATTTATCACCTTGAGCCGAAAAGGGCTTATTTTTTAAGTGTCTAAAGCAGAGAATAGAAAGGCAGCTTCTGGCTTGGCCCTTGACATGGTAGAGATTGAAGCTCTTGTTACCTTGCTAGCTAAAGACTGCCCTGTAGGGTTCCACATCCATCCCCATACCGGCTCTTAAAGCCAGCAGTCACACAGCAGCTTGTTTTGTTTGCAAAGAGCTCTAGCAGAACCCTTGCTTCTGTCTTTTAATGAAGAGTTTTTCCATTATTTAAAAGAGTTAAATAGTTCCCAGCTAGAAGCATACCTCAGTGTCATCTCCATAAAGGAACCAAATTAGGTAAGTAAGGCATGCACTCTTTTTGCTTGCCTGCTTGCTTGCTTGCTTGGTTTGGATTGATTGCTTGGGGATTTTATTATTTGAGACAAGCCATTAAACTAATTATCCTCTTGCTTCAGCCTCCCAAGTTTTGGGATTCCAGGTGTATACCGTTGTGCTTGACTGAATCAATTCAACATTCTTTAACTGACTATTAGAAATCATTATCCTTAGAGTTACACCATGGAGGTATATCTTCACCTTCTGTTCCTATAGCTGTAAGGATTACCTGTTTTGTACTGAGCAAATGAGAGGCAGGGAGGCTTGTGGGTAGATTGTAGGACAATTTATTACTCTTTGGGTTTTAAAAATGCATTCTGTTTTGTGTATATTTTCATTGCAACCATTTTTCCTTAATTTATTCTTTAAAGTTACTTGAAGCCCATTCTCACCCACAGTGGTCCCCCATTAACCACCACTCTCCCAGCCTGGTGTGGCTTGCTAGCTCGATGTCTGACCAGTCCCCAGGTGTATGATGTAAGTACTGCATAAAGGTGCTGTGATCCTGCTCAATGGGTAGTCCCTCCCTGAGCTAAAAATACCACACTCCAAACTCTAGATCCATAGATGTGGCTCACCTAATAAGGTGTGTGTGTGTGTGTGTGTGTGTGTGTGTGTGTGTGTGTGTGTGTTCATCTGTTTGGCACAATAACAGGGAAACTTTTTAACAGGGTTATATGGCTTTCCAGTGTGGGCAGCTGTGAATGGAAATCCAAGTGACCAGATTGCAGTTCAAGCCCTCACAGGCTACTGAAGTTTTTGGAATTGTACCATGGGCCTACTAGTGCCAGCTGGTGCAAGCATTAAATAAGGTCCATCAAGACACACCACAAACCACAATCAGCACACCAAGTTAAGGATTCCTTTTATTTATTGGTTTGGTTAGGTCTTCTTTTCCCATTTTCTGGTCCTAGAAATGGAGTCATCACACTTGGAAAAGAATGCCCCTGCCATGCATGTCTCAGACTTAGGGCTGAACTTGAGCTCCCAATGTGGGTTGCAGGGCAGATAGGTTGAAAGAGCAAGCAGACATCTATGATCGAAGTAGTAGGAAAGAAGATAGAGCTCCCTTCTTCTCCATATCTCTCTCTCTCTCACTATCCCAAGGTGATAGAGTCTTTGCCCTGAGGGAAAAGAGCTTCTTAGATTTGTGTTTAGCTCACAGCTGCCATTTCATTCTCAGCACACTGCAAAGGAGCAAATGCTGTGGTAGTCCATTTGAGGAGCGTAGAATGTCAGGGATAATGCAGGCTGTCCATGGCCCCACAATTGGTAATGAACAAAACTGAGACCCTAAGATAGGTCTCCAAATAAGTCATCAGTAACTTGCAGTTGATTTCATCAATGATGAGAATGCAGAAGGCCAACCAAAATCTGAGGTAGAAGGGCCCTCAACAGTGGGGTTCGGAAACTTGGCACACATTCAGAAAGGATGCATGACAGAAAGAGATGTCTATGCGATAGCTAGCAGATAAGGGCAACCATACCAAAAGAGCCAAGATGAAAGCAGAGTTCTTAGATGCCATGCTCTCCTTGTGATAACAAGGATTATAGCATCTGAAACTCAGTGCTGCTGTGAACTGGGAGAGACCAATGCTAAGCTTCTTACTCATCCCACTTAGAGGAAGGCAACTATTGAAAAGGTGACAGAGAGGCTGCCATTAAGTGCCTGCCTTACAAGCATGAGGAGCTGAGTTTGGATCCCTGGCACTCCATAAAAAGCTGGGCAGGTTTATAACTTCAACTCTGGAACTCACTGGCATGATGGCCTAATCAATAATTGAGCCCTAGGTTCAGTGAGAGAACCTGTCTCAAAAGATAAGGTAGAGAGCAATCAAAGAAGACACCCAATATTGACCTCTGACATCCATGTGCAGGTGCATGCACATATGCACACACCCACACCAACATTCAGGTCACACTCAGGAACACAGGACACATAACTGTGCATAACTGTGCATAAGGCAGCTAGCTGGGCTGTCTTTTGGGAGATTGGTTGTCTCATGGAAGAGTATAATTCTGCCTCAATCTTTTCCTCACACATCTTAAGGATGCCTGAGCCTCCCAGAATCCCCAGGCCCTCTTCCCCTATACAAGTGACACTTCTTCTGTGACCCATGGAATAGACTACTTCAAGTTATAAGAAAATAGGCCTTTGAGGATGTCGCTCAGTGGAAGAATGCCTTCCTAGTGGTTATGAAACTCTGGGTTCCATTCTCAGGACTGGGAGTACAAAGGCTGTAATGGGACATTTAAACCCAAACTTCAGCCACTTTTTAAAAACCCTCTCTAATCTGAATTTACTAATTTCCCCCTTTCTCAGAGATTAGGGATATTTGGAAGAGTCTGATGATAGTGTAAACTCAGTAAGTTTTTTACAGTCATGGAAACCAAATATATCTTTCACCATTTCAAGAGATTACTCAAGGTTTGCTCTATGAATAATGTTTCGGCTCTGAGTTCCACACACCCATCTAATCTTAAACTACCAAGACAAGTGCCAGCCTTGATGATGACCATTTGGGCCAAGGTTCTTCTGCCCAGCATCTCAGCTACCTCCAGACATGGCAAGGCTTCCTGTTGAGTGAAAGCAAAGTATTATCAATTGGTTAGTATTATCAATTGAGAAATCCAAAGTTGAGAGAGCTAGAGGGCTTTCTCTAGTTAGTGCCCGGTGAGGGTTCTGACTTGGTGGGTCTCGTGGCCATTTGACACCTGTTTGTGTGTGGTCCTTACTCATCATCTATAGGATACCTTTAATGGGTAGATTGTATTTGGAGAGCTCCGAGGTATTCATCCTCCACACTAACCACAACTCACTTATGTCTCAAGTATACCTTGTACATACCTAAAGTTAATTTTATATTTATAATAATTTTATACAAGAAACAAAATTTGACCCATGAGAGTTGTAGCATCATGTCATAATGTCATGATAAAACCTATTATTTTTACAATTAATAAAAACTAAAAAGGTGGTGATAGTACTCAAAAAGTTTGAACTATGGATCAATTTAGACTTGGAACTTTTGTACTAAAGAAGCTCAGCCTGTGTGAACTGAGCACCACTTAGGAAGGCAAGAAGAAAAGAAAGAGACATTGGCCTTGGGTGGTTTATCATCAAGATGAGTCCACAGGCCAATGGGTGGGGAGGGTGTACCAATAGCTTTGTGAAGGGAGATGGATAGAGGAGGCTCTGATGTCTAGAGGACACAAGACTTCAGATGAGTTTGGAAGGGCTGATGGGAAATGATAAAACAGACATCTGGGGTATTCTTATACTTGCCATTTGAGAAAGCCCTTCACAGTCTGTCCACAGACATTAGTGCAGACAGGAGCAAAGTCATGGTTTTCTTTGCTGTGCTTGTGAAATTCACTAGAGAATGCCAAAGTTTGTCTGAACCACACTGTCTCCTGGCTCTCCCCACCATCTGGTAGCTTCAAGTGGTAATGACTTTGTTAAGCCTGCCTTGTTTAGTCTTCTCTATTTTACTATACCAATTTCCTAGTATGAAATGCCATTCTTGGTATTTTTCTTTCTTTTTTTTTATTTTATTTTATGTGCATTGGTAAAGCCTTCGTGTATGTCTGTGAAGGTGTTAGATCTGCTGGAACTGGAGTAAGAGACAGTTGTGACTGCCATGTGGGTGCTGGGAATTGAACCCAGGTCCTCTGGAAGAACAGGCAGTGCTCTTAAACTCTGAGCCACCTCTTCAGCCCTTGGGCATTTTTCTGACCCACTGATTTTTTTTCACATCTCCTAGGTGGTTCAAACTAGGCTGGGGGCAACACAAATTCTAACTTTACTTCCTGTCAGCTGGACAACTTTAGGCACATTCCATGAGTTCTCACAGAATAGATTTCCTACTATGAGCCCAGTGTTCATAGCCTTCATTGGTAGGAAAGCTTGTGTGAGGTTTCCAGCGGGTATTTAATAGAGGCTCAACAAAATACATTATCCCCAACAGTCAGTAGAGGGAAAACAAGGAGGAAATCCTCCCTGTGGCTTATTCCTATCCCTGCAGACCCGGAGCAGGCTTGCTTGTATATAAACAGGCAGCAGGCCCACCCAGAAGACATGCTCAGATAGCAGAGAAGCAGAGCCTATATGAAGGGTTTATTCATGCCCTTCTTGGAACCATTATTTCTATGTGCATAGGGAAGCAGTGAATATAGCCAGCTGCTTTCTTCTCTTGGACACTAACCCCTAAGCTATCATGCATCTTGCTTCTAGTATTCTAAATCCTGGCTTAGGCAACATTCCCTTGATTGAAAACACTGTAATTTCTATCCAGTGAGCATACCAAGGGCGTAGGCAGTCAAGTTTCATAAAAATCCATTGGTGTTTTGTTGTTGTTTTTTAAAGATTTTTTTGAATGTATGTGTATTTGTGCACCTGAGTATGTGTGTATGTGAATGTATGTGTACCAAATGTGTGCAAGTACCCACTGAGGTCAGAATAGGGTTTTGGATCCTCTAAAACTAAAATCACAGGCAGTTGTGAATTGCCTAATTTGGGTGCTAGGAATTGGACCTTGGGTCATCCGTAAGAGCAGCAAGTGTTCTTAGCTGCTGTCCTGTCTCTGCAGCCCCCCCCCCCAGATCCTTGGTTTTCTGATAGGACTATTTGGATTAGGTTGGCCCAGCCCTGGAACATCTCAGGTTCCCCTTTTGTTGGTTGTGCCTTTCAGAATCAAGAGCCACTGAGGGAAGATGACTCTGATTTCATCCTGACGGAGGGTGACCTCACCTTGACCTATGGAGACAGCACTGTGACTGCAAACGGCTCCTCGAGCTCCTACACAGCCTCTACAAGTCTTGAGGGTGGTCGGAGAGTGAAAAGCAGCTCTGAGGAAGTGCTTGAACGAGACCTGGGAATGGGAGATCAGAAGGTTTCCAGCAGGGGCACCCCCCTTGTGTTTCCACTGCAGGAAAATGCATGACTTCCCCCTAAGTCCTGAAGGATCAAGGAGGCTCTCATGAGGATGAGGATGGTCAAATGCCCCAGTGTGTTTGAGGTGTGGCATTGACTGGGTTAAACTAATGCTTCTGTTTCATTGGGCCCTGAAACTATCATCACTTAAAACTTAACCCAAGACTCAGATGGTGAAGCTAAAATGTCTCTAAATTAAGACAAATGCTAGCCTATTCCCACTTTCCCACATAGTAGTATGCTGTTTCAGAGTTAAACAAAACAATAGCATGCTTTTAATGGTTTCTCACTTCATCTGCCTGCAGCATCTGACCATGGTAGGGCAGATAAGTGGCTTCAACTCTGTGCTGTAGTGCCAGTCTAGCTGGCTTAAGAAACATCAAGTTGGGAGGACAAGTTAGACAAAAGACAGTGAAGAAAGGAAACTGAAATCAGAATCCCAATGGTGCCAGATGCTGGTGTTGACCAGACAGTAGAGCCCCTGGCTCTGAAGACTTACACAACTGCATCCTCCTGTCAAAGTCCTGGCTGTTTTATCTGTGTTGCTCCTAGATTGAAGAATAGGAAGCGTGGCCATAGGTTGGGCATTAACTCAGTGCTATAGTGCTTACCTGAAATGCCCAAGACCCTGGGTTCCATCTCCAGCATTGCAAAAAATGTGTGTAGGGGTTTCCAAGAGCATTTCAATATGAGGAAAATAAGTCTAGTTCCTTCTCCAGAAATCTCTATGAAAGAGTTACTGAAATGTTTAAAACCAAAGGCAAATCCTGTTCTGTTGTTCTTTAATTGATCTGAGGACAGGAGGTATTGAGAAACTGCTGATGATACCATTGCAACACTCACTTGACTTTAGAGGCTACCATGTGAGCCCATTGACCAGAAGGTAATTGGTAGACTGAGGTGTTTCTACAATAGGGTGTACTATAACATGGATATTGCTATTATCAAAGGAAGAGAAAGCAGGAAGAAATGGAAGAAGCCACAGACTATGGTTAGAAGAGATTTCAATGTAAAAAAAAAATAACCTGCAATGAAAAGATAGAACTCTTTATTTTTATTTTACATCTTTAGGACAAAAACTTCAATATGTATAATAATTACTTTTCCATTGGTATTTCTAGGTATTTTCAACACCTAGAAAATGAAAACCATTCTGATGCTTTTATTTTGATTTGAACTTTTGTTCCTAAAAATACATATCCAAAGTCCTGTAAATGGTTTAGCTTTTCTGCTCTTTCAAGGAAGACAGGGAAGTCCATAAAAAACAAGTCAGAACTTTTAACTATAAGATGACTGGCATTCTGACCTCTGACACCTTCTTTTGTGAGATTTGATAACTCTAGGAATCAGAGGTGACTTACATCCTTGTCTGTGAGAGTTGCTGTTGGTCAAGTAATATCCCCTGAGCAACCTTCTTGTGGTAGAGGGCTTGCTGCCATGCTCCACTTTCTGATTTCTGAACACTTTCTTCCAGCCTGACTTGGTTTGCTTTCTTAAACAATTATGTTTGTTGTATTTAGCTATGTTCAGATATATAGCTAAATATATGTCTGGCTAAAGTCTGAAGTACAAGGTGAAGCAGAGAGTAAGCTGGAGAACTTCCGGACATGCTTTGAGGCTTCCTTTGTGTGGCCAATCAAGCTGCCCCAAGACTGTCCAAATCAATCAGAACTTCTTCAGAAGGCATTACATAGCTGCATATCTCCTGAGTTCTAGTGGTCAAAAAATGTTGCATTAACCAACTGTCTCTTTCTTCATGGGATGCCTTTTCCTTCAGTCCCAGATGAAAACTGGCTTCTGCAAAGCTGCTTCATCCGAAAATTCTTTTTATGATGGTGGAGTAGTACCAGCATCACATGTAGTGAGCAGCTGCTGGAAATGCTGTTCTTTTGAGCATTTCTTTACATTGCTTAATCTGTAACTCCAGTTTCTTGAAAGTTCACAGTCTTGTAATGAGATAACATCTTCATCATTCAAATCGTCTCAGTGTATCGTGTGTGACTTGGTTATCAGGTTTTCTGTGTGACATCAATATTCTACACTGCTTTCTTGTGTTGTTTTAAGCTGCTCCCTTGAGGCTTTCCCAGAAAGGCCCCACATGTTTGCCTAGGTCAGCTCCCCAGTGTGATGACTCCACTGAGGTAACAATTCCGGTATCATCTGCCATTTCTATGTGTTTCCTTTTGGGGGATGTAATTCAGCATTTTCCATTAGAATTTGTCCCTGATTATCAACTTATAATCATTCAAGTCAATAGTTTCCTCTATGTTCCTGGTTTCTGTTTTGCCCATTCTCTGGGAGCCTATGTTTACATCAGTTCTCCTTGCAGAATTTATAATGGCTGTGGTTGGTTTTCATTCTTCCCATTTATAGTAAGTTGATGAGGACAGGCCATTCTATATTTATGTTCTTGTTCCTTTTGCATTATGGCTATACTGTGTAGCTTAGCCTGCAACATCAGGTTGTAAATTTTGTATCTTCTCTTTCTCATTTTTTAGTAGATTCTTGTTCTTGAATCATAAGTCCCTCTTCTAACTGCTCCCTGAATTGCTTAGCAGGCCTGCAGAGGGCCCATAGCACTTCCCAGTTTCAGATTCTATATTTTCCTAAGCTGCAAGGTTCCTCCTGTGAAGTATAAGTAGCTCACCTAGAGGGTTGAAAACAGAAACCATACTTAATTCTCTCTTTGTCTTTTTATTCTTGCAGTCTTCATATAATGAATGAAAACTAAAAGTAGCAACTCTTGGTCAAGATATGGAACATTTTGGTCAACACTCTTTTCTGTGCATATATGGTGAGAAAGGCATTTGCTGCCGAGAATAAACTTGATTGAGACATTATTATTTCTGAGGTATAATGAGAGATAATTCTGCTTTCTGCCATCTGACCTGGAACTATGGAATTCATTCAGTTTCCAGTTACATTACTGGAGGAACCCATTACAGCAATGAAAGTCTTAGAACAGCTGCTGTCATCCAAACATCTCCATCAAGTCCCCAGAGCTGCAGTCTGTGCCACTTCTTCCAGCAGCCCTATAGGCAGGACAGGCACCAAAGGAAACAGGTGCCTGCTCCTGCACTGTAGACTTCCACTGTCCTTAGTGGGGCCAGCTGTGCTCCATAGCAGTCTTAAGACTTAGACAGAACTTGAGATATTAAACTGATGCACACATGCAGTATTAGTGGCTACACGAGAAACCAGAAGCAAAGTAGTGGGACATAACCCAGTAGAAAATTCTGTCTTATATAATTTTAGAAATTCATGTGTTTCTTGACACTGAGTGCCATGCAAAGAGATGCTGTTTTCTTGGTGGAGAGGCTACTGCACCAGCTTAATATGGACATGGTTTGAAATATAGCATTTCAGTTTAAATTCTTTCTGGATGAGGTATCCTAATTTATCCACTTTTAAAGTAGGTAAAGTACTGAGAGAAATCTTAAGAGTTTTCCCCATGTCTTACAGTGGTAGTGGTTTTGGTAACACAATTTCTAAAAGATACTTTTTTCATAACATGGCATTTTTTTTCTCCTTATTGCATACAAAATAATACCCATAAGCACTAAGACATCAATAACCATATGAACAGCCTAGTATTAGCATAATCCTGTGGTGTTCCTATTAAAGGATCCTATCATCTTCATTATTTTGAACCATGGCCTTGATCTTAGCTTGCAAAATATAGAGACTCACTCTGACTTCCCAGGAGTTCTCAAAGATGAAGCTACCTGCAGAAGTTGTGCCCAGGCTGCGTGGAGAAAATTAGGGGTGCCACAAAGCTCAGAAACTGCCTGCTTCAAAGCCAGCTATCTGGAAACCATACTGGAATTGCTGAGTAATGGTCAGGTTTGTGTGAGAAACTAATCCAAGTCATCTTTCAAACCTGTTCGTTCTGAGTTGAGGGAGTTGACAGTTCTGAGGACTGGAATCTTCTAGATCAGCTATTCTGAACTCAGACTGCATATTACTTTTGTTTGGTCTTGAATTTAAAAATTCCAAGGTTGAGGATTTTCTTTGGCTTACTCCCTGCCATGCCAAGACCCTGGGTTCTATTCCCAAGTACTAAAATAAAAATGCCAGTTAAAGGTGTGGTACCCTCAAAATCTGGATTCTGCAGCTTCTGGGTGGGGCCTGGCATGCAGGGTTTGTTTTGAAACTTCCAGTATTTCTCCTGTGCAGAAGGGTTGAGTCTTTTGGATAAAGCTTATAAGGAACCCTTTAGAAGCTAAGGTCATTCCTTTGAATGACCCACTGAGTTAAGTGTTTGTTTAGTAATTGTTAGTGGCCAAAATAAAAACTGATTACAAGTGCAGACTAGGCCACCACATAACTTTCATGCTCATTTTGCAGAATTCAAGGTTGTCTTCCATATAAAAATAAAAAGACTTGAAGGAGAGAGGAGGGTAACTTGAGGATATGCATAGAAGAATTTCAAACTTAGTCATCTTTATTCCCAGTTGTGGATGAGGAAGGGAGCTTTTGTTTGAGCTGCTGAGTAGTCCAACACAAAGGATTCTTGGAAGTTGTCCTTTCAACTCAATGTGGAATTAAATTAATAGTCCCTTTTTGTGATCAAACTTTGTCTTGTTAGTCCACATGCCTTATTCAACAGGATAAGGGTAAGTCTATTTACTGTGAGCAGCATAGGGAAGGTTGTGGGCACTGTTGACAGCAATAGTACAACTCTGATATAAGATGAAACCCACCCATTCCTTTTCATAATGCTCCTGTGGGAACTACCTAAGAAGCCTAAGCTTTCCTGGAAGAGGTATTCTAGCACTTTAAGAAGGTTGTGCTTCTTCCTAGCAAGACCATAGAAAGGCAATACCAGCTCTATTCATCTAGGGTATTTCCTAGAGTGATCATGATGCCTTGGACCTAAACCATGCTACGTTATCAAATGTCTCATCAAGCAAACAGCAAGGAGCACCCTGGGTTGGATCCTTTAGACTTCCAAGTGCCTGTGGTTCCATAGAAAAATAAGATCTCTTTTGAGAGGGGGGGAAAAAGTTATCTCATCTGTATGTGAGCAGTTCCATCTAGAGCAAAGACCAGTTCCTTCCAAAACAAATGTCTGCTTCACAGCCTGTCCCTTCCTTGTCTCCAGTGGAAGCTAATGTAATCATGTCAGATACTCAGTGTGAACCATTGGTTCCCTGGGGCAGGAACACCACTGAGATCAGAGGACAACTGACCCAATCATCAGAGGTGCAGAACTGCCTCTTTCCAGTATGAATTCTAAGAGAACTAAAAGTAATCCAGAGCCGACAGCATCATCCATCTAAAATGTCAGGGAGAGCTGCTGGGGTGGCATCTGGCTGAGCTGATGGTTATAGTGGGGCACTTGGGTGCTTGAGAATCTCATAGCTGCCTTTTGATGCTGACTCTTAAGTTGGGGCAGACCCTCTCCTATGTGTTGAATTGAGCTCTTCTGTTGTTTTTGTAACTGAGACTCTGGTTTGCTGGCAGCAGTGGCAGTGTTCTGAGGCAGTAAGTTGAATGAATCTAGTGGCCAAGAGTTTACTTTAGAAGCCACACATCTGAATGCTGCTTTTACCTGTTTGATACCTAAAATGACTTCACCCCTTTCAAAATGTAGTTTGAACAATCCATAGGGAAGTTTCCTAGGAGTGAGTGTGCTGATGTCAAACCAAAAAAGCATTCCTTGACAATTCTTTCAAAACAGGACCTAAAAACAAACTTTTTCCTGCTTTGATAGACATTAGCAGGTATATCTTATCACCAAGTGCTGGCAAATTATAAAGAGCAAAATTAAAGTTTTTTAATGTCCATTTTATTTTCCTAAGCAGGATATGCTATAATTGTGGCCCATTTGGAACATGTGGGCAGCTATGTTTTGGCCACTGAAGCCTTGGGGAGCACTAAAAGAAGGGTCTCTCTGTTGTGCTGCTTTTTGAGATGGCCTCATGTGGGTATGAGAACACACAGCACAGGCCATCATTTTCTTCTCACATCACCATTAGCAAGTCAGAAGAGAATCTCTAAAGGTCCCAGTCTGCCTTCGACTCTTGGCCAGTGGAAAATTGGCCTTGCTGTATATGCTGAAGAAACTGAGACTAAAAACAGAGTGAATAGCACAAAGCACTGCAGGTTTGCTGTTGAAAGCGCTTTCCAAAAGTGACCATCCTGATGTTCATGGATAGGTACCTGCAGGAGTGTTTGGGGCTGCTTGCAGGCTTGAGAGGAACAGACAGTGCTTTTTAGTTTTATGGGTATTCAATGTGTGGATGTAAAAGTTAGTGCTGAAAGCACTTATTTAAAGTATAACTTCACGGTAGGGCCATTTCTTCCTAGGTTTTCTTTTCTTTTTTATCTAAAATCCACCTGATCCTTCTTTTGGCATGTTTTACTATGCCCACTAAGATAATGAAATGCAAAGACCATACAGATTCACTGGCTAACTGGAAAGCAATTTTGAAGCAGAATAGGGGAATTTTGACATGCAATGATGGGACTTTCTGGAGAACTTTTTATAGAGAGCCGACATAGTATATTTGGAGAAAATTTTATAGAAAACAACAAAGCGTGTTTTTAACTGTGAAAATTAAAGACTTGGAATTATCTTCAACCTTTATGTGCAATAAGGAAAACAGCAGTAGGAACCCTAAAGTGCTCCCCCTTGTCCCCTCACCTTGACTTAATGTTTGCCTTTGGGTAGCTGTTTAGATTGCTATTGTAAAGCTAGCCTCGTGGTTTCCTGTCCTTTACTAATATTTAACATGTTTTTCTTGAAGCTTTTTTTTTTTTTTTACAAAATTCAAAATAAAATGATTAACTGGCTGAGATAATGTGTTTTGTGTTTTCAGAGTTTGCTCTGGTATTTGTATCCAGTGTGATCTTATTTCCAGCATGTTTCTTCTGCTCAGTGAGAAGTTACTTCTTTTTTTAGAACTGTTTCTCTCCAGGGGAATTTGTTCAAACTATAGTTGGCAAGATATACTTGGACCCTGAGCAAATCCAGCCCACAGCCTGTGTTTGTAAATGAAGTTTTATTGGCATCCATTACACTAATTGCTTGGCATGCTATCTGGAGTTTCTGTATGCTACAGTGACAGAGCTGAAAGTTGTGATAGAGATTCTGTGGCACATAAAACCTGAACTATTTACTGTCTGACCTTTTACTAAGAAAACCCTTGCAATCCTTCATTTAGGTACTTTTAATTTTTCAGCTTTGGGACAGGGTATCATAGAGGCTAGGGAGATGGCTCAGTGGTTAAGAGCACTTATTGCTTAGAAGACCAGGAATCAGTTCCCAGAACCTATACAGGCCAGCTTAGAACCACCTATAACTCCAGTTTCAGGGGATTCTATACCCTCCTTTGGCTTCCACCAGTACTTCATGAATGTGGTGCACATAATCTCATGCAGGCAAACACACCCCCACATAAACCTTTAGGGGGAAAGGAGAACAGGGTGTCATTTGTGTGTACTTGTTTACACCTGTGGACCAACACTTAGTAGGCAGCTTTAGCTGCACAAACAGGTTGACATTGGGGTCTGCAAAATACATGGTAATGTCTTTTAGAGATTTTTTTTTAGAGTTTAAAGAAACAGTTTAAACTTGACCTCAGCCTGGGACTCCTCCTGCCCCCAGGAGTCTCACAAGCTTTGTGTGCAGAACCTTAAAGCATGTATCACCAGGAGTTGGCAACATAAATTTATGAAACTGAAGGGTGTAAACTTGACATTGTAGTTTAATGGTTTCCACAGAATGACTGCATAGAAATGGCTCAGTAGTTAAGAGCACTTTCCAGAGGACTGGGATTTGATTCTCAGCACTCATATGTCAGCTCACAGCCATGTAATTCTTGTTCCAGGGGGTCTGATTTCCTCTTCTAGCCTTCTTGGGAACCAGGCATGCACATGGCACACAGACATACATGCAGACAAAACACTCACACAGGTAAAATACAACTTATGAAGAAAATTCCCGAACCCTATAGACTTCATGGTTCTTATATTCATTTTATAATAGACTAGCGAATTTATGCAATTGAGCCATTTCCCAAAATCTGCTTAGAAAAAAAAAAAACTCCAGTCATTAGCATGATGCCAGAGGCATTTAACTGCATAGTTACAAAGCCAACTTGAAAGTAAAAATGTTTCAATTTATTACAGCTCTTCTTCCCCTAGGGAAAACTGAGTTTAAAAAAAATGGTTCTACAGGAGGAGGCCTAACTGAAGGAAATCTAGATGAGGAATCATTTTGGAAGCAATACTACCCAGACCTTTTATTTAATATGTAGTAATTTAATCAAGATAGACATAAATGCACTTGGCCCTTATTCACACTGATGATTTTGTCCAGACATCTGCTGATGTGAAATGGAACCAGATCCCATCTCTTCTTTGTTGTGAGGGTGCCTTGTTGAAATGTCTCAAGCAGAGCCAAGTTCAGCCTGGGAACCAAGCTTTTCCTATTTTATGGCCATAAATATCCACATTGCACTGTCACTTCCTTTCTGGAAACTTCATCTCAGCCAATGTGTCTGTCATTACTTAACAGCTTGTGATGTTCCTGACCAGCGGATTTGCACAGCAGTTGGTATCAAACGTGTCCCAGTCTCTGACAGTGTGATAGATTGCTTCCACTGTGCAGCCTCTCCACTCTTGGTGCAGCATGCTGAGCTCACCTGTTTGTAGCCACTGACCTGAAAGGGAAAGAACAAAAAACTATTGACCTTTATAGAAATTCACAGTCTGTGGAACCCTGGTGATTTAAACTAGTTTTTTTTTTTTTTTTTTTTTTTTTATCTAAGTCATGTTATCGAGTATTGAAAATGCATATTATTTCTGGTTTATGAAAGAGACAAGGAGAAAATGTGACTTGAGGGATTCAATGAGGGTGAAAAGAAGATACCACAGGCCCGTCTGAAAACATTGCCATGTTTATATAGCAACCAAGGTGGGGTGCCCCTTGAAAAGAGCTTTCTGGCACTCTGGCCAGGGAAGCCAGTAGGCTAACTGTAGATCTTCACCTGCTCCTCCAAATCCACTCCCCAGTTTAATCCCCAGCTCTGCAGCAGACCACTTGCTGCAGCCTCCCTTCTCCAACTGCTCCCACTTCTGGGGGATCCCACAGATCTTCCTCCAACACATTGCTTTATACCAGCTCCCCAACTCCAGCAGGCATTCTCAGGAAACAGGCAGGCCATTCCTGCCAGGGAGCAGGTAGACTAACTGCAGATTTTCATGTCTCCCTCACTTCCTCCAAATCCACTCCCCAGTCTCATCCCTGGCTCTGTAGCATACCTGCTGTGGACTCTTCTTGTGGAAGGAAATGAATAAAACAGTTAAAATAAAACAGTTAAAAGATATGAAAGTGGAAATAGAATCAATAGAAGAAACCCAAACTGAGGGAAATCTGGAAGTGAAAAAATTAGGAAATTGAACAGGAAACTCAGAGGCAACCTTCATCAACAGAATACAGGACACAGAAGAGAGAATCTCAGGTGTTGAAGATAAGATAGAAGATATAGATAAATCGATTAGAAAGTGTTAAATCTAAAACTCCTAGTTCAAAACAGCCAGGAAATCTGGGACATTATGAATAGTTCAAATCCAAGAATAATAGGATCAGATGAAGGAGAAGAAACATGGACCAAAGACACAGGAAATATTTTCAATAGTATCTTAGAAAATTTCCCTAACTTAAAGAAGGAGGTGCCTATGAAGGCACTAGAAGCACACAGAGCAGGTTGGACCAGAAAAGAAAGTCCCCTTGGCATATAATCAAAGCATTGAATGTACAGAGTAAAGAAAGGATATCATAAGTTAGTATGGGAAAGACTGAGTAACATATAAAGGCAGACCTATTAGAATTACACCTGTCTTCTCAGTGAAGACTCAAAAAGCCAGAAGGGCCTGGAGAGCTGTGCTGTAGATGTAAACCCACTTTACCCAGCAAAACTTTCAGTCACTACAGATGGAGAAAACATGATATTCCATGATAAAGTCAAATGTAAGTAATATCTTTCTAAAAATAGAGCCCTACAGAAGGGGCTAGAAGAAAAACTCCAACCCAACAAGATTAACTACACCCAAGAAAACACGCAATAAATAATCCCAGACCAGCTAAATGAAAACTTGGGAAACACACATACACATACCCCACAACCTCCAACAACAACACTGTAGCACAAATAATAAAAACCTAGAGACCAATATTAGGGTTAAAGCTGAAGATCTGAGAAGCAAAGCGGCCAGCCACAAGGTCTTCTACCTCAGACTGAAAGGGCAATCCTGTCCCCACTAATCCTCAGCTTGAATCCGATTGTATCTGTCTCCCCCAAACTTCGGACTTCGAGACTGCACTGAGCTTGTATTCTTCTCTCATGTTGGGATTAAAGGCGTATCATCCCAAGTACTGAGATCATAGGTGTGGGCTCTTGTTTCTCTTTAGATTGATTCACTCTCATATAGCCTAGGGTTGCCTTGAACGCACAGAGATCCATCTGCCTTCATCTCCTGAGTGCTGGGATTAAAGGTGTTTACCTCCATTGCCTGGCCTCCTTGGCTAACTAGTGTGGCTAGCTTTGCACTTTGATCTTCAAGCAAGCTTTATTTGTTAGATTTAAACAAAACATCACTACAATACACCATGTTCAAATAGGCTTCTTCCTAGAGATGCAGAGATGGTTAAATATATGAAAACCTGTCAATGTAATCCACCATATACATAAACTGAAAGAAAAAACAAACAAATGAAAACACATGATCAACTCAGATGCTGAAAAGGCCTTTGACAAAATCCAACACCCCTTCATGATAAAATTCCTGGAGAGATCAGGAAACATACCTAAATACAATAAAGGCAATTTACAGTAGGCCAACAGCCAACATCAAATTAAATGGAGAGAAACTCAAAGTAATTGCATTAAAATCAGGAACAAGACAATATTATTCACTCTCTGTATACCTGTTTGTCTTATTTAGGATTTCTATTGGTGTGAAGAAACACCATGACCCCCGAAACTGTTATAATGTAGTTCCATACAAAATTGACTCACAAAAAACAGTGGGCCTCCTATATACAATGATAAATGATATAACCCTCCTATATGCAAATGATAAACAGACTAAGAAAGAAACCAGGGAAATAAGACCTTTCACAAGTCTCACATAGTATATATCTAATGGAGCAAAAGACTTGTCTGATAAAACTTTGTTGAAGAAAGAAATTGAGTAAGATATCAGATGTTGGAAAGATCACTCATGCTCATGGATCAATAGGATTAATACAGTAAAAATGGTTATTCTACCAAAGTCAATCTACAGATCCAATGCAATTCCAAAACAGTTCTCCACGGATCTTGAAAGGGCAGTTTTCAGCTTCATATGGAAACACAAGAAAACCAGGATACCTAACACTATCCTGAATAATAATAGAACTGTGAGAAATATTACTACCTCTGATTTCAAGTTGTACTTTGGAACTAGGAAAATAAAACATCTTGGTATTGGCACAAAAACAGACATGCTGGTTAATGGAACAGAACTGAAGACCCAGATATAAATCCACACACCTATGAACATCTGATTTTTATAAAGAAGCCAGAAACACATACTGGAAAAAGCATCTTCAAGAAATGGTGCTGGTCTAAATGGATATCAGAATGTAGAAGAATGCAAATAGATCCATATCTATCACCCTGCACAAAATTCAACTCCAAGTGGATCAAAGACCTCACCATAAATCCAGATACACTAAACCTTATAGAAGAGAAAGTGGGGAATAGCTTTGAACACATTGGCACAGGAGACAAAAAGAGTTGCTGGGGCTGGAGAGATGGTTCAGAGGTTAAGAGCACTGGCTGCTGTTCCACAGGTCCCAGTTCAGTTCCCAGCAATCACATGACAGCTCACAACCATCTGTAATGAGATCTGGTGCTCTCTGCTGGTGTGTAGGCAGATTACTACATACATAATAAGTAAATAAATCTTTTAAAAAAGAATTGGTGAATCTGAAAACAAAACAACAGATTACTCAATGCAAACAAAAGAAAACAGTGAAAAAAGATGAGCAGAGGACCAGGTATGGTGATCCTAATACCTAGAGGCAGAGGCAGGCAGATTTCTGAGTTTGCAGTCAGCCTGGTCTACATAGTGATTATCAGGCCACACAGGGCTACATGGAGAGAACCTATCTCAAAATAAAATGAAACAACAAAAAAGATGAACAGAGCTGCAAAGATTGGTGTACTGATCTACCTTCATGCCATGAGAGTTCCACCAGGAGGTTGAAAGAGTACTTGAAGAAATATGGTTGAAATTTTCATAGATTTGACAAAAGACGTAAACTCACAAATTCAATAAGGTCCGAGAATATTAATCAAGGAGGAACCAAAGAAACCTATCCCCAAACACAGCACAATTAGGGTTCATAAACCTTAATTCTAGCCAGGTTTATTGGTTTATACCAATAATACCAGCACTTGAGTGGTGTAAGCAGGAAGATCATGACTTTGAAGTTATCCTGGGATAAATAGACTCTGTTTCAATAATTTAATTAGATTAATTGATTTATCAAATTAAGAAAAGTTCAAGAAAAATTCCTGAAAGCAACTAGAGAGACAATGTAATGGATTTCATACCTGAAAGCATGGAGGTTTGAAGTAAGTGTCACACATTTTCAATATCGGAAAGAAAGTAACTGTCAGCCCAAATTTATATATTCCATAATAATAACCTTCAGGAAGATGTTGCAATAATGACTTTCTCAATAGAAAGTAAACTTTGCTGCTAAAGGAAAGTTTTCCAACTGAAAGAAAATAATAAAGGAAGAGTACCACATACCACAAATGACAACAGAACAGAGTAAGAAAATACAAGTAAAACAAATGGACTCTTTTCTCATGTTTTAAAAATTGTTTGTTCTCTCTCTCTCTTCTCTCTCTCTCTCTCTCTCTCTCTCTCTCTCTCTCTCTCTCTCTCTCTCTCTCTCTCTCTGTGTGTGTGTGCATGTGTGTGTGCACGAGCGTGCACCCACAAGTAGAAGGGCTATTCATGTTCATGAATGGAAAAGGACAAAAGAGAATGTTGGGTGAGACTGGGTTCTGAACCTAGAGCAACCAGCAAACTCTGGCCATTCTCCTGTCTCTACAGCACTAGGGTTGCTGATATACAAGCCCATGCTGTATTTTTTCTATCTATCTACACTCAGGTTCTTTTTCTTTTTTCCTTTTAGATTGGTGGGTTGGTTGATTTTGTTTTGTCAAGACGGTTTGTGTGTGTGTGTGTGTGTGTGTGTGTGTGTGTGTGTGTGTGTGTGTGTGTGTGTGTTTTAGTCTTCACTGTCCTGGAACTAACTCTGTAGGCCAGGCTGGCCTTGAACTCAGAGATTCACCTGACCCTGCTTCCCAAGTGCTTGGATTAAAGGTGGGCACCACCACTGCCTGGCTACACTTGGGCTCTTTTTTTTATTAGAAATTTTCATTTATTTTACATACCAACCACAGTTTCCCCTCCTTCCTCTCTTCCCATTCACTCCTGCCATCTCCCATCCCCTCCCCCCACCTCGTGTTTAACCCCACCCAAACACTCTGTGCAGCAAGTGCTCTTATCTGATGAACCATCTTCCCCAGATCACAAATTATATTTGATTTGAAAGCAAATTTACATTGTATGATTTTGCTTTCAATATATACAGAGAAAATATTTAAGAGAATCAAAAAAGGGGAACAAGTTAAAGAGACCCAATGCAGCTTGGTTTTGTGTACTTCTCCAGATAGAGCAAATAGTTGACTCAAGTAGGCTGGGATAAATTGCATATGTACAAGCCAAAGAAACCACTGAGAGACACATACATAGAGGGGAAATACTGCAGGGAAATTAAAGTGAAGTTTTGAAAAAATATTCAAATAAGAAAAGGCAGAAAGGGGGAACCAGAAAAATGACAGATAAACAAATTCAGTTTGAAAAACAGCAGATGTAAGCCCCCAAAATGCCAATAATCATCTTATAAATGGTTTCAATACTTGATAACCTGGTTAAAATGCACTAATTCCTCAAAAGCACAAAACTACTATAACTCTACCAGTATGAGATGGATAGCCTGAAAATTTTCATATTACTAAAAACTGGAGTTATTAGTTAAGACTCCTTCAGAGGAAATCTTCTGGCCATATAGTTTCAATGGATAATTCTACCAAATTGTTTAAAGTAGAATTGACATCAATATGATACAATGATTTCCATAAAATTGTAGGCCAGTTTTATCCAGATACTAAAGCCAGGCAGACATTGTGAAAACTGCCAATTAGTAGCTCTTAAGAACTTACATATAATTATTTTTGCATTGTTTTGTTGTTCTTTGAAACAGGGTGTTTTCTTTTTTATTGAAAATAGATTCTTCTTTCATATGATACATCCAGACAAACAGACTGCATAGGATCTATAAAGGTTCCAAGGTAGGAAAGAGTTTGGCATTGTGAACATGAGCAAAGATCAATGCAGCTGGAGAGATGGCTCAGTGGTTAAGAGCACTGACTGTTCTTGCAAAGGACCTGAGTTCTGTTTCTGACACACAAACAGCAGCTCACAGTTGTCTGTAATGTTAGTTTTCGGAGATCCAACAACCTCTGTGGGTACCAAGCAAGCAATACACAGACATGCATGCAGACTTCTAAGAGACAACAACCAAACACGAGAAAAGAAGACACAATGAGATAAGGCAAAAGCCCTCACATTGAGGCTGTATTGCAGATTGTCCTGGAAATTACTATGTAGCCTAAACTGGCCTGGAACACAAGACCTTCCACATGCTGAGATTAACACATGCTCAGAACACATTTGTGCACAACCAGATCTATCGGAGATTTTTCTTTTCTTTCTTTCTCTTTTCAAGACAGGGTTTCTCTGTGTAACACTGACTGTCCTTGAACTCCCAAGAGATCCACCTGCCTCTGACTCTCAAGTGCTGGGATAAAAAAAATCACCCAATCAAGTTCAGCAAAATGTAAATGGATTTATATAACATGACCAAATTTGATTATGTGAGTCTGGTCCAATATTCAATCATCAGTCCATATAATATTAATAGACTAAAGAAGAAAACTGCATGGTGTTTCTGATCAGTTGATACAGAAAATAATTTTGACAACATTTAGCATCCTTGCATGATTAAAAAAAAACTTAGCAAACTAGGTATAAAGAGAATTTCCTCAACTTGATAAAGAACATTTGCATAAACCTACATGTAGACTCATTCTTTTTGGTTAAGTCCAAATATTTCCCTCTTAAGATCATGAATAAGAAAAGATGTTTGCACTTTTCAACTTTTCTCAACTTTTCACTCTTGGATGATAATCCAGCACCACTGGACCAGCCAGAATCTTATTCAACACAGTACACAGTCTCAGCCAATACAATGAGGATAGGAAGAGGAAAACCATACTTACTTGAAAGGAAAATATATACCTGTTTGCAGGTGACATTATATATGTAGAAATACTGTGAATGTATTAAACAGTAAATAAGTGAATTTAGCAAGTCTTCAAAATAAGATTCTCCCTCCCTCCCTCCTTCCCTCCCTCTCTCTCCCTCTGTTTCTCTGTCTCTCTGTCTCTCTCTCTGTGTCTCTGTCTCTGTCTCTGTCTCTGCTCTCTCTCTCTCTCTCTCTCTCTCTCTCTCTCTCTCTCTCTCTCTCTCTCTCTCTCTGTGTGTGTGTGTGTGTGTGTAATGTAAGTGCCTGATTGTAAACACATGTGGAGGCCAGAAGTTGATACCAGATGTTTACTTCTATCACTCTCTATTTGTTTGTTTTTATGTCTACGAGTGTTTTGCCTGTATGTATGCCTGTGTACCATTTCTGTGCCTACTACCTGCAGAAGTCAGAAGAGGGTTTCAGATTCTCTGGAACTGGAGTTATAGATGGTTGTGAGCTGCCTTGTGGGTGCTGGGAATTGAACCCATAATGTCCTGGAATAACAGTTTGTGTTCTTAACTGTAGAACTGTCTGTCTCTGCAGTCCCTCCACCTTGTATTTTAAGAAAGGGCATCTTAATGGATTGAGGCTCACTATCTCAACTAGGCTGGCTGGCCAGTGAGCTTCTAGGACCTTCAAGTTTCTCTGTCATAGTTCTTGGTTTACAGACATGTGCCATGTGCCCAGCTCTTACAAGGGTGCTGGGGATCACAAGTGTTTTAGTATCAAGCACTTTATCCATTGAACTATTTCCTCAGCCACAAGATCAGTAATATTTTTTAAAATTCTTATTTCTCAACATTAGAAATGATCATGGTAAAGTCAAATTTTAAAATTTGTATCATTTATAACTTAACATAAATTAACTAACTGTAACTCTAATCAATTGTCCTGAAATCTATAAATACCATCAACAGAAGCCAAGCGAGAGTTAAGGCAATAAAGATGTAACATGTTGGTCAATTCAAAGACTCAAAGTCAGCTTTGTGTGTTGGTGCTCACCTGTAATCCCAGCACTATAGAAATATAGACAGGGGCCTGGGATATCAAGACCATCCTGTGGTACACAGAGAAATCATATCTCAAAATAATAAACAAAAGATATTTATTTCATCCAAACTGATACCTAAGATCACAAAATTCTCATCAAATTCTATCAATATTTGTAGATACAGAGAAGTTTATGGAAAAGGAAAGAAACTAGAGGTTGGGGAGCTAGTTCAATTGCTAAAGTCCTTGCCTTGTAAACATGAAGACCTGAATTTGGTCCCAAAAACTCATGTAATCATGTTGGGTGTGGTGAGATGAGGTTTATAATTCCTGTGCTGAGGAAGCAGAGACAGATTAGAGTTCAGTGGTCAGTCAGTATAGCCTAATTGGTGAGCTCCAGGCCAACGAGAAACTAACGTTCAAAGGAAATAAACAGCATTTTTTTTTAAGATGACACCTGAAGATTTCCTCTGGCCTTTACATACACTTGTGCATGCACTTAAAACATCACAACAAAACCAAATTAAAGAGCTGAGGTCCAGAAATGCATTTCAAAGAGCCAGCCAAAAAACTGTCAAGGCTAAAAACAAAGCAAAACCAGTTCCTACTTAGGAAAATAAACATGCATGATGAAAAGGTTATCAGAATGAACAGTGCTTGTAACTAGATAGAAGGAACTTGCAAAGTTTTCAAAAAACCTCTCTCAAACCTGTATAGAAAGAGATAATCCATCCCTTGCCAGAATCATAAAAATGAACCAGCTCAAGTTGGATAACTCAGTTGTACTAGAGTGATTGTGTACCAAATTCTTCCAAAGTTTAATAAATTGAATGTTTTATACATAACAACAACAATAATAAAGGGGGACTGGAGAGATGGCTCAGAAGTTATAAATACTCGTGTTCTTGAAGAAGAGCTGGGTTCAGAACCTAGCACCCACATTGCAGCTTACAATGCTTGTAATTCCAATTCCAGGGGGATCTGACACCCACTCTGGCCTCAGGCACTGAGCACCAACAGAAAGCACACATATCCATGCAGGAAAAAACACTCATGCACACAAAACAATAAAATAAATCTTTTTTTTTAAGATGGGGAGGAGGAAAAGATGAAAACTCCGATAGCTAGTACATTTGGGGGGGGGAGAATAAAGTAGGAAGAATCATTCTAACTAATGTTAGATTCTGTATAGCTGCATTAAACTCTGTGTGGAACAGAAGGACACATTCCCAGTCAGTGGAACAGAAGAACCCAGAAAAAGATCTTGAGTGTATGACTACTTTTTTTTTTTATGTAGGTGAAGATTAAGAATGATCTTCTCAACAAATGATGCTGTAGCAGCTAGACATCCATAAGAAAAAACTGATCCTTCCCTTAAAATTTATGTACCATGCCAAAAAAAACTCAAAATGAACTACAGAATTAAAATCAAAATATAAAACTTTCAAAAGAAAATGTAGGAGACAGTCTATAGATCCCTAGGATTAGGTAGAGTTCTTAGGCATGAAAGGCAAAATTGATGCCAGGCTAGATAGCAAAATTAAATAATGTTTGGGAGATGGAGTCTTTTCCCGTGAGGACAGCAATGAATAAACCTGTTTCATTTATTCTCAGTCTGTTTCTTGCATTTTTGGTAGCAGGGTTAGGAGTGTAGATATCAGTGCAGACAGACTCCAGCAACAATACAACTGGCCTTTGGGAAAGTGCTTTAGCCACACCAGTCTGTGGTTTGTTTGTTTGTTTGTTTGTTTGTTTGTTTTTTATGTGTAGGGGTGTTTTGCTTGCATGTATGTGTGTGAACTGCTTTCATGCCTGGAACCAGCAGTGGTTGTTGGATCTCTTGAAACTAACGTTACAGACAACGTGAGCTGCTGTGTGGGTGTCAGAAACAGAACTCAGGTCCTCTGCAAGAACAGTCAGTGCTCTTAACCACTGAGCCATCTCTCCAGAAGCACTGATCTTTGCTCATGTTCACAATGCCAAACTCTTTCCTAACTTGGGACCTTTGTAGATGCCATGCAGTCTGTTTGAAATTATCATGGCTGGATCATTATCCATTAAGCTTCAACTTAAATTTCAGTTCCCTAGACAGGTCTTCCCAGATCCATCTAAATCTTATAGTTTTCATGGTCTTATCTGGAAGTCTGTGTTCTTCACTGTAAACCCAATACCTAGAAGTTGTGGGCATAGAGGAAGACACTTAACATTTATCTGCAGAATGGATAATATACAAAAAATCCTTATTGGGTTCTGATCATCTCTCACAGGCTCAGGAGAAATCACATGACTTTTAAAAGGCTTTGCAAGCCTGGCATGGTGGCTCACACCAGCATTCAAGAAACTGAGGCAGGAAGATGGCTGCCAGGGCAAGGTTAGCCAGGGTGTATAGGTTAAGGCTTCAGGGTTACAAAGTAA
This sequence comes from Cricetiscus sungorus, assembly GCA_030556225.1. NCBI lineage: Eukaryota > Metazoa > Chordata > Mammalia > Rodentia > Cricetidae > Cricetiscus > Cricetiscus sungorus. The sequence goes on along the minus strand of JANBXA010000609.1, from coordinate 20,388,368 downwards.
GACTCTGACTCAAAACAAACAAACAAACAAACAAACAAAGCCTTTGCAAACAAGGAATTAAAGAATGGATAAGAACAAGCTAGGTTGAAGATGTGTTAAAAGAGATCTGATTGTAGGAGGAAAAATTTATACATTTGAGGTACACAAGAGACATTCTAGGGCTCTGTTACTATTCAGTGGTAAATGACTTTCCAAGTTTGTGTGTGAGATCCCAAGTTTAGTCTTCAGCACTGCAATAAATAACTGTTTACTTTTCAAAACATCTTAGAACGAAAAGACAAAATTGACACTGAAAAAATACTTATAACCATATATCTGATGAAAAACTTGTATCTAAAATACATAAATATCTCTCAACATTAGTTAAAAAGTCTAATTAAAAATGGGCAAAACATCTGGACCAGCATTTCACCAAAAAGGAGAGGTATAGATAGCAAAAGGGACTTGAAACCATGTTCCACATCACCAGCCATCAGGAAAATGCAAATGGAATCTATAATGAGATGTCACTATGTACTCTTTAAAACAGCTGCAGCATGGTCACAGTATCAAGTGCTGGTGAGGAAACAAAGTAATTTGAGTCCATATATAACTGGTAGGAAAGTAAATGTGTACATCCACCCTAGAAAACAGTTTGGTGTATTTTCAGAAAATTGAAAGTACACTTGCCCATAATCCAACAATTACCTTCCTGGGCATTCACTTCTAAGAATTGAGCACCTCTATCTACAAAAACTTGTACATACTTCAATAGTTAAAGCAACATGAAGCAAAAAGAACAATCCTGGAAATAACACCAGACTTAATTTCAAGTTACACATCATTGTACACACACACACACACACACACACACACACACACACACACACACACAAACAAAAACCAACAAACAAAACCATGTAGAACAATATAATATTGGATCCAGAATAAGCCCACAGTGCCATCATTGTCTAATTTTTGTTTGTTTGTTTTATGAGGTAAGGTTTCTCTATGTAGCCTTGGCTGTCCTGGAACTCACTCTGTAGACCAGACTAGCCTCAAATTCATAGTGATCTTTTGCCTGTGCCTCCTGAGTGCTGGGATTAAATGTGTGTGTCGCTTCTGTCCAACAGTTACCTGATTTTTGATGGAGTAGAAAATACATTGGAGAAAAGAGAGAAAGCCTGTAAACCAAATGGTGCTGGGAAACTGAATATCTGCATGTAGAAGAATAAGATTTGATCTATACCCCTCAACCTGTACAAAAATAAATTTAAGATGCATCAAAGTCTTGACTTAGAGACCTGAAATTCTGGAACTGCTGGAGGAAAAAAGAAGAAGAAGAAGAAGAAGAAGAAGAAGAAGAAGAAGAAGAAGAAGAAGAAGAAGAAGAAGAAGAAGCACTTCAAGAAATTGCTATATGCGAGGACTTTCAGAAAAAAATTGACTCTAATAGCTTAGAAAATAAAATCAAGAACTAACAAATGGGGTTGCATGAAATTAGAAAGCTTCTGCACAACAAGGAAAGAATCCAGTCAAAAGAGAGTCCAGGAGGTGTGTCCAACCTTTCTGCATTGCAACATCATGTTCTCATCTAAAAACATCATGCTCAAGAACTGCATAATTAAGTTACAATAACAACTGCAAAATAAAGTCTCAGAAGAGTTTGAGTTTATGATGTTGTGTTAGGCTACATTCATAGCTATCCTCTGACACATGCACAGAATAGGGTGGGGGGACCTGTAGCTATACCCTGGACAGGGAATTAATATCTACAAAATATTAAAAATACAGATAACTATTAAGAAGGAACCAAGCAATCTAGTGAATAAATAGGCCAATGAAGTGAAGAGACAGAACTCAAAAGATGTACAAATGACTAAGAAGTATTTACGAAGGTGCTCAGTCTGCTTAACCATCAGAGCTAACCACCTCAAAGTGAGATTCCATCTCCACTAAGTCATTAAGGAATCAAGTAACAAACAAAGTGTGAAGAGGCTGAAGGATGCTGGTGGCAAAGTAAACTTGGAAGTCAGAGAAATGGAGGCTGGAGAGATGGCTCAGCCATTAAGAGCACTGACTGCACTTCCAGATGAACGGAGGTTCAATTGCCAGCACCCACATGGCAGCTCACAACTGTCTGTAACTCCAGTTTCAGGGGACCATAACCCTCACACAGACATACAACACAGGCAAAACAACAATGCACAAAAGTAAAAATAAATTAATCCTTTTTTTAAAAAAGAAAAAGAAATAAAAAAAAAAGGACATGATTGCTCCTAGGTATGGTGGAGGGAAAGGTTTACTGTAGATAAAGGGACAGCATAGGCAGAGGCAGGAACATCTGGGAGAATCTAGAGTGAACATGGCCAGACTGAGCTGGATCATGTGAAGAGAGGGGGCAGAAGAGAGAGGAGAGGAGAGGAGCTTCTGACCAAGAGAGGCAGCCTGGCTAAGAAACAGGCATAGCCAAGATAGCCAAGTTATACAGGGGCCAGAGGAGCTAGGGGGAGGGAAGCCCAGCCCAATATCTGAGCTGAAGAGTTCAGGATAGGGGGTGGGGTATGCCAATCAGGAGGCTCTGTAACCCAGTAGACTATGAGGTGCTGCTGGGAGAAGCTGGTGGCTACCATCTGCTTTGATGTGTACCTCAGCCATTTTTCCCGGGTTTGAGAACTAACAGTCAGTATGGAGGTTCTTCATAAATGTAAAAAGAAGGGTAGAGATGTATTAAACTCAGTTGGTTGAATGCTTGCCTATCATGAAGGAAAATTCTAGGTTCCAACCGTAAACAGCATAAAACTGAGAGAGGTAGTGCACACCACCTATAATCCCAGCACTAAGGAGATGGAGGCAGGAGGATCAGAAGTTTAAATTCATATTTTGCTGGAAGTTTTAGGCCATCCTGGACTATATATGAACCTGTCTCTTCCTTTTGGCTTAGCTGTACTACTCCCGGGTATACATGTGACCATACCAAAGAGATGCTTGCACATATTACTTAACTATAGCACTATTCACAATAGCCAACATATAGAATCAACCTCAGTGATACGAATCATCCTCAGATCGATGGATAAAGAAACTGCAGCACACACAAAATGATGTGAAGCAGCCATACAGAAGAATGGAATTGGGCTGAAGAGATGGCTCAGAAGTTAAGAGCACTGGTTGCTCCCCAAGAGGACCTGGGTTCAATTCCAAGAACCTACATGGCAGCTCACAACTGTCTATAACTCCAGTTCTAGAAGATCTGACACCTTCACACAGACATTCTTGAAAATAAAACCATTATAGAAATGGAGAACAAATTAGCATTTGCATGGAAAATGGTAGGGTGGGACAGGGTATATAACTACAACCTGTTGCCACTGCAATTTTTGTGTTGATACAATTATTCTGTCTTGGCTATGGTGGTATTTATAGAAATTTTTGAGTGATAACACTCATGCAGATCTCTGCATATGCATACACATAAAATAAGTGCTGTAAAAACTTGAAAGTAGAATATTAAGTCTTTAGATTGCACTAACATTAATTTCCTGGCATTGATGTTAATCTATTTGTAAGACATCCCCTTGGGGAAAAACAGGTGCACGATACACTGGACCTGAGTGTGTTGTTTTTGCAACTTCCTATGAGTCTATAATCATTCAAAGGGAAAAGTTAAGAAAAAGTTCTTATCACTGTTCCTTTGTGTGGTGCATTCACCATGTAACTTGGGATCCAGAAATAAGCCTGGCAGGAACACAGTGGAGTCTTGTCAATGACTAATCATTAAATGTTGCCAAGTCAGATCTCATTTCCTAACAACCCTTTGTGGAAAGTTGTCTCAGCCCAACCCATGGACCATACACTCTGCATCATTTTATTAAACATGTTATGTCCAAATCTTTATTACTTTTTGCTTAGTTGTTTTTTGAGACAGGTTCTCATGTATACCTAGCTGGCCTCAAACTAGTTATGGAGCCAAGGAAAACCTGAAACTCTTGCTTCTCCTTCCTCCCAAATGCTAGGATTACAGGTGGTCCACATGAAACTTTTTTTTTAAGGAATGCAAAGTACATCTTTACCATTTTGAAAATCTACCTGAAAAGTTGCTTTCCATTCAACTTCAATTTTTCTTTTTGTCAATGCTTTAGGTTGAGCCCAGGGCCTTATGCATGCTAAGTGTGTATTCCACTCCTGAGCCCCATAGCTAGAGCCTCAAGTTTAAACTTTTGATCAAATCACTAGTGAGACAAAGTGAGAGGAGGGGAGAGAAGGGCATCCTAGAAAAACTGTTGCAGTCTTCAGGGTATTGTGCAGGTGCCACTCTACCAAAGGTTCTTTCTTTCTGCACACTAGAAAGAAGCTCCTATCCTTCTGAATGTCACTGAGCCACAATAAGCATGCATAGATAGCTTCTACTGCTGACTTCTACCTGCATGAATTCAACAGTTCCCAAGCACATCCTAATCAACTATCAGCTAATTCCCTACTAGGGGCTGTGTTTAAAACATAAACTTGCTTAGGAATTCTTGGTGAGATGTTCCCCCAAATCTATTAAGCCCAACTTAGCTTAGATATAGATATTAGGAATTTAATTAGCTCCAGATTTTATTTTCTTCTAATTTTTATTTTATATGCCTAGGTATTTTGCCTCCATGTACCATAATGTAACATGTACTACACTTGTAAGCCAGAAGATGAGTCAGATCTCCTGGGCTGGAATTATGGACAGTTATGAGCTGCCCTATGGGCTCTGGGAGTCAAACCTGGGTGCCCTGAAAGAAAGCCAGTGTTCCTAACCACTGGGCAATCTCTCTAGCCCCTAGACTCCAATTTAAGAATATTACGGTGCTATGTTTGTACAGAGCAATGGAATATGAAATTTGGTGTATATTTCTAAATGAAACATTCAACTTATCAACAAGCTCAACTTATCAACTAATAGCCTCAGTGCCATCAAAGTAAGACTTCCTTCTATGTGAGTTGCAGTTTGTGTAGCCTGGACTGCATTCCTTTGGCCCTGCTGAGGCTCTACTCAGCAGAAAGACAGGCTTAGTGTTTTAATGGTACCATTTCCAACCTTTGAAGCTAGGAGTGGGAGGGGCAAGAATCAACTTCCTGCTGGTTTTAAAGTTTGAGAACAGAAGGCTCAACCAACTGAATTTGCTGCACCATCTTTCTCTGTAGTCTTCCTTCCTGTCCCTTTGAGGTCAGTTACGATCTGGACGCTCCCTCAGATTCCCCACTTATAACGTTTGACCTGCCTTCCTTTTACATTTTCTGATTTTGTCTGGAGAGTAGAGGTTATGTGCTGAAGGCTGACACTTCTTTATCTGTTCCTGTTCATTTACTCATGCCAGGTGAGGAACCATGGAGACGGAACACCCAAAGCTACTTAACAGATGCTCAAAGTGAGCACTGGCTCCCAACACTTGGGCTGAGAGCTGAGATTTCCAGGTATTCAGCAAGTACCATCCTCAAGGCTATGTTACTGCTTCCCAGCTTATTGTCACAGCCTTCCTCTAGGACCATTTCCAGAGCAAATGGGCTGGCAAGTGTGCTACTCTCCTTTTTAATGTACATGAATTCTGGTGGAGGCTTCTCTTAGCCACTCAACTGGGAACCACACTGTGAATGACACCAACATATGAGGCTTATCTGATAGCCCAGGTTAAGCTTTCTTAACCTTCCTGTTTGCACTTCAAATCAGTGAAATACTGAGCCAAGGAAAAAGGAAATGACTGATAATGTTGACAATAGAACCATTAAGTTGTTTTGTTGCTAGGACTTGCTTAGGGGCAATGGTAAGATAATTCTCAATATGCCAACACTGTGGGGGAGGCAGCATCTCTTCACTGTGGCTATGAAAGAAAGTATAATTAGAAATGGTTAGTGTGTGTGTGTGTGTGTGTGTGTGTGTGTGTGTGTGTATGTATGTAAATGGACTTCAAGCAGCAAAAATGTCAAACATAATTTCAAGCCTTCCAATCTGAAAAAGTGGCAGTGGCAAGTGCACTAGTTCACCACAGTCTCAGCCTTATTTAATTTGAAACAACTCTCAAGTCAAGAAAATGGGTTGAGTCAAAAATCAAAGCAGAAAACTATTGCCTGGGAAGTATATGTGGAGGTTGGAGGAAAAGCTAGGTAGCCCCAGAGAATAACTAAGAAGACCTTGGTCTGGGAGGAATTCAGAGTGAAACTTCAAACCACTTGATCACTCAAGTCCTGGCATTGACCAAGGCCAAAATTAAATGTCCATTATATCTCCTCCAATAGAATAGTATCAAATAATATTTTTAAACTTATTATAATCTCCACAACTAAGAATTCCTCAAATTTTTGTACTTACTTGAAAACAAATGAATGCAAACCAAAACAGTATTAATAAAACTGACATTGTTACATACAATTATGATTTAAAATTCTTATTGTATGTGTGCGTGCCCGCATCACACATGTGCAGAAAATAGGTGGCCAAGAAGGTCATCAGATCCTGTGGAATTGGAGTTGCAGTGGATTCAAGCTGCCTGGAGTGGGTATTGGGAACGGAATCTGGATCCTCTGCAATTTGGAGTCATCTTTCCAGGCACCAATCCTCATGTTTTTATATTTTTTTGCAAGCTGGGGACTGAACCCAGAGCCTCACACATGCTAAGCAAATGCTCTACAACTTAGCCAAATCCCCAACCACTATGCATCAGTTTTAAAACTAACAAAAAAATCCCAAAAATTCATAAAAGTGGGAAGCATCTGAGCTTGCTTGTTTGACATGTTTTCCCCTTTTGTTGAAAAGTTGGCATATGTGGTTACTTCTTTGAGTAAAGTTGCTCTCAACTGAAGCAAAGGAATGGAGCCAGTATTTTATAATATCTAGTCAGATGGGCCATCTGCAGATGTTGGCCAGCCACCACTAAGGATGAAAAGGCTTAAGAGGGAGTCGGGAAGTGACCAGAGTTTAGACCCATTTAGAGAGCCATTTGGTTCCCACATGGGTGTGAACTAAAATTCCTAGGGGGAAAAGCAGCACCTGTGTGTTAAGGGCTCTCTAGGGCTGATTAACTGAGCAGAACTTCAGTTGCCGAGGAGAGCCAGAATTTCACACAGCCAGAGGCAAATTACCATGTTATCTTTACTTTCCTTAATAGCTGTTCACTGCATACCTCTCTGTGGTGTTTGAACTCACATCCACACTGTGATCCTTAGGTGTTTTAGAGTGTACAAACAGACTATTAGCTTCCACCAACTCAATAGCTAAGAATGTTATCAGAGAGCTTTTGAGTTCTATAGCAGATTTCTCCTCTTTGTTGTAACCCTACCTACTCAATGTTTCCACCAATGTATCTTGAAATTGATATATTTTGTTGTAGTTCTGTTACTGTAAAAACTTCATAAAACTACTATCACACTGGTACTCAAAGTGAGCCTGAGTCTATGTTCTGGTGCCATGATTACACATATTTAGGTTCAAAATAAACTCTCTTGTATCCTTTGAGGCAAGTGCTATGTTTTGACATTGACAGACTTTGGCATCCAGTGTGATTAGATTTTATCCAAAAGCTAAATTTGTCTATTTTCCCATTGAGTTGAAGTTTTCCCTCAAGAATAGCCACTGCCTTAACAGTAGAAAAAAATTCCACTAAAAAGAATTATTCTATCTGTGACATTCCTGCTACACCACATAGCAATTGTAGAACCAATTTTAATGGATAATATTTAAACTTCATTTCTAAAATTTGCCTGTAATACAATTTCCATTGTGCCTATGTATGTCTAGATCGATGATTAAATGCACAAATGGCACTCGTGGTCAAAACCGAATAGAGCTTTTGTATTTCCTAGCCAAATAAACTCTCACTAGTTTTGCTTTTTAATTCTAATTTTATTAATATTTTTCATTTATTTTAAATACCAACCACAGTTTCTCCTCCCTCCTCTCTTCCTGTTCCCCTCCCCTACTCCCATCTACTCCCTCCCCATCCACTCTTTCTCTGTCCCCATTCAGGAAGGGGCAGGCCTCCCAAGGGCTTGAATAAAACCTGGCATATCAAGCTCTTCCCCATGCAAAAAAGGCTGGGCAAAGTAATCCAGCATGAGGAGCAGGTTCCTAAAAGCCAGGGACATGTCCTGATCTCACTGCCTTACTAAGTTACACAACTGTCACATGCAGGCTGGCTCCCTCGCTGTTGGTCCAGAGTCCATGTGCTCCTAGTAGCTTAGGTTAGCAGTCTCTGTGGGTTCCTTGTCATGATCTTGACCTCCCTGGCTCTTACAACCCCTCCCTACTTTCTTCAGGAGGACTCCCAGAGCTTGGAACAGTGCTTGGCTATGGATCTCTGCATCTCCTTCCATCAGTTACTGGATAAAGGCTCTATGATGACAATTAGGGTAGTCATCAATCTCAATATAGGCACCCTCTGCACTATTGCTAGGATTCTTAGCTGGGATCATTGTTGAGCCTCGGCAGTCTGTGGGCCCCGCCTCTGATGGGCGGGACGTGTAATCACTACGTCAGACCTTACCTGGCTGGGCGGAGACTGGGTTACGCAGCCCCCCTACCCAAGCTACCTGGCCGCAGAGACTGGGATACGCATGCACAAGCCCCCTTAAAAGCAAGCGCCCCACACCCCACTCTCTCTCTCTCCCCGCTTTCGGTTGGCCACCAGCTACCCCCTCTTTCCTCTCCCCTCTCTCAATAAACTCCACGTGGGCGCTCAATCTCGTGTTTGTGTTTCTTAGGCCATAGCAGCTGCAAAACAACAACATTGGTGCCTTTGTCCTTTGCAAGTGTATGTCTAACCTACTAAATTAAAACCAGTTAGAGTCAGGCTGGATGACTCTGAGTGTAACATCTCTCCACAGCCTCTCAGCTGGGATCCAGTTTTCCAGACAGGGATAAAGCCTTACCTAGCCACCTATATGCTTAAGGCAGGTAACTTAAGACAAATTTTGTATACTAAGGTATACTAAACAGACAGCCCTCAAATGCTCAGAGATCTAGAGAATATGGCATTTAACATGTTTCATTAAAAAGCTTTTATAACAGAGAGACAGGCCAGCTGCTGGCATCACCCATTTCCTCCAAGAAGATTGATGGACACTGAAGAAGCTCTACCCACAAAAGTGGCAACGGTAGCCACTGAGCAATCCTGCCTTTCATCTCAACTGCTGCAAAGGGCTCTAAGGACCGTGGACAAAAGGGCAGTGGAATCGACTTTCTCCACGTTGCTTGGGCCAACGGTAGGTAAGTCTTCCAAAAGCTCCTAATCCACAGGTCGTGTGCCATCAGCAGAAGGCAGATGTCCTTAAAGCCTCTAACCTCAACAACTGGAGGACCTTGGGGTGGCTGCCCATGCTGCCAGCTAGTGAGTCTCTGTTACTCTCTAATCATTCAGGTAGAATTTTATCCTTCTCAAGAACTCTGATGCTTTTGACGACTGGTAGTTTTGTCAGCTTAAAGGAGCAGCCACGGTTCCAACTATTTCAAAACATATTTCAGAAATGGATATTTTAAGGTTGCTACTGTTTATAGTCTTAACATTAATCAATAAAGTTTTAATGAGCTACTAATCCAATTCTGACAGAGTACTAAACACCATACTATGCCAGTATACGATCATAATTGTAACTATTAGCTCAAAATTAAGGTGCTTTTCATTGTGCTAAAAATCTGTCAGTTGTATTTGTTAATTCTTTCAGCCAAACCATTTCTAACATGAGTATGTTGCTAATGTGTCTTAACATTTATGTTTTCACAAACTCAAAGGATTCTTTAGGTTCCAGGGAGCTGAAATGGATCCATTCAAACAGGTCAGATTCACTCCAAATAAATATTATGCAACTTCTTCCTGGCCCCGGGACTCCCCTCCCTTGTCCTGGGACCCCCTTGGGAACTCCTCCCCCACCTTACATTTCTTAAGAAAAACCTAACCTTGTCCTCTGCTCTGCTAACATCTTGCCAGGTCTCAGAGAGACACCAGAGTTCCATACAGTCAGGACTGCGATGAAACAACCAGCTACCAGGACGTGGCAGCACCCCAGCTTTCTCAGATTCCCCAAAGGATGATCAACGCCCCAAGTCAGCAGGAAGCAGTCTTTTGAGAACTCAACGCCCTTATTCCCTGACCTGCCACGCCCAACCCCCATTTTTAATAACAACAAGAGGTGGGAATGTTAGAAACCTGCAGTCTCACCCTGTTGGGCCATGCCCAACCCCCACCTTTTTAATAGTAATAAGAGGTGGGAATGTTGTGTTTCTTAGGCCATAGCAGCTGCAAAACAACAACAATCATCCTTATGGATTTCTGGGAATTCCCTAGCAACAGGTTTCTCCCTCATCATGAAATACCTCCCCCCATCAAGAAGTCTCTTTCCTTGCTCTCCACTTCTGTCCTGGGGGGGGGGAGGATGGGAACTTGAGGAAGAGGGTTGGGCAGGCTAGGCCTATTAGTTTTTCTATATCTAAAACCTACTGTTTTTGGAAAACTTCCATTATCTCTTAATGTCCCAGTTTGTTTTTTTTTCTGTTAACTTGGCACAAGCTAAAGTCATCTGGGAATAAAAAGTTCAATTGAGAAAGTGCCCCCATTAAATTGCCTTCCCAGCACCTTGACACCCCAGGTATAAGGTAATATTTCACAGAAAAGGCTTCAAATCTATAAGTAAAAATAGGCCACCTCTGTGACTATTTTGGGAAGAGATTCTACAAGGCAGTCTTTACTGTTCTGTTCATCTCATGGGAAGAGATCTGTTGGCTCAGAATGCGGTCAGTGCTTAAGTTGAATTGTGGTGGTCCTTTTTCCTAGCTCCTTGCCCTCTGCACTTAAAGCAATTCACCACTGGCTGACATTCTACTTTATTCTCAGCCTCTAGCAGAATGGTCTTTAATATAAGCAAGGGCAGCTGCAGAAATACCAGGCTGGCTGTTGGCTTTATGCCTGCCCCTGGAAGGGGAAGGGAGCAGAGCTGAAGGCTTCTAATTCTCATGGAGATATCACTGAGCTCTGCAACTTTCCTTCAACTCAGACGGCTTCCTGTCCAGCTTCCAAGCAATTCTCCACTTCCCAGTGTTCTTGAACTTGGGCCAGAGCTGTTTCTTAGTGATTCTTAGTCTCTACTGTTCTTATTCTATACTGTACTCAAGCAGAGACACTGTTTTTCAGTGGGGTTAGTTCCTTCAGTTCCATTCAGAAGCATGAGGATGGGAAGCCAGAAGACATGACAGAGACTGAGCTTTGCTTGGGAGCCACCTCGTTAGACCAGAATGTCAGACACACATAGTAAGATCAGAGAGTATCTTTAGTTTCATTCCCTCTGGACTGCTCATGCTGGGAGCAAGCTAAGAAAAGTCATATTTAAAGAATTCTAAACAAGCTGCTTATGAGTGTTTTAAAAAAGAATCATTTCCAATCATTTATATTTGTATTTGTGAGAAAAAACCTCAGCCCAAACTAAAGCAAACTTTTAGAGGCTTCTCTGAATACTGCATTAAAAACTGCAAGGAGCTTGGAATGTGGTACAGTGATAGAGGGCTTACCTAGCTTGGGCAAGGCCCTGGATTCAATCCCCAGTACATGGGGAGGGGTGTAGAATGAGTATTCCAAAGTACCTATTTTGTGTACTTCGTTCCTTACTGAACACATGCTATCTCCTTCCTCATCTCAGCTCCATATTTTGGGGCAATAAAACAAGCTCACACTAGTTTTTAAACTAGTGCCTGTCAAATGTATAGAAATCATGGAAACATGTGGTAAGAAAGTTTGATAGCACATAGATGCTTCATGCAAATTCAAACAAATCCACTGCCATCTTAATGCATAAGTAAGACTAAACTGCATTTAATGTCTGAACTTCCCCCCCCACACACACACATTTAGTATTTTAGTAATCTTTCTATGGTATCTCCTTTCGTGTGGTTATATTTTATTGTAGAAATATATTACGACATATTTACCTAGTTCCTGATGACACACTGCAGATAGGACATTTACGTTGTTCTAAGTTTGTGTTGGGAACTTGCAGTCGCCTGACCCTGCTGGGCCACGCCCAACCCCCACCTTTTTAATACCAATAAGAGGTGGGAATGTTGGGAACCTGCAGTCTCCTGACTCTGCCCCTGACGATGGGCTGGACGCTCATGGCCATGTCATCACTACATCAGGCTTTACCTGGCTGTTAAAGCCTTTACCTGGCTGCTGGGGGGACCCAGTTATGCATGCGCAAGCCCCCCTTTTAAAGCAAGTGCGCCAAGCGCATCTCTCTCTCTCTCTCTCTCTCTCTCTCTCTCTCTCTCTCTCTCTCTCTCTCTCTCTCTCTCTCTGGGCCCCTTCTCTCCTTCTTTGACCCCCTCTCTCCTTCTCTCTCTCTCCCAGCTTACAGTTGGCTACCACCTACCCCACTTTCTCTCCCCTCTCTCAATAAACTCCACGTGGGTGCTGAGTCTCGTGTTTGTGTTTCTTAGGCAATAGCTGCAGCAAAAGAACAACAGTTTGCTTTTTGGTTTGTTTGCTGTTTTTCACTGTTTGATGACTGAGCCACACTCTCATCCAATAACCTCTTATACTTAATCAAGTACTAACCAAGAGACCTAGGCTTCCAAAAACCTGGATTTCTGTGTTCTAATGTAAAAAGTGACTTCATGTAAGTCAAGGGATGACTTTAGTATTTTGGCTTATACATAACTTTGCAGGGCTAGTTTCTTTCCTGTTGTCACTTACCAAACTTGAGGAGTATTAGCATTTCCTAAACAAACACCAAAACCGACTGTCAAAAGAGGGGTCTTGTCAAAGAAGATGGGCCCAGAAGGAACTTAGAGAAAGTCTGAATCAAAGATAACCACAAATCTCACTCACAAGGGGTACATTTTAGAAAACTGTCTGTGTACTATTGAAGCCCTACCTATAGGTGTGCAGACACAATCATAACACAAATATGCACACCACCATCACCATCTCAACCCATCATTAATGTCCTGGCCTCTGGCTCAAACATAGGACACAGCTGAATTTGCTATTGGTAGTCAGAACAGATAGTTCTAAATAGAAGCAGTGTTTTTAAAATGCCTGTTATTCATCAGTCTGTGTTTGAACCAAATGCGGACAATTCAGTGATAACTATCCATACTCTCACATAAAACTTTGGAGTTCCATCCACTGATTTAAGTAAAATGAGTTCCAAAAACGATGGTGGCTGGTCATTTCTTTTGTTTAGAATGATTTTTCTGGGAAAGTTTCCTAATTGTTAGGAGTTACACTTCAGGACACCTGCATCTGTCTCTAGTTTCTTTCAAAGGCAGCATATCCTATCAAGAACAAAGATCTAAAAATCTTAGGACCTTGTGGGAATAGTCTAGTGGTAGAACATATGTTCAGCATCCTTGAGGCTCTGGGTCTATCATCGGCATGTTTATATATGCATAAACACACACATACACACATATAGGGGCAGTATGGACAGTCTTGTGTGCTAGCTTGTTTATGCCAACTTGACACAAGCTAGAGTTATCTGAAAGGAGGTTAACCTCAATAGAGAAAGATGTCTCCATTAGCTCTGTCTGGAAGGCATTTTCTTAATTAGTGATTGATTCGGGAGGGCCCAGCTCACTGTGGGTGATGCCACTGCTGGGCTGGTGGTCCTGGGTTCTATAAGAAGGTGGGCTGAGCAAGCCATGTGGAGCAAGCCATGTGGAGCAAGCCAGTAAGTTCTTGCCTCCAGATTCCTGCCCTGTTTGAGTTCCTGTCCTGACTTCCTTCAGTGATGAACAGTAACGCTGAAGTATAAGCAAAGTAAACCATTTCCTTTCCAACTTGCTTTAGATCATGGTGTTTTGTTGCTGCAATAGGAACTCCAAGACATCTTGCATCCTACCAAAGGTAGAAGGCAAAGGGAGATGTGCTGACCAGTCTTTACAGAACGTTTGTGCAATGATGGACTCTTAGATGTGAAGCTAAGGACAATAAAACATCTGAAGACATATACAGGTGATGAACAACCCTGTGTGTAATTCCCCTCCCCATAATAACACCCTTTGTCTGCAAAAGACTTCATAGCTTCAAGTGCTTTCACATAAAACACTGTGGCAGAACCCTTAAGTCCCCATTCATGCCAGTGGCCTGACCCTAGGAATGAATCTTTGGTCCAAACAAAGTGGTTTGCAGTTTGGGCTGTACAGTAGAGCTTTGGAGCATTGAAAACTCAAATGCTTGGGTCTGGAGACCCCACCATAGACTAAATGGATCAGATCTCCTGGGCTTGGGGTGAAGATCAATAGTAGAGCACCTACTTATAACATGCGTTGTACCATGAGTTCTATCTCCAACACCAAGCTCCACCCCACAAACATCCCTGGGGGAGGGGACTCAGGCATGGGCATTTTTCTAAAAGCTACTCAGCTGGATGTATAGTAGTGATTCTCTCCTACCTATATGGTTTTCCTTTCTTAGGGTCCAATTACCTACTGTCAACCGCAGCCAAATTATAATAATAGAAAATTGCAGAAACCATTTATAAGCATAATTATGTTGCTCTGAGTAGCAGGATGGGCTGTCATACAATCTTACTCTGTTCTATTTGAGAAGAAAATCATTCTTTGTCTAGAATGTTAACATTGATCCACATTGTATACACAACCTGCCTCACGGCAATGCAGAAACAATGCACAGATAGAACTTTTATTACAATCCATTATTATAATAATCATTTGGTTCTATTATTGCTGTTAATCTTTTAATGTGCATAATTTATAAATTAAATTTTCTCATATGTATGCATGAATAGGGAAGATCATGGTACATATAAGGTGCAGTATTATCCAAGGGTTTTAGAAATATACTCACCAAAGAAGTCAACTATAATTTTCACCCAGGACTGAGAACTGCAGCTAAGAGCTACTCAAGATATTTTCATTCCCTCATGCCAATTCCAAGTGAGCTAGTTCTAGCCAGTGAAAAGTCGGTCAGTATGTCTAGAGTCTGGTGGGTTCTGAGAAAATGTTTTATAACCAGATTATCTTCCTCAGAGCCAGGAATACAAACATTTTTAATAAATCCACACATTGATATTAAGTGTTCAATGCAGAAAGAAGAGCTTAGTCACCAAAGGCTACAAGAGACTAAAACTTCTATATAGATGCCCCTTTCAGTCCTACAGAGAAGCCCCATCAGCCTTTCAAATAGCAGCAGCAGCATCAGCAGCAGCAGCATCTCCATCCATAGCGACTGTCACCCACACAGACTTGCACTCCTTAGAGGACAAAGTCTTTGTCCTTAGCACTCAGGAGGCAGAGGCAGGTAGATCACTGTGAGTTTGAGGCCAGTCTGATCTACTGAACAAGTTACAGGACACTCAGGGCTGTTACACACAGAAACCATGTCTAAAAAAAAGAAAACCAAACAAACAACAAAAACATAAAACACTTCAGCTTTTGCCTATGGGAGGAGTTTCCTGAGGTTTGTGAAGGTGAGTTATGGACCATTATATTCCATCTTTAAATATGGCATAATAGATGATAGGATGTTTTTGTTAAGATGTGATAGTCAAAAAAAAAAAAAAGATGTGAGGAGTCTAAAGCTTTGACTAGCTTTTGGAAACCTATTCCTCAGTTGCCTTGCTCAGCTTTAATACAAGGGAAGGTCCTTAGTTTTACTGCAACTTAAAATGCAATGCTTTGTTGATATCCATGGGAGGGCTTCCCCTTTCTGAACAAAAACAGGAGAAGTGGATTGAGGTGGGGGGCAGATGGGAGGTGGGGGGAAGAGAACTGGAGAAGAGGAGGGAGGAGAAACTGCGGTAGGGATGTAAAATAAATAAACTTATTCTTTTTAATGTAAGGAGTCTCCCTGGACCTTACCTTCCTTTACTCTAGAAATCAGGAAAGAACACGGACTTCCTAGCAATTATAGAAACTGATTTGATTACTGGGAGAAACAAATTCAGTTAGCCAGCTTCCTGAAACCCTAGGTCTATTAACCAAAAGAAAAAAAAAAATCCATCTTCATTAACATCTTCAACCTTAGTCCCTCCTTCTCTTCCCAGGGGAATACTGAATTACACTACAAAATAATGAATGGAAACTTAAGTCACTTCCGGCCTCCCTCCCTTTTCTTCCTCTTCTGGTTTGCTCTGTACAGAAGGCAGCAGGCACTCTTCCAATTCACAGTGTTTGGGGAAATGCATTCCCATGTCAACTGATTAGATTCCTATGGTTAGCAGCCTGCAGAAGAAGCTTTCCCTCTGCCCAGCGTAACACACCATCTGTTAATCCAGCACTGGACACATATAGAGACCATTACAGGCCACTTTGGTAAACCGCTTCATAGAGAATGAACAAAAAAGGAGAGGTTTACTTGACAAATTGTTAAGTGACAATCTAAGATCCTATCTATCGAAACGGCAGAATGGAGTTGGGGAAAGCCCAGCCCAGCTTTCTTAGAGCACTAGAGGAAGCTGACCAAGCAGCTTTTGTGACCTGACACAAACGGGATATGGTCAGATATCCTGCAAACAGCAGTCAGCCTCTAGAGAGAGTGGAAAGGAGAGGAGGGAGAGACAGGAAGGGAGAAGGGCATACACACGCCAGGGAAAAGAAATGCCAGTTTTACTTGTTTAAAATAGAGCTGGAGATATACAAATGCGCATAAACTGTTCCAAGAGCTGCCCACCAGTGCTTGCATGCTGAGTACTCAACAAGAAAGACCTGTATCCCCAGAAGAGAGGCGAAACATCAGTGAAGGATAAGTAGGGGCAGAAGCCACTCTTTTCCGTGACACCTTGGTTTTGGTTGTGCTTTCTGCCTCTGGCAGCAGACACCATGGCAATAGGCTGCCCCACAGGACGAACAGAACCATCAGTCTCGAAGTGTTCTCTAAGTCCTATTGCTCCACTCTTCACAGCGGTTCCCAGGCTCGAGTTGCATTAGGATGCTTTACGCCTTCACTACTCTCTTTGAGCTCTGATGCCTTACAAAGGGGTATGGGAGAGCAGAGCTTTGGCTGCTGCTTCAGCTGTACTTCCACATCTCTTGGTTCTGCGTCTTGCTCTGAGAAGGGAGGTGACTTCAATTTTATCATGCCCCGACTTTCCTGGACGTTTTCTGGAAGCATGCGATTCAGATCAACATTGTCCCCTCTAGCCATCCTCCAAATCCCTCTTCCCCCTCCCGTTGTTTCTTGACCGCCCCCCTCCAAACACCATTCCTTATAGCCTGCCCTATCTAGAGCCACCTTACCTGGGTCAGCCCCAGGGCAGGGATCGCGATCAGAATCTTACGTGGCCCAGTTGGCCTTGGTCTCCAAGGGTGCCTCCTCTTCCCTGGCGGTCTCCACATCGCCTTCGTCTCTGCTGCGAGGGTAGGCCAGCAGTCGCATGGCGGGGGCACAGGCGGTCTCCACCTGGCGCACCTGCTCTTGGCTCAGACGCTCTCGCCAGGCGTACACAGCCTCTCGGGCGTCGCGTGCAGACAAGTGGAAGGGCCTATCGGTGCCATAGGCCGAGCCGCGGGTCATGTTGAAGGCGAAGGTATCTAGCGCGGCGAGCGTCCTCAGCCCAGAGAAGCGCAGCAGGCGGCGCAGCTGAGCTTGAGGCTGCCACACCAAGTCCTCGTAGCGCAGCCTCAGGTAGCGACGCCGGAGCCAGGTGGGCGCACCGCGCGCGAAGAGCAGGTCGCGCAGCCAGGCCTCACAGATCACTTCGAGGGCGCTGGTTAAGAAGAAATCGGCTCGTGGCGCGGACGGCAGCGCTCTGGCCTGGCCTCCGGGACGGGCACCCACGCCGTGCGCCAGAAGCACCCGATGGAAGCGGTCACCCCTCTGGCGCGTGCGCAGCACCTGGATGCTCTCACGCAGCAGCCCGTGCCTCGACTTGAGGCGTGAGTTGTGCACCGCCCGCGGGTCACGGAAGAGCTGCACCACCTTCAGGTTGAGGCCCGGGTCGCGCAGCAGGGGCACCAGCACGCCCAGGTCGAGCAGCCGCACGTCCTTGATGACCACCACCGGGTACTTGCGGCACTCGGCCTCCAGGGCGCGGAGGGGCACGGGCGGGCAGCTACTTTCGCAGGCTTTGTCCTCGACGAGGCCCACGTCGGAGCGAGCACGGGGCGCGGCAGAACACAGCGGCTTCGAGCAGATGACCTTGTTGGTCCGCCAGCGGAAGAGCATGGCCGTGGTGAGGTTGGCCGAGTCCGGTGCTCGTGCCTCGGGGTCCCCGGGCTGCGCGTAGAGCCGCAGCACGGAGAAGTCACATCGGAAGAGGGAGCGCAGCATGTCTCTTAGCGCGCCTTGCAGGCTCTCGGCGTCGCCCGGATACAGTGCCTGCCACAGATGCCACATAGGCTCGTACAAGTAGAAAACGTCCGGGTGCTGGTTGAAGAGTTCGCCCAGGAAGGATGAGCCGGTACGCCAGGTGGCATGCACATAGATGTGTTGCTTCTCCTGGGCCGCTGCCTCACTGACGGTGCTGAGGTTGCCTGGGGACCCAGGGGATCGACCCGCATCCCCTTCAACCCGAGACCGCACCTCCGTGTCCTGCTCGCGCTCTCCAGCCGCTGCCGCCTCCAGGCTCCACACGCCCAAGCTCCGCTGCAGGCCGGGGCAGTGCCTGACGCCCTTGTCCTGCTCACTGCCACTGTCCAGTACAGAGGGGACGAGCAGCAGCAGAAGCGTGTACAGCACCAGGAGCAGCGTGAACTTGCAGTACTCTCGGCGCCGCCGCCGCCGGCCCTTCATAGTTCACCGAGCCCCCCTCCCCCCCACCTCTCCCAGGGCAGAGCAGGCGCCTGGCGGTTCTCTCCTATGCCTCCGAAATCCCAGTCCGCGACTCTGGCCTCTCCGGGTCACTCTGTGCTGGGTGGAGCGGAGCGGCCAGGCGATTCATCCACTAGAGGAAACTTGGGAGGCGGCCTTGCAGGCTCACTCTGCTGGCCTCGGCCTCTTGAGAGCGCTCATTGGCGGGTTCAGCAGCTGTCCGACCGCCCACAATACCCTCAGCTCCTCCCCGCCCTCTTACCCTCAGGGGTTTGCTCACTGCCTCAGCAGATCTGGACCAGGCTGCCACAGGTCAGGGTCACCCTCTGGAATGCATTCCACCTCTCCCCAACTCCTTCAAAACCAAGTTAATTTTTCTTTAACCAGCTGACTTTAGGCGAGGGAGGGTCACGTATATAGAGAAAGTACCCAGTGACTGGACATGAGTCCCACCCAGAGAATGCCACCGATTTTTTGTTTGTTTTGATTTTTTTTTTGTTTGTCTGTTTTGTGTCGTCTGCCTTGTCATCCTGGTCCTAGGCAAATGATCACTCTTTATAATCTATGCTCAGAGTCCTCATCAGCCTGGTAGTGGATGTTGCGACGTTCTGGATAGAGCAGTGACGATAAAAGATACCCACAAACAACCTATGTGGTAATTGATGGGGACGGGAGACATAGAAAATTTAATGGGTAAGATCTAATAGCCCTTGTGAAATTCTAAGTGTTCCATTCTGCACATTTTACAAACATTTGATTTACTCATTTGTTCTATGGTTGATTTCCAGTGCCGATTATCCTACGGTTCCAACCCTTAGAGATTGACACTACAGTTTAACCCACATGTACAGAGGATATTTGCAGAACCAGAGTGGCAAAATGGTGACTATCCCCAAGAAATGGGTGTTTAAAAGAACAAATACAGACGTGTACCAAATGACAGATGAAAAGGTAATTGAAAATCCAAGAGGTAGGTTAGGCTTAAAATTACTAAAATTTTAAAGAGAGCTGGAAATATTGTTTTCTTCTGTTTCAACTGGGTGGAGAACAGGGAAAGAAGAGCTCTCTCACACCCACCTTGATAAGGTGTGGAAAGGTTAACAAAAGACAAAGCAACTTTATTCATCTCCACTAAGAGGAGGTGTTCAGATTGGGGAAATAAGAACACCTGTAAGGATCTTTTCTCTTTGTCTTCACCAAAGCTTCCCCAATTTGTCAAACAACTGACTCAAGGATTGCATTCTCCCCACAATTCTCTTACTTTCTAGCCTCTTGTATATATTCTTTATTTCTGAATCACCTTGTCCAAACACTCCCCTTACTTTGTTCTCAAATCTTTATGTTCATCTAAAAGACTCTGGGCCATTCATTTTCTCTTTCTCTTTTTGAGTTTTAAAACATGCTCGCACATTCATATGGAAGTTAGAGAGCAACCCAAGGGAGCTAGCTTTCTTCTCCCACCTTGTGGATCCTGAGGACTGGGGATTGCATTCTGGTTGTTAGGACCAGCTCAGGGCAGATGCCCTCACTGAATCATCTCACTAGTTCTGACCCATCATTTTAATGACACTTGTATCAATAAACTAAATTTCTTGCTAGCAAAGTCACTTTCCTCCCAAACCTGATTTTAGCTTTCTCTGAACCCGCAGACATAATTGAAAAAAAAAGTTTCCATAAAGAATATATTGGCAGCAAGAGAAATTTCCCACCATCAACCACAGATAGTCTCTGGAATCCCATATTCATTATGTCAAATTCAAAATTCAGACCAAATTCTCTACTCTTAACACCCACAGCTTAACACGGAGCCAAACTCCTGGAATCTAGTTGCAGACAGGGAGGAGGAGTGATGAGCAAAGGGGTAAGGCCAGGCTGTAGAAACAAGGGGGAGCTCATGGACCCCAGACTGACAGCTGGGAAACGAGTATAGGACCAACCCAGATTCCCTGAATGTGATGTTAGTTAGAAGGACTGGGAAGTCTACAGGGCCTCTAGTAGTGGACCAGTATTTATCACTAATGTAGTAATGGACTTTGGGAGTCCATTCCACATAGAGAGATACTCTCTCAGCCTAGACACATGGAGGAGGGCCTAGGCCCTGCTGCAAATGATATGACAAACTTTGAAGACTCCTCATGGAAGGCCTCACTCACTCTCCTTGGGGAGCAGAAAGGAGATGGGGTGTGGGTTGGTGGGGGTGACAGGGGAGAACAGGAGGGTGAGGGAACTGGAATTGACAGGTAAAACAAGCTTATTTCAAATTTAAATAAAAATGTCAAAAAAGGATAATAGTAAGCATATTCAAACATAATTTTAAAAAGTCAAGTTAAATGTTACTCCCTTCTCTGCTTCCAAAGGTATAATAAAAAGTCACCTATAAAAAACAAAACAAAACAAATTCTTTGCTGTTCTCCAAGCAGGGGGACCCCTATACCCCTTTCCCAACAGTGTCCTTACTTCCTATTTTTTTTGTCAAACCATATTGAACCTCTTCATTTTTCACCAGTAACACATTTATGCATTCTTGTGTTAATCCCCTCTGTAGCAAGGATATTCTTTTGCAACATAAAATTCATAGCTTCCAGTATGGTTTTAGTTTTCACTTTTCCTTTTTAAGCAAACAATATGTCTCTGGGCTCACTTGGGGAGAAGGATATGGATGAAAAGAATGTAAATAACTCTTGTGTTTCTTTCCAAAAACCTCAAGCCCAGTAGTGGAGACATTAAAAATGTAATTATTCCACAGCAACTGGGAGATGGAAGAGGGCCTGGGGTCATGCTCAGTTGATAGACAGCTTGTCTCCTATGCATGGCACCCTGGGTTCCTCCACACAGAGACTGGGGAGAAGAGATCAAAGGGAGAAGGAAGTATTACTGGATTAGGAGATTTACAGAAGATACAGATAACAGGCGCTAAATAAGGAGTGGAAAGGACCATGCTCAAGCTACTACCCCTTTTGAGTACAATGCCTACCAACCAAACTGCTAGTAAAGACAAAGATGTAGTTGGGTATCCTCTTGACCTGTTCAAGGCCTAGTTCCAAACACCTTGCCAAAGCAAGAGCCTTGACTGAAAAACCCTCAACTGCTTTGGCAGGTGTTTTAGAATGAATGGGACTCCTTAATTACATTGTGGCTTTATCACAGTCTGGCCTGGTCAGTATAGACAACAAAGATGATATCCATGAGAAGTGGGATGGATTTAGAGATGATCTGGAAGCCTCCTCACTGAGGAATAGTTCTCATAGCATAGGAAGCAGTTGTGCAAGCTGTTAAGGATTCAGGCATTATGCTGGCCTTCCCCCGGTCACCTGGCAGAATGCACTCAGGCAGTTCGCTGGTCAGCCCAGGGTTCCATGAGTACTAGTCTGCAGACAGGTGTAAAGGACCCCTTTAGAAGACAGACCCCCATCCACGTACACTCTTTTTGCTCTTTGCTCTCTCTCTTTGCTCTTTTTGCTCTGCTCTTCTCCTCACCTCTCTCCTCTCTTCTCTTCTGTTCCTGGTGTCTCTATATCTCTTTTCCCTTCCCCCTCACTCCCCTTTCTAAATAAACTTCTTCACTTAAGCTCTGCCTTCCTGGAGTGTTATTTCCTCTGCCTTGGTCACCCTAACCTGCTATGGAACCTGCTATGATCTCCTATGTGGATCTCCTTACCATGAGACCCCCACTTGGGACCAACCCTTTCTCCAGCTTTATCCTATAACTGTAACAAAAGAACATCATTTTGGTGCACATGACTCGGCAGGTTTTCCTGGCATTTGCTTCTGTCCAAGGCAGCCTGAGACAAACTGGAACCCTGTAACCTTCAACTCATTCACTTTTCCAGTTAAGGATCTCTGGATTCTTCCATTCACCACTACCATGTCTGGTAAGCCACCTCTTGTTCTTTACCTCTGCCATGTTTCCATAACTTAGGACTTGTATCTACTATGGTCTTTCCAACTTTTGGTCCAGTCAAAATCCCAGTACTGGGTGACCACATGTCTCTCAGGCTGGCCCCTGGCCCCTGATTTGAATCTTCTCTACCTTTCATGGAAGCTGGGTGCTGCCATACCAAAGCATGTGTCTATTTATTGGCATCCTATATTCTACCAGTGCTCCATAGTTGGAAATGTGGTCTTTGCCCTTTTTCATTTGTCTGTTTCCCTCCTCTTCCCTGAATGCTAAAAGTCTTGCCCACTATGCAGCATCCTGCGACCTCCCACAAGCCTGTCTCAGGGCAGGAACCTCCCTCTACCTAAAAATGTTCTTTTCCGCTAGGCATCTTATGCTCCAGTTCATATGTCTCACTCTCTTGTTTGTCCTGTCTCTGCTGCCCTTCTGCTTTGTTTCTTCTCTGTGCAGATGCCAGTGGCTCACAGTGGGCTGGGCTGAGGCAGCATCTGCTTAAGATGCTCTGAAAGTTTTTCATTTTTCCCCACGAATGAGGTTTTCGTTTTTTGTGCCCTAGCACCACTCATGCTGACTGGTGCATTTGTTTCTCACACCCATGAGGGGTCTCTCGGGTTTTATACCCTAGCACTGTCCATAGACTGGTACATTCATTTCTCAGACCTATGGTAGTCTTTTTGGATATCGTGCCCCTTGGACTTTGGCGTCCTGTTAGTTTCACAAATCTTTCTCACTCGTGGAGAGAAAAAAGCCAACAAAATCATATCTCAAATCTTTATGACTTCTGCAAGGGGTTGGGAACGTTTTTTTAATGGCAGCCGCCATCTTAACCATGTGGCCTAGCCTTACCCCACATTGTTTTTCCCCTCTGCTGTACCAGCCACCTAGGCATGTGCCTATGTGGTCGTTACCTTGGGACCCTCATGCATGACACCCCCCTTCTCCAGCTTTATCCTATAACTGTAACAAACAGACAACACAAGCTACCAACAAAGAAAAGCAATCAGCAGTCCGACCCAGCTGCAACACCTAAGAACCACAGAGACCAGCAAGGCAAGATACTCAAAAAGAGCAATAGTAGTTGCATTTATATCCTGGGACATTCTGCTTCAAGATAGTCACCTCTAAAAAACAAACCAAAACATCAACAAACCAAATATTAAGGGGGGATAAAGAGAAGGAGGTAATTCTGAAAGGGATTACAGAGGAGGAGAGTGAGTGGTGAGTATGATGAAGATACGTTGTATAAAATTCTCAAAGAATTAATAAAATATTATACGGTAAAAATATGAGATTCCAGCTAGTAAAGCAGACAAGCTAACTGTAGATCTTCAACTCTCCCTTCATTCCTCTAAGTGCAGTCCACCAGTCTCATTCCCAGCTCTGTACCTGACCAAATACTGCTACTTCTCCTCACTCTCACTCTGCTTTACTCCCTCCTGCAAAACCCTTCAGCACTTCCCACTCCTAGCCAATCCCCATTCTTACGCATCAGTTTTAAATATCAAGAAACACATTTTACCTGGAAACTACAGTGGCTCCACCTATCAGGATCTGTCTTAGTCACTGTTCTATTGGTGTGAAGAGATGCCATGACCAAGGCAACTCTTAGGAAAGAAAGCATCTAACTGGGGCTTGATTACAGTTTCAAAGGTTTAGTCCATTATTACCATGGCAGCAAGCAGGCAGGCACAAGAACAGTAGCTAACAGCTAGCTACATTCTGATCTATAGACAGAGAGCATCACTGGGCCCAGGTTGAGCTTTTAAAATCCTCAAAACCCACCCCCAGTGATCTACTTCCTCCAACAAGTACACATATCCTAATCTTTCTAATTGCTTCAAAAAGTTCCACCCCCTGGTGACTAAACATTCAAATATATGAGCCCATGGGAGCCATTATTCGAACCACCACAGGATCACAGAATTTCCTGCCAATCAACACAGACAACACAATCTTCTTAGAACCAGAGAGGGCAACAGAAACCAAGGAACCTGCCCAACAAACACAAGACCAG
Organism: Cricetiscus sungorus; assembly: GCA_030556225.1. Classification (NCBI taxonomy): domain Eukaryota; kingdom Metazoa; phylum Chordata; class Mammalia; order Rodentia; family Cricetidae; genus Cricetiscus; species Cricetiscus sungorus. Next base: position 20,363,752 of record JANBXA010000609.1, on the reverse strand, counting down.
ATGGGCCTTATAAGCAAGCTGGTATAGCCATTTTAATATCTGACAAAATAGACTGCAAACCAAAATAATCAGAAGAGATAAGGAAGGACAATACATACTGGTTAAAGGAAAACTCCAAAAGGACATTACAATTCTTAATATCTATGCACAAACACGCATGCACCCAAGTTCATAAAAAATTAAAAATACTACTACAGCTTAATCACTTATTGACCCTCATACACTGATAGTGGTAGACTTCAATGCCCTGCTCTCATGAGTAGACAGGCCATCCACATAAAAAGTAAACAGAGAAAAGCTGGAGATAACTGATATTTACAGAACATTTCACTCCAATACAACATAATATAACTTCTCATCACCTCTTGGAACTTTTTCCAAAATTGACTTCAAATTACCTCACAAAGTAGAAACAGAAGGAACACTGCCAAATTTGTTTTATGACACCACAGTTATCCTGATACCAAAACCACATAACAGCCCTAAATAGAGATTTACAGACCAATAATTGAACACAGATGCAAAAATTCTCAATAAAATAACTGAATCAAAAAACACATCAAAACCACCATCCACCATGTTCTAGTAGGCTTCAACTCAGAGATTCATGGATATTCAACATAAGTAAATCAATAAATGTAATCTGTCATATAAACAACCTGAGGGACAAAAACTGCTTGACCATCTCCTTAGATTCAGAAGGCCTTTGACAAAATCTAATATACCCTTCCATGTTAGTCTTGGAGAGATTATGAACACAAGGAACAAAACATAATAAAGGCCTATAGCCAACATTGACTTAAACGGGGAAAGAGAAAGCATTTTCATTAAAATTAGGAACAAGACTATCCCCTCTTTCTGTACCTATCTAATATAGTACTTGAAGTCACACAAGACAACTGAAAGAGACCAAGGGGATACAAATTGGAAAGGAAGAAGTCAAAGTGTTGCTATTTGCAGATGATATGATAGAATATATAAGTGACCATAAAAATTCCACAGGGAAAATTCTGATAAACAGTTGATAAACAGTTTTAGCAAAGTAGCTGGATACAACAGTAACTCACAAAAATCAGCAGTGCTCCTATATACAAAAGACAAAAAAACAAAACAAAACAAAACAAAAACTGGGAAAGACATCAGGAAAACAACACCTTTCACAATAGCCTCAAATAATAGAAAGTATTTTGAGATAACTTGAAGCAAGTGAAAAGCTTGTATGACAAAACTTTAAGACACTGAAAAAAATAAAGAAGATATAAGAAGTTGGAAAGATCTCTCATGCTCATGGATTGATAGGATTAATACAGTGAAAATGGACATCCCACCAAAAGCCATGTACAGATTCAATGCAATTCCCACCAATATTTGAACCAAATTCTTTACAGATTTTGAAAGGACAATTTTCAGCTTCATATGGAAACACAAGAAAACCAGGATAGTTAAAACAATTCTGAATAAAAGAACTGCAGAAGGTGTTGCCATCCCCAATTTCAAGTTGTATTACAGAACTATAGTAATAAACACAGGATGGTATTTGCATAAAACAGATGTTAATTAATGGAATCAAATATAAGACCCAAACATAAACCCACATACCTATGTACACCTAAATTTTGATAAAGAAGCCAGAAACACACACTGGAAAAAAAAGACATTATATTTTTAACCAATGACGCTGGTCAAACTTGATGGCTGAATGTAAAAGAATGTAAATAGATCCACATTTCTCACCCTGCCCAATACTCAATTCCAAATGGATCAAGGACATCAACATAAAACCAGATACAGCGAACCTGATAAAAGATGCAGTGGGGAACACATAGCCTTGAACACATTGGCACAGGAGACAACTTTCTGAACAGTGATAGCACAGGCACTAAGAAGAACAATTAATAGATGGGACCTTGTGAAAATGAAAAACTTGTGTAAGGTAAGGGACACTGTCATTCAGACATAGCAGCAGCACACAGAAAGGAAAAAGACTTGTCAATTGCACATCTTATAGAGGAATAATATCCAAAATGTACAAACAACAACAACAACAACAACAACAAAAACCCATAGATATCATGAAAACAAATGACCCAATTAAAAATGGGGTGGAGATCTAAACAGAGAATCCCATCCTCCAAGAAAAAGAAACTCAAATGCCCCATATATCGGAGAAAAACTTAAAATTTCAACATTGTAGCCATTAGGAAAATGCAAATAAAAATTACTTAGAGTTGAATAGCTAAGATCAATAAAATAAGTGATAGCTTATTCTGTCAAATATGTAGAATAAGAGGAGTAATCATACATTGCTATTGGGAGTTTAAACTTGTACAGCTACTATGAAAATCAGTGTGGCATTTCCTCAGAAGGATGGGAATCGATCTACCTCAAGATCCACTAAGTCACTCTTGAGTGTATAACCAAAGGACACTTCAATCTTGCCACAGACATACTAGCTCAACCATATTCATTGCTGCTCTATTTGCAATAGCCAGAAATTTAAAACAATCTAGGTGTCCCACAACAGAAGAATGGATAAAGAAACTGTGGTACATTTAATGAGGAAGTGTTATTCAGCCATTAAAAAAAACAGCAACAATAAAATTTCTCAGGTAGGTGGATGGGACTAGAAAAAAAAGCACCCTGAAGGAGATATTTTAATCTTACAAAAAGAAATATTTTGTATATTCCCTCATATGTGGATGTTAGCTGTTAAGCCAATGAAATCCAAACTATAATCCATAGAACCAAACATATTAGGTATAGAGTAATGGACTGGCGGGGGGAGGGGGTCAGATAGATCTCCCTAGAAGTGAGAAATAGAATGGATATTTGTGGTTGGGGGTTGGGGCTGGAACTGGAGGATCAAGTTGGCAAAGAGAGGAAGGAGGGAATGCAGGGAAAGACAGCTACCATTAAGGACCTTTAAAGGGTAGTATGGAAACAATACAGTAGAGTCTTCCTAAAATATATGCATGTATGAAGACAATTTAATGGAAAATGCTAAATAATAGGGCAACAGAACCCCAATTGGTTATACTTTGTCACCAAATGAAGCTTCCAGTCCTGGGATTGTGTTGCATTTAATTGAGTTACTGGCTAAAGGGATCCCATGGGAACCCCTAAACAATCCAGTATATTTCCAAGAATATAGTTTGCTCTCTACAAACTGATGGCATGGTTCAGTTGCTGAAGAGAAACCTATACAACTCATTGAACATAAAGAAGTAGAGCTTCACCTCTATCTTCTAACGTCTTTGGTATGGGAAGGTACTTTAGATGTTGCCAATAAAAAAAGAAATGTAAATACCAAGCCAGTCACACACCCTTTGGTTTACAATGGTGTCCTTCCTGCAAGATATGCTAAGGCAATGATGGCACAAAGCTGGTAGGAGTAACCAATCAATATCTGATTTGATTTAAGGCTCACTCCATAAGATGGAATCCAAACCAAACATTGCTTGGATGACCCAGAACCTGAGACTAGATATCCCAGGAAGCTAGGGTAAATTATTACTGTTCTAAAAAATGTAGCGATAAAATGGCTCCTAACCACATTCTGCTATACTCATAGACCAGTGCCTTGCTCAGTCATCATAAGAGAGGTTTCCTCCTGCAAAAATGGGAACAAATACAGAGACCTACAGCCAGACAATATGCAGAGTGAGAGACCTTGGAACACTCATCCCTAAAGGGTATGTCTCTATCAAATCCTTCCCCTCAGGGATCTGGGAATTCTGTGAAAAAGGAGGCAGAAACAGTGTAAGAATCAGAAAGGGTGGAGGATACATACATACATACATACATACATACATACATACATACATACATATTATATGTACATAAATACATACATACATATTCATAGACACACACACACACACACACACACACACACACACACACATATATATATGTATATTGGATTGGTGTGAGTTTTTGAAACCTCAAAGCCCCACTCCCAGTGATCCAGTGATACATCTCCTTCAACAACAACAACAAATCAGGAGAAGTTAGTAACTTTAGAGTCAAAGATAGAAGAAAGAGGTATGGAATCTCCCTCTTAGACTAAGGAAAACAACTGAGGTCAGGCATGTGTCAGGGGTCCCTGCATTAAGGCCCAGAAAGGCTGTTGTGTGAAGGTGTGAAGTTGAAGCCTGGATTACCTTGGAGAGCCCAAGATGTTGGAGATGCCAGAGCCATGGGATACCTGCTGAGGAAAGCTCGTAACAGGGAGTAGAACCAGCCCAAGAGAAAGAAGTATGTTGCAAGTCAACAAAGCTGAAAAGAATTGGGTATCTGCATCTCTATGTTTGATGTCAAAGCACTGTTCAGAGTTTGGAGTTTGCCCAGCTGGTTTACAGTCTGGCTTCAGTCCAGTATTTCCCCACTATGTTCCCTTATCTCCCTTTTGGAACAGTAAAGTATATCCTGTGTGATTATATGCTGGAAGTATGTAGTTTGCTTTTTCATTTTGGTTTTACTTTTAAGAGATTTTGTGAGTCTCAGAAAAGACCTTGAACTTTGGTCTTTTAAACAGTACTGATACTGTGATAGACTATGGAGACTTTTGAAGTTAGACTAAATACACTTTGTATTATGTTACAGCTACAAGTCTGTGGGAAGATAGGGAGTGGAATGTGTGGTTTGTATAGGTATGGTCCCCATAAACTCATGTGTTTGAATGATTGGCTCATATAGAGTATCACTATTTATTGTAGTAGGCGTGGTCTTGTTGGAGGAAGTGTGTCACTGTGGGTGGGCTTTGAGGTTTCATATGCTCAAGATATGCAAGTGTGCCACATGGTCTCCTGTTGCCTGCAGATCAAGATGTAGAACTCTCAGCTCCTGCTCCACGTGTACTGTATGCTGACATGTTTCCTGCCGTGATGACCTCTGAACTTTAAGCCAGCCCTAATTAAATATCTTCCTTTATGAGAATGGTAGTAGTCTTGGTGTCTTTTCACAGCAATAGAACCCCTATCTAAAACAGATAAATTGGGTCTTTGTTTTACTTTTGGCAAGTGGTACTGCCAATGTGCGTACTTTTATGGCATGAATGGTACTTTTTATCATGGAATCAGTGCTAAGGTCGAGCCTGTTACAGTAGGTTCTCCTCCAATATTCATGACTTCACTAGCACTGAGTAATCGGTGAAGTTTCCAGTACAAGGCATGTTTTCTCTCTTGTTAAAAGAGTCTTAAGTCAATTAGAGAGCTGTTGGTTACTGTCAATGTATGAGTGCCACTGTTGCACCCATAGGGTTATTGTGAATGTTGGTCATCAATATGGTTTGTATGCATTGTAGCTTGGTAGGACTACTGCTTTCCTCACTCCTTTGGAAGCTTGTATGGTGCGTTCTAGTAACATGAAAGCTAATCTTCAGAGAGGGGGCATTTCAGTTGTTCCAGCTCAGAGGCCTCTGGGCTCTGTTTCTGAAGTCCATGGCATCTTTAGTAATAGGACTTACCTTCTACCTCTGAGGGGAAACCAAGAGTAACAAAGATGTATATTTATTACATGTATTATAGGGATTCTTAGGTAAATAGCTAATAGTAGATTTCATATGGCCTTTTGAGACATCCTTGTTGTTATTTTACTTTCTTCCCTTCTTTTTTACCTTCCTTCTCATTCCTAAAGAGCTCCCCTTTCCATTTCCCCTACCTCCATTCATATGCTGACAATGGTCCTGTTTTCATCCCATGCTTCTGCAGTTATTCATGGATGTGTACTCACTCACATCTGAAGATTTATAACTAGGAGCTTCTTAGAGAGAACATGTGACATTGTTCTTTGTGGGTCTGGGCCACCACACTCAATAAGATCTTCTCTAGTTCTTCCATTTTTCTGCATAGTTCTTGATTCATTCTTCTTTACAGCTCAATAGTGTTCCGTAGTGTATATGCACTGTATTTTCATTATCCATTCACTGGTTGGAGGACATTTCGGTTGATTCTGTTTCCTAGCTAATATGAATAGAGCAGTAGTGAACATGGTTGAGCAAGTACTTGTGGAGTAGGATGCTGTCTCTTTTGGGTATAACAGGGTCATGTGGTAGATTTCTAGCTTTTTGAGAATTTTCCATACATATACTTTTGAGAATTCCATACATATACTTTTTTGAGAATTTTCCATACACTATACTTTTATAGGGATTTTGGAGGCTTCACATCCCATGTCATATATAAACCTTTGTCTCTTCTTAGTGGCCTCATGTAAGTAGCAAAAGACTTTATAATGGTTGAAACACTCATTTTTTCTGCATGTGTAAGGAACTGTAAAGCACTAATCAAGATGCCACCATATTCCCACCTAAGTGTTATAATTCAAAGCAACTGGTCTTTGTGCAGAATGTAGAATGTTACAGTGCAGAGTCCATTTATTAACAAAGATCAATGCCAAAATTTGGCAGATGGTATCAAATCATCTCATCCATCCACCTTTGCTTCATTCACATCAAAACTGTTTTGCTCATATGAAGTTTTCATCTCCTCCAGAACTTGCTTGAGTCCATCTTTCTTACTTGAAGGCTGGCAGCTGCCCTTGTATTTATTTATTTATTTATTTATTTATTTGCTTTGTTTTGTTTAGTTTAGTTTTGTTTTGCTGAACATAATGAGCATGCCCAGGTCCGTTGTCCTGCCAACTGCCAGGTGTCATGCCAAAAAGTCACTAGGCCTCCAGCTATATCGCACCTATTGTTCAATTTTCAATTTCCATAGTGCCAGCTCCAATAATATTTCTTATATTTTTAGTTGTGAGCCTAGCCTTAACAGCTGAGCCATCTCTCCAGCCCTCCCCTAATATTTCTTAAAGGTCTCTGTCACTAATGTCCCCCCCAAGACACTATGTTCATGAACTCACACTGTGTCTTGTCTCTACTTTGCATGATCCATTGTCTCACTTTTTTGTTTGAGACAATGTCTTACTAAGTAGCCTAGGCTGGTTTTCAACTTGTAACAATCTTCCTGCCTCAGTTTCCCGAGGTTACAGATATGGGCCACCACAGAACATCCATCATTTCTTCTTTTAAAAAATATTTTAGATTTATCTATTGTATTTTATGTGTACAAATGTTCTGTCTGTCTCTCTGTATCTGCACTATGTATATATGACTGGTGCTCAAAGAGATCCAAAGAAGGCATCAATCAGATCCTCTGGAATTGGAATTCCTAGTTACACGAATGCTCACAGCCATCTGTGAATTGAATGTAGCTCCTCTGTATGAGCAGTGAGTGCTCGAAACCACTGAGGCATCTCTCCAGATCCCATCTATCTTCTCTTAAGTAATCTCTCTGCTTCCATCTTCAGCCTCTACACTTGCATACAATGGCTTTTAAGTCAACAAGATGATGGCATAGCTTTATAGTGCTGTCCTTATTTCTTAGTGCCTCTTGTAAGGATTATGACAATGGTGTGCCCCTACTGAGTCACTTCACATCATTTTTCCCTCATACCTTTCGACTCTTGGCATGTGGTGTAGTCAGAGTATTGCGGCTTCCATAAAAAAAAATGCAAGATGGTTTGATGCCTTTAGATCTGAGTTCACATAATTGACTCTGCCTGAAATACTTTCTGCTCATATCTCTATCAGTCTGTACTATACCACATAGATTTAAAAGTAAACACATGAAATCACTTTAATATAACTAATGATTCATTTTATGTATGAGTGTTTTGTATAAATGCATGTTTGTGTATTACATGCATGCCTGGTGCCTGTGGAGGTCAGAAGACCACATCAGATCCTTTGGGATTGGAGTTACAGACAGTTTTAAGATGACACGTGGGTGCTGGGAATCCAATCCCATTCTTCTGTAAGAGCAAGAAGTACTCTTAACTGCTGAGCCACAATATATCTTAATAAAAGTAATGTGTGTGGGCTGGAATTATGGCTCAGTGGGGTAAGAGAGTTCATAATTCAGCATTCATGTTAAAGAACAGAAGCAAAAGGCTGGAGGGATGGCTCAAAGGATAAGAGCACTGGCTACTCGTCCAAAGGATCCAGTTTCAATTCCCTACATCCACATGACAGCCCACACCAATCTGTGACTCCAGTTCCAGGGAATTCTTCACTCTCTTCTGACCTCTGCAGGTACCAGGCATGTACATGGTAAACACACATACATGAAGATAAAACACTTATTCACACAAAATAAAGTGAAAACTCTTTTAAAGTGCTAGGCATGGTCCTATATGTACCTATAACATCAAAACCATGGGGAGGTAGAGACCAGAGGCTTGGTAAAGCTTGCTGACTGCTAACCTAGCTCAAGGTTCAGAGAGAGAGACCCTGTCTAAAATGTGTAAGTTGGAAAGTGACAGAGCAGGACACCAGATGTCCTCCCCTGCTCCACATGTATACATTCACCATACTCTCACACACAGACACATAAATTATGTTTAGTCTCAAAACATTTTATGACATTGTACATATTGGTAACCTCAGTGCATAGTTTTTCTTTGTTTCAGTCAATATTTTTCTCCTTTTCATATTAGTGAAATACTTTCCAGTTTTTGTATGGTTTTGTTTTGCTTTGCTTTTTGGTATTTCTCTCATTTCTTTTTGGTATGGCTGATCTGCCAGCATTACCTTTGCCCTCTGTACCCTAGTGTTGCTTGAACACAAGGACTGTGATATTGTAATAATTGATTTGATAACTATGATGGTTAGTAAGAGACTAGCTGGCAGATAGGGCAGACACTATGAATACACTAGATGAATGATGATTTATATCTAGGGCATGACAAAGCAGGAAGACCGAAGATTTAATCATAGTACTTGGACCATAATACAATCTAGGAGTCATGAATTATTTATTTATGAAAATTTCTAGTCAATGTTTTTGGACAGTGGTTGAATATGTGTAAGTGAAAACTTACATGGGGGTGGTGTAGTATAATTCTAAAGTAGTAATGCAGGGGACAAAGAAGAGTTGGGAAACTTTGCTGAAGAAAGTAGTAGTGATAAGAAAACAGAGGGATCAATTATTGAAAGATAGGTTTGCCCATTTTTACATGTCCTTGTTATTCTATTTTTGTCAGTAAGTAGGCAGATGTGTGTGATAAGATTCTAAATGAGACATTAGCTGACAAAAAATACCCTTTGGAAACCAGTATAGAAGTTGTAATTTTCTCCTGCTTTTTTATAATTATTCATATATATATATATATATGTATATATGAGTATATAACATATATATATAGTTACTTTTCAATCAATGCTATTTTGTAAATGATTTCAAGATATTGATAAAGGAGAAAGAAAATAAAAACAATTTCTGTTTTAGATACTTAGATACACTTGAACAATTTCTTCATGTCTTATAAAACATCCCCATCTGCTGGGTGAAGCAAAGATGTGCAATTCAACTTGATTGTGTGGAAGGATATTTTAAGTCACTGTGATGATCTAGACTCTAGACCCTAGAGGGCAGAACTCTTGTTTTGTAGCAAGACAATCACAACAGCTTAGCTGCTGATGAGTAAAAATAATCACACAGAAAAAACACAGTACTCAATATTCTGCTTTGTTTGAGGCATGCTTTCTTTAATGGACATTTTAGATAGAATGACTTTCAGAACATTTTAGGAATAAGCTTTCCTGGGGTTACTCATTCTCTCTTTCCACTTAGCAATTAATTTGGGAGAATTATGAAATAAAATCAGCTACCTTCCAATTGAGACTTCTAGAATGGATTAGTGATAAGCTTAACAAATTCCCTCTTCAAAAAGCCATGCGAGGACCAGGGATGCAGTGCCGCCTGTGTAAACACAATGATCCGAGTTTGATCTCCAGAATCCGTAGTTTAAAAAAGCTGGGCATGGTGGTGTGAAGTTATAACCACAGCACTGGGGAGATAGAAATAAACAGATTGCTGAGGCTCACTGGTCATCTGGCCTAGTCTACTTGGTGTGTTCCAGGCCAGTGATAGACTTTGTCTAAAGAGAGGGAGAGGGAGAGGGAGAGGGAGAGGGAGAGGGAGAGGGAGAGGGAGAGGGAGAGGGAGAGGGAGAGGGAGAGGGAGAGGGAGAGGGAGAGGGAGAGGGAGAGGGAGAGGGGGAGGGAGAGGGAGAGGGAGAGGGAGGAAGAGTGCCTGTAGTTTCTGAGGAACAACACCTAGGGTATCATCTGGATGACATATGCACGCACATGCACACATATATGTACATATGCATTCATATAATAAGACCAATAAGATAGCAAAACAAAAAATCTAATCACTTCGGGGCTCTGGAAATTGACTAAGAGAGGAAAGAAAGTGACAGAAAGAAGCCAGTTGTCAACACAGAACTTTTAAGCCTGATCCACTATACTCAGAAAGGTTCTTCTTCACTCAGGCAACACTGACCCATATTTTAGTGTCACATCTGGAGAATTACCATCTTCTGACAGACTTTCTTTTTTGGAGTCTTTCTCCATAAATACAGTATCTTGAGTCTTGGGTATGGAGAGGGCAAAATATACTATGATGAAATTTATCATTTTAGCCTTCTTAAAAAGATTTATTTGTTTATTATGTATACAGGGTTCTGCCTGCATCATGTCTGCAGGCCAGAAGAGGACACCAAAACTCATTTATAGATGGCTGTGAGACACCATGTGGTTGCTGGGAGTCAAACTCAGGACTTCTGGAAGAGCCATCTTTCCAGACCTACTTTAGCCTTTTACATATATCGTTAATCAGCATTAAACATGATGACATTGTTAGTAAACCATCATATCTATTTCCCAAACTTGGGATCTAGCAGACCTTCCCCATCAGTACTGAATGTAATTACTAGTTTTAATTGTCAACTTGGCACACTATAGACTCTCCTAAGATAAGGTTCTCTGAAAATGTCTATGAAGGATTATCTTAATTATGTTAATTAGTTCGTGAGGACCTGTTCATAGTGGGCAGCATCATGCCTTGGATCCTGTCTTGTATACAATTGGAAAAGGTGGGGCTGGAGAAATTGCTCAGTGTCTGCCCTTCCAGACAAACCAAGCTGACTTCTTAGCACCCACATGGCAACTAACAAACTAGCTATAATTCTAGTTCCAGAGAATCCAATGTCCTCTTCAGTCCTCTGTAGGCACATGGTACATAGACATACATGCATACACATCTATATCTTTAAAAAAAGAGTAGAGGGTCTGGAGAGATGCCTCAGTGGCTAAGAGTATTGGCTGTTCTTCCAGAAGACGCTGTTCAATTCCTAGCACCCACATGACAGCTTACAACTTTCTGTAACTCCAGTTCCAGATCTGACATTTTCACACAAATGCACATAAAATAAAGTTAAATAAATTATTAAAGAAAAAGAGTGGAGGAAGTGAGTCAAGTATTAGAATATGTGCATTAATTCATATTGTTTGCTGACTGTAGCTGTAAAATGACTTACCTGCTGGAATTGAATTAAAATAAGCCTTTTCTCTTCTAAGTAGCTTTAAAAAATAATATCTCCCTCCCCTTCCCTGTGTGTGTGTGTGTGTGTGTGTGTGTGTGTGTGTGTAGAGACAAACATGCTACCATAGTGTCCAAGTGAAGTTCAGAATACAAATTGTAGAGTTGGTTCTCTACTTTCTTCCACTGTGTGGGTACTGGGGATTGAATTTACATCTTCAGGATTGACCTCAGGCATCTGAACCATCTTGGTGGCCCCTAGATTGCATTTTCAGGGTATTTTATCATGATGACAGAATTAAAACTAAAACACTGTGACTTATAGGCACCTGCAGCCATGCTTGACTTTTTATGTAGATGTTGAGGATTTGAACGCAGCTCCTCAAGTTCAAAAAGCAAGTGCTCCTACCCACTAAGCCATCTACTCTGCTCCCCATTGTGGAATTCGTTAAGCAGATTTTGTTTTAGTTGGTTCTCCTCCTTCAATATCTCCCCCATCTTCCTGTATCCCAACTCACATCCTTCACCACTAGTCTCCTTTCCATTTTCATGCCACACGTGCCAATTGGGGTCATTTTTGTCACAGGTAATGCATGTTATTCTTCCATTACTGGGTTTCAAGGAATATGGATTCTTTAGGGCTTTTTCTTCTAACTTTTGCTAATGCAGATATTTCCTTATATGTACTTATGTGCATGAAAATATTTCTTTTTTAAGTTCTCAAAATATTTTTATGATAATATTTTATTTAAATTTGAAACAAGCTTGTTTTACATGTCAATCCCAGTTCCCTCACCCTCCCCTCCTTCTCTGTCCCCTTTCTACTCCCCAGGGAGGGTGAGGCCTTCCATGGGGGATCTTCAAAGTCTATCATATCATTTGGAAGAGCCTAGGCCCTCACCCTGTGTGTCTAGGCTGAGGGAGTATCCATCAGTGTGGAATGGAATACTGATCCACTACCAGAAGCCCCATAGACTGCCCAGTTCTCCTAACTAACCCCCATGTTCAGGGGGTCTGTGTGGGTGCCATGCTGGTTTCCCAGATATCAGTCTGGGGTTCATTAGCTCCTCCTTGTTCAGGTCAGCTGTTTCTGTGGGTTTATGTAGCCTGGTCTTGACCCCTTTGCTCATTACTTCTCCCTGTCTGCAACTGGATTCCAGGAGTTTGGCTTAGTGTTTAGCTGTGGGTGTCTGCTTCTGCATGCAAATATTTCAATAGGCAAATCATTTAAATGTAGCTGCTGATTAAAGCAAAACAACAGCAGTAAAAATTTTTGAGACTGGGTCTCACTATGTCATCCCAGCTAGTCTGGAAATTTGTATGTAAAACAACTCACAGAGATCCACCAGCCTCTACCTCCTAAATGCTGGGAATAAAGGCATGGAATTAAAGGTATTACCATGCCCAAATGAAGAAAAACATTTTGGGTGTTGAAATAGCTCAGTAGCTAATAGCACTTGCTAATCTTGCAGAGGAACAGAGCTCAGTTCCTAGCCCCCAAGTCAGGTAGCTCACAACTACATGTAATTACACCTGCAGGGGATCTGTCACTCTCTTCTGGCCTCCATGACAGCCACATAATACACACAAATAAAACTAAATGTAAAAGAAAAATTATATTAGGTTAATTGACTTATGGTGCCTTAAGCACCTTTTTTTTAAAGTGTTCCTACTCCAATATTTTTATAATCAGTAGTGTCTCTTAGCTATCTTTTGGATGTTTATAAATCTTTTGTATAAGAGACAGTGTCATTACTTACTTAACATGTTATACTGGCTAGTTTTATGCCATTTTGATACAAGCTAGAGTCATTGGAGAGGAGGGAATTTCAGTTGAAAAAAATGCCTTCATAAACTCTGGCTGTTGGCAAGCCTGTAGACCATTTTCTTAATTAGTGATTGGTGGAGGAGGGCGCACTCCATGGTGGGTGGGGCCACTCTTGGGCTGGTGATCCTGGATTCTATAAGAAAGCAGGCTGACCAAAGCCATGGAATCAAGCCAGTAAGCAGCTCCCCTCCATGGACTTTGGATCAGCTCCTGACTCCAGGCTCCACACTTGAGTTCCTCCAATGATGGACTATGATCTGGAAGTGTAGGCCAAACAAACCTTCCCCTCCTCAATTTGTTTTGGCCATGGTTTTTCATTACAGCAATTGCAACCCTAACCAGGACACATGTGTTTAAATTTTAGAAATATTTGTGATATTTTTGTGTAGGTTACTACTACTTCAGTTGGCAGAATCTTCTGTCGATTCTGCTGGTTGCCCATTTCTTTTCTTTATTTTTTTTGTAATTTATTTTTTAATTTACATATCGATTCCAGTTACCTCTTCCTCCCTCCTTCCCATGTCCCCTGACCACTCTCCCATCTCATTACCCCCTACTCCACAGGGAGGGTGAGGCCTTCCAGGAGGAGTCATCTAAATCTGTCAAGTCATTTGGAGTAGGAACTAGGCCCTCCCACCTACTTCTAGGCTAAGGGAGTAACCCTCCATGGGGAATGTGCTCCCAAAGTCCTTTTGTGCACCAGGGATACATCCTCGTTCCACTGTCCAAGGTCCCTTAGACTGCCTAGGCCTTCTAACTGAGACCCACATTCAGGGTGTCTGAGTCAGTCCAATGCTGGATTCCAAGCCATCAGTCTGGGGAGTCCATGAGCTCCCCCTTGTTCAGGTCAGCTGAAAGGCTTCTTAAAGGACTAGAGTAAAATTCTAGAAAGACCATTGCCTTGTTAAAAGAGGCATTTGCATTGTAGATTTTGATGATCCTTTCCCAATTATTCCACCATAAAGTGCTATAAACAGTGTTTCTTTACCTTCTTGACTGTACTAAGTATTATTTTACAGGTTTAAGGGTCTGGAGGATGGCACATAGTTTGATATTATACATTTATTACTCTTCAGTTATATATTAGATTGTGGTCTTTTTGTTAATGATTTGATAGAATTTTAGTGAAAATGAAAGACCCCCACTCAAGTGTAGCGTGCTGTAGCATTGTTGTTTTCCGCCAGCCGGCCCGCAGCTGGTCTGGCGTGCCAGCCCCAAATAACATTCAGAGACTCTGTATTTGATACAATCCCGTTGGCCAATTACCATTATTGTTTATGGGCTGCTCTTCCAGAGGTCTTGGGTTCAATTCCCATAACTTTAGTTTCATGAATTTAAGTGTTCCGTTCTAGTGTGCAGATGTATATGCAGACAAAACACCCATATATGTAATTAAATATTTTCTTAAGTATGAAACTTTAAACTTGTTATGGTTTAGATGGTACGTGTCCTTCTCAAATGCCCCTGTGCTAAAGACTTGACCTTACATGGCAGATTCAGTCATTTCCCAATGATTGGATCAAAAGGCCCATGGAATTCAAAACTTGCTGTCTAATTGGGGGCTGTTGAGACTTTAAGAGACAGACACTGTTTGGAAGAAGTAACTCTTTGAGGGAATGACTTTAAAGGATGGCTCTTGCCCCTGCCCTATACTCTTTGAACTCTCAGCTTGCTGACAGCTATGAGGTAAGCAGTTCTGCTGTACCATGTTCTTCAGTAATGATGTACTACTTTGCCACAGACCCAATGTAATGGAGCCACCAACCAAGGATTAAAACATCTGAAATTGTGAACCTAAACAAAGCTTCCCAGCATTGAATTATTTCTCTCAGGTATTTGTCACAGCAACATAAAGCCAAATAGCATGGATAATTATTAATTTTATGATTACCTTATATGAGTGTTTTACCTTATATGAGTCCAATCCATCTACAGTGTCTTTTTCTAAAAAAGTTAAGAATGCAGGGCTAGACAGATGGCTCAGTAGTTAAGAGCATTGGCTGATCTTCCAGAGGTCCTGGATTCAATTCCCAACACCACATAGCAGCTCACAGTTGACTACAGTCCCAGGGGGATCTGCCACCCTCTTCTGGCTTCCGCATGCACCAGGCACACAGGTGGTGCCCAGCCAAGCTGAAGGCAAAACATCTATATACGTAAAAATAAATTTAAAAAAATATCTAGAGTGGGAGAGATGACCAGATTTGGTATGTTTTTCTCCCTCCATAAGTGCTACCTGCATTTTTCTAATGTCTTCTGTTCTGCAGCAATTTTAAGATGGTCCAGCTTTGTAATGTTATGAGAAGTACACATTCAATAGTATACAGTTTGAGATCTGAATTTGGATTTTGTCCTGTGATGGGAGATGTTATTCTGTATATATGTTTCTCATACTGGTTAATAAAGCCCTGCTGGCCAATAGAAAACTAGATAGGCGGGACTAGGAGACTAGAAGGAGGAAAGAGGAAGTAGTAGTTGGAGTCGAGATGTAGCCCAGGAAGGAAGGAAGACGCCTGCCGTGGCTCTTGGATAAGACGACCACGTGGAAATACTTAGATAAGTAGAAATGGGTTAATAATTAAGGCAGAGCTAGCCCATAAACAATAATGGTAACTGGCCAACAGGATTGTATCAAATACAGAGTCTCTGAGTGTTACTTGGGGCTGGCGGGCTGGTGGAAACATACACGTTACAGATGGCGCCCAACGTGGCTATAAGAACTTTCACTTAAAACGAATAAGAGCTTAAGAAGTGTTTTAGAAACAAAGGAACTGAGACTAGCAAGACTTCTTGGTAGCAGCATTTTCTCGGTTGGATTTGTTTTGCTGTAGACAGAGAGTTGCACGGCTCCTTTAAGGGAGGTTTCCAAAATTAGCATAAGCGGCAAAAAAGCCGCCTTGCTTTTAAAAAGCTCTGCTAACAATTCATTGGTGTGTACGAGAGCTGCAATGAAGGTCTACACTGTGTTTTAAAAAATACGCTGGCTTGGGAGAGAAAAAGAAACAGGATACAATGGTTTAAAAAAGAAAAAAGAAAGTAAAATGGATGGATGTAATGGCACACGCCATTAATCCCAGCACTCAGCAGACAGAGGCAAGCAGATCTCTGTGATTTCAAAGTTAACCTGGTATGCAATGAATTCCAGGACAGATAAAAGTTACACAGAGAAACCCTGTCTCAAAATATGTAAAAATAGAAGTAGAATAAATAGAGTAATAAAAAAGCCACATAAAGATGGAAAACACAGAGAGATTTTGGCTATTATATGCGCTTCTGCTGTCTTTAAATTATTTGATTGCTGAGAAAATAACTACTGATAAAAGAAATGCTGCTGGATTAATTCAATTTATATATTTTAAAAATGCTTTGACTCCAAAATTTAAGCCTAAGGACAAGTTACTGGGGAAAAGGATTTCTATTTTTGTTTCCACAGAAAATGAAAAGCTGTGGATTCTTTCTAGACTTATGTGGTTTGATCAAGCCAGACCCCCTGAAACAATGCCCCAGATGATCCAACATTCAAAGCAGTTGAGACAAAGCCTTGCAGACTACAGCCAAGATTTCTGCGTCTTCTTTGGACTCCCATGACATCGCCCTCTACCAGCAGGAAGTAGTTTGGAAAGAATGACGCCCAAATTCCCAAATATTGTTTATAAATGTTTGTTTTCACTTAAATGGGCTTGGTTATAAATGGTTAATGACCACAAGCAATCTTTTAAAAGATAAAAAGCAAATTATGGTATAGATATGAATACTTTGCTTTGGAATGGATTTTCTTTTATTGATACAATTTAAGGTCAATTTTGTGATATGTATATTTCTCCTCTTGTTTAGGTATTGTGTTTATATAGCTCATTTAGAAATGTAATGTATAATTTAGTACAGATTAGAGAGTTACCTATGATAGTTAAAACTTATAGTTAAGTTAGTTAGGATTTCTAGATATATAGAGATGTATTTGAGATGGATAGACATTCTTCAAACCTTTCAAAGACCTACAGAATATGGCATTTAAAATGGTTTAGGGTTTTTCTTGACAGTAACACCACCTACAGAAAAAAGGAAGATGGACATCGAAGAAAAACATTATGAAGTTTGCTTCTAATATGGCAAGACTAGCCATTTGGGCAAAGTACTGCTCTTCTGGACTGTTTGACTTTATGTTGTAGAAACTGGACATGCAGGACCCACAAAAAGGTGACTGCTGATGCAAGATGGACATTGCTACAGGATTCCTGCTTCATGGAAGAGGCTGCCAGACAGCCAGACAGTCTACAGGACACAGAGAAGTTTCCTGCCTTGTTGAGGAGTCTGGACACACACTAGGGCCTATGGGCTGAAGATGGAACATTACAGAAGAACTTTGTGTGACTGACCAGGCAATGAATTGTCTCTGTCATTTCTAGAGTTTATATATTATCCTTCTGTGGTCTTTGAAGGAGTTGAAGACAGATAGTTATGGTTACAGTTTTCCTTAGTTAGGATTAAAGATAAGTTACATATAGGACTTTAAACTCACAAAGATAGGATAGATGATATTTTCTTTAAGTCTTACAAAATGTTAATGGACTAAATATTGTTTACTGTGATTCTTATTTGATAACTGTTGTATGATATATTTTGCTATGTTAAAGTTAAACCCCTTCTTTTACTTTAGACAGAAAAGAGGAGATGATGGGAGATGTTATTCTGTATATATGTTTCTCATACTGGTTAATAAAGCCCTGCTGGCCAATAGAAAACTAGATAGGCGGGGCTAGGAGACTAGAAGGAGGAAAGAGGAAGTAGTAGTTGGAGTCGAGATGTAGCCCAGGGAAGAAGCAGGAAGCCTGCAGCGGCACCCTGATAGGACGACCACGTGGAAATACTTAGATAAGTAGAAATGGGTTAATAATTAAGACAGAGCTAGCCCATAAACAATAATGGTAATTGGCCAACAGGATTGTATCAAATACAGAGTCTCTGAGTGTTATTTGGGGCCGGTGCGGCTGTGGGCCCAGACTGGCGGACTGGCGAGCTGGCGGAAACATACATGCTACAGTCCTGGGCTAGTTGTCTGTGCTCTTATCTTTAGGAGATACTATATAACAGCAGCAAGCTCATCAGTTCAGGCTCATAGCTAATAGGTGGCCCTGGGGTGCCCTCCTGCAGGAGAAACCTGCCTATAATTGCACTTTGGCACAACGGCTTTGGCATCTCTGATATCCTGCCCCTTAGATCAAACTGGTGCCGACTCTGGCCAATTTTGATCTTCTGGGGACAAATGGTCATATTGAAAGTAACACTACCAGGTGAAGTGTGGGCATAACAGATTTGGATCTAGAGTATGAACAAGTGGATTTGATCTCTGATAGGAATTGGTGGTTTTGTTTTGGGGGGATAAAGCCACATGCAGACCTTTTCCCTTTCTGTCTGAGTTGTCTGCACAGACCATGTGACCCTCTGGCTTCCTGCTCTTTGTCTCATGATTGATGAGCTAAGCTTAGGTATGTTACTGATCATTTAGTCACTATATTTAGAATTTTCTGTCTCTGAATGTCTTACAGAGCCTGCACTATCAGCCTCAAGCAGATGACTTCCTGCTCCCTGGGTCACCTGGAAGGCAGTTTCCTCCCTCTCTCTGGATGTCATAGATATGTTTATAAGTATTCTCCTCTAACAAAAGTAAGGTTTGAGTTAAGGAGGTAGAGAGAGATGGAGATAGAGATAGAGAGATAAAGATAGAGATTAGGATAAAAAAGGAGAGCAAGAGAGGGGTGTTGTTAAGGATCAAATCTAAGCCCTCAGAGCCTAAGGTGTTTTTTTTTTAATTAATATTTACATCTGTGTTACTTTGCAGATTGGTCTCTGTTCAAAAAGTGTGTGCTGATGGAATTAATTTAAAGGACACAGTATTTTTCACACCTGATGTGTTTCCTCTGTGAAATTTAAAATGATTTTTAATTCTGTAACTTTATTTCATAGTATTTAGACTGGCTGCTAAAGTAGACCACTTGGATTTTTATTCCTAGTTCCTAGATGTATGATCTAAGACACTTATCCAGAAGAAACTCTGCAGGGATGTCATACTTGAGAATTACAGCCACAAGTTGTCTGTGGGTGAGGGACCACTATAAGGTGGAATAGAATGATGCCGACAGTGGTGTCTTCCACTCCCAGATGCTTTAGGAAAGGAGGACATGAAACCTGCAATGGGTTTGCTGGGGAGGCTCACTGTCCAGTGTGCCTGCTCCTAGATGGGGTACTCGACAAGATGGGGCAATGGCGCCATGCACAGGGCAGTCACAGCGGCTATGCCACCTTCACAGAGCAAGCAGCTACATGCTTTAATCTGAAATGCCACCAGCATTAGTCAGAAAGCCCTATGTTGTTTCCCCTGGACAGAGTACCTGATTTCCCCATCCAAATGTGTTTTAACAGCTAGAGTAAGAAGCCTCAGAGTCAGACAGAGGAATCCAGATGAGGAACTGTCCAGGTGAGCAGACTCCAGCTAGCTCAGACCATGCTAGGGAGCCTGGTTATCAGCAAGACCTTGACCCCTGGGATGTGTGCGGAAGCTCTTCTCAGACTTGTACACATGGCTCTGGCCTGGTGGCTGTACACCAGGGCTCCTGCCTGTCAGTCATTGCCAGTCTCCATGTTCTCTGCCTGGGTTTCAGACATAAAACATTTCATGTGCTGACATCCCCTCTATACACACCCACCCCAATCTCCCAGTTTGTTAGTGAGAAGTTCCCTACCATCCTCATCTCATTACTCTTCTTTGTGGAGAAAGGAACTGTTAGGACCCCCATCTCCACCTTTGGGCTAGTGTGTTCTCAGCAGAAAAGGCATAAGTAAAGCAGTGATGCCGTCCTGCTTGGGCCTGCTGTGGGCCCTTTCCATCAGAAATTGGGAGCTTTCTCTGGAAATTACACTACCTTATTCAGTGGGTGTGAGCAGCATCGCTTTGCTCATGACCTTCAGTCAGGCCAGGCCCTCACCTTTGCTCATCTGCCCTATTTTGAAGTCAAACACTGTTATCCTTAACATTGCTTCTGCTTTGTTCTGGTTCTTACCAATCTCATTTTATATTTCCTGTTACCTTCTCTTATCAGTACCTCCCTCCCATTGAACTCTCAGGATCTTTATAATTATTACACTTTTTTATTTAAAAAAAGAAATATGAGACATGCTGCCACTCTGAGATGGCATTCTTCTATGAACCAGGTCTCAGTTCTGAGCTCCATTCTTCCTCCATTGATTTATTATTATTGTTATTGTTAATATTATTTTATATGCAGGAGGCTGCTTATAGTGCTTTGGCAACTACAGATCTTTTGGTCTCTTTCTCTCTATTAGTAATGCCCTTTCCAAGAGCCCAGCCCAGAGGATTCTGTTGAAAACGCTCTTGTTCTTCAGAGAGTTGTCCATGGGCCAGCAACCTAGGTTAGAGTTCAAGGGAGACAAGTGTAAAACTTCAGACCCAATCCCATTTACCTATATGAAATATCTTTTTATACAGATTTCTAACTTTTCTTTTTTCCATCTATTTTTATTTTTATATATTTATTTTTTTTCTTATTTTACATATCAATCCCAGTTCCCTCTCCCTCCCATCCTCCCATGCCCCCTGACACCCCTTCCCATCCCATTGCCCACCCACTCTCCCCCACCCTGTCTATTCCTCCCCCTGACTCAATCTTCCTAGTCCCACATGTTCTCCTCTCCTCCCCTTCTCTTTCTCCTAGCTCCCTCTCCACTCACTGCCCCATCCCACTCCCATTATGCTCAGGAGATCTTGTTCTTCTCCCCTTCTGTGAGGGACCTTGTATGAATCTCTTAGGTTCTTCCCTGTATCCTAGTTTCTCTGGTGGTGTGAATTATAGGCTGGTGATCCTTTGCTCTATGTCTAAAATCTATGTATTAGTGAATTCATACCATGTTCCTTTTTTTGTGACTGGGTTACCTCACTCAGGATGGTTTCTTCAAGTTCCATCCATTTGCCTGTGAATTTCAAGATTCCACTCAAGTCTACATGGATCAAAAACCTCAACATAAATCCAGCCACACTGAAACTCTTAGAAGAGAAAATGGGAGGTACCCTTGAACAAATTGGTACAGGAGAACATAACTCCAGTAGCACAGACACTGAGATCGAGAATAAATAAATGGGACCTCTTCAAACTGAGAAGCTTCTGTAAGTCAAAGGATACAGTTGACAAGACCAAACAGCAACCCACAGACTGGGAAAAGATCTTCACCAACCCTACATCTGACAGAGGGCTGATCTCCAAAATATACAAAGAACTGAAGAAACTAGTCACCAAAACACCAAATAACTGTATTAAAAATGAGGTACTGTTATGAGTAGGTTTTCCCCAGCAGCCTGGGCCCAGAGCCACACCAGCCCCAAATAACACACTGAGATTCTGTATTTGATATAAAGGCTGTTGGTCAGTTATTAATTTCTTATCAGCTAGCTCTGTCTTAAATATTAACCCATTTCTATTAATCTAAGTATTTCCATGTGGTCTTATCTTACTGGAGAGAGAGGCTGGTGTTCTTTTCTCTGTCCTCCATCTTGGATCTCCCCTCTACTCCTTCCTTTTTCCTCCTTGTCTTCTAGTCCTGCCTATCTTGCTTTCCTATTGACCAACAGTGCTTTATTCATTAACCAATAAGAGAAACATATTTACAGAATGACATCTCTCATCAGTGTACAGAACTGAAGAGAGAATTCTCAGTAGAGGAAATCAAAAAGGCTGAAAGACACTTAAGAAAGTACTCAATATCATTAGCTATCAGGAAATACAAATCAAAACAACTCTGAGATACCATCTTACTCATGTCAGAATGGCTAAAATTAGAAACACCAATGACAACTTATATTGAAGAGGATGTGGAGAAAGGGGAACATTCCTCCCCTGCTGGTGGGAGTGCAAACTTGTACAGGCATTTTGGAGATCAGTATGGCAGTTTCTCAGAAAAATGGGAATCAGTCTACCACAGGATCTGACAATTTGCTCTTAGGCATATACCCAAATGATCCACATTCATGCAACATGGATATCTGTTCAACTATGTTCATAGAAGCATTATTTGTAATAGCAAGAACCTGGAAGCAACCTAGATGCCCCTCAACTGAAGAATGGATAAAGAAGATGTGGCACATTTACACAATGGAATACTATTCAGGGGAAAAATACATAGAAGTTTACTAATGAAAACTGAAATATTCCCATGTTTTAAAACCTCTTGTTTGCTGTGTCTTAGTACACATGCAGTGTATGTAAACTCACTCAGGCAGGCACACATGCATATAAACAGAAAATTAAAAATTCAAATAAACAAATTCAGAAACGGTTTTAAAGTTTCATAGAGCTTAGGAACCAGAAGAGCTTGCACACATGATGACATTGCTTTATGAAGCTTGAGGTGGTATTATGGGAGGTTAAGCGACTTTCACTGTGGGACAGATCTGTAACAGAAGAAGGTTCTTACTACAATCTTATGGAAAAAAATCTAAGGAACTTGGATCAAAACCTGTGAAAAGAACTAATACTCAAGCAGTCCTGCAGGTTTGAGGAGAGACGGATGCAAAAGTCTCTGAGGAAAGTCCAGGGAAAAAATTCTAGGAGCAGTGATGAACATGAGCTAGGTTTTTTTTAACACTGCATACCAGCCCTCATTGGTGTGAGGGGAGCTGTTCCTAACTTTACTTCTCAGTGTACAGTGGGAAAGACAAGCCCATCCATCTGGGCCTCTACTCTTCTTTTAACTGCATGTATATTTATTCAGTTCTTATCTGTTTTTTTTTTAATTAGGGGGAAGGAGGGCCCATGGGCCATGGTGCACATATGAAAGTCAGAGGACAAGTTATGAGAGTCCATTCTCTTCTACCACTTGGGTCCTTAACCCAGGTCACAGGATTGACAGCCAGAGCCTTTCTTTACTCACCAAGCCAATTTGTTCACCCATCCTCAATAGTTTTAAACATACAATGCCTCACACACAAAAAGATTGCTAGGTCAAGCAAAAGGCACAAGAATCAGCTAAAATAAACAACAGTCTTGGTATGGAAAATTCTCTGAATGGCCCTCAAGAACACATTTCCTTTAAAATCCTCCTTACCCTTTGTGCATTGGTGAGCAAGTGAATATGCTATCACCTTTGTGATCATGCTATATTTTTAAAGGAGATTACCTGAGCAAACCTAATCTTTTCAGATGAGCCCTTTAAAAACGGAGTATTTTCTCTAGTTGAAGGAAAACAAGAAGTCAGATGGGAAGGATTCAACAGAAGCATTTTCTGTCGCTAAAATAGAGAAGACTCGTGAAAAGGAACTATAAATGACCTCCAGGATGTGAGAGCAGCCACTGGCATAGTCATCCAGGAAATGAAGACCTCAGGCCTACGACCACAGGAAACAGAATGCAAGAAGCAGCCTGCCTGACATTCGCTGCAGATTCTTTATCATGGCTTCCAAACAAGAACTCAGTTGAATCTACTCTTTATTTTCCCTTGTGAGACAATTCAGCTGAGACCATCTTGACTTTTAACCTACAGAACTTTAAGCTGATAAATGAATAGTTTTAAGCCACTAAGTTTGTGGTGAATTTTTTTAACACCAGTAGAAGACATACAGGGGCCATGAAGACCGAGCTGGAGAAGAAGACACACATGTCTGCCTGGGGTGGCATGGCCTAGGCAGCAAGGAGAAAACACAGACCCATCTGGTGCCGGTGAGCACTTATATGGTGGGGTGTGGGAGAGAGACAGAGTTAAGAGAGAGAGAGAGAGAGAGAGAGAGAGAGAGAGAGAGAGAGAGAGAGAGAGGGAGGGAGGGAGGGAGAGAGGGAGGGAGGGAGGGAGAGAGAGAGAGAGAGAGAGAGAGAGAGAGAGAGAGAGAGAGAGAGAGAGACAGACATTTTGTGGAGAGAAGCAGATCTGAAGAGGCAAAGGTGGTGAGGTGAGGAGTGGGCTGAGGCAATTGGCCTTCTTGCCACCTGGAGCCATGGTGATGTCTGGGCCTGGACTGCTGCCAAGGCCCGTAACTGGGTCTGTGGTCAACACAGTAGAGCTGGCTCTGATGGTATGTGTGTGCGTGAGCTGGCCCTGAGAATGTGAAAGCAGGAGAACCAGCCCTATCTCTTGATCCTTGATGCATAGGGTGTACTAGCTGAGGCAGTACTGGAAAGCTCACCTTGGTGGTGAGGATAACGAAAAGCTGGTGGGCTGACCAACCTTGCAGTCACACAGGCCTAGAACAAGGGCTATATGTTGGCCCACCCCAACATCCACCCTAAGGAGCACTCCTGCAGATCCAAAGCAGCAGGATCTCCATGACACAAGACAACAACAGGGTATCCAAGAGTAGTCCCAGTGAGGGTCCAGTATTGATAGTGTAGCAGAAGCCAGAGCCCTCACACTAGACTCATTGTAATAGACACTTATAAGTAAAGATGTACAGACTAAAGGGTTTACTGTATAACTCACTGTGTCACACTACAGCTTCCATGGTGAGATTTTTCTTTTTCTTTCTTTCTTTCTTTCTTTCTTTCTTTCTTTCTTTCTTTCTTTCTTTCTGTTTTTCCTTTTCCTTTTCTTTTTTCTTTTCTTTTCTTTTTGGTTTGTGGAGACAGGATTTCTCTGTATTGCTTTGGAGCCTGTCCTGGAACTAGTTCTGTAGATCAGGCTGGCCTCGAGCTCCACCTGACTCCCGAGTGCTGGGATTAAGGCGTGCACCACCAACACCTAGCCTATTTTTTTTTTCTTTTGGGGGGTGGTTACAAGAGCAAAAGGCAAATTCTAAGGAACAAGGAGATGAATGGTTTCTAGATGCATGATGTGAAAGACACAAAGAACAAATAAAAAGTCAAAAAAAAAAAAAAGAAAACTGATACAAGAAACAGATGATTTTTGATTTTAGAATTGGCAGAAAGTACTTTAAGTCATTGTGATATGAGAGAAATAATGCAAAATGGGTAAAAGATGAAGGGTCTTTAAAGCTTTATAGAAATAATATGCCTTCTCAGTGAGAAGTCATTCTGAACACTTGGAGATTAATAAAAGCTCTTTAATAATAACAGCTCTTGTCTGACTGGCTAATGCTCAGAGAGAAGCCAACCTTGAATAGATTTTAATAACTTATATACATCTTAGGCTTATGTATTCCACATATGCTGTCATCCTTAATCTCTTTCATGTCCCAGCCCCAGGTTACACTTTGAACAATTAAAATAGAGACAGGAGAAAAGAGACTGTAAGTCTGGCCACTTGGGCAGATGGGAGATGTGCACAGCAAATATATTACAAGAATTGTTTTTTCTTTTTTAAGTACATCAGTGTCATTCTTTGCTAACAGTTGTTACCTAGGTCATCTTGCCCACCTAGCAGAATTATGCTGTGGGAGTGTGACACTACTTATCTTTGAGGTATTTTGGAGGCAACACTCCTATTTTAGTCAGGGTTTCTATTGTTGTAACCTCTTGAGCAAGGCCCCCACAGTTCATCAAATCACACTTAGCATCACATCTTCCATGCTCCTACTAGTGTGGCCCATTAAGCAGTGCTTAAAGCATTCCACTGCTTTCTTTACCCAAAGTACCAAAGTCCAAATTCCTCCAAACAAAAACAGTCAGGCCTACCACAACAATACCCCAGGCTCTGATACCAACTTCTGTCTTAGGGTTTCTATGACTGTGAAGAGTCACCATGACCACAGCAACTCATACAAAGAAAAAGATGTAATTGAGGTTGAGGCTTACAGTTTCAGAGGTTTAGTATATTATCATGGCAGGGAACAGGGTGGTGTGCAGGCAGACATACTGCTAGCCATATCTTTATCAGAAGATGACAGGAAGTTGTCTGTTGGTCACACTGGGTGATTATCTTGAGCATAGGAGACTTCAAAGCCCACCCCCACAGTGACATACTTCTTCCAATAAGGCTATATCTACTCCAACAAAGCTACACTTCCTAACAGTGCCATTCCCTATGAGCTTATGGGGGTCAATTATTTTCAAACTACCACAACTCCCTTAGCTAAATTCTACTATGTGTGACCTGATATCTTCTAAGCAAATCTATTAGTACATCTTATCTAACATCAATTCTACTACTTTGATTTTCTTTCCAAATTAAAAGAGAATAGGGGCTGAAGAAAGCAACATCAAGATTAACATATGAAAGAAGCCCGTTGGCACAAGAAAAACTAGAAACCCTTCACCTGTGGGGCTCCAATAGAGCATGTGTGATAAAGGCCTGCAGTATACAAACACAGGAGGGATGGTGCTATGAAAATTATATGAAAAGGGTCCCAAGACTCATGCTTTGAGCAAGGACCTTTTTCTAGTCCAATAGGCCACTCCCATTCATCCATAGTGTTTTGCCTTTCTCAATAAACCTTATCTCTTATTTCTATTCCTAATTATGCTCCTGATACAATTCTTTGTATTGGTACACACGGACCTGGAAACTTTAGTGGGTTCCTCTAGGACTCAGATCTGTACCTGTAAGAGAATCTCCAAAAAATAGACAATATACATATGCCACATTGGGAAAAATACTAAAGGCAAAACTTTATAGGAGTGGTTCTCAACCTGTGAGTCATGACCCCCTTGGAGGTCAAACAACTCTTTCACAGGAGTTTCCTAAGACCATTAGAAAACAGATATTTACATTATAATTCATAACAGTAGCAAAATTACAGTTATGAAGTAGCAATGAAAATTTTATGGTTGGGGGTCATCATAGCATGAGAAACACTATTAAAGGGTGACAGCATTTGGAAAATTGAAAACCACTACTTTATAGGGTTTTAAAGCAGACTGGTCATAGCATAAAGTAGGATTAATGTATTTGAAGACAAGTTAAGAGACTATTCCAAAGAAGGGGCTCATGTTCCAATGCTAAGGAAGAAGGAAGGTCACCAGAGCCTGCAGGTTGAAGACATTGTGAGGAGCTGTGGGCAGATAAGATATACTTTATTCACTCTACAAAATGGACATTAGGCAGGCAGGTGACAAGAGACATCCAGGTACACTCTAGCACACAGGAGCCTCACACAGGTTAGGCATAGGCACACAGGCCACACACAAGTCAGCACAGAGTTACAGGTAGACAGACATACATAGACAGGCTGACAAAGGAGTAAGTGGATGAGCAAAAAGCTGTGGCCTCTGACCTTAAAGCCGAATTTATACAAAACCCACACAACAATGATATTCAGTCAAAAATACTCATATAACAGATTGCATCATTGTTCACTTTGAGTTTCTTGGGACATCCAGTGACAGACATTTTCTGCTCACCTCACCAACATCCAATGTCAGCCATGTTTTAGTTGACTCATACCAGATATCTATATCAGTGCTATGTTGTTTAAACATAAACTGGCCTTTCTATTTCTAATAACACCATAAACAATTATAGTCATTTATGAAAAGCTAAATGGTAAAGAACATATAACTGGGATTCACAGAAGAGGGGAAAAACATAGAACAAGAATAATATCTAAAACACTGATTTAAAAAACTTTTTTGAGCTAGGTGGTGGTGGCACATGCCTTTAGGGAGGCAGAGGCAGGCAAAACTCAGTGAGTTTGAGGTCAGCCTGGTCTACAGAGTTCTAGGACAAGCTCCATAGCTACACAGAGAAACCCTGTCTTGGAAAAAAGAAAATGTTTTTGAATTAGTCAAAGAAGCCAAATGTGGTGGCATACACTTGTTATCCAGCACTTGGGAAAATGAGACAACAAAGACCTGAGTTTCAGGTCAGACATAGCTACCTAGCAAGTTTGAAGTCAGCTTGGAGTGTGTAAAAAGACCATCTTACATGGAGAAGGTAAAGTCCCAAGTGAATGTGTGTCATTGACATGAGCATGGTCATGTCAAGGATCCTAATGCCTTAGACCCATGGAAATGGCAATGCTCATGTTTGGGGGAAATAGCAAAGTTTTCCTCTGACAGTCTTTATGGAAAGTATCAATCACAGCACCTTCTCCCAGGTGACTGCAATCTGAAACTGCTCTCCTACAGA
This sequence comes from Cricetiscus sungorus, assembly GCA_030556225.1. Lineage (NCBI taxonomy): Eukaryota > Metazoa > Chordata > Mammalia > Rodentia > Cricetidae > Cricetiscus > Cricetiscus sungorus. The sequence continues at coordinate 20,335,516 of JANBXA010000609.1, read as the reverse complement.
GACCTCCTACCAAGATGAGTTAAACTCAGTTCCTTGTTAATCTGTATGCAATAAACCCACTTCCTAAATTCAGATGTATAAAGTAAACACATTGAGTTTCCTGGCACCACTGGTGTGTCTCCATCAGACCATGTTGTCCACCTCATCCCAACTTTTTTGTACATATGTGTATATGTTTGTCCTTTTATTCTCTTGCCATTCCAGTCAGGTCAACCACAAAGGCATGCAGAACATAGACATTGCTAAGTCTTGAGCCTTGGACAAAAGGCTGAGGTGTATACTTAATATATCAAAGCAGACACTGGTTCTCCATGCATTCCTCAGTCTTTACCTGTTAAAGGGTCCTCCTAGCTGGCACACCTGGATCCCTACCCTAAACTTCTCCAGCCCAAATATTGGGCTGTGCTGACCTTCTCCCAGCTGCCCTTCCCTATATAACCAACCATTTTGGTTACCTGTTCTCTCTCTTTTGGGTTGTACCTGGTTTGTTCTCTTCCCTTTACCTTCCCATCCCCTCTCTCCTTACATGGCCCAGCTCCATCTGGCCACGTCACTTCTGAGCTTTCCTATATGTCCCTGCCTCTGACTATGCTCTCCTTTTATATACAATAAACTTTCTCCACCATACCTAGGATCAGTTGTGTCCTTTCCTTCCCTTTTATTTCTTTTTTTTAAAATTCAGACATACCTTTTAAAGAAAGAAGGTAAAAGAGATCAAGCTATGAAGTCAAGAAATTCTGGGAATTCCAAGTATAAACCATAATATGTAAAGTTTAATTTGCTGCCATGATGAAGTAACAAGGTCCAAATTTAACAAACAATTGGCAATGGTATAAAGAAATATTTATGGCAACAATTTTCTATATTGAACAAAAGTTGTGAGGGGTTATAAAAATGAAAAGCAAATAAATGAGGTGTTTGCCCTGGTTTTATGCCTGAAGATGCTTTACAGAATGAGGTGGGAAGGCGAGGAGTCCTAAAAATAGTATCATGGCTCAGAGTTGGGGAAAAAGAACTGCTCTGTGAGGCTGAGGCAGCTAGAAGTTTCAGGGCATGGTATCACAAGGGAGGAGAGCTGTTGCCAAAAAAGGGAACAATGCAAGTCTTCTTGGGACATCTTGAGCCTGCAACTGAATATGTGTAAAGCTCTACTGGGCACAGAAAAGAGGGAAATAGAGAACTGTGAGGTGACGAGTTGCCAAAAGGCCCAAGGGACTGGGATGTATGTCAGAGTACAATTTTTTTTGATCACCCCAGACAACGAAGTCTTTAGGTGGACAGTGTATCTTAGTAGTGGTGAAAGATTATCTCTGCAATGAAGAGTAGCATCCACCTAGCATAACAACGCTAAAGCAAGCCTGAAGGAATGGAGTTCATCCACATCTTTCTTAGCTGCTCAAAAGGATTAAATGCAACATTCTTAAAAAAAAAATAAGCCAAATCCAGCAAGTAGCAATGTAGCTTCAAATCCAATATTAAGGTGTGAAAAGATAGGAAAATGTGATATATATCTATGAACTTAGATAACAAAAACAGACCAAGTCATATGGTTTGGATCTTAAATGCCCATCAAAGGCCTATATGCTAAAAGCTTGGTAAGCAGCCTGTGACAGTGTTAGGATATAACTAAACATTTAGGAGGTCAGCCTGTTGTGGAAATCTTGCTGGAATAAGCATTCCACCATCAATAAGAATAGAAGAGAGGAACTATGTTCACCAGGGGACTAAAGTCACAAGAGTTCCTGAAAGGCCTTGGTCCCAGGTTCATTTTGTACTTTCACATACTCTAAAACCACAAGGTAGGGTGAACAAATAACTGAAATTTTACAGAAGCAGCCATCTTCTGGTTTTTAAAGGCATATGTTATAGTTGACAGGTCTAAACTCTGTGGTCAGGTTGTTAAAGCAACAACCCATTGTTTCATCTATTTCTGCAACTCATTCTGTTCCATATAGCAAATGAAGTCATGCTTTGAAATGAACAGTATAAGCAGTGCTTTAAATCAATAAATCAGTATCTAATAATTGGTCTTTTTTTTTTACCTTATTCTATTTCATATCCTCATGGAAGGGAGTTAGTGTCATGTGGAGAATAACAAGCGGAAGGCACAGGAAAAAGTACTTGTCAGATCAGAATTGATATAAAAGTCTTGGTAAATAATATACACTGTAAGAGAGCAGAAACACAATGGGTAAATTAAGAGTGAGAGAGACATACAGATACATGGTGGGGAGGAGGCTGAATTATACTTCTGAGAGGGAATTGGATTCTTTTACAGCAGTTATGTTATTTTCCCTTGTCTCAGGGGCCATTTGTGTGAGACAGTATTTGAATAGACAAGAACTGGGTAGCTCAGCATCTTGTTACTTAGTTAATTTTATAAGAGAATTCATCCATCCTGACACTGGTCATTTGGAATGAGGTACCATGGGTCTTTCAGCTCTACTTGTTTGTATAAGCTATAAGTAGACAGGATCTGAATGCTAAAGTGTGGGAAATTTGCTTCTATTTTTCACCTTTCCTCATTTTATAGTTAGGCCATAGGGGCATGGGGTTAAAGGAACTATTGGGATACAAATTTTCCTGTTTAGTTGTTTCCCTGTTGCAATGAGAATAGGTCTTCTTATATCACAATATTCTGTGTTGTCACAGGCCCAGAGCAGTGGGACCTAAAACTGTGATCTGAAATAAATCTTTCCTATAAGTTGATTTTTGGAGATATTTTAACCACAGTGGTTGTGTTGGATAATTTCTATTGTCAACTTAATGACACCTACCTAAAACAGGTCTCTGGAGGAGAAATTATATTGATTAGGTGAACTAAAATAAGAAAACCTACCTAGGTAGCACAATTCCCAGCACAAGCTGGGATCCTGGATATTTTCTCCTTTTGGAGAAAAACAGTCGAGCATAAGTGCTCATTCATTATAGCCAAATAATATTGTCTCCTCTTCCTGAGGCAATAGATGACAGTGAATCAGTCAAACTAAAACACTGGAAAATAAGATGTGTGAATGAAGCACTTCAAGGAATAAAGGTTTTCAAGAGCTCCCAAATATTGCTGGGAAACAGGCCAGAAATATTATGAGGGCAGTGTTCATGCTCCAGAAGGATCTATATTCTCACATTTGGCTGAACTTGAGTCTCTACAGTCTCACATTTGGCTGAACTCGAGTCTTTGCACAAGCAGGATGTAAAAGGTAAGAATTGTCAACTGACCTGGGTACTTGTTGAAGGTGTGCCTAACACACAAAACCATTATGTGAAGACTCAGAGGTTTCTATTTCCAAACATTTTAGAGAATTCTTTTCTAAGAACTAGAATACTACTCCCAGAAGGCCTTCCAGTCCACCAGAGAAGAGACAGGGAAGAGAGACTGGAAAACCATTAGTCCATTTTTGGGGAGGCCATTTAAATACTCTGTAGGAGGTGTCATCATTTGGCAGGTTTTTGGAGATGCAGCAGAGTTTAGAGAGAGATAAGGGAGGGGGCTTGGGTAGAACTTCCATACTCTTTGGGTAAATGGATGGCAGAGGCTGGGGTGAAGCTTTCATACCTGGATCCCATAAAGTGATGGGCACCTGACACTGTGATGGCATGGCTCCCACACCAACCTATTATTTGATACCTGGTGTGTGCATGAAGGACAGAGTATCTCTTTACTGTTCCTGGAGCCTCTGCTTGGCTAAGTCCCCTACCGTTTATGCTGTCTACTGGATCCCTGGCCAGTATTTGCCTATCTAGTCCTGGATCTTACCAGCCATTCCCTGTTCCTGACCCATTTCTTACTTCAGATCAGTTCGACCTTTTATGTGGCAGTTGAATCTTTGTTCTCAAACCCAGACCCAAACAGCTCCAGCAGCAGCTCCCTCCAGACACTAATCTGGTCCATGATATTTACAGCCTCCTGAACCCATTTCTGAAAACACTTGAACTTTGTTTCAGCCTCTTTAACTCACATCTATTCTGTACTCTTATGTATGCAAACAGATATATTCACCATACTGTGTGATGTGTTAATAATTAAGACAGGAATAATGAACTTGCATTTGCCTTAGCCTAGCTGCCAGATTATGTGACAAATTGCTGTCATTGAAACATCTAAACATTGTGAATTTGTTTCTGACACTATGGAAAGTCACAAATGCATTTGCCGTTATTTCTGGCATAGAACACTCATGACAGAAGAAAAAAATCTCTCAGTAAGCAAGTAATAAATGGGAACTTCCCCTGTTCTTTAAAAGACATCTTCAAAGAGCTGTATCTACTGTCATATTAAATGACAAAAGCCTAAACACTTTCCCTGGAACTCAGTTCTTTGCTCAGTTATATCCTTAGAAGTAATATTGATGGATAGCCAACAATACAGCTAGCTAATATAATCAGGCTGGGTGGTGGTGCACACCTTTAATCCCAGCACTCAGGAGGCAGAGACAGGCAGATCTCCATGAGTTCCAGGCCAGCCTGGTCTACAGAGTGAATTCCTGGACAGCGCGAGCTGTTACATAGAGAAATCCTTTCTCAAATAACCAAGGTGTGTGTGTGTGTGTGTGTGTGTGTGTGTGTGTGTGTGCGCGCACGTGTGTGTGTGTGTACATGTATTTACATATGTATATGCATATTACACTATTTGCATATATCCAGAACCTTCTTCAGAGACAGGATTGCACAATATTGTAGTAGGTATATGTCTTTGTCAGTGTTCCTAATGCTGTGAAAAGACACCATTACCATGACAATTCTTATAAAGGAAAACATTTAACTGGGGCTGGCTTATAGTCTCAGAGGTTTAGTCCATTACTATCATGGCAGAAAACATGGAGACATGCAGGCAGACATGGTGCTGGAGAAGGAGCTGACAGCTATATCTGGATCTGCAGGCAACAGGCAGAATTGAGACACTGGACCTGGTTTGAGTATTTGAAAACCCAAATCCCAGCCCCAATGAAACATTTCCTCCAATAAGGCCACACACCTATACCAACAAGGCTAATGCTACTTCCTATACACTCAAATATATGAGCCTATGGGGGCCAATTTAACTCAAATCACCACAGTATATTACAATGCCTACTCTAATCTCTCCCCCAAAAGATAACTTTGGAGGATGATATTTGGATAACTATTGTCTTTGTTAGGGTCTGTATAGCTGAGAAGAAATACCATGACCAAAAATCATGTTGGGGAGGAAAGGGTTTATTAGACTTACTCCTCAGCATTGCTGCTCATCACTGAAGAAAGTCAGCACAGGAATCCAAATAGGGCAGGATCCCAGAGGCAGGAGCTGATGCAGAGGCCATGGGCAGAATCTGCTTACTGGGTTGCTTCTCCTGGTTGGCTCAGCCCACCTTCTGATAGAATATAGGACTACCTGCACAGGGATTGCATCACACACCATGGGATGGGCCCTCCCTCAATGATCGCTAAATGAGAAACTACCTTATAACTAGATCTCATCAAGGCATTTCCTCAACTGAGGCTCCTTCCTCTTCTCTAATGACTCTAACTTGTGTCACATTGACACACAAAAACAGCTAGTACAATTATATGTAATAGGAAAAACAAATGACCCAGAGACAGATATTGGGGTTCAAGCTAAAGATCAGAGAAGCAAAGCAGCCAAGCTACCAGAGGGCTCTTACCTCTAAAATGGCTGGGGTGTTCCTATTCTCAATGCCTGATTTCTATAGCTTGAGGCTGACTTTATTTTCTGAATCTTCAGGCAAGCTTTAATAAATCATAAATAATATATTACCACAACTATATACTTGGATAAGGTCAGGTGTGGTGGTATATACCTTTAATCCCAGCACTTGAGAGGCAGGGGCAGGATGATCTCTGTGAATTCAGGCCAGCCTGGTCTACATAGGAAGCACCAATTCATACAGGACTATGTAGAGAAACCCTGCTTCAAAAAACTGGGCAATATCCAAAATTTCTAGAACTACCAGCCACATCCTTCTGATATGACACCCATACACATATACTTAAGTGTAATCATGGCACGCCTGGCAGAGTTGGAGCTTATTAGGCCCCGGTAATAACCATGTCTACCTGCACACCATCATGTCGTGCCATGATAATATGAACTGAATCTCTGAAACTGTAAGCAAGCCACCCCAAGTAAATGTTTTTCTTATAAGAGTTGCCATGGTCATGGTGTCTCTTCACAGCAATAAACCCCTAATTAAGACAGAAGTTAGTACTATGGACTAGGGTATTCCTGTGATTGGTCTGACCATGTATTTGTTGGGAGGAATTTGGACTTTAGTATCTTCAGGACTGCAAAGCTTAGGCAGTGAAGTACAGAAATCTAGTGAAGATGTAATTGAACAAAGGGGTAATGTTCTAGCCCCAATAAGGAGCAAAACTTGGCAGCTTCAGCCATGTGGATCTGGCTTTAAAGAAGAAAGAGGTTATGGAATTTGCCTAAAACAGTGTCTAACTGGAATTCATATATGTGGTAGTTGTATTCACTTCCACAAAAAATGTGCAAACTTTCACAATGAGGAAAGTTAAAGGAAAGGTCTTTTGTGAGAAGCAGGATGGTAAATTAAAAACAATGTTGCACCTTGGGGAAGTATAAAAGTTAATGCCACAATCAAGATAAAAGGTGGAGAAATGATAGTTTCAATATTAATCATTTTATTCTTAGACAATGATCAGAGACTACCACAGACTCAAACACACACTTTTAACTGCCCAAAAGGAAAATATAGCAACTGGTGAGGTTCTGTAGCTAACATATTGTCCACATTTAGACATTCTTCTCTGATCCATACATAAGTTGATACTGAAGGCTGTTAATTTTGAGTGGGGCCTAGAGCAAAAAATGGTTTCTAGCAAATCCAGGGAGTACTGAACACATCATTGTTGCTCAGATCATGTGGTCTGTCTGGCCCTGTGGTGCTGAAGGAACAAGTAGGAAAAAATGAAGTACGAGAATAATGTTGCTGAGATTTTGGAGCAAGACTGTCTTGGTTTCTCTTTTTGTTATTGTAATAAAATACTCTGACAGAAGCAATTAAGGAAGACTTTTCTCTGAACTAGGATCCTGCTTCAAGGTCTTGTTCACACTTTAAAGTAACTGGCTATACTTCATGCACAGTTCTGAATAACATTGCAATGAATACTAATACTCAGCTTACTTTCTCTACTTTAAGAGTCCAGGACCAACCCATAGTATGTTGTTGTCCGCATTTACTGTAGGTCCTCCCACCTTAACCCAGTCAAGAAAATCTCTCATAGGCATGTTCATAGGCTAACCTAATTCAGCTAATTCCTCACAGGTGTGCCTGGGAGATTCTAGAACCTGTCAAGCTGATAAGCAATGTTAAACATTGCAAAGACCAAAGACTCTGCAACAGATTCAAGGTATTTCTTTTAAACACCATTCTTTTTCAGGCTTCAATATTTCATTTTACCACATTAATCTAAATTGTTTACTAAACAACCCACAAATTTACTAATTTTTAGTGTTTCCCAGAGCAAGAATGCATTTCTAAATAGGTCGGTTGATGGGAGATGTTATTCTGTAAATATGTTTCTCATACTAGTTAATGAATAAAACACTGTTGGCCAATAGAAAGGCAAGATAGGTAGGGCTAGGAGACTAGGAGGAAAGAGGAAGTAGTTAGGAGGAGTCAACATGGAGATCCTGGAGAGAACAGCATTCCAGCCCGCTGTTTGGTAAGATGAGACCACGAGGAAATACTTAGATTAGTAGAAATGGGTTAATCATTAAGACAGAGCTAGCCGATAAGAAACAAGTAACTGGCCAACAGCATTATATCAAATACAGGGTCTCTGTGTGTTAATTAGGGCTGGCATGGTGGTGGGCCCGGGCCAGCAGGAGAAAAACCTGCTTGTAACATCAGGTTGCAATGCACACTGTGTTTGAGCCAAATACATGTGGTGTTTTAATTCTTTATGAGTATATAAAAAAGATACATGGAGCCTTTGAAACATCCTTGGAATGCATCACTGTAAATAATTATTCTATTTTTCCTAACAGGTTCCCTCTATTATGTAGCTTTGGCTGTCCTAGAACTCACTCTATAGACCAGGCTGTCCTCAAACTCACAGAAATCCACCTGCCGCTGCTTCCCAAGTGCTGGAATTAAAGGCATCTACTACTGTTATGGGATATTTTTGTCATACTCTGACACTTCTGAGAATGCCAAATAAAATTTACCTTGAGTCAGAGGGCAGAGCTAGCCACTAGCTAACCAGAATTAGTCATAAAGGTTTTGGAGAACCCAGGACATATAGAGAGACACAGGAAGTAGTAGGGAGGAGCTTAGAAAGATTCATGGGCCCTTTTGGATCAAGGAAGGAGGGAGAGAGTAGGTCACTGATAGCTTCTTCACCACTTCTCTGATCAATCAGGTTTTTACCCCAATATCTGACTACCAAATTTTATTCAATAATATAGCACATAATTAAACACGTCATATCACCATCCTTGGATAGACAACTATTCTTTAGAAGAAACATTTCTAGCTTATTAACCTTAGTTTTTACACAACTCTCTCCATGAAAGCAACTATATGTAATTTCAACTAGATAAAGAAAAAAAGAAATGATGGGGCTGGCAAGATGGCTCAGTATGTGAAAGCACTTGCTATTGAGCCAGATAACATGCATCCAATTCTCAAGACTCACATAGTGGAAGAAGAAAACAGGTTCTCACAAGTTGTCTTCTGGCCATGCATGTTGTGGTTCATGGATGCCCAAACAAACAAACAAACAAACAAACAAACACTTTGAATTGCCACATTTATTACATACTTCCTGAATTATACTTTATTCATTTTATTAAATTAATTGAACATAAATGACAAGGAGAATGATTTTGACATATTTTACACTTATAAGGCTACTTCCTGGGATAAATTATTTGACTTACAGCATGAAGTATAATTTCTAATGAAATTCTTCAACTCTCTGTAGGCTGAAATGTATCAAAATTAGAATGTAGTAATGTTTTCTTATATGTCCCACACCGATCTTTCTTTCTAACCAAGCTTGTGCTTTGATTAAGCAAATTCAAATTTGATTGCAAACTTTCACTGTAAGTAACATTTAGGAAGTCTCTGTTCCTACAAATGATTGTTTCATATTCTTTTAAAAATATTTACTTATTCTTCTGAGTAGTAGTCCATTGTGTAAATGTACCACATTTTCTCCATCCATTTAGGTTGCTTAGGTTCTAGCTATTACAAATAATGGTGCTTTGAACATATTTGAACAGATATCCTTGTGGTATGAATGTGCATCCTTTGGGTATTGGTCTAGGAGTGGAATTGCTGAATCTTGAGGTAGACTGATTCCCACTTTCCTGGGAAACTGCCACACTGATTTCCAAAGTGGCTGTCCAAATTTGCACTCCCACCAGCAATGGAGAAGTATTCCCCTTTCTCCACATCCTCTTCGTTGGTGATTTTGATTTAAACCACAATGAAATATTGAAATTCACAGGCAAATGGATGGAACTAGAAGAAACCATCCTGAGTGAGGTAACCCAGGCACAAAAAGACAATCGTGGTATGTACTTACTCATAAGTGGATATTAGACATAGAGCAAAAGATAAGCAGCCTAAAATTCACAATCCCAGAAAAGCTGGGAAACAAGGAGGGCCCTAAGAGAGACATACATGGTCCCTTGGAAAAGGGAAAGGGACAAGATCTCTTGAGCAAATTGGGAGAATGGGGGGGCATGGTGGGAGGTAGGTAGGAAAAAGAGGAGGTGAGAAGGGGGAGGAAAACGTGAGGTATCAGGAAGGTCCAGAGAAGGAGAGCAAGAAAAGAGATACCTTCATAGAGGGAATCATTATAGGTTTAAAGAGAAATCTGGCACTAGGGAAATGTACAGGGATCCACAAGAATGATCCCAACTAAGAATATAAGCAATATTGGAGAGGCTACATTAAAGGCCCTTCCCCTATAATGAGGTTGATGACTACCTTAAATGCCATCATAGAGCCTTCATCCAGTAGCTGATGAAAGCAGAAACAGAGATTCACAGCCAAACAATGACTCAAACTCCTGGAATCCAGTTGTAGAGAGCAAAGGGATCAAGACCACAATGGGGAAACCCACAGAAACAGCTGACGTGAGCAAGTGGGAGCACATGAACCCCAATCTGACAGCTGGGGAACGAGAATAGGACTGACCGAACCAGATCCCTGAATGGGAAGCCTGGGCAGTCTAAGGGACTTATGGCAGTGGAACCAGTATTTATCCCTAGTGCATGAATGGGCTTTGGGAGCCCATTCCATATAAAGGAATACTCTCTCAGCCTAGATACAAGGGGAGGCCTATGTCCTTTCCCCAAATATGTGTCAGATTTAGATGATACCTCATGGGAGACCTCGCCCTCCATGGGGAGTGGGTTACGGGTAGAATGGGGGGGGGTTGGTGGAGGGTATGAGAGGATGGGAGGGATAGTGAACTAGGATTGGTGTGTAAAATAAGATTGCTTTTAGTAAACAAATAGAAGATGAAAAATATTTATTTATGTATTTTGTCTATATGGATGATCTGTCTGATCTCCACATCAGAAGAGGACATCAGATTATTATAGGGCTGCCATATGGTTGCTGGAAACTGAACTAAGGTCCTTGAACAGCATCCAGTGCTCTTAACTCCTAAGCCATGTCTTCAGCCTCATTCTGCATTCTTTACCATTTTTATCCTTCAGTGTTTCTTTGTCTAAGAATGCATCTTGCCACTGAAGTTGGCCTCAACTTTCCTTGTGGTTCTCTACCTGTTCATCAACTTGTCAGGCTTATAGGGAAAAAAACAACAACAAAAGCAAACAAACAAAAAAACAACTGATGAACCACCAAGTTTGCAAGTCTTTTTCTACTATCATATTATGGCATAGAGCTAATCTCTCACTTCCCAGTGGTGAAGTCCTACTAACCTAACTTGAACTGATGGGAATGGGTCATCCCATGACCCACCACCTCATCTCTCCAGCTGCAAATGCAAATGCAAACAAATGCTGTACCAAACTTAACAAAAATATTATAATATACAGCCAGGCTCGAAATCAAGAAAAAAAACTTTATGTGGCAGAAATGAAAAGGAAATTTAAAGTAAGAGAGCAAATAGTAACTGAATTTGTGTAGTTTTGCAGTTGATTGAAAATGGAGTTAATTCTAGGCAACAAGGTATTATTGGGGCAAGAGTTTAAACTGAGCTACCAGTTTAAATCTGAGAGACACAAAAGGCATCTTTTTGTAAGATGGGAATGACAAAGATGTCACCTAGTATTTATTGAAAATGCTAAGAAGAGCAGTTACATGAAACCATCCTATACCATATATGAGAATACATTCTGAAAGAAAATACCCCTCCTCTAATTGACCTTTTTACCTCCAAACTTTTCTTGCGTTAGTGAATCAAGTGTGTCTGCTATTTAAATAATTCAATAGTGATGGTTCTATAGCCCATGGTACACAGAATTCTCATGGGAAAGAACTCTCACAAAAAAAGTTCTTAGTAAAAAAATTACAAATGTCAAAATGAAATGATCCATAGTAATCAAGTATCTCAAAGGAAAAAGAAAGGTATAGCATAAAAATAAACAAAAGGGAGGAAACACAACTAAAACAAAATAATAATGATATGCCTAAGTCCAATCATAGAAATAATTATGCAAAATATTCTGAAGGAGAAAAAATATGAAACAATGATTGTTGTATATATATATATATATATACTGTCAGTATACATATATACTGTATACATATATATATATATACATATACATATATACTGTCAGTATACATATATACTGTCAGACTAGGAGGAATGGTCTTTAACTGACTATGAAAAACAAACCCAAAAGTAAAATGTCTAATGGTGAGGAAGTAAATATTTTTTGCAATCTGGTGACCTTTTCACCTCTTGCCTTGCCAACATTACACTGACAATCCTAGCCTGTAAGACAAGAAGTAAACACATTTGAATTATAAAGAAAGAAGTGTTTCACACTAACATGACTGTTTATGTAAAAAAAAAAAATTCCAAATCATCTATAAATGGGTTACTAACATGTGGGTTTAGGAAGATCCTAGGACACAAAATAAATAACAACATTTCTATAACTTAGCAATAACTATTGGAAATTGAAATATAAATCCAATATGCTTATGTACACACAGAGACAGGAGACAGACACACATATATACACACACTATTTATATTAACTAATAAGAACATACACACAGTAAATTAAAATATTTAAAGACTTGTTTATTCAACGGTAAAATGCTACTGAGATAAAACTTTAAAGACCCAAATGAACGGGCAGCTGTACAATACTCATTAATTAGAAGACAGTATTGAAAACTTATTGGTGGTCCTGATCCAATGCAACCACAAAACTCATTTTAACTTTACTATGAAATAGCATTGCAAATAAAACTCTTTTTGTAGCAGTTTAATAGCTCATTGTAAAATTAGTAAGTAAATTCAAAGGATAATGAATAGCCAAACATTATGACAAAGAAAATCGGCTAATTAACTCACACTACATGATTTGAGCGTGTATATAAAGCTATACCAATAAAGACAGTATGCTATTAGGATATAGACTGACACATGTGTTCTAATAGTTTTCAACAAGATTACAATGTAAATTAATTAAGAAAGAACGAGCTTTTAAAAAGTGTTGACTGGAACAATTTCAACTGCATATGCAGCGAATAATATAAAAGAAGACTGTGGTGGCTTAGAAGAAAATGCCCCCCAAAAGGAGTGGAACTCTTAGAATGTGTGGCGTTGTTGGAGTATGTGTAGCTTTGCTGGAGGAAGTGTGTCGTTGTGGGAGACAGGTTTTGAAGTCTCCCATGCTCCAACTATATTCAGTGTGACATTCAATTCACCTCCTGTTGCCTGAAGATCAAGATGTCATACACTCAGCTACCTCTCCAGCAGCATGCCTGCAAGCACACTGCCATGTTTCTCCCAGCAAAGATAATGGACTGAATCTCTGAAACTAACCCAGTCACAATTAAATGTTTTCCTTTATAAGAGTTGCTGTGGTGATAGTTTCTATTGACAGCAATAGAAATCTTAACTAAGACAAAAACCCTTAGGTCAAATAGAAAACAACTCTATCAGTCAGACTTAAATGTGAAAATGAGAGGGCTGGAGAGATGGCTCAATGTTTTACAGTACTTGCTGCTCTTATTGAGGAACTGAGTTCAGTTCCCAGAACCTGCATAGCTCATAAGTATCTGTGACTCCAGTTCTATGGGATCTGACATCATTTTCTGACAAGGCACATGTGGTACACACCAATATGTGTGGGCAACACACACACACACACACACAATGTTTTAAAATCTTTTCTAAAAGAAAAATTATAAATCTCCTTGAAGAAAACATGAAAAAACATTATGATAATGAATCATAGATTTAATAAATAGAACATATAAACCATAAGTATAAAAGGAAAACTTGGAAAATTGTACTTCAACAAAAAATATCAACATAGTTTTGAAAACACTGTTGAGAACAAAGCAAGCTATAGCCTGTGAGTAAATAGGTAGAAAATACAGATGGTGAAGTTTTGTAACCAGATTACATGAAGAATTCACAATATAAATAACATAAATGCCAAAAATTACAACGAACACATACACTTATCCACAGAAGTTCACCATATTGAAAATAATCATTAGAAAACATGCTCAACAATACTAATTATTGGATAAATGCAAATTTAAATCACACTGAGGTCTTTCTACAGTAGTACTAGAAAGGTATACCATTGGTGGGAAAAGAAAATGGTACAACCACATTGGAAAACAGGATGACAATGTCATACAAAGTTAAACACATGTTTACCACTTGCTATAATAATCTCACTCTCTTTATTAAACAGATATAGAAATATACATTCATGTAAATATCTGTAAGAGAAGGTTCACCTCTTCAATAATAATGGTTCCAAGTCAGGAAAAACTCAAATGTGCACAAACTCTGGTCATTGATAAACAAACTGGAATACTATGCAGTTATAAAAAGGAACAAGCAGCTGATACATGCTACAGTGTGGATAAACCTAAAAACTAATTCAGATGAGTGATATCCATTCATGTCTCATGCATATGACACTACAGAAAGAACTAAACTTAGAAAAGAGATAAAGCCTGAAGTGGTTTAAGGATGGACGAAAACTCATTATCTTGATTGTGATGGTGATAGTTTTAAAACTATATTTAGACATATGGTGATGGTTATAAAACTATATTTAGACCTATAGAACTGGGGGTTGGATAAATGGCTCAGTAATTAAGTGGATGTACTGTTCTTCCAGAGGGCTGCAGTTCAGTTCCCAGAATCCACGTCTGTCAGCTCACAACTAGCAGTAACTCCAGCTCCATGAGGATCCAGTACCTTAGTCTTCAAGAGGCACCTGCACTCAGGTGCACACACACACACACACACACACACACACACACACACACACACACACACACTGAAAACTATTGAAACTGCTGTATAGACAGGAAAGGTGAACTTCATGGCATGTACATTATAAATGAATCCATATCGTTTTTAAAAAGCAACACTGTAACATCGGCATAACTGTATGACTATACCAAGAGAATACATACAGGAATGATAGATAGTTACTACAGACAGCCAAAGTGCTAAGAAAGTGTTCATTTTTGTTACAATTGTTCATAAGAGCTAGTGCTAAACAAAATACAACAAAGATTGAATTCTAGCTAATGACATGTCTGTGAAGGTTTTGGGGGTTCATACAAACCGATCCCTGTAACTTACTTTGAAATCCACTGCAAGAAAGTTCTGTCAACTATGTCCTTTGCCTTACAGAAGCTTCTAAGTTTGAGGAAGTCCCACTTATTATTTGTTGATCTCAGTGTCTGTGCTACTGGAGTTATGTTCAGGAAGCAGTCTTCTATACCAATTTGTTCAAGGGTACCACCTACTTTCTCTTCTAAAAGGTTCAGTGTGGCTGGATTTATGTTGAGGTCTTTGATCCATTTGGACTTGACTTTTGTGCATGGCGATAGACATGGGTCTATCTGAAGTCTTCTACACACCATCATCCAATTGTGCAAGCACCATTTGTTGAAGATGCTTTCCTCCCCCATTGTATTTTTTAGCTGATTTGTCGAAAATCAGGTGTTCATAGGTGTGTGGATTAATATCGGGATTTTCAATTCAATTCCATTGGTCTATCTGTCTATTTTTGTGCCAATACCAGGCTGTTTTCTGAACTATAGCTCTGTAAGTAGAGCTTAAAGTCTGGGATGGTGATGCTTCCTGAATTTCTTTTATTGTACAGGGTTGTTTTGGCTAACCTGGGTCTTTTGTTTTTCCATACAAAGTTGATTATTATCCTTTCAAGGTTAGTGAAGAATTGTGCTGGGATTTTAATGTGGATTGTATTGACCAGCCTGATCTCTTAACGAAACAAAAATATTATTTTCTAGTTTGTCGCGGAACAACCCCATGTATACAACCAGGTGGTAAAAGATAGATATGCCAGCATGAAGGCAATTACATAAATATGCAAAGTACATATTATACAGTTATAGTTATGTACATATGTTCTTAATTAGCTAAATTTCATCAAAGCATCTATACGATAATGTCACCAGTCTGTTAATACTGGACATGCCAAGGAAAAATACAGCACTGAGGAAAGGAGAAATGTTTTTTTTAATTACTTTTCTATATACACATTAAAATTTAACTTAAATTTATAAATATAAAAGCTGATCTGAATGAGATGGGTGAGACCAGGATATGTCTGCATACTTACACACATATTGAAGGAAATGTATATATAGTTAATGAACTATATTCAGAAGCTAGTAAGCATACACTGTGGGGATGTGCAGATCGAAAGGAAGAAGTATGAAACTGTCTTTTGGTTTCTCCTTGTATCTCTATGTCTGTCTGTTTATCTTCCTTCTAAAGTAGACAACAAGTTGATCAGAAAGCAGCCAAAAAGGAAGCACTATTGGTTTATTCAAGCTTTCTCTATTGATTCCCCCAAACTGTTCAATTTTTATTAGACACATAGTAAAGAAAAGTCAGAAACTCACCTGGGAGTTGACTGACTCCTTTCTGCTCTGGACAAAGGATGGAGATCTACAAAGGCAGAATTAGGGAAGTCAAAAATCAGTGGGTACAGCCATTAGACCTATTATAACAGCTATCTTCCCACCATGGAGAGAATAATCTGGAAACAGAGCCTGGTAGCTCCAGATGGCTACCTTGAAACACTGCTAAGATCCTTCATATTTGCCATAGGGAATTTTCTTTGTCCTTCATGGAAAGATGTATAACTTACATTTGAAGACATTTCCTTCATTGCCAGAATTCTATTTCTAGATGTTTATTATAAGAAAATAGTCCTAAACAGATACAAACAGGCAAGGGTGTTCAAGGTAGTAATTTCCTCTATTTAAAAATCCAGAAGCAAGCAGAAAACAATGGCACGGGTTTTTAATCCCAGCACTTAAGAGGCAAAGGCAGATGGATCAAGGCCAGACTGGTCTATAGAGCAAGTTCCAGGACAGCCAGGGCCACATAGAGAGAAGCTGTTCCAAAAAATTAAAAAATAATGATCTGGAAGCAAAGAAAGGAACTGTTAAAAATATAACATATTGCCAAGCATGATGGCAAATACTTTTAACCCCAGCACTCAGGAGACAGAGGCTGGTGGATTTCTGTGAGTTTGAAGTCAACCTGGTCTACACACACAGGGAGTTCTAGGCCAGCCAAAGGTACATAGTGAGACCCTCTCTTAACCCCTCCTCACAAAAACATATTAAAAAACAGGTGCCCTGTTTGAGTCTTCCAATTACTATAGTACACTGTTTTTAGTGTTTAGCAGGTTATTAAAAAAGCAAGTGCACTGTAAGTGCATTGTATTCATCAATATGTACATTCATGAAGAATAGAAAACATTTTTAAGGATTTATTTTTGTTTTATGTATATGAATGCCTACATGTATGTAGGTGGGCCAGATGCATGCTTGGTACCCACAGAGGCTAAAAGGTTGTGTCAGATCTCCTGGAACTGGAGTTACAGATGGTTGTGAGCAGCCATGTGGATGTGGGCTTTAATGCTAGTGAAGAAATGGACTTGCTAACCAAAAAGAGCAAGCAGGCAAAGAGACTGCAAGCTTCCTTCTCCCATGTCTTTACATAGGCTGCAAGCAGAACGTGTGAACCAAATTAAATGTGGGACTTCCCACATCAAAAGATCCAGATTAAATGCATATCTTTCCACCTCAAGGATCCAGATTAGGAGTTTTACTACTTCAAATCATTTAATTAAGGAAATCTTCCTCACAGGTGTGCCCAGTCACTTGGCTTTTAGTTCATTCCAGATGTAGTCACATTTAGTTAATTACAGATGCAGTCAAGTTCACAACCAAGAACAGCCAACACACAAAGCTTCAGGCTAGGACTCTGTAGACTAATGAGGGAGCAGGGTGCTGCCAGGCTGGTGTCTAAGCTGCTCAGACAGTGTGCTCAGTTATGTAGTCTATTCTGGAAACAGGAGACTCCATTAGCAGCCCAATTGCTGCCAGGAATGGAGGATCAGTACCTTGTTCTCCTTTCAAGACTTAACACTTGCCATTGGTTCAACACCACCTTAGAAGTCCAGGCTCTGGGAACAACTGGTGGCCTCTGGTCCACTTCTATTAACTTTAGAAACAAGCTGAGAGTGCCTTTGATGTTTCTGTTGTACTGGTTGGAGACACATCAGCGCATACAATTTCAGGAGTCTACTCTACTCTGGACCTTTTGTTCCAGCTGGGGATGTCGTCAGGAAACAACATACATGATAAACAAGGACAGGGATACCCTTGGAAGTCTGGACACCTATGCTGCATTGTTTCTGGGGAAGTTCCACTCAGGGTTGCAGTAGTGGCTCTTGTGGCCAAAGGTGTGAAACTCCCACACAGGTCCTGGCCTCAGTGGGGCACTCAGAGAGTGTTTGCTGCCCCATTCTGTGCAGGGATGTATCCCTCACTTATTTGCTGCCTGCAAATCTGAACCTGAGCCCTAGGTCACTTGGCTCCAATAGGGACACCTGGTCAAGACCTACTGGCCTGCCACCCCTCTGGGTCAATGCTGCCACATTCTTCTCACTGCTCTGACAAAACCCAAATGAACCTCAGCAGTGGGTGATAGCAACTAGTGACACTGTCCAGTTTCCAGCCTTCAGGGGTCACCCTGCTCTTCCTTTTTCCATTACACTTGTAGCTGCCAGGCCTGGAACCCCTTACATGCCTTAGCCCGCGATTGGCAGGGCACCTGGGCTGGCACTGCTGCCGTTGGAGCACATGGTTACCCACAGGAACCTTCCTTCTGACAGTGCTGGATCTGAGACCAGAGGCTTCAGCCACTTCCATGGTTCTGCTCAGCCTCCCTATTCTCTGATCCTGTTTACTGCTTCTATTGGGCTCCAGGGATAGGAAAAGGAGATTCACGCCATGGGTGTCTGTGATGAGGTATGGTGGTGGCTCAGGGCAAAGATCACAGAGCAGAAGGAAGTGGTTCGTGACTCAAAGACAGCTGAATCACCAAATTCCACTCCAACATGGGTGACAGCTCTCAGAAGCTGGGAGCCTAGAGAAGCACACTGCACAGCCTGCAGTAAGCTCAATCATTTGGAGAGTGTCTTTTTCAAGTGACTCATTTGGTCTGAACCTATACCTAGGCATCTGGACTGGTTCATCCTGCTTTCTTATACACTCAAGACCACTAGCCCAGGGATGGCACCATGAATAATGGACTGGACCCTCCCCCATCAATCACTAATTAAGAAAACTCCCTACAGGTGTGTCTACAGCTCGATTTTATGGAGGCATTTTCTTAATTGAGGTGTTCACCTTTCAGATTACTTTAGCTTATGTCAAGTTGACATGAAACTAGCCAGCACACTCACCTTGTTTCTGTTCAAAGGAGCATGTCTAGAGCTCTGAGTCCAGAAATGGCTTTTGGCAGAGCTGGCATGGTACTCATTTTCCATATAACAAAACAGTTACCAAATAAGAACTATAGTTAACAATATTTAGTCCACTAACATTTAGCAAGATTTAAAGAAAACATTCCATCATCTATCCTACCTTTGTGAGTTCAAAGTCTTACATAACTTATCTTTAATCCTAACAAAGGAAAACTATAACCATAACTATCTGTCTTCAACTCCTTCAAAGACCACAGAAGGATAATATATAAACTCTAGAAATGATAGAGACTTCTTGCTACCTGGTCAGTCACCCAAATTTCTTCTGTAATGTTGGCAGACTCCTCAACAGAGGAGTACTGTCCATCTTGTTTTAGCAGTCACTTTCCTGTGGATCCTGCATGTCTACTTTATAAATCATATAGTCAAACAGTCTAAACAAGAGTAGTATCTTGCCCAATGGCTAGTCTTGCCATATTGGAAGCAAACTCCATAATGAGTTTCTTCTAAGTTCATCTTCCTTTCTGATGCAGGTGGTGTTGCCATGAGCAGTTATGTTTCACTGTCAAGAAAAACCCTGAACCCTTTCAAATGCCATAATCTGTAGGTCTTTGAAAGGTCTGAAGAATGCCTATCCATTTGAAATATATCTCTGTATATCTAGAAAATCTAACTAACTTAGCTATATGTTTTGACTGTTATAGGTAATTAATTATAATCTAATTATACATTACATTTTTAAGTGAGCTATATAAACACAATACCTAAACAAGAGGAAAAATATACATATCAAAAATTGACCTTAAATTTGTATCAATAAATGAAATTCCATTTTAAAACAAAGTATTCATATCTATACCATAATCTCCTTTTTACCTTTAAAAAGATTGGTTGTGGTCCTAAACCATTTATAACCAACCTCATTTAAATGAAAACAAACATCTATAAACAATATTTGGGAATTTGGGCGTCGTTCTTTCCAAACTGCTTCCTGCTGGTAGAGGGCGCTGTCATTGGGATCCTAAGAAGATGCGAAATCCTGGCTGTAGTGGTCTGAAAGGCTGCCTTGTCCCAGCTGTTTTGAATGTTGGATCACCTGGGACATTGCTTCAGGGGGTCTTGCTTGATCGAACCATGTTAGTCTGGAAGGAATCCACACCTTTTCATTTTCTGTGGAAACAAAAGTAGAAATTATTTTTCCAAGTAACCTGTCCTAAGACTTAAATTTGGAAGTCAAAGCATTTTTAAAATATATGAATTGGATTTATTTAGTATTTATTTATTTATTTAGTATTGATAACCAAGTGTATTTTAGTAGTTCTTTCTTCCTTAGCAATTGAGCAATTCACAGACAGCACAATAGTGTACAGTATCTAGACTCTCTGTGTACTTTCCATCTTCACATGGCTTTTTTATTACTTTTTACTTATTGAGACAAGGTTTCTCTGTGTAACTTTGGCTGCCCTGGAATTCACTTTGTACACCAGATTCACTTTGAAATCACAGAGATTTTCTTGCCTCTGCCTCCTGAGTGCTGGAATTAAAGGTGTGTGCCACCACACCTTGCTATTCTCTTTCTTTCTATTTTTAAAAATCACTTTATCCCGTTTCTTTTTCTCTTTCAAGCCTACATATATTTAAAAACACTGTAAACCTATTATAAGTCTTTATCTTGGAGGTGTTGGTTTGTATTTCACTTCTGACACTAGATGTAGTGTGTATAAATAAGAATCTGGTTAAACAATAGGCTGATGGATGTTTATTTGGGGAGAAAGCACTTACACCAGAAACAGATGACCACCAGCATTGAATCAATATCATTATCACAGGAATGGACTCTATTTAAAAGATGGTTTTGTTATAAAAGTGTGCTCAGCCTTCTCATATTTTCCCCATACTCTCTTTCCCTTCTATCTTTTAGTGAGGGATAAAGCAACAAGAAAGCCTCACTAGAAGCTGATAAAATTCTTGTGCCATGTTATTGTACTTTTCAGTCTTTAGAAATGTGATTTGAATAAATTACCCAGCTTAAATGTATTGATGTTGTGCTGAGGCTTGCTAGAGAAGTGTTCTACCATTGATCTATACTCTGACTCCCAACTTAACTATTCTGTTGCAGTAATACCAAATGAACTTAGACAAAGGGAATGGGGAATTTTCAAGGATCTGGTTAAGTATTTCAAAAATATCATGAAGCCATATGGTTGCTCAGAGTTAGAGCTCTAGTCTTTTGGTAATTGTAGCCACTGTTGAGCTGTGTGTGTACCATAACAAACTCTGAAAATGAAAGATTATATCCAGCCCTCAGGAGGCCTTATTTTGCTATCTCTCTTTGGTCTTGAAAAATATAAAACTTGGTGTGGACTTAGATCATGCCAACTATATTACTCTGTGATTTATATCAATTACCTCAAAATTATTAGTGTTGCTTATTATTACACCCTGTTTTGCAGATAAAGAGACTAAAACCAACAGAAGTAAGCAACTTGAGTAAAGCATTGGCTGCTCATAAATAAAATCAAAATTTCAGATTAGGCAGTTTGGTTTTTAAAACACTTAACACAGACTTACACCATTCTTCAGACACCTGAAAACCCCACTTAATCAGGGCAACTTTCTTAATTTTGTACAGACAATAAGTGGCAGAAATGACACTACAACTTGGAACACTTGACTCTAAATCCTGCTGTTTTTAAGCTGAACTTCCTCTTTCCATGTGTTCCCTGCAGCAGAGTACATCTTGGACTTGGATGCTCAATGGCATCTGCATTGGGATCTTGTTAAAGTGCAGATTCTGATTCAGTGTTTCTGTGGTGGGACCATATTTCTAACATTTCTAACAGGCTCCCAGGTAATGCTAATTTTGCTCCTTTACAGTTTGAATAACAGTGAGGGTCAAGCAAACCTATGATTTAGCAGCTGCAGCTTCCTAGCAGAAGTTCCCTAAACATACATGTGTGAAAAGAGGAAGAGCTAAGGCATGTGACTCGTGGACTCTGAATCTCACTACTAGGTTCCCTCAGCACTTTCCCTTTGGGAGGCTAAGACTGTAATGTCCAAGGTATTGTTAGTACGATGGGCTTAAATCCCACCCTGTTTGACTTTTCATCTATCTTCCTGCTTCTCTTCTTCCACCCTTCATTGCATAGGGCCTTCTTAGGGGGAAAGTAACAAAGAAGGAATATTGTTTAATGTGGCTTCATAGGGAGAAAAAGAATGAAGTCCATTCTGATCCTTACCTTTTGCTTTCACAGTGTGCTGAACAAAGGGTTTTGCTTCCCTGGAGGACACAGCTATACTCAGCCTAGCAAATAATGTCAAATCAGATCCTTAAATTAATTTGCTATGCAGGTGCCACTCTTGGGAAAGTGTAGCTAGAGTCTTTTAATATGCTCAGACACTGCTGGTAAGACCAGTTGTCTGTACTACTCTGGGTAGGCCAAACCTGTGGAATACTATAGATCCAAAATACAATAGTTCAGACACAGAGCCTCTCTTGCTCACATAAGAACCAGTTACAGATACTCCATTTTGATAGACAGTGGTCCTTTGTGCATACCCAGGCAGTGGCCATCTCTATCATGTTCAACACAACTTCCAGGCTGGTCTCAAACTCATGGAGATCTGCCTGTCTCTGCCTCCCAAGTGCTATAATTAAAAACATGCACCACCATCACCTGACATCATCTGGCTTCTCATCATTTCTGGAAATGAGAAAGAGAATGGAGGAGTGCAATCAGGGATCACCCTAGCTTTCATGAATACCACGACCAAGATTGTAAGAAAGTTATTTTTGCCATGCAGAAGTCAGAAGTCATATTATTACCATTAATATGAGTTTCCTAAGGCCTCAAGATATTCAGTATTGAAAGGAGTGTAGCAGGGCTCTGTGAAAATTCATATCTGTGATGGCATATAAGTTAGTTATCGATCTCATTATCAGGGGAGGGCATTTAAGGTAGTCTCTCCACTTTTGCTCAGATTGTGAGTTGGGGGTCAGTCTTGTAGGTCTCTGGACATTTCTCTAGAGTCAGTTTTCTCCTCAAATCTATAATGGCTCCTTCTACTTATGGTATCTCTTTTCTTGCTCTCCTTCATTCTCCCCTTCATTCTCAATCTTTCTGGTCTCACATGTTCTCATCTCCTCCCCCTTTCTTTCTCCTAACTCCTTCTCTACTCTCTGCCACCCCCTGCTCTCTTGCAATATGCTCAGGAGATCTTGTTCCTTTCCCCTTTTGTGGGGGACCTTGTATGAATCTCTTAGGTTCCTCCTTGTGTCCTAGTTTATCTGGCAGTGTGAATTATAAGCTGGTGATCCTTTGCTTTATGTCTAATATCCATATATGAGTGAGTACATACCATGTTCCTATTTTTGTTACTGGGTTACCTCACTCAGGATGGTTTCAATTGATAATTAACTTATATGCCATCCTAGAATCTTCAACTAGTAGTTGGAAACAGAATCAGAAACCCACAGCTAAACACTGAGCCAAACTCCTAGAATCCAGTTGCAGAGAGGGAGGAGTGAAAAATCAAAGGGGGTCAAGATCAGGCTACAAAAACCGAAGGAGACAGCTGATCTGAACAAGGCAGAGCTCATGAACCTCCAGACTGATAGCTGGGAAACCAGCATTGTACTGACTCAGTCACCCTGAACTCGGGTCTCAGTTAGAAGGCCTGGGTAGTCTAAGGGACCTCTGATAGTGGAACCAGGATGAATCCCTGGTGCACAAAATGACTTTGGGAGCACATCCTCCATCCCCCATGGAGGGATACTCCCTTAGCCTAGAGACAGTAGGGAGGGCCTAGTCCCTACTCCAAATGACTTGACAGATTTTAATGATCCCTCCTGGAAGGCATCACCCTCCCTGTGGAATGGGTGGGGAATGGGACAGGAGGAGGCATTGGGGGTCATGGGAGGGAGAGAGGAAGAAGGAACTTGGATCAACATTTAAAATAAGAAAAAAATTAAAAATACTTTTTATAATTCAATGAAAATAAATACACAACATATGCAAACTTGTGGGACACAATGAAAATGGCGCTAACAGGAAAATTCATAGCACTGTCCGCATGCAAAGAATGGAGAGCTCTTATACTAGCAACTTCACAGCACTCCTACAAGCTCTAGAGCATAAAAAGGAAGCTTCCCAAGAAGAGAAAATGGCAGAAAATAATCAAACTGAAGACTGAAATTGATAAACTAGAAACAAAGAGAGCAATGCAAAGAATAATTGAAATAAAGAGTTGGTTCTTTGACAAAATAAACAGGATAGACAAACCCTTATTCAAACTAAAAGACAGAGGGAGAATACACAAAATAACAAAATTAGAAACAAAATGGTGGAAATAACAATAGACAGTGAGGAAATCTAAAGAATCATTAGGTCATGTTTCAGAAACTTGTACTCCACAAAATTGGAAAATCTAAAAAAAAATGGATAATTTTCTCAATAGATACAACTTACCAAAATGAAAACAAGATCAGATAAACAATTTAAATAGACCTACAACCTCAGGAAAATAGGAGTATTAAAAATCTCCCAACCACAAATAAAAAGACCAGAACAAGACAGATTTAGTACAGTATTATACCAAACTTTCAAGATGAAGGATTTGTTTCCCTTCCTCTTCCACACTGAAGGTAGGACTTGCAAAAATCTCATGTTAACTAAAGTAACCGAGGTTGCAAAAGTACATTGTGTCTTATTTTCTAGCCCCTGAACACCCATTCTGGATATAAAATGAGTGTAATTTGTGATCTCTGATATCCTTACATACCTCCACATTCTTATCCTTGTAAGTCTGAACTTGCCCTCATATAGCCACATCTCAAACAGTAAGTTATCTGGTGTCACAGTTAGAGGGGCACAAACATTCAAAGGAGGACAAAGAACTTCCTCACAGGTTGAAGTTTTCTAATGGAAACATTGTGGCATAAATAGAGGTTCCAGGAAATACTTTCTATGGTAAAGAATATATTTCTCCTCTTGAGGGTTCCATTCACAGGATGAACATGGGTAAACTATAGCACATTAAAACTCACATTCCTTGGGGCTGGAGATATGTTTCAGTGGTTAAGAGCACTTGTTGCAAGTAACTAGTTAATGGGTGGAAAGCTGCCCATTAGGTTCTAGACCACACTTACCCACACCCAAATTGCCTTTCTTCTTGTCTCAAATAATTCTACTTATTTTAAGATTCTATAGGGAAATTTTGTTTATTTTGCTTTGGGGGTGGGGGCACTAAAGAAATGCTCTACCTCTTGGCCATACCTCCATCTCTCTTTCTTTTTTTAATTTAATGCTTCATTTTTCTAAAGTGCTATTTGAGCTACAGATGAACAAAATGCCAGACTTCTGTTTTTGGTACCAAAGCTATTCTGGTAGTGAGCTACCCACCACCAATCTGGAAGTTTAGAGTAGAAAATTCATAACAGACAAGCTTGCCTGTAGATACAAGGGCATGTGGCTGATGAGATTCAAAATAAACAGGTTGTAAAATGTGGAGAAGAATCTGCATATAGCCTTCTTAAAGAAATAGGTAAATGTAAGTAGTAGAGTGAAAGATAAAACCCAGATGATACATAAGATTGCGCCTGCCTGATTAGTCAGCCAATTGGTGGTCTTGAGGGGATTTGAGTTCAAAGTTATGAAAAGTGTGCTCTGTGCTCAATTTTCTTATCATTCTGGGATGAAACCAGATTTTTTTCAAGGTTCTAAAATAAACCACCTCATTTTTTTTTCTGGGAAAAAAGAAAAAGGAACACTTGTTCTTGGGGAAAAACCAAATTTGTTTTCTAACACTCATGTTGGACAGCTTCCAACCACCTGTAACTCAAAACTTCAGGGGAATCCAACACCTCTGGCTTCCATGGGTAGCTACACACACACACACACACATACACACACACACACACACACACACACACACACACACACACACACGGAAAAATAAAAATTTTAAAAAATATTTATATTTCCAATCAGTGAAAATGATTCAGTGGGTAAAGATGCTTGCTACCAAATCTTCTGATTACTAGTTCAATCCTAGAAACCATGTGGAATGAGAGAACCAACACTTACAATCTGCCCTTTTACCTCCACACACTCACCTTCTCACCGTGACACACAAAAACATACACACAAAAATAATTAAATGTTAAAAAAAAAGACTTGAAATTCTTAAGTTGGGTTGGTGGTTAAGGTGAAACAGAACCTCCGACTTAGAAGTGTGTTCTAGAGTGCTATAGACTAATCAGAGTGTGTAACTGTTCAAACCTGAACTTCCTCCTGTTAACTCCTCACTTTAGCCCAGCTGAGCTTCTTTGATGACTGCGAAGCCTTTGGGGGGGGGGGTGAGATTACTAGGGTAGGCTTTGAAATCTATACCACCCTTTTAGTTACTGCCTACTTTATTGGTTTCTAGTCACCTATGGTATATATTTTAAAAACAATTTATAAATTCTTTGAGAATTTCATATAATGTATTTTTGTTTTTAATTTTTTTCTTTTTTCCCTTTGTTTTATTAATATTATAATTTAAAAATTTTACATGTGGATCCTAATTTCCTCTCACTTCCTTCCTCCCTCCCTCCCTCAAACCCTCTTTCTCCTGTGACATGCACCCTGGCTACCCTCCCCTCCCATCCCCCCACCCCCATTCCACTTGTAGGGCTATGCTATCCAGGTTGGGTCATGTAAATCTGTCAAGTCATTTGAAGTAGGGGCTAGGACTTCTCTCCTGTCTCTAGGTTAAGGGGGTATCCCTCCATGGGGGATGTGTCTGCAAGATCCTTTTGTGCACCAGGAATAGATCCTGTTTCTACTGTCTGAGGTCCCCCAGACTACTCAGTCCTTCTAGCTGAGACCATATTCAGGGGGTCTGAGTCAGTCCCTTGCTGGGTTCCTAGCCATCAGTCTGGAGGGACATTAGCTCCTCCTTGTTCAGGTCAGCTGTCTTTGTGTGTTTCTGCAACCTAGTCTTGTCTCCTGTCTTTACATCTGGTTTCTAGTTCGACTCAGTGTTTGGTTATGGGTGTTTGCTTCTGTTTCCAACAGGTACTAGATGAGGACTCCATGATGGTGGATAATTTAGTTGATGATCTCACTATCAGGAAAGGACATTATGGTAGCCTTTCCATGATTGCTGGAATTGTTAGTTGGAGTCAGTCTTGTAGGTCTCTAGACCTTTCTTTAGGTTCAGTTTTCTCTTGAAACCAATAATGGCTTCCTCTTTTATGTTTCCTCTCCCCCTCATCCTGACTCTATCTATCTAGTCACACATGTTTTCCTCTCCTCCCCTTCTCTTTCTCCTATTTCTCTCTCCATTCACTGCCCCCCATTTCCCATGTGCTCTGGGGGACTTGTCCCTTCCCCCTTTTGTGAGGGACCATATATGAATCTCTTAGAATACACCTCGTATCCCAGTTTGTCTGGTGTTGTGTATTATAGGTTGCTGATCCTTTGCTCTACATCTAAAATCCATATATGAGCGAGTACATACCCTGTTCCTCTTTTTGTGACTGGGTTACTTCATTTAGGATGGTTTCTTCAAGTTCCATCCACTTGCTTGCGAATTTCAAGATAATAATTTCCATTATTTTTTTCTGCAGAGTAGTATTCCATTATGTAGATGTGCCACATCTTTTTTATCCATTCTTCAGTTGAGGGGCATCTAGGTTGCTTCCAGGTTCTTGCTATTACACATAATGCTGCTATGAACATAGTTGAGCACATGTCTTTGTTGCATGGATGTGGGTCATTTGGGTATATACCTAAGAATGGAATTGCTGGGTGCTGTGGTAAGCTAATTCCCATTTTCCTGAGGAACCGCCATACTGATCTCCAAAATGGCTGTACGAGTTTGCACTCCCACCAGCAGTGGAGGAATGTTCCCCTTTCTCCACATCTTCTCCAGCATAAGTTGTCATTGATGTTTCTAATTTTAGCCATTCTGGCAGGAGTAAGATGGTATCTCAAGGTTGTTTTGATTTGCATTTCCCTGATAGCTAAGGATGTTGAACACTTTCTTAAGTGTCTTTCAGCCTCTTTGATTTTCTCTATTGAGAATTCTTTCTTCATTTCTGTACCCCATTTTTAATAGGGCTATTTGGTGTTTTGTTGACTAGATTCTTGAGTTCTTTGTATATTTTGGAGATGAGCCCTTTGTCAGATGTAGGATTGGTAAAAAAAAAATTTTTCCCAGTCTGTGGGCTGCCGTTTGTTCTGTCAACTGTGTACTTTGCCTTACAGAAGCTTCTAAGTTTGAGGAAGTCCCACTTATTATTTGTTGATCTCAGTGTCTGTGCTACTGGAGTTATGTTCAGGAAACAGTCTTCTATACCAATTTGTTCAAGGGTACCTCCTACTTTCTCTTCTAAAAGGTTCAGTGTGGCTGGATTTATGTTGAGGTCTTTGATCCATTTGAACTTGAGTTTTGTGCATGGCGATAGACATGGGTCTATCTGAAGTCTTCTACACACCATCATCCAATTGTGCAAGCACCATTTGTTGAAGATGCTTTCCTCCCCCCATTGTATTTTTTTTAGCTGATTTGTCGAAAATCAGGTGTTCATAGGTGTGTGGATTAATATCGGGATTTTCAATTCAATTCCATTGGTCTATCTGTCTGTTTTTGTGCCAGTACCAGGCTGTTTTCTGAACTATATCTCTGTAGTAGAGCTTAAAGTCAGGGATGGTGATGCCTCCTGAAGTTCTTTTACTGTACAGGGTTGTTTTGGCTATCCTGGGTCTTTTGCTTTTCCATGTAAAGTTGATTATTATCCTTTCAAGGTCAGTGAAGAATTGTGCTTGGATTTAATGGGGATTGCATTGAATCTGTAAATTGCTTTTGGCAAGATTGCCATTTTTACCATATTTATCCTTCCAATCCAAGAGCAAGAGAGATCTTTCCATTTTCTGGTATCTTCTTTAATTTCTTTCTTTAAAGCCACAAAGTTCTTATTGTATAGGTCTTTCACATGTTTGGTAAGCGTTACCCCAATATATTTTATGTTGTTTGTGGCTATTGTAAAGGGTGATATTTCTCTGATTTCTTTCTCAGCCTCTTTGTCATCTGTGTATAGTAGGGCTACTGATTATTTTGTGATTATCTTATATCCTGCTAGTTTATTTGAAGTCTTTATCGACTGTAGGAGTTACTTGGTAGTTTTTCGGGTCGATTCTCTAAACTACTTGCAAATAGTGACAGTTTGACTTCTTCCTTTCCCATTTGTATCCCCTGATCTCCTTTTTTTGCCTCATTGCTTTAACTAGAACTTCAAGTACAATATTGAACAGATATGGAGAAAGAAGGCAGCCTTGTCTTGTTCCTGATTTTAGAGGGATCGCCAAAAGCTTCTCTCCATTCAGTTTGATGTTGGCTGTTGGTTTACTGTATGTTGCTTTTATTATGTTTATGTATGTTCCTGTTATCTCTGATCTCTCCAAGACCTTTATCATGAAAGGGTGTTGAATTTTGCCGAAGGCTTTTTCAGCATCTAGGGAGATGATCATATGGTTTTTCTTTTTCAGTTTATTTATATGGTGGATCACGTTGATAGATTTTCGTATGTTAAACCATCCTTGCAACCCAGGGAGGAAGCCTACTTGGTCATGGTGGATGATATCTCTGATGTATTCTTGGATTCGGTTTGCCAGTATTTTATTGAGTATATTTGCATCGATGTTCATCAGGGATATTGGTCTGTAGTTTTCTTTCTTAGTTGTATCTTTGTGAGGCTTGGGTACCAAGGTGCTTGTGGCCTCATAGAAAAAGTTTGATAATATGCCTTCTGTCTCTATTGTGTGGGACAATTTGAGGAGTATCGGAATTAGCTTTTCCTTGGATTTCTGGTAGAATTCTGCACTGAAGCCATCTGGCCTTGGGCTTTTTTTAGTTGGAAGGCTTTCGATGACTGCTTCGATTTCATTGGGGATTATAGGTCTATTTAAGTTGTCTGATCTTGGTTTAATTTTGGTAAGTGATAATTATTCAGAAATTTGTCCATTTCCTTTGAATTTTCAAATTTTGGAGAGTACAGGTTTTCAAAGTATGACCTGAAAGTTGTCTGGTTTTCCTCTGTGTCTGTTGTCATGTTCCTCTTTTCATTTCTGATTTTGTTAATTTGCATGACCTCGCTCTGCTTTTTCGTTAGTTTGGATAAAGGTTTGTCTATTTTGTTGATTTTAGCGAAAAACAAACTCTTTGTTGCATTGATTCTTTTGTATTGTTTTCCTGGTTTCTATTTTATTGATTTCAGCACTCATATTGATTATTTCCTGGCATCTACTTCTTCGGGGTGAGTTTGCTTCTTTTTGTTCTGAGGCTTTCAGTTGCGCTGTTAATTCTCTAATGTGACTATCCTCTGTTTTCTTCATTGGGCACTCAGTGAAATGAACTTTCCTGGTAACACTGCTTTCAGGGTGTCCCATAAGTTCGGATATGTCGTGTGCTCTTTCTTGTTGAATTTTAGGAAGTCATTAACCTCTTCCTTTATTTCTTCTTTGACCCAGGTGTGGTGCAATTGCCCATTGTTCAGTTTCCATGAGTTTGTAGGGTTTCTGCGATTTGTGTTGTTGTTGAATTCCAATTTTAAAGTGTGGTGGTCTGATAAGGTACAGGGGACTATTCCAATTCTTTTGTATCTGTTGAGGTTTGTTATGCCATCTAGTATGTGGTTTATTTTAGAGAAGGTTCCATGTGGAGCAGAGAAAAAGATATTCTTTTGTGTTTGGATGGAATGTTCTATAGATGTCTGTTAAACCCAGTTGATACATAGAAAGTTAGTTTTTCTGTTAATTCTTTTGTTTCTTTGTTGAGTTTCTGATTGGTGGTCCTGTCTAGTGGTGAGAGTGGTGTGTTGAAGTCTCCTACTATAGGTGTGTGAGGTTTTATGTGAGCTTTGAGTTTTAGTAGCATTTCTTTCACGAATGTGGGTGCCTTTTTATTTGGGGCATAGATGTTCAGAATTGAGACTTTTTGTTGATGAATTTCTCCTGTGATGAATATGAAATGGCCATCTTCATCTCTTTTGATTAATTTTGGTTTGAAGTCTAACTTGTTAGATATTAAGATAGCCACACCTACTTGCTTCTTGGGTCCATTTGATTGGAAGATCTTTTCCCAGCCCTTTACCCTGAGGTAATGTCTATCTTTGAAGCTTAGGTGTGTTTCTTGTATGCATCAGAAGGATGAATTCTGTCTTCGTATCCATTCTGTTAGCCTGTGTCTTTTTATAGGCAAGTTTAGACCATTAATGTTGAGGGAGAGTAAGGACCATTGATTGTTAATGTTTGTTTGTTTTAGATTTGCTTTTGGTAGTGGTATTGTGAATATATTTGTCCTTCTTTACCCTTGGTTTCTTGTGAAGTGGGATTATCTGTTGCCTATGTCTTTGTGAGCATAGTTAACTTCCTTGGGTTGGAGTTTTCCTTCCAAAGCTTTCTGTAGGGCTGGATTTGTAGATACATATTGTGAAAATCTGGGTTTGTCATTAAATATCTTGTTTTCTCCATCTATAGTGATTGAGAGGTTTGTTGGGTATAGTGGCCTCGGCTGGCATCCGTGGACTCTAAGTGCTTGTAGAACATCTATCCAGGACCTTTTGGTCTTGAGGTTTCCATGGAGATGTCAGGCATAATTTTGATAGGTGTGCCTTTATATGTTACCTCTCCTTTTTTCTTTGCTGCTCTTAATATTCTTTCTTTATTCTGTATGTTAGGTGTTTTGATTATTATATGTTGAGGGGTCTGTTTTCTTTGTTCCAGTCTATTTGG
This sequence comes from Cricetiscus sungorus, assembly GCA_030556225.1. Lineage (NCBI taxonomy): Eukaryota > Metazoa > Chordata > Mammalia > Rodentia > Cricetidae > Cricetiscus > Cricetiscus sungorus. The sequence continues at coordinate 20,303,755 of JANBXA010000609.1, read as the reverse complement.
TGTTTGGTATGCTCCTTGTACTTTCATGGGCATGCCCTTCTTCAGATTGGGAAAGTTTTCCTAGATGATTTTGTTGAATATGTTTTTGGTCCCTTTGAGCTGGGCTTCCTCACCTTCCTTCCTTTGAGCTGGGCTTCCTTCCTTTGAGCTTCCTTCCTTTGAGCTGGGCTTCCTCACCTTCCAGGAACTGCATCTGCAGTTCCTGATCGTTTGCTCAGTTTTTCTATTTCCAACATTCCTTTGGCTTGTGTTTTCTTTATTTTCTCCATTTCTGTTTTAAAGTCTTGAACCTGTTTGTTTTTTTCTTGGATTTCTGTACACTCTTTAAGAACTTTATTCATTTCTTCCAAATTTTTGTTTTATCCTCCACTTCTTTAAGGGATTTCCTCAAATCTTCTTTGGGGGCCTCTATCATTTTTATGACGATAATTTTTAGGTTGTTCTCTTCTGATTCATTTGCTTTATTGTGTTCTGGTCTAGTTGGTGTAGATTCCCTAGATTCTGGTGGTGTTATGCTTGTCTTTCTGATATTAGGTGTTTTCTTGTATTGCTGTCTTCCCATAGCTTCTTCCAGTAGGTGTTGGTGGGTTTTCTCCCTCTCTCTATGGATTTAGGTGGGTCAGAGGTTCGATGTCTGTAGTTCTGGGTGGTCCAAGCTCTCTACGAGGTCTCTCCATAGGCAGGGGCCCGGCGATGGGGGCCAAAGATCAGGCTCCAGCAAAGGAGAGCCGAGGCCTCTTTGGCAGAGGCTAGTGCACAGGATTTTTCCTCAGTGATAGTCGGGTCTAGGTCTAGACAAGGCCTCTAGCCAAGGCCTGGTGTTGGGTGACAAAGGCTGGGCTGATAGTATGTTTCAGCACCGATAGGCGGGTCTAGCTGGCACTCTCCAACTTTAGCAGAGGTCCTGTGATGGGGGTCAATGATCCAGCCTGCAGGGACTCAGAGTGGTCCTGCAGAGATAGGCCGATCTCTGGGAGGGGCCCAGAACTCCAGTAGAAGACTGGTGGTGGGGGTCAGTGACCAGGCAGGTGGAAATTACGGTGGTTCCAAGTGGATAGGCAGGTCTATTGTGCTCAGCTTGTTTTTAAATTTTATAGCACATTTATTTTATTTAAAAAATATTTTTAATTTTACATACCAACTCCAGTTCTCTACTCTCTCCCCTTCTTCTAGCCCCATCCACTCCTCAGAGGAGGTAAGGCCTTCCTTGGGGAGTCAACAAAGTCTGGCATACCAAGTTGAGGTAGGACCAAGCCTCTTCCCCCTGTATCAAGGCTAAGCAAGGCATGCCATCATAGGGAATGGGTTTTAAATTGCCAATTCATGCCCCTGGGATAAATACTGACCCTACTGTGAGCCTCCCCTTAAAAGATGAAGTCACATAAGTGTCATTCATGTTCAGAGGGTCTAGTTCTGTCGCATTCAGGTTCTCCAGCTGTCAGTCTACAGCCCATGAACTCCCATAATGTGTTTTCAGTTCCCCTCTCTCAATTCCTAAGAGATCTACCTCCATCACTAACCACAAAACATTGCGTCCTTGAAGGGATACTTATTTTTGGACTTGAACTCTATTTTAGTGTAGTTCTGATGGTGGTTAATTGCATTGCTTTTAATTTTAAATTGTGTGTGTGTGTGGAGGGGGTTGCAGGGATTGCAAGTACAACTGCACGTGTGTGTGTGTGTGTGTGTGTGTGTGTGTGTGTGTGTGTGTGTAGTTCTGAGGCTGACAGGGTGTCCTGCTGAACCCAAAGTTCATCAATTAGATTAGGCTGTAGTTACAGGAAAGTGCCTCCACATTGAGCTTTTTTGTATTTTTTTAAATTTTTTAATTATTTGTGGGTATGTGGCTATGTGCATGTGAGTGTAGCTACCAGAAGATACCAAGGGCATCATGTGACCCTGGACTGGAGTTACAGGTGGTTATGAGCCAGACAACACACATGCTTGAGATCAAACTATTTGGGTCCTCTGAAAGAGCAGCATGTATTCTTAACCACCAAGGAATCTCTCCAGTCCCTCCACACCTGACTTTTAATGTAGGTTCAAGGTATCAAAACTTAGGTCCTTGTGCTTGCATGACAGGCACTTGACTGAGCCATCTCAGTAGTCCAATTGCAATCATTTTTAATTTCATCTTTGTTGTAAGGGTCATAGAATTCTAGGTTAAGGAAGCCTCCTGAGGCCTGGGGCCTGTGTGTGCCCATCTGAGACCATCCAGTCAGACTGACCTGCCCAGAGTCTGCCAGCATCCTGGTCCTGCCTCCACCCAAGGAGGGAGCCTGCCTTCCTGTGCCCTGCTCATAGCCTCCTGAGGACTTGGAACTATGCACAGGGTAACCTGTCTCAGTGGACCAGCCCATCCACAGTCTGCCAGCACCCAAGTCCCAAATCTACCCACTGGATGAGGACAGCTATCAGAGTATTGGACTTGCTTGTACCCACTGGAAGAGAACCTTGGTCCCATACTCACCAGAAGAGGGAGAGACCCCATAGGTACTCACTGGAATAAGGACTGGGTAGACTATAGTATAAGAACACAGTCAACAACAGAAAGATCAATATGATACCCCTAGAGTCTGGGGACTTCACACCAGCAAGACTTGATCAACCCAACACAGATGAAGCAGAAGAGCATGACCCTAAAAACAACTTCATGAAGATGATAGAGACCCTAAATGAGGAAATGAAAAAATCCTTTAAAGAAATGGAAGAAAAATCAAACCCAAAAATGCAAGAAATCAACAAATGTCTTAAGGGAAGCCAAGAAAAAACAATTCAAACAGTCTATGACCTGAAAACTGAAATAGAGACAATAAAGAAAATGCAAAGTGAATGAATGTGAGAACTAGAAAAGCTGGGTAAAAGATCAGGAATTACAGATGCAAGCATAACCAACAGCATATAAGAGATGAAAGAGAGAATCTCAGGTGTTGAAGATACACTAGGAGAAATAGATTCATCGATCAACAAATCCCTAACATAAAATAGAGGACAAATGAAAAGGCCAAATAATAGATGTAGAAGAAGGTGAAGAAACACAACTCAAAGGTGCAGAAAATATATTTAACAAAATCATAGAAGAAAACTTTCCCAATCTGAAGGACATGACCATGAAAATACAAGAAGCTTACAGAACACCAAATAGACTGAACCACAAAAGAAAGTCCCCTTGTCACATAACAATCAAAACACCAAATGTACAGAATAAAGAAAGAATATTAAGAGCAGCAAAGGAAAAAGGCCAAGTAACATATAAAGGCAAACATATCAGAATTGCACCTGAATTCTCTCTGGAAACTCTGAAGGCCAGAAGGTCCTGGATAGATGTTCTACCAATATTAAGAGTCCACAGATGCCAGCCCAGACTACTATACCCAGCAAACCTTTCAATCACTATAGTTCTAGAAACCAAGATATTTCATGATAAAACCAGATTTAAACAATACTTATCAAATAATCCAGCCCTATAGAAAGTTCTGGAAAGAAAAGTCAACAAGACCTACAAAAACATAGGCAATAGATAATCCCACTTTACCAACAGTCAAAAGAAAAATGGGAAGAAATCCACACATAATACTACCACCACCACCAAATCCAAAACAAACAAGAATTAACAATCAATGGTCATTAATATCACTCAACATTAATGGTCTTAACTCGCCCCTAAAAAGACACAGGTTAACAGAATGGATACAAAGACAGAATCCATCCTTCTATTGCATACAAGAAACACACTTCAACTTTCAAAGACAGACATTACCTCCTAGTTTAGGGGTGGGAAATGATTTTCCAATCAAATGGACCCAAGAAACAAGTGGGTGTAGCGATCCTAATATCTAACAAATTAGTCGTTAAACTAACATCTAAAAGCAATCAAAAGAGATGAATGGCATTTCTTACTCATTACAGGAGAAATCCATCAAGATAAAGTCTCAATTTTGAAATCTATGCCCCAAATACAAAGGCACCCACATTCGTAAAAGAAGCATTACTAAAACTTAAAGTTCACATGAAAATTCATACACTTATAGTGGGAGATTTCAACACCCCACTCTCAACAGTAGACATCTCCACCAGACAGAAACTTAACAAAGAAACAAAGGAGCTACCAGTTATGTGATGGGAGATGTTATTCTGTAAATATGTTTCTCGTACTGGTTAATGAATAAAGCACTGTTGGGCCAATGGGAAATCAAGATAGGCGGGGCTAGGAAACAAGGAGGAAAGAGGAAGTAGAAAGGAAGAGTCAACATGGAAAGCCAGGAGAGGTAGCACGCCGCTCTGGCTGGTAAGATGAGCCACGTGGAAATACTTAAAATAGTAGAAATAGGTTAATAATTAAGACAGAGCTAACCGGTAAGGAACTAGTAACTGGTCAACAGAATTGTATCAAATACAGAGTCTCTGCATGTTATTGGGGGCTGGAGTGGTGGCAGGACCAGACCAGCCGTGGGGGAAAAACCTGTTATGTTCCAATTTTGTTTAACAGATATTTATAGAACATTCTATTCAAACACAAAAGAATATATCTTCTTCTCTGCGCCACATGGAACCTTCTCTAAAATCAACCACATACTCAGCAATATAGTAAACCTCAATACGTATGAAAAAATTGGAATAGCTGCCTGTATCTTATCAGACCACAAGGCTTTAAAGTTAGAATTCAACAACAACACTAATGGCAGAAAACCGACAAACTCAAGGAAATTGAACAATGTGCAATTGCACTATTCCTGGGTCAAGGAAGAAATAAAGAAATTTAAGAAAGCATCTTCAACAATTGTTGTTGGCATAACTGGGTGCAGACATGTAGAAGACTGCAGATAGACCCATGTCTATCACCATGCACAAAACTTAAGTTCAAATGGATCAAAAACCTCAGCCACACTGAACCTCTTAGAAGAGAAATTGGGAGGTACCCTTGAATGAATTTGTACAGGAAACCACTTCCTGAACATAATGCTAGTAGTAAGACACTGAGATCAACAATCAATAAATATGACCTCCTGAAATTGAAAAGCTTCTATAAGGCAAAGGACACAGTCTACAAGACAAAACAACAGCCCACAGAATGGGAAAAGATCTTCATCTGCCCCACATCTGACAGAGGGCTGATGTCCAAAATATACAAAGAGCTCAAGAAGCTAATTACCAAAACAGCACATAATCCAATTAAAAAGTGATATACAGAACTAAATAGAGAATTCTCAATGGAGGAATGGCTGAAAGACACCTAAGAAAGTGCTCAACATCCTTAGCTACCAGGGAAATGCAAATCAAAACATGAGATACCATTTTACTCCTGTCAGAATGTCTAAAATAAAAAACACCTAAGACAGTTTATGCTGGATGGGATGTGGAGAAAAGTGTACACTCCTCTACTGCTGGTGGGAGTGCAAACTCATACAGCCACTTTGGAAATCAGTATGACTGTTCCTAAGGAAAATGTTAATCATTTCACTCGTAGTCATATCCCCAAAAGGTGTACATTCATACAAGGACATCTGTTCAACTATGTTCATAGCAGCATTATCTGTAAAAACTAGAACCTGGAAGCAACCTAAATGCCCCTCAACTGAAGAATGGATAGAGAAAATGTGGTACATTTATACAATGGAGTACTACTCAGCAGAAAAAAATACAATGTAAACATGAAATTCTCTGGCAAATAGATGGAACTATAAGAAACCATCCTGAGTGAGGTAACCTAGTCACAAAAAGAGAAACATGGTATGTACTCACTCATATATGTCTTTTAGACATAGAACAAAAGTTTACCAGCCTACAATCCACACCACCACAAAATCTAAGATATGAGAAGGACCATCAGAGAGACATATATGGTCCCCTGGAGAAGGGGAAAGGGACAAGATTTCCCAAGAAAATTGGGACCAAAGAGGGGATGGAGTTAGGGGAAGAGCAAAGGGGTCAAGACCAGGCTGGAGAAACCCATAAGAACTGCTGACCTGAACAAGGGGGAGCTCATGGACTCCAGTCTGATAGCTGGGAAACCAGCATAGGACCATCCCAGATTCCCTGAATGTGGTGTTCATTGGGAGGACTGGGAAGTCTATGGGGCCTCTGGTATTTATCCCTAGTATATGAATGGACTTTGGGAGCCCATTCCACATAGAGGGATACTCTCTCAGCTTAGACACATGGGGGCAGGGCCTGGGCCCTGCTCTAAATGATACGAGATCAATGGGAAGCAATGGGGAGACATCCAACAATAGAAAGACCAGTATGACACAACCAGAATCTAGGGACTCTATGCCTACTAGACCTGAATACACCAAAGCATCTGAAGCAGAAGAGAACTTAAAAAACAACTTCATAAAAATGATAGAGGCCCTCAAAGATGATATGAGTCTGTATTGCTGTCTCCCTATTGCTTCTTCCAGTGGGTGCTAGTGGAGTCTCTCTCTCACTCTACCCTGCTCTCCTGGTGGGTGTAGTTGGGTCAGGAGTTAGATATCTGCAACTCTGGATGATCCAAGCTCTCTTTGAGGTCTCTCCTCCAGCAGAGTGCAGGTTATGGGTCCAAAGTCCAGGTGAGCATGGCCTCAAAGTGGTCCTGAGTGGATAGGTGGGTCCAGTGTACTCAGGGCAGACCTTAGAAGTTCCACAGAGGTGGAGGGGTTGTTGGACCAGCACTCTGGCCCAATGCTCGCCAGGAACAGTGGGCCAGCAATACAAAGTTTGGGGGGAAGGCAGGCTCTGGGTGGTGTATGGAACAGGGTACCAGGGCTGTACTATCCAGCGCCAGGATACAGGGAAGAGCAAGATGTGGAGCTAACCCAGGGAGTTCCCAGGGAAGGATATGTAGGGGATTTGGCCTGAACTGGTCCCAAACTCACCTCTGGCAGAGTACCTGATGCGATGGGATCCAAAGATCAGGTGAGTGCAGCCTGAAGGTGTTCCAGCATGGATAGGTGGGTCCAGTGTGCTTAGAACAGACCCAGGAAGTTCCATGGAGGTAGAGGGGTTGTTGGACCTGCACTCTGGTCCAATGTTCACCAGGATCAGAGGGCCAGCAGGACTGGATTTTATGTCTGGATTTTATTTCTTTAGATTATAATGAATTTAGACCTAGAGTCTTACATTAATTCCACCAAAAAAAGACTTTTCCTCTTGTATTTTGGCCAGTGATGTCTACATTTCAACCTGTTACCAAAAGATTTCTGCTTAGGGAGGGTCTTGTGATAATGGTTTTATCTTTTCTTTAACTTGATTAAATTGATTGAGTAGTTCATGTGAGCCTTGAAATTTCTTTACAGAAAGCTTTAAGATTATGGATTAAAGTAATATAATTGAAACAGAGAAATTTATATATTCTCATGTGTCATTTTTTTTCACTCAGGATCTGCCTTGTTTTTCTCACAATTTCACATTCTCAGTAAAAGTTTTTCCTACCATTTTCTAATCTTTCAAGTATATACAATCTGTAGAAATAATCTCCTTTTCAGTGGTGTGTGTGTGTGTTGCACATGTGGGCATATGGAGGTCAGAGACAATCTTGGATGTTGTTTTTCACCTTCCACCTTGTTTAAGACAGGGTCTCTGCTACTGTGTATTCTAGGCTAGCTGGTCTTCAAGCTTCCAGGGAGTCTCTTGTCTTTGCCTCACATCTCAAAATAGGAACACTCGTGTTACAGATGTACATTATCATTCCTGGGGATTTGATTCAGGTTTTCACACTTGTGCAGCAAACATTTTATCTTCTTCTCTTCCTCCTCTTTCTCCTCCTTCTTTTGGCAGTTACTAGAAGTTTGCAAAAAGAACTCAAACTCAATTATTTAACTTATTTTTCTTTAAGAGTTGGGTCTGAGTGGAACCAGGATGTATCCCTGGTGCACGAAAGGACTTTGGGAGCACATTCCCCATTGAGGGATATTTCCCTATCCTAGAGGCAGGAGGGAGGGCCTAGTTCCTACTCCAAATGATTTGATAGATTTTGATGATCCCTCCTGGAAGGCATCACCCTCCTGTGGAGTGGGGAGGGGTAGGATGGAAAGGGAGTCAGGGGGCTTGGGAGGGAGGGAGAGAAGGAGAGAGAGGGAACTGGGATCGATATGATATATACATATATATATATACATATACATATATATGTGTATATATATATGTATATATATGGGTCTGTGGGGCTGGAGAGGTGGCTCAGTGGTTAATCACACTGTCTAAGCTTCCTAAACACCCATGTTTAATTGCCAGTACCCATATGGCAGTTCACTTACTCCAGTTTCAGAGGATGCTCATACAGACATAGATTCAGGCAAAGCACCAATGTACATAAAATACAAATGAATTAATTATTTTTTAAAAAAGAGTTAGATCTGTGATAGTTCTGCCTAATAAGAAATAAATGGGATTATTTGGAAGTATATTTTTTTCAAATAAAAAGACAAAACCAGGAAATGAGAATAATTGTTTACATTAACTTCTTTCCTTATTTAACTGGAAAGTAGATTAAATGTTAGAAAGCCATTTATCTTTTAACAGCAAGGCAAGAAACATAAGGATAAATTTAAAAATGGTTAAATAATAGCAATTTGAATCCCCAATAGAATCATTAAACTATTGGTGTTAATCCCAGATTGGCTATAACCCAATTCCTTATTAGGTGAGCTAAATGAACATTTGTTGTGTGATATTTTGATTGCACTCTGTTGCTCCTGAGGCTGACAATAATGTTTGTTTTGAATCAGAGGGCAGAGTTAACTACTAGTTGACCAAAATTAACCATGGAGGTGTTGGAGGACTGAGGCCATAAAGACACAGAAAATAGTAGGACAGGGCTTAGAGAGGGTCTTGGCCCTTTTGGATGGAGGATCATAGGTTCCTTCTTTGCCACTTCTCTGATCATTCAGGTTCTTATTCCAATATCTGACTCCCAAGTCTTATTGATAAATGATAATTAGATAAATTCATTTTCTTAGGCTATTGTAAGTTATGGTGTTAAAAAAAAGAAAATGAAAGAAACCTAACAGACAAAAACTGTCTGATTAAAAAAAAAAGAAAAATAAATATTTAAAGACTATTTGGCCTATCTAAAGGATTATGATAAAGAATTTTTGTTGACAATATTCAGGATATTTGAATACCAAAATAATGGTGGCAATTTATTGTAATGCATTAGGTAAATACAAGTTCATAAATTCATAGTGATACTTTAACATTACAACAAAAATGGCAAAGATAGAAGAAAATATTAAAAGCTCTTAGTCATGATGTCTTTGAGTTCCAGGTTAACAGATAATGTACTAGAGTTGAGTATCTCTATTGAGAGAGAAAGATCTATAAACAGATACCTGTAAAAAGGTTATTATTAAACTGAAGGAGAGTTTTGGCCCATAATACAGTTATAATAGAGGTTTAGGACAGTCCTGTACAGCATTTCACAGATGTCTCAAAAAGATGAGAATGGATTGAATTGTGTCAGGTACTCAATGACTCAATGACTGCCACCTGTTCCAGAGAGGGAGGACAGATGACCTTGATGAGGCAGTTGCATGTATCTGAAGCCAGTTTCTAATGATGAACATAGCTGGGAGTTTAGTAGGTGACTTTCCAGGAATCTGGGTGATGGTGTGTAGTGTCTGAGAAGGAGATTTGAGCAGAGTACCAGAATATTCATTAGAGCAGTTATTTATGTGAGAATACCATCTAATAAGTATAGAAGAATTAATATAGCAAATAAATCACTATTTGGCAAGCCTGAGTATAAGCATTCAGGCACGGATCCTTGAGTAGTGTTGAAAGCCTTTAATTAATAAATTGCTTTTGAATAGAATGCTAACATAGAAACAAAATGTCACACCACAGATTACTTGCTAATTAGAACATTTAACATGATTAAAGTGGTTTGTGCAGCGCTGCCTCTGAAGCATTCTTGGCTATTATGACGGTATTTGTACTACTGAGGATGAAACACAGGGCCTTGTACATGGTAGAAAAGTTCCCAACTTCGGAACTCCAGCCTACAGCTTCAAGTATTCTTGTTAAGCATGCCTTACTGGCTGTGTGTAGTGAACCACAACTGTAACCTCACCACTTGGGAAGTAGAATCAGGAGGATCACAAGTTCAAATAAATCCAGGGCTGCGTGATGACATCCTTCTCCCCAAAACAACAAAAACAAAGAGTGACTAAAAGTTATCAAGCTTCTAAACTCAGTTTAAAATCTACAGAAAATAAAGGGTATGAGAAAGGTTGGGTACCACTGGGAGGAAATAAGTGGGTAAGACTAAATATGGAACATTGTATAAGCCAATTGGTTTGATTTCCTTAAATTTGAAATGTGATATTGGACTGCCATGACAGGACAGGAAAATGATAGCAGCATAGATTTATATCTTTTATCTCCAGAAAAATCAAAAGAAGGGAAGCACACACATATACATATACACACACATATGCTTGCAAATACACACACACACACACACACACACACACACACACACCACCACCACCACCACCACCACCACCACTACCACCACCACCACCACCACCAACAACAACAAAATAACAGGAATAAACAAGCATTGGTCATTGGTAGCTCTCAATATCAATGGTCTCAATTCCCCAATAAAAAGACAAGTACTAAGAGAATGGGTGCAAAAAACCCAGGATCCATACTTCTGCTGCATACAAGAAACACATCTTAACATTATGGAAGGCATTCCTTCAGGGTCAGAGGTTAGAAAAAGATATTCTAAGCAGAATCCAACAAAATAGACAAGACCAAAATTAATCAAAAGAGGTGAGAAAAAGGAAAAATCAACCAAGAGTGACACTGCAATTTTTTAAATGATTTATTTATGTATATGAATGCTGTATTTTTGTGTGTGCCTACATGATAGCATAGAGCATCAGATGTTTGTGAGTCACTATGTGGTTGTTAGGAATTGAGCTCAGGACCTCTTAACCACTGAGCCATCTTTCCACTCCCAAACATTGCAATTCTTAACATCTATGCACCAAACAGAAGGGAAATCAAGTTTGTAAAAGAAAAACTACTACAGCTTATATCACATACTGACCCTCACACAATGACAGTGGGAGACTTCAATATCTCATTCCCACCAATGGTCAGATCATCTGGATAAACTAAATAGAGAAATGCTGGAGCTAACAGAAGTTATGAGCCAAATGGGTCTAACAAATATATATAAAATATTTCACCCAAACAAAAAGAATATACTTTTCTCTGTACTTCATGGAACTTTCTCCAAAATTGACCGTTTAATATAGTTCCTCATGTTGTAGTGACCCCTAACCAAAAAAATGTTTTATTGCTACTTTATAACTATAATTTTGTTACTTTTATGAATAGTAACATAAATATCTGATAAGAAGAATATCTGATATGTGACCCCCAAGGGAGTTGCAACCTACAAGCTGGGAACCATTGCTCTAGAACAAAAAGGAGTAATCATACCCAAGAGGCATAGATAGCAAGAAGTAATGAAACTCAGGGCTGAAATCAATACAATAAAAACAAAGAGAACATATATATGCAAATTCTCCATATTTACAAATTTCACAAAATTAAGAAGTTGCAGAAAAATTAAAAGTAGCAGGGTGAATCTGACAAGCTACACTTAAATGCTGTCACAGTCATTGTGGCTTTCTTTACTCATAACAGTCAGAAGCTGGAAAGAATCTAGATATCCATCAACAGAAGAATGGATAAAGAAAATTTGGTACATTTATACAATTATTACTCAGTTGTTTTAAAAAATGGTATCATAAAATTTGCAGGCAAATGGAGGGAACTAGAAAAAAAATCATCCTGAGTGAGGTAACCCAGACCAAGAAATGTAAATCTGGCATGTACTCGCTTACAAGTGGATATTAGCCATTAAGTGAATGATGACCAAGCTACAGTCTGTAGACCTAGAGAGGTTAGGTAAAGAGGAGGGGGATGCATGGATCTCCCTGTGAAGGGAAATAGAATAGATTTTATGAGTGAATTGGGGCTTGGTGGTGATGGCATCAGGTGTGTGTGTGGGGCATGAGGCGGAGGGAGAGAACTCAGTGAGAGACTGATGGAATTGAAGGCATTTGTGGAGCGGTGTGGAAACCTACTACAGTGGACCAGGTAGGCTTCATTCCAGGGATGCATGGATGGTTCAACAAATGAAAATCTATCATGTGATCCACCATATAAACAAACTGAAAAAGAAAAACCACAGGATCATCTCCCTAGATGCTGAAAAGCATTTGACAACACCCTTTCATGATAAGACTAGGAGAGATCAGGTATATTAGGTACCTACCTAAACATAATAATAGCAAGATACAGTAAACCAACAGCCAAAATCAAACTAAAAGAAGGAAAGCTTGGTGATTCCTCTAAAATTAGGAAAAAGACAAAGCTGTATACTCCACAACTCTACAATATTGCACTTGAAGTTCTAGCTAGAGTAATAAGACAACAAAAAGAGATCAAGGTGATACAAATTGGAAAGGAAGAAGTCAAATTTTCACCATTTGCAAATGATATGTTTACATAAGTGACTTGAAAAAAAACTCTACCAGGGAACTCCTACAGCTGATAAACACCTTCAGCAAATTGGCAGGATACAACATTAACTAAAAAAATCAGTAACCTACTAATACAGATAATAAAGACACTGAGAATGAAATCAGAGAAACATCACCCTTTAAAATAGCCACAAACAACATAAAATATCTTGGGGTAATGCTAACCAAACAAGTAAAAGACCTATATAGCAAGAACTTTGTGTCTTTAAAGAAAGAAATTAAAGAAGATACCAGAAAATGGAAAGATCTCCAATGTACTTGGATAGGTAGGATAAACATATTAAAAATGGCAAATCTTGCCAAAAGCAATTTACAGATGCAATGCAATCTCCATCAAAATCCCAGCATAATTCTTCACTGACCTTGAAATGATAATACTCAACTTTATATGGAAAAACAAAAGACCCAGGATAGCTAAAACAACCCTGTTCAATAAAGGAAGTTCAGGATGCATCACCATCTCTTCAAGATTGACTATAGAGCTTTAGTCCTGAAAACATCTTGGTATTGTCGAAAAATATACAGGTAGACCAATGGAATAGAATAGAAAGTCCTAATATTAATCCACACACCTATGAACACCTGATTTTTTTTGACAAAACAGCTAAAATTATACAATGGATAGAGGAAAGCATCTTCAACAAATGGTGCTGTCACGACTGGATGATGGTGTGTAGAAGACTGCAGATAGACCTATGTCTATAGCCATGCATAAAACTTAAGTTCAAATGGATCATAGATCTCAACATAAATCCAGCCACACTGAACAAATTGGTACAGGAGTCTGCTTCCTGAGCATAACACCAGTTGCACAGACACTGAGATTGACACATAATAAATGGGACCCCCTCAAACTGAGAAGCTTCTGTAAGGCAAAGGACACAGTTGACAAGATCAAACGGTAGCCCACAGACTGGGAAAAGATATTCACTAATCTCATATCTGACAGAGGGCTGATATCCAATATATACAAAGAACTCAAGAAACTAGTCACCAAAACACCAAATAACCCTATTAAAAAGTGAAATACAGAACTGAGTAGAGAATTCTCGATATAGGAATCCAAAATGGCTGAAAGACACTTAAGAAAGTGCTCAACATCCATAGCCATCAGGGAAATGCAAATCGAAACAACTCTGAGATACCATGTTACTCCTGTCAGAAAGGCTAAAATCAGAAACACCAATGACAGCTTATGATGGAGAGGATGTAGAGAAAGGGGACCACTCCTTCACTGGGTGGGAGTGCAAACTTGTACAGCCGTTTTGGAGATCAGAATGGCGGTTCCTCAGGAAAATCAGAATCAGTCTACCACAGGACCCGGCAATCCCACTCTTAGGCATATACCCAAATGATCCACATCCATGCAACAAAGACATCTGTTCAACTATGTTCTTAGGAGCATTATTTTTTAATAATTTTTATTATTAATAATAATATAATTTAAAAAATTTACATGTCGATCTCAGTTTTCTCTCCCTTCCTCCGTTCCTTCCTCTCTCCCTTCCTCTCTTTCTCCCTCCCTCCCTCCCTCCCACTCTCTTTCCCCTGGGACATGCACCCTGGCCACCCTCCCCTCCCATCCCCCCACCCCCATTCCACTTGTAGGGCTATGCTATCTAGGTTGGGTCATGTAAATCTGTCAAGTCATTTGAAGTAGGGACTAGGACTTCTCTCCTATCTCTAGGTTAAGTGGGTATCCCTCCATGGGGGATGTGTCCTCAAGGTCCTTTTGTGTACCAGGAATAGATCCTGTCTGAGGTCCCCCAGACTGCTCAGAACTTCTAGCTGAGACCATATTCAGGGGGTCTGAGTCAGTCCCATGCTGGATTCCCAGCTATCAGTCTGGAGGGGCATTAGCTCCTCCTTGTTCAGGTCAGCTGTCTTTGTGTGTTTCTGCAACTTGGTCTTATCCCCTCTCTCTGCATCTGGTTTCTAGTTCGACTCGGTGTTTAGTTATGGGTGTTTGCTTCTGTTTCCAACAGGTACTAGATTAGGGCTCCATGATGGTGGATAATTTAGTTGATGATCTCACTATCAGGGAAGGGCATTTATGGTAGCCTTTCCATGGTTGCTTGAATTGTTAGTTGGAGTCAGTCTTGTAGGTCTCTAGGTTTCTTTAGGTTCAGTTTTCTCTTCAAACCAATAATGTAGGAGCATTATTTTTAATAGCCAGAACCTAGATGCCCCTCAACTGAAGAATGGATAAAGAAGATGCTGTACATTTACACAATGGAATACTATTCATCAGAAACAAAACAAAACAAAACAAAAAACCAAACCAAACCAAAACATAAAACCCAATGGAATCTTGAAATTCACAGGCAAATGGATGGAACTTGAAGATACTATCTTGAGTGAGGTAACCCAGTAACAAAAAGAGAAACATGGTATGTATTCACTTATATATGATTTTAGACCTGAAGCAAATATCACCATCCTATAATTCACACTGCCAGAGAAACTAGGATACAAGGAGGAACCTAAGTGATTCATACATGGTCCCTCACAGAAGGGGAAAGGGACAAGATTTCTTGAGCATAGTGAGAGCACAGGGTGAGAGGGGGCAGTGAGTGGAGAGGGAGTTAGGAGAAAAAGAAGGGGAGGAGAGGAGTATATGTGGATATGTGGGACCAGGAAGATTGAGTCAGTGAATGAATAGAGGAGAGAAAAAAAAGAAGAGATACCATAATAGAGGGAGCCATTATAGGTTTGAAGAGAAAACTGAATCTAGAGAAATGTCAAGAGACCTACAAGGGTGACCCCAACTAACAATCTGAGCAACAGTGGAAAGACTACCTTAAATGCCCTTCCCTGATAATGAGATTGATAACTAACCTATATGCCATCCAAGAACCTTCATCTTGTAGATGTTGGAAACAGAAACAGAAACCCACAGCTAAACACTGAGCTGATCTCCTGGAATCCAGTTGCAGAGAAGGTGGAATAATAAGAAAAGGGGTCAAGACAAGTCTACAGAAACCTACAGAGACAGCTGACCTAAATAAGGAGGAGCTAATGGACCCCCAGACTGATAGCTGGGAAACCAGCATTGAGCCAACTCAGACCCCCTGAACTTGGGTCTTAGTTAGAAGACCTGGGCAGTCTAAAGAACCTCTGACAGTGGAACCAGGATGTATCCCTGGTGCACAAAAGCACTTTGGGAGCACATTCCTCATGGAGAGATTCTCCCTTAGCCTAGAAGCAGGAGGGAGGGCCTAGTCCCTACTCCAAAGGACTTGACAGATTTTGTTGACCCCTCCTGGAAAGCATCGCCCTCCCTGTGGAGTGGGTGGGGAATGGGAGAGGATGTGGGTCGGGGGGCATGGGAGGGAGGGAGAGGGAACTGGGATTGATATGTAAAATAAGAAATGATGATGATGATAAAGCCTAATTTGCCACTGGGCTCTCCTGTGCTGATCTGGAGAAAATTTATTTTTTTCATTTTAGATATAATGTTTACTAAGGACATGGAAAAGGAGAGTCTCTTACAGAAGGCTTACATTCACTAAAATGTTTAATTTCATCTGCAAATGTACTTTCGAGATTGCCTAAAGCAAAGAATGACTGTGGCCACATGGGGGCAACAGATACTTGGTTTTTCTACGTGTTGCTGGAAAAAGATTTTCAGCATTAATTCTTTCATCTTGAGCCTTTTCTGGAGTGCTGAAGTGGGAGTAAAGGCTTCCATTAGAATATTAATACCACAAATCTCACATGATAATCAGAAATTGATAAAATCTAGTTCTTTTGTTGGGCACGGTGTTGCAAGCCTGTAATCCCAGTCTTCAAAGACTGAAGGATTGTGAGTCAAGGCCAGACAAATCTCTGCAGCAAAACCCTGCCTTGTTGTGTGGCTTGGTCTGTTTGTGGGGTCCCTGGCAGTGGGACTAGGGTCTATCCCTAGTGCAAGAGATGGTTTTTGGGAGTTCAGTTCATGTGATGGGTTGCCTTGCTCAACTGTGATGCAGGGGCTAGGGGCCTGGTCCTGCCTCATCTTGATGCGACAGACTTTGTTGACTCCCCATGGGAGGCTTTGTCCTTTCTGGGGATTGAAGGAGGACAGAAGGGTTGTAGGGGGAAGCTGAGGGGTGTTTGGGAGTGGGTTGAGGAAGGTGGGAGGGAGCAGGACACACACACACACACACACACACACACACACACACACACACACACAGTAATGCATGAATAAATAAATAGAATTTTCTTTTTCATTTGTAATATTTACCTTCTTTGTAGAGGTCATTATAGGTACAGGACTGTTGCTTAGCCACTAGAATGTTCTTAGACAATCATAGTCCTTATTATTTGGCGCATATTAAATGCTGATTGTGTCCGGCATTCTCAAATGGTAAATGCTCCAAGTCACTGCACTGTCTCTGGGCTTAAACCATCTTATCCAGGGGAAGAACTGCATTTCTTGAGTCTTGCACTGTTTACTAGATATGCACATTTTGTATGATTCTGCGTTCATGACTCCAGGGAGTGATTCTGTCCCTGGCACCTCATAGCACTTTGTTAAGTTATTGACCCTGGGAGAAGCAAAGTTGACAGTCACTTTTCTCTACCATCATGGTGTTGCAGGTGGAGCTTTGAATTTAGACAATATAGGAAAATGGGGATAACTGTGCACAGTGTTCCATCATCCATCCTGTTCCCTAGCAGCCCAAACATCAGGCCTTCATGGATGAAGGGAGGTACTTGTGTCCTCACTAGTAATTGTCTGACTAGCTCTTTCACTAGCACACACCCCTTTGTTTTAATGTGTTTTAGAGGCTGCTGGGAATGGAATCCAGGGTCTTACACTTGCCAGTCAAATAGCCTACCATTGATCTATACTCCAGTGCTGTGTGGATGTTTTGTAAATGTCTACTTTTCCTTGGGTGTTTTGTCTACCTGGGTTTGTTTAGTATTTGTCCACATAAGAAACCTGCTTCTTGTCTGTGCTTGTAGATGCTTGTTCCCTCAGAGCAACCATTGTATTCCTCCTCCCAATCTAATTCCTTACCATTTGGTGTTAGGAGTGGCCTGTGACAGATGCTTCAAACAGTGTAGATGTAGCTTAGTCTGACCCCTCAGCATAATTCAAGGATCACAAGACTTCCTCTTCAGGAAAACTGACTGTGATCCTGTACTGAAGCCCCTGTGTGAGAGGAGATATTCTAGACACATATTGCCCCTTCAGCTGTCTGACCATCACCTCTTTTCCTACTTGTAAAATTGGTATATGTAACAAGGATTTGGCATGTGAGAGCTGGAGTTGATCTCTAAAGAAAAGATCTGAAAGGTTTCCACTGGACAGCTATCAAAGAATGGACTTATGTGCCAGGAATTTCCCAGGCCTGGATTCTTTCCTCTTTCAAAATGGGAGTTCCTTCAGATGCCATTTTCCTAAAGTAGAAACTCCTGTTATAGAGAATGAAGACAGCTGGGGCCCAGGCCCTCTTTTCTCTAGGAAAGGACTGTTAGTTTCCCTCACACTTGAATTCCCATCTGTTCTAGCTTTTGTCTCATGGCTGTTTCTAATTTGTCACTAGAGACTGTTGGTCCACTCTATTTGGCCTAAGTCTAAATAAATCCACTTTCTATTTTATCAATCTTGTTTCCTAATTTCTTTTAAAGTGCAGGGAAATCAAAGGCAGCAGTTTTGTGTACCCAAGTGCCTGGTAACTGAGCTATACAAGCTCCTGGAGGTCAGAGGCCTGCTTCACTGGACTCTCTCTAGAGTCTAGCAGGGCTTCCCCCAGAAAGCTTTAGAAAATGAGGAAAGGTACTGATTCATTTATCACTCAATGAGATGTTTTTCTTCCCTTCCCGTCTCCAGTTAAAGTGCTTTGATATATTTTTTAAATCCCTCTTAGGAAATTATTTTTAAAATAAGCAGTCAGTTCCTACCTCCCACACAAGGAACATTTGAGAATACCAATCAACCATAGTTTGCAAGTAGGACTTGCTGAAGGAGGAAGTTTATAGTGTGAACAAACCTCCACCAACATAACAGGCACTATCAGGGCCAGTGGGATATGACCCACCTCTAGGCATGCAGCTATGTAATTCTTCATATCACCAGCAACCACTGTTGTGACATAAAGGTACATGGCTTCTATAAGTTTCTCTGTGTGCTAACATTGCTCTTCTCCAATTCCCACAGCATCCCTGAATGACAAGCAAGAGAATTTGAGAATCTCCTTCCTCATTTTTCTCTTTCTCTCTCCCTCTCTCTCACCCCCTCTGTAGAGACAGAGACTTGAAACACAGAAAAAGGTTAAGACAATTGCCTAACATCACTTAAAAGAAAACAGTCAAGTCACGACCCAGGCTGGTTCTCATTCCACAAAGCTGTGATTTCTCTCACTTTAGCAGATCTAGGTTTTAGTGAGTTGAGTTCATGGCATTTGGGTCATAATAATCAACGTAACTGGCATTTCCTATAATGGGTGATCTGCTAGGGAATAGGTAATTTTTGCTTCTGAATGAATTTTCATAAGATTTAACTGGGGAGTAAAGGAACTTGACATAGGGGAAAATGGGTGTGGGGATGATGAATGTTTTTTCATTTATTTATTCTGCCATTTCTAGTCAAATTGTCTCTATTTCCCTTCCAGCTCATCTTTGCCCAAAAGCTATTGTTCCTCCTTTGTCTTCTCTGGCATTTCAGGAAGGAGCGGAGATATTGTGTTCTAAATGTTTGCATCGTGGGGGAAGGAAAAGATATTCTGGTTGTCTTCTCCATGAGTAGAGAAACCCATAGTCCATTATCCTCCATCCCTAGTGGCCCACAGTTGGTGGACACTCAAATGAAAACAAAGAACTTCCTACTTCCTTTCTGGCTTAGATTTCTGTTTCTCAATTCCATGAAGCCTTGTTGATGCAGCAATCAGTGAAATTTTATGAATTTAGACATTTCAAAATGACCTGACCAATGCCTTCTGTCTTTGATGAGGCCTTCTAAAGTAATCTTGAATGCAACAGTGGTAAGGAAAATATCCTATTGGTCCCATTTGCTGAGAAAAGATATTTGTCATGGCCATTTAATTCTCAGTAAAATTTGTTCCATTTGATGCCAGTATGCCACCAATGCTGGCTTTTACATTATGTTCCCAAAGTGAATTGAAATTTCCCCAGAGTCAGAGCTCTCCAGAAAATCTCTGATTGTAATGGACAATGGTGATTTATTTTTCAGAGCCTCAAATTGAGTTTCTCAGAAGTGCCTTTAAAAGCAGATTTCTCCATACATTTTGTTCTTTCTTTGTGGTATCACGTGTGTGCAGTTCTTGCTTGCTCACAGGAACTCTTTAAAATGGAATCCCTGAATATTTCAGTGAAATGCATCATTTTTTGGGACATATTGCCATGGGACTATTTAGAGCCCACATAATTTGCTGCAGAGCTGAGTGATGTATTTTCCCAGGCTTCAAGTTGGCCAGGCATCCAGGCAAAGTTGGGGGAAGGGGTTCTAGAGCCTCAGGGTCTTCTTTTGTACTGCACCCTCCAGAAACAACACTGGAAGTTCTAGAGTGGATGAATGGTCAACCTTGTATGACCCTGGTGTCACTGTCATTCAGGAAGAATCTTTCCCACCCCTACTTGGTGTAGAAGTTTTGTCCCTGTTGTGGTGATATGGTGATATTTTGTTTGTGCTTTAACAAATAAAGCTTGCTTGGAGATCAGAGTGTGAACTAGCCACACTAGTTAGCCATAGAGACCAGGCAGTGGTGGCACATACTTTTAATCCCAGCAGCCACACTAGTTAGCCATAGAGGCCAGTTGGTGGTGGTGCACAACTTTAATCCCAACACTCACTAGACAGAGGCAGATGGATCTCTATTAGTTCAATGCCACCCTGGGATGCATGAGATTGATCCATTCTAAAAGAGAAACAGAGTCAGGCAGTGGTGACTCACACCTTTAATCCCAGTACTAGGGAGGTGGAGACAGAAATGATATGGCTGGGTAGAGAGAGGAAGATGAGGCAGGAGGAGACAGGAGAGCTCATACAATTCAGTCTGAGGATTCCTAGAGCCAGGATTGCCCCTTTGGTATAAGATTCAGTAGGTAAGAATTAGTGGTTGCCTTCTCTGCTTCTCTGATATTTCAGCATTTATCCCTATATTTGACAAGTCAGGGATATTCCCACACAAATTAATGATAATTCGCTGAGGTTAGCTAGCTGTGACAACCACATGATTCATAAAGTGAGGCTCCTGGCTCACACACATACCAATGTCTGAGGCCAGGTTGAAGGCTCTTTCATGTGCTGCCCTCTAAGTTGAAGGAAAGAAAGAGCTGTCCTCTGCTTGATTCCACACCAGTCTAGGGTATCACATAAAGAAATGAAATGTTTCTCTCTCTGTTGTCACAGAAAAATGGCTTAGGAGAAGGAGAAAAGGTTCATAATTGGACTGACTGTCTTGAATGTGAGCTAGTATCATTTGATGCATTCAAGTCTTACAGAAGGTTCTCAGATTTGCATCCCATTTACTGGTTTTGAGAATAAGTTTAAAATTTGAATGATGGATTCAAATTCCATGGCTGTGTGTGTGGGTGGAGGTGGGGTAGGAGAAGGGGAAAACAATGACCCATGGTGGAAGGCCATTGGCATGTCAACATCAGAATCAGTACTAGTTCAAATAATTTCTTTTTAAATCTCAAATTACCTTGGGAAAGTGATTTTCTCCACAAGCATTTCTAAACTTTTCAGCTCGATTTAATTTCAAATATATATTACCTCCTACATAGAGAATGTGAGAGCAGAGATTGACTTTTTAAGTAGTGTGGATTAAATGAGTACTAGTAACTTGCTTCAACAAAGAGACGACAAAACCAAGACTAGGATGTTACAAAGTAGGTTTTGTCTTGTGAACAATTTGGACTTATTTCCCACACCCATTTAACTGTTCAATAATGTTAGGTTTTGAGGTGATAATTGAACAAACTTACAAAGTGGCTTTTCTTTTGAGGTTCCATTGTATTTTGTTCCTTTTCTTCCAAAGAGATATATAGAAAGAAATACTGAGATTCCAACTTCTGTTGTTATTTGCATGCCATATACAATGAAGCATATATGAAATTAAAGAAGTCCCCTTTGTGTGATTTTATAGTGTTATAGTTTAGGAAATTATATTTTAGTTTAATAACTATGCTTATAAATGTTCTCGAAGAGTCTTTTAAAAAGTTAACCTAGTTTTATTATCAGAAACTACTATTCAAAACAGCAGTCAAACAGTATGTCTTTCTATTGGCATAGGCTTAGAATATACTAAAACCAGGTAGAGACAGGTTTCTGAACATAACTTCAAAAGGCATTGCTGATTTCATTTTGGCATATTTCTCTTTGGGCAATCAGTGCAGTTAAGTTACTGAATTATTTGCCCGTAAACAGATACCATTAAGAATGCTGTATTTTTTGGTTGCTGTTGTCATTATAATCATAATTTAATGCATAATCATTTTTTAGCTTGACCTACTAACAACACACTTGAACATATACTCTTGACTTAGCTTAGGATCTTAAGAGTTATATTTCTCTATAGCATTTGAGAGATAAATAATTTGTGTTCTGTGATTCTTTCTCCATTTAAGTCAACTTTTGAAGAAGTTTCTTAGTATTTTTCTGTTTCTCTTTTTGAAAATAGAGTCTTCTCTTATACAATACATCCCAACCACTGTTTCTCCCTCACTCCACTCTTCCCAGCTTTGCCACATTGCTCCTCTCCCCAAGATCTACTCCCCCTCTATTTCCATTCAGAAAAGAACAGGCCTCCAAGAGACAACAGCCAAACACACAAAACAAGATACAATAAGACAAGGCAAAATTCCTCATATCAAGGCTGAACAAGGTAATTCAGCAGAAGGAAAAGAGTCCCAAGAGCAGACAAAAGAGTCAGAGACACATTGACTCCCACTGTTAAGAGTCCCACAAAAACACTCAGCTACCAGCTATAACATATACACAAAAGACCTGGTGCAGACCCATGCAAGCCTTGCTCCTTCAGTCTCTGTGAGCCCATATGAGCCATGCTTAGTTGATTCAGTGAGGTATATTCTTCTGATATCATCTATCCCCTCCGACTCTTACAATCTTTCCACCCCCCTCTTCTGGGGGTGTTTCCCTGAGCTCGGAGGGGAGGAACCCAATGGAGAACTCCAATTTAGACTCTCTCTGTGTGTCTGTCTGTGGGTCTCTGTAACCACTCATATATGCTGCTGGAGGAAGCCTCTCTAATGACAACTGGACAAGACAGATATCCACACGTATAGCAGAATAGCATTAGGAATCATTTTATTGATTTTTTTGCCAGTTGCATTAGGTTCTTTCCTAGGTCCCTAGATTATCCAGTCTCCAAATCCTGGCCATCCAGGTGGCTAGAAGCACAGGCTTCCTCTCACAGTATGGGCCTCAAGTTAAACTAGACAATGGTTGGCCACTCCCACCATTAGCCACTATTGCCCCAGCAAATCTTGTAAGCAAGACAGATTGTAGTTAAGGGTTTTGTGGCTGTGTTTGTGTCAAGGTTCTCTTTCTGTAGCCTTCAGAGTAACTTCTTGCATAAAAGAGACTAGAATATACGGATGAAGTCTCCAAGTGAGTACCAACTTGATCTCCCTATGTTCAATAAACTATCCTTGGATGTTGTATTTGGCAATGGGACCCACTGTTAGTTTTAAGATAGTGGCCCCCTGTCCTAGCATCAGCCTGGGTTGTTTAGGGAACTTTTTAGGATCTCCTCAGCCAACAACTCAGTGAATATAACACATTCCTACCACTGGAAGCCTTGCTAAGCTACAAAAGATGGCCAGTTCAGATTTCATATCTTTTATCACCTAGGAGTCCTCAGTAGCTTCACCATCATATATTCCAGGAAGTTTCTACTCAACTAGATTTCAAAACCACCCCAAAGTGCCCCCCCACTCCAGCTATCTCTCCTCATACTCTCTGACCCCATCATTTCCCCTCAACTTGGTCTCTCCCATTCCCATCCTCACTCATCCCCAAGTTTACCTACAAAATCTATCCAATTTCCTTTTCCCAGTTATTTGACCACAGAAGACCCTGAATAAGCCCAGTTATCCAACCATTGCAGGCCATGAATAGTCCAACATAGCTGAAGTACAAGTAGAAGACATTTAAACAAAGTATATGCAAGAAGTGAATAAATACCTAGGAGAAATGCAGGAAAACATAAACAAGCAACTTGAGGACATGAATAAATATTAAAAACCCCTGAAAAATAAAAACAAACAATTGGAAGAAATGAATAAATTGCTAAAAGAAAGCCACCAAGACCAAACAGTTAAAGGAAATAATAAAACTGTTCAAGAACTGAAAATAGAATTAGAAGTAATAAAGAAAACACAAACTGAGGGAAATCTGGACATGAAATTTCAGGAATTCAAATAGGTCTGAAAGAGGCAAGCTTAACCAACAGAATGCAAGAGATGGAAGTGAGAATCTCAGGCATTGAAGAAAAGAAATGGATACATCAATCAATTAAAATGTCAAACCTAAAATTTCCTGATACAAAATATTCAGGAAATTTTGGACACTATGAAAAGATCAAACCTAGCAATAATAGGAAAAGAGGAAGGAGAAGAATCCCAGCTCATTGATGCAGGAATTATTTTCTTTCTTTTTTTAATGAGTTAAATTTTCTTTTTTATTATATAATTTTAAAAATTTAATTTAAATTAGAAACAAGCTTGTTTTACATAGCAATTCCAAGTCCTGCACCCTCCCATACTCACCTGTTTCCCCAACCAACCCCCATCCCATCCCCTTTCTGATCTCCAGGGAAGGTGTGGCTTAGAAGTCTATGATGTCATTTGGAGCAGGGCCCAGGCCCACTCCCATGTGTCTAGGCTGGAGGAGTATCCCTCTATGTGGAATGGGCTCCCAAAGTCCATTTGTATACTAAGGATAAATACTGATTCACTACAAGAGGCCCAATAGACTGCCCAGTCCTCCCAACTAACACCACATTCTGAGAATCCATCCTGAAAATATTTTCAACAAACCATAGAAAAAATTTCCTAACTTAAGAAGGATATCCTATAAAGGTATAAGAAGATTACAGAACACCAAATAGTCTAGACCAGAAAGGAAATTCCTTTACCACATAACAATCAAAACACTAAACATAAAGAACAAAGAAAGAATATTAAAACCTGCAAGAGAAAAAGACCAAGTAACATATAAAGACAGCCCCAATAGGAGTAGATGAGAAAATCAACACAATAGACAAACCCATTTATCCAAACTACCTAAAAGACACAGAGAGAATGTCCAAATTAATTAAATCAGGAATGAAAATGAAGACATAATACAGACACTGAAGAAATCCAGGGAAGCAAATAGTTAGTAAAGGTCAGGTAAACAATTTAATTGACCTATATCCCCTAGTGAAATAGAAGCAGTCATTTAAGACTTCAAACAACAAAAAATCCATGACCAGATGGTTTTAGCATAGATATCTTACCAGACTTTCAAAGAACAGTTAATGCTGATACTCCTTAAATTGTTCTCCAAAATAGAAGCACAATTCAATTTATGAGGCCACAGTTACCTTGACACTGAAACCACAGAAATACTCAACGAAGAAAAACAATTACAAACCAATTTCATGCATGAACATAGGTGCAAAACTACTCAATAAAATACTTACAAACTGAATCCAAGAACACATCAAAAAGATCATCCACCATAATCTAATAGGCTTTATCTCAGAGATGCAGGAATGTCCAGTAAATTTAATCCACTATATAAATAATTTGAAAGGAAAAACCCACATGATCATCTTATTAGATGCTGAAAAAACCTTTGACAAAAATTCAACAGCCCTTCATGATAAAAGTCTTGGAGAGGTTAGAGATACAAGGAACATACCTAAACATAATAAAGGCAATATACAGCAAGCCTATAGCCAACATAAAACTAAATGGAGAGAAACTCAAAGCAATTCCACTTAAATCAGGAATGAGACAAGGTTGTACAACCTCTCTATACATATTTAATACAGTAGTTGAAGTCTTAGCTAGAACAATAAGACATCTTAAGGAGACCCAGGGAATAATATTGGAAAGGAAGAAGTCAAAGTATTATTATTTGTAGATTACATGATAGTATACGTAAATGATCCCCAAAATTCCACCAGAAAACTATAGCTGATAAACACTTTCAGCAAAATCATTGGATACATGATTAATTAAAAAAAATCAGTAGCCCAACTAAATATAAATGACAAATGGACTGGGAAAAATTAGGGAAACAACACAATTCACAATAGCCTAAATAATATAAAATATCTTGGGGATATCTCTAACAAAGTAAGTGGAAACTTGTACGACAAAAACCATCAAGTCTTCAAATAAATAAACTAAAGAAGCTATCAGAAGATGGAAAGATTCCCCCATGTTCATAGATCAATAGGAATAGCACAGGAATGACAGCCATTCTACCAAAAGCAATCTACAGATGCAATGGATTCTACATCAAATTCCAACCTTGCAATAAAATTTTACAAATTTTGAAATGGTAATTCTTAACTTCATATGGAAAAAACAAACAAATAAACAAAACTAGGATAACTGTAACAATCTTGAACAACAAAAAGAATTTCCAGAGTATTCCTCATTTCTGGTTTCAAGATGTACTACAAAGATATAGTAAAAACAAAACAAAATAAAACCACATTGTGCTGGCATATTGATCAAATACCTTGGTCAATGGAATAGAATTGAAGACCCAGACAAGTCCACACACCTATGGACACCTGATTTTTTATAAAAGAAGACAAAAATACATGCTGAGAAAAAAGACAATATGTTCAACAGATGGTGCTGGTCTAGCTGAATGTCTGCATATAGAAGAATATAAATAGACACACACTTATCACCTACAGAAAACTCAAGTCCCAGTTGATCAAAGACCTCAACATAAAACCAGACACACTAACTCTGATAGATGAGAAAGTGGTGAATAGCCTTCAACACCTTGGCACAGGAATAGACTTACTGAATAGAACACTGTTAGCACAGGCACTACAATCAACAATTAATACATTAGAACCTCATGAAACTTAAAAGCATCTATAAGGCAAAGGACACCATCAAATAGGACAAAATTGAAACCTACAGATATTTGACAAAGAACTAATATTCAAAATACATAATGAAATGCCAATTTAAAAAGTGGGATACAAATCTAAAAAGAGAATTCTCAATAGCAAAATCTCAAATGGTTGAAAAACAAATAAATGGTCAGTATCCTTAGCCATCAGGGAAATGCAAATCAAAACTATTTTGAGATTCCACTTTATACCTGTCAGAATGGCTAAAATCAACAACACAAGTTACAACTCATGCTGGTGAGGATGTGGAACAAGGGGAACTCCAATGTGTTCTCCACTGCTAAAGACAAAAAAATTATACAAAAAACTTGAGTCCAAAAAAAGTACTACAAGATGGGATCTTTAACAAATGGTTAGGTCATGAGGGCAGAGTGAATTCCTTGATAAATGGATTGAGTGACCCATGAGTGACTTAACTGAGTAGAAGTGGGTTTGTTCTATAAGGCAGGTTGGCCTTTTCTGGTGTCTCCCCACATGGTGCCCTCCTCGTGCTGCCCCCAGACCTGTAGTGTACTTAGTACCAAAAGAACACTAACCAGATACAACACCTTGGCCTTAAACTGGCCAGAGTCCAGAACTTTGACCTCAATAAACAATAATTTTTTTGTAAAAAATTGATTTTATTTTAAATTGTGTGTATGCATGTGTCTGTGTGAGAGAATGCACAGGTGGGGGCAGGAAGAGGGTGAGGGTGTCAAATCTCTTGGAACTGCAGTTACAGGTGACTCCAGGTGAGCCACTTGATGTGGGTGTTGGGAATCAAACTCAAGTCTTCTGCAAGAGTGGTACAGATTCATAACCACTGAGCAATTTCTGCAGCCCCTAAACCTTTATTCTAAAAAAATATGCACTTTGTGGTAATTAATTACAGCAACAGAAAATGTGCTAGGACACACTAACAGACAGAGAAGTATAGATTTCAAATAGGTCTTTGGACGGTAACATTTATAGTTAAGGGAGACATAAATGTGAGATCGGGCAGCATACATATGCTTAAAGCCTTGAATTTAAGTGCAATAACCTGGGAAAATAATATGAATAAATAAGAGGCTGGAGGACTAAAAGGTGTGACCTGTGTGTGAAGGTGCACAACAAATATCTCATTAGGAAGTGTAATTAATATAAGCTCTGAAGGAAACATAATGAAAACACTTATGAGGGTTCTGATTTAGTTGGGAATGGATTGTCTAAGGAAGTGATATTGAAGTTGCAGCTTAAAGAATAAAAAAAGGATTTCCCAAGTTCAAATTTTGGGGGAGGATGTGTATTTACTTCTTAGGGTTTCTGAAATTATAATTTGCAGATTGAAGTCATAAGTCAAGATGCAGTGAGCCTTTGCTCCCTTAGATCAAAGCTCTTTCTCTTCTCTTCTGGTTTCCAAGTAGCCTTAGCTTTTTCTCATTTTGCTGCCACATAATTATGATGTGTGCCCTTGTCTTCATATGGTCACCGTCATTGTGTTTGTCCACTCCTTTCTATGTTTTTGTTTTCTTGAGACCAGGTCTCACTAAGTAGCCCAAGACAGGTGATCCTCCTGTCTCAGACTTCTGGGATTACAATAATGGGCCACCACACCTGGATCTGCTTCTCTTTCTATGAAGAAACCAGTGCTTAGATTTAGGGTCCACTCTAAATCTAGGACAATTTCATTTCACTATTCTTAACTCAAGCCATCTTCAAAGAGTATATTTCCAGATGAGGTCCTGTTCCAAGGTTCTGAAAGCACATGAATAGGAATGCACAGTGTTGGTGGTGCACATAATTCAACCCACTGTAGAGATGACCAGAAAAAATACTGTACTTGAAGCAGTGGTGCACTATAGCTGACTCTAACCTGTTTTCAATAACCAGTTTGTTAAACTGGGTGTGGTGGTGTATCTGTGCTCTGTTACGGGCAGGTTCCCCCCCCCCACCGGTCTGGTCCTGCTGCCACGCCAGCCCCCAATAACATGCAGAGACTCTGTATTTGATACAGTCCTGTTGGCCAGTTACTATCATTGCTTATGGGCTAGCTCTGTCTTAATGATTAACCCATTTCTACTATTCTAAGTATTTCCACGTGCTACTGTATCTTACTGGCCAGAGCGGTGCTGGTGTGCTACCTCTCCGGGCTCTCCATCTTGACCCTCCTAACTACTTCCTCTTTTCTCCTTGTCTCCTAGCCCTGCCTTTCTTGCTTTCCCATTGGCCACAGTGCTTTATTCATTAACCAGAATGAGAAACATATTTACAGAATAACATCAGTGCTCCAACTACTTGGGAGGCTGGAAGAGGAGGATTATTTAGAGTTCAATGGTCTGAGCTATGTCTCAAATTAATCATATACAGTGTGTGTGTGTGTGTGTGTGTGTGTGTGTGTAGTCTATGTATTTATCTATCTATCATTACCTATGTATCTATCATCTACTGTCTGTCTGTCTGTCTACAAAAAGCCAATTGTTACATTTTTACCCTTTTTGTTTTCTGGTTGACATTATATTGGTAGACTGAAATTGATGGTGGTGATATTTGCATTACAGGTACTAGAAAATGCTACAAATCACATTTCTTTTTCTTTTGGTGAATTGTTAAACATTTATCAGCACAATAAATATTACTTAGAGGCCTTAATTTAAAAAAATGATGCATTTAGTGTAGATGGATTCTAGTGGAGTTGGCTGCAAGGGAGACCATGGTTAAGATTTTAATTTCTTAAAGCTTTTATTTTTATTGTATGTGTGTGTTTGTGAACATCATGAATGAGTATAAGTGACTGTGTAGGTCAGAATGTGTAGCTAGCACCCTCACAGCTAGAGTTATAGGCAATTGTGTGTTACCTGATGTGGGTGATCAGAACTGAACACAGGCCTTTTGTAAGAGCAGTATGTATTTTAAGTGAGGAGAGTAACAGGGACTGGTTAGGTCATTGTTCTAGTATGTATGTATGTATGTATGTATGTATGTATGTATGTATGTATGTGTATGTACATATATGCCAGTATTTTCTAAAAAATACTTGTAAAAGATTTTATGTTTGAATTGTTATGTGTATCTCTGTGTGTTAATGTGGGTTCCTGCATGAGCATGCAGCACCTATGGAGATCAGAAGAGGTCATCAGATCCCTTGAAACTGGAGTTACAGGCAGTTTTGAGCTGCTCTTGTCTTTTGAAAGAGCCCTAAGTGCTCTTAACCACTGAATCGTCTCTGCAGTCCTAAGCTGGTCTTTTCAAACAAAGAGTATGTGGGAAATTCTTGAGAGGGATTCATCTCAAGCTTTTGGATCTCCCATAAGATTTTGCACATAATGAGCACTTATTGAGTGCTGGTTCATTAATAAGGTTTTATAGATACCATGCACACTGATGATAAGGTTTTATAGATACCATGCACACTGATGAACATGATCATCAAACATGAATAAACCAGAATATGTCACCAGAATAAGACTGAGAATCACCAGAGATTTCTGTAATTGTATGCTATCCATTTAGTAGATATGTATTTACAACTAACTGTCTACAGGCATGGTGGAGATACAACAAATTAGACATGTCAGCCAAGAATGCAGCTATGCCTTTAATCCCAGCTCTGGAAAGGCAGAACTAGGTGGATCTGTGTGAATTCCATGTCAGCCAGAGTTATATAGCAAAACCATATCTTAAATAAAAAGACATATTATATCCTTAAAATAGAGAATTTACCCACAAAGGCCTGCCAAAGTATCTTATGATAAACTAAGAGAGCAAATAGTGTGGTAGGGTCTCTTGAATTTGAAGGACTTGGGGAAAGGAAGCATGTTCTTTTTTTTTGACAGGAAGCACTCTTTTAAATGTTATTTTTATTTATTTTATGTGCATGGGTGATATTTTGTCTGTAAGTATGACCTCATACATACAGTTGTTGTATGTGTTAATCACAGAAGCCAGAAGAGAACATTACATGCCCCTGGAGTTCCAGAGAGTTGTAAGATGCCATGTGGATGCTGCAGGTAGAGAAAAGTGAGTGGTGATCTCTTGTTTCCTCACCTTTGTCTTTTATACAGTCTGGGACCACAGGCTATGCAGTGGTGTCACCCATATTCAGACTGGATCTTATCCCCTCAGTTAGACCTATCTATCCTATCCCAGGAGCTCTTGCAGATACATCAAAAATTGCCTTACTAATATCCTGGATGTTTCTTCATTGAATCAATTTGGCAAAGAAATTAAACATCACAAATCCATATAAGACAAGAGGAATTTAACAATGTTCTTGAACTAACAGAAGATGGGGGATTATCTTGGGTGGGTTTGGCATGATCAATCCAGCTCATTAAAAGCAGACTATTGCCCATCACCATATACTGGCCCAGAACTCCAGCAGAAGTCCCCTGCTCCACCAGAGGTCAAGTGAACAGCAAGAACCACACAAAATTCTCCTGTTTGTAGACATCATCATTCCCCTTAGTGACCACCCAGACTACCCCCAATTGCTCATCTTCTTCTTGATACCATATCCTGGCCATACTCTGGTGGAGACCTCTGGCCACACCAGAGACCTCACTGTCCACCAGAACTCCATGTAGGCAGCCCACTAGTGACCATACCCAATCTCTTAGTTCCCACCCACCCTACCCTAAACCACCCCTCCCCTCCTTGTCATGGTACCCTGTCCCCCTGCTCCAGCAGAGGCCTCTATCCCCCTGCTCCAGCAGAAGCCTCCAGGTTTACCAGAGCTCATGGTGACCACCAGGCCATCACACTGCTCAAGCTCTATCCTCACTCAATGCCTCTCCAGCTTACCCCTAATCTTCTCACCTCTTCCTGTTCTCAACTTCTTCTGCAAAAGACCCACAGGCCTCAACTTGGGCATAAAGCCTCTGCATGGCCATAGAACATCAGAAGTCCAGTTCCCAGATCAGGTGGAGACCCTCTACTTAACCACAGGACACACTGGCCAGAAGACCAGGGAGGAAACAAACCAATGAACAAAATCCATCCAACAAAGACAAACCCAGAAGTTAGCACTTAGACCAATAATCACCCCCAAACTCGGATGCCTAGATGCATAAGAACACAATCAATAATAGCCAAGGAAATACGAATAACCACTACAGCCCAAGGATTCTACTACAGAAAGTCCTGAATGTTTGGACACAGCAAAATCACAAGAAAATGACCTTAAAACCAACTTTATGAAGATAATAGAGGCCCTTAAAGATGAAAAGAGGCCCTTATATAATGGAGCAGGAAAACTAAGTCAGGGAAAGAATAGAGGAGAGCAAGAAAAAAGATCCCATAATAGAGGAAGCCATTATAGGTTTAAAGAGAAATCTGGTACTAGGAAAATGTCCAGAGATCTACAAGGATGACCCCAACTAACAATCTAAGTAATATTGGGGAGGGTACCTTAAATGCCCTTCCATGATAATGAAAATGATGACTACCGTATATGCCATCCTTGAGCTTTCATCTAGTAGCTGATGGAAGCAGAAGCAGACATTCAGAGGTAAATACTGGGCCAAACTCTTGGAATCCAGTTGCAGACAGGGAGGAATGATGAGCAAATGGGTCAAGACAGGCTGGAGAAACCCATAGAAACTGCTTATCTGAATGAGGGGGAGCTCATGGACTCCAGTCTGATAGCTGGGAAACCAGCATAGGGCAGACTCAGATTCCCCGAATGTGGTGTTCATTGGGAGGACTGGGCAGTCTATGGGGCCTCTGGTAGTGGATCAGTATTTATCCCTAGTATTATACAAATGGACTTTGGGAGCCCATTCCACATACAGGGATACTCTTTCAGCCTAGGCTCATGGGGGAGGGCCTGGGCCCTATTCCAAATGATATGATAGACTTTGAAGACTCCTCATGGAAAGCCTCAACCTCTCAACCTGGGGAGCAGAAAGGGGATGGGATAGATGATGGGAGGGTGCAGGAACTGGGATTGATATGTAAAACAAACTTGTTTCAAATTTAAATAAAAGTATATAAAAATAATGAAAGAAAAGAAAAAAGACCCTTAAAGAAATCCAGAAAAAGACAAACAAAAATTGGAGGAGATGAATAAATACAAGAAAAATACAAACAGTGGAAGGAAACAAAACTGTTCAAGACCTAAAAATGGAGTTAGAAGCAAGCAATAAAGAAAACATAAACTGACAAATTCTGGAAATGGAAAATCTAAGTAAGAGAATGGGAACTACAGATGAGAACATTGCCAATAAATAAAAGAGAGAATTTTAGTTATTGAAGATAGAATATAAGAAACAGATACATTGGTCAAAGAAAATGTTAGTATAAAAAATATTGACACAAAACATCCATGAAATCTGGGACACCATAAAAAGACCAAACCTAAGAATGAAAATAACCACAGCTTAAAGTGCCAAAAATATTTTGAACAAAATCAGAAAAGAAAATTTTCCTAACTGTATGCGCCTGCCCTCGCCAGCAAGGAAGACACGACTCTGGGTAGATCTTCATGCAGTTTTAATCAGGATCCTTTAAACATGTTGCTTCTGGCCCGCAGGAAGAGAGGGGGGGCTGCAAGGCTTAAATACCCTTGAGCTAACCAACCCCAGTGAGCCACGTGGACCCTGCAGATAGGCTACTCTAATGCAGAAGCAGACAGGCTGAACAGACTTAACCAATTAAGGGCTTGTTTACCCAGAGAGTCTTCACCAGCGGGAAGGTGTAAGGCAGAAGCCAGCACCACTTTAAGGCATGGCACTATGCGGCTCTCTACACCTAACCTAAAGAAGAACATGACTATAAAGGTACAAGAAGTTTACAGAACACCAAAAAATTAAGAGAAAAAAAGTCATCTTGCCACATAACTGTCAAAACACTAAACAGAACAAAGAAAGAATACTAAAAAACTGCAAGGGAAAAAGGCCAGGTAACATACATACCTATTAGAATTATTCATGACTTCTCAATGAAGATTGAGAATCAGATATAAGAACCAGAATATGTTCTGAGCTGAACACCTGGAATCCAGTTACAGAGAGGGAGGAATGATAAGAAAAGGGGTCAAGACCATGCTGGAGAAACCCACAGAGACAGTTGACCTGAACAAGGGGAGCTCGTGGACCCCCAGACTGATAGCTGGTAAACCAGCATTGTACTGACTCAGACCCCCTGAACGTAGGTCTCAGTTAGAATACCTGGACAGTCTAAGGGAGCTCTGACAGTGGAACCAGGATGTATCCCTGGTGCACAAAAGGACTTTGGGAGCACATTCCCCATGGAGGGATACTCCCTTAGCCTAGAGACAGGAGGAAGGGCCTAGTCCCTACTCCAAATGACTTGACAGATTTTGATGCTCCCTCCTAGATCACCTTCTCTGTGGAGTGCTGGGGGAGTATGGGATAGAAGGAGGGTTAGGGGACATGGGAAGGGAGGGAGAGAGAACTGAGATCGATATGCAAAATAAGAAAAATTATACCCACCCACATCCACCCCCACAGAGAGAGAGAGAGAGAGAGAGAGAGAGAGAGAGATTGATTCCAGCCAAGACTACTCTACATAGCAACACTTTCAATTACTGTTGATGGAAAAAATGAGATATTCCATAATATAATCAAATTTAAACAATATCTATGTACAAATCCAGCCCTACAGAAGGTACTAGAAGGACAATTTAAATGGAAGATTAACTATACACATGAAAACACAAAAAATAAATAACCTAATACTAGTAATACCAAAAGAAGGCAAACACACACACACACACACACACACACACACACACACACACACACACACACCCCACTACCACCACTAAAAATACTCATTGGCCATTATCTCTCAATATCAATTCCCCAATTAAATAACAGAGACTAACAGAATGGATGCAAAACAGGATTCGTCTTTCTGCTGCATTCAAGAAAATGCCTCAACATCAAGATAAACCTTACCCCAGAGAAAGGGTAGAAAAAGATTTTCCAAACAAACAGACCCACGACACAAGCTGGTGTAGCCATTTTAAACCCAACAAAATAGACCAAACCAAAATTAATAAAAGGACACAAGAAAGGACACTTTATACTCATCAAAGAGAACATCCACCAAGATAAATTTTTAATTCTTAACATCTATGCCCCAAATGCAAGTTTACCCATGCTAGTCAAGAAACACTACTAAATCTTTAATCACATATTGGCACTCTTACATTGATACTGGGAAACTTCAATATCCAGACAAAAACTAAACAGGGAACTACTGGAGCTACCAGAAGTTCTAAATCAAATGGACCTAACACATACCTATAGAACATTTCACTGATATACAAAAAGCTATACCTTCTCAACACCTCATAGAACTTTCTCCAAAACTGACCACATACTCAGTCACAAATCAAGTCTCAATATATACATGAAAATTAAAATAAGTTCCAGCATCCTATCAGACAACCATGAATTAAAGCTGCATTTCAACAACAGCAGAAACAATAGAAAGCATACAAACTCATGGAAACTGAACAACTCTGTACTGAATGAGAATATACTTGGTCAAAACAGGAATAAGAAAGAAAATAAAGACTTTAGAGAATTCAATGACAATGAATACACACACCCAGAATCATGGCACACAATGAAAACAGTACTAAGAGGAAAGTTCATAGTACTAAGTACATGTATGAAAAAATTGGAGAGATCTCATATTAAGGGGTAACTTAATAGCACATCTAAAAGCTTTAGAACAAAAAGAAGTAACCACATGTGAAAGAATAGATGGCAAGAAATAAACAGGGCTGAAATCAATACAATAGAAACAAAGAGAACAATGCAAAAAATAAATGAAACAAAGAATTGGTTCATTGAGAAAATCAAGAAGATAGATAAACCCTTATCCAAACTAACCAAAATGCAGAGAGAGAATATCCAAGTTAACAAAATGAGAAATGAAAATGGGGGTCATAACAATAGACACTGAGGAAACCCAAAGAATCATTAGGTCATACTTTAAAAACCTATATTTCACAAAATTGGAAAATCTAAAAGAAGTGGATAACTTTCTTGATATATATGATTTATCAAAGTTAAACCAAGATCAGATAAACAACTTAAATAGACCTAAACAACTAAGAAAATAGAAACAGTCATTAAAAGTCCCAACCAATGCAAGTCCAGATCCAGATGGTTTAGGCATAGAATTCTACTAGATTTTCAAAGAAGAGCTAATTCCTCAAATTTGTTCACAAAACAGAAACATAAGAAAATTGCCAAATTAATTTTATGAGGCCATAGTCACCCTGATACCCAAACCACACAAGGATTCAATAAAGAAAGAGAATTTCATACGTTTCCTTTATGAACATGCTTGAAAAAAATAAGTCAATAAAATACTTACAAACAGAATCCAAGGGCACATCAAATAGAGCATCCACCATGACTAAGTAGGCTTTTCCTCAGAGATGAAGGAATGGTTTAACAAATGAAAATCAGTAAATGTAATCTAACATACAAAGAAACTGAAAGAAAAAACACATGAGCATCTCCTTAAATGCTGATAAAGCCTTTGATAAAATCCAATACCCCTTCATGACAAAGGTCTTGAAGAGATTAGATATACAAGGAACATACATCAACATAATAAAGGCAATTTACACAAGGCCATAGCCAACATGAAATTACATGGATAGAAACATAAAGCAAGTCCACTAAAACTGGGAATAAGAGAATGCTGTTCACTTTCTTCATATCTATGCAATATAGTACTTGAAATTTTAGCTGGAACAAGAAGACAATTGAAGGAGATCAAGGGGATACAAATTGGAAAGGAAGAAGTCAAACTATATTTGTAGATGATAATGTAGTATACATAAACCATTCCAAAATTCTACCAGGGAACACCTTTAGCTGATAAATGCCTTCATTGATGTGACTAATTAACTAAAAAGATGAACTAATTATTAAAAAAATAACAAAAAAATTCAGTACCCCTTCTCTATATAAATGGCAAATAGATCATATTCATCACCCTACACAAAACTCATGTCCAAGTGGATCAAAGATCTCAACATAAAACCAGATACAATGAATCTGATAGAGAAGAAAGTGAGGAATAGCCTTAAATACTTTGACACAGGAGACAACTTCCAACACAACATCAATAGCATAGGCACTAAGGTCAACAATTAACAATTAATAAATAGGACCTCATGAAACTGAAAAGCTTCTGCAAGACAAAGGACACCATCAACAGAACAAAATGGTAGCTTACAGAATGGGAAAAGATTTTCACCAACTTTACATCTGATATATATATATATATATATATATATATATATATATATACATATAAAGAAAGTACACATCAACTAGCTAACATTTAAAAATGGAGTACAGATTGAAATGGAGAATTTTCAACATAGGAATCTCAAATGGCTGAGAACCACTTAAAGAAATCCTTAGTCAGGAGGGAAATGCAATAAAACAAGTCTGAGATTCCATCTTACACCTGTCAGAATAGCTAAGATTAAAAATACTGACGACAGCTTATGTTGGAGAGGAAGTGAAATACGGGGAACACACCTCCATTGCTGGTAGGAGTGCAAACTTGTACAGCCACTTTAGAAATAAAAATGGACATTCCTCAGAAAATTGTGAATTCATCTACCTAAATGGATCCAGCTAAACCACTCTTGGGCATCTACCCAAAGGATGCTCTGTCCTACCTCAAAGCAGGTCACTTGCTCATCTATGGTAATAGGGGCATTATTTATAATAGCCAGAAACTGGTAGCAACCTAGATGTCCCTAAACTGAAGAGTGAATAAAGAAAATGTAGTTCATTTACACAATGGAACATTAATTAGTTGTTTAAGAAACTGCATCATGAAATTTGTAGGCAAATTTATAGACCTAGAAAAATAATTAGCCCAAGTGAAGTAACCCAGAGCCAGAAAGAAAAACATGGCATGTACTTATTTATAAGTGAATATTAACTGCTAAGTAACTAATAATCATGATACAATCCACAGACCTAGAGGAGCTAAGTAGCAAAGTGTGTTCTTGGGGGTGGGGGGAGATGCATGCATTCCCCTGGAAAGGGAAGTTATAGGTGGACTGGGGGCAGGTGGGAATAGGGAAGGTGTTTGTGTTTTATTTCTGTTATAATGGGAAACTACTGAAGATATCTGAAACAATATTAAAAATATTTATTTTTACATGCATGAGAGCTGCCTGTGTATACATACGTGTGCAGTACTCATGGAGGCTGGAAGAGGGTAGTTCATCCCCTGGAACTGGAGTTACAGATGGTTATGAAATGCCATGTACGTGCTGAGAAATGAACTTGGGTCCTCTCCGAAAACCATCAGTGCCTTTAATCAATGAGCCTTCTCTCTAGCTCCAGCAGAGCAAGATTTTAACCAGCTTTGAAACTTGCTTTTAATGGAGTTTGGAACATGTCATCCCCAAATATGCCACTTTTCCATATTGATTATTTAAAGCTAAAAAAATAATAAAGAGCTAATGTAAAAAAAAGCCCTTCACTTACCTCAGCTGCCTAAAATAAAGTATAATTTTCTCTTACAATAAAGGAAATGCACATTTATAAATGAAATCTCCATTAGTAAAAGTATCTATGCAAGAAAGAGAGAACTACTATAATACAATTCTCATTGCCTGAGACTTTCATCTACATAATAAGGTAATTTCATTCACCATGCATTTCATCTTCCTTCCTTCCCATAATTTGCTTCTAATATCTCATATCTTGGGCCATTATTGTTGCTATAATAAAATAGCCAATTCAGAATAATGTATATAAAAAGATTTATTTAGCTCCTTATTTCTGGGCATGCAAGTGCATGGTGTTTGCATTTGCTTAACTGTGGTGAGTGCTATATGGAGTACATATGTGTATGATCACATGGTGAAACAAAGCCAAAGAGGAAACTGAGACTACAGAACTTTCCTTACAAACAACTCATTTCACAGGAAACTATCTAGTTCCATAAGTGATACATTAATGCTCTAAATATACTACCACTAGGACCCATGTCTTAAACTTTCCATTATCTCTCAATATTACCACACTGAAGGCCAAACTTACAACATTTGATAAATCTCTGGAAGACATGTTCAAACCATTATCTCAACCATAAGAACTTATTCCTTTGTATGGTTTTGTTATGTTCATTTACTCAATTATCATATGTTCTCACGAGTGTGTGTGTGTGTGTGTGTGTGTGTGTGTGTGTGTGTGTGTGTGTGTGTGCCTGCATATGAATATGGGCACATACATGCCACGGCATATATGTGGAAGCCAGAGGACAACTTGTGGGAGTTGGTTCTCTCTTTCCTTGGGATTGAACTCAGGACATCAAGTTTTGTAGTAGGTGATTTTACCTCCTGAGCATTCTCACCACCCAAGCATCACATTTCTCTGAGACTCTTGCACACATTTCCATACTGAAGATGATTATTCTCATATTAACCTATTTTTATTAAATTTAATTTGTGCAACAATCAAATAATCTGGAGTTTTAAGGGGACGTGGGAAAGGAAAACCCCCTATTTAGACTCTGGTTATATTACCTGATGGTTGTGAGTCAAAAATGTCAAAATTACTATCAAAATCAAGATTGCCTACAGAAACAGCATTCCTTTTTCTAGAGATAGTTCAATAAGGATGGTATGTCAAAAAATGGTCTTCACAGCAAGAAAAGAGATACCATAATAGAGGGAGTCATTGTAGGTTTAAAAAGAAACTGGCACTAGGGAAATGTCCACAGATCTACAAGGATGACCCCAACTAACCATCTAAGCAATAGTAGAGCGGATACCTTAAATGCCCTTCCCCAATAGTGAGATTGATGACTACCTTATATGCTATTCTAGAGCCTTCATCCAGTAGCTGATGAAAGCAGAAGCAGACACCCACAGCTAAACACTGAGCAGAACTCCTAGAATCCAGTTACAGAGAGGGAGGAGTGATGAGCAAAGGGGTCAAGAGCAGGCTGGAGAAACCCACAGAAACAGCTGACCTGAACAAGGTGGAGCTGATAGCTGAGAAACCAGCATAGGACTAACCCAGATCCCCTAAAAGTTGGTGTCAGTTAGGAGGACTGGGCAGTCTATGGGGCCTCTGACAGTGGAATCAAGAATTATCCCTAGTACAAGAATGGACTTTGGAGACCATTCCACATAGAGGGATACTCTCTCAGCCTAGACACATGGGGGAGGGCCTAGGCCCTGCTCCAAATGATAAGACAGACTTTGAAGAACCCTATATGGAAGGCCTAACCCTGGAGAGCAGAAAGGGGATGAGTTAGGGGGTCTGTGGGGTAGAGGAGGAGGTGAGGGAGGGGGAACTGGGATTGACATGTAAAACAAGCTTGTTTCTAGTTTAAATTTAAAAAAATTAAAAAATGGTCTCCACTTACTTAGGGCCTGAGTGTTGTGTCTCTCTCTTTTCTAAACCCAAACCATGTTCCTCCTAAACCTGCCTTACAATTTCACTTACAAAAGAAATTCTGTAAGATAAGAGATATAAGTATATCAACTCATATTTTTCTTGATTTTTTTAAAGCAATCTTTAAACAATATTGTAAATTACATCTTTTGGGCAATGTAACATCAAAAGTGTGCTCGCACACACACACACACACACACACACACACACACACACACACACACACATACATATTGCTAAGATAGTGATGAGTGGCTCTCCTCTTTGAAGAGCCTGCACTTGTGTCTTGAGTGTGTACTGTCCCTTTCCTAAGTCTTTCTTTTAAATTTCTCCTATATCACCCACAGCTCTTATAACTGAAGCATGTACTCACCTTTACCTCTATTCACTAAATAGACTCATCCTTGAATTCTTTTCAGGGGCTTATTCAAGGCTCTAGTTTTATCTGGGAGGAGGAAGGACTTTCTCAGGCTATTGGCAACAGTACTGAATCACATCACCTTACTACTGCCACCACAACCTGTCCATCTCTTTGTGCTATTCCCAGTGTCTAGTATAGTACCTTATGTAAACTCATTTCTTGATATTTGATTTTTAAAATTCCATTAATAACTGTTGATCTTGAAATCAAGTAAACTGAATTCTTACATACTATATTGCTCCCTGAGTGAAATCACTGATTCCCAGAGCCTCGATTTTCTACTTGGATATTAGACACCATACGCTAGTAAGTACTTATAGTATTGAATGATCTTGTGTATGAGTTAGAACTGGGCGAATTTGAAGTCTTATCAATGTTTAAAATGATTATATTTCTTAAGAGTAAACAAATGTAGTTGAGGGATATGGTCAGTTCAAGATACAAAGGAGAGATAGGAAGAAGGCAGGGAGAATACAAAGAGAGTGTCTTAGTTAGGGTTTAATTGCTGTGGGAAGACAACATGATCATGGCATCCCTTATTAGAAATATTTAAATTAGTTAAATATTTAATATTTAACTGGTGTTTGCTTAAAATTTCAGAGATTTAGTCCATTATTGTCTCAGTGGGAAGCATGGTGGCATGCAGGCAAACATGGTAATGGAGGAGTTCAGAGTTCTGCATACATGTTGGCAGGTAGCAGGAAGTGTCAGTTACACTGGCCAGGCTTGAAATTCTGAGACCTCAACGCCCACACCTTAGTGATATACATCCTCCAACCAAACCA
Source organism: Cricetiscus sungorus (assembly GCA_030556225.1). Taxonomy (NCBI): domain Eukaryota; kingdom Metazoa; phylum Chordata; class Mammalia; order Rodentia; family Cricetidae; genus Cricetiscus; species Cricetiscus sungorus. The sequence goes on along the minus strand of JANBXA010000609.1, from coordinate 20,262,490 downwards.
CACCTATTCTAACAAGGTCACACCTTCTATGTACCACTCCTTATGGGCCCATGGAGACCATTTTTATTCAAACCTCTACGTTCCACTCCCTGGACATTATGACATAGCTATATCATAATGCAAAATGCATTTAGTCTAATTGCAAAAGTCCCCACATTCTATGAAAGTTTCAAATTTGTTTAAAAGTCTAAAGTCTTTTCTGAGACTCATCAAATCTTTTAACAGTACTCCACTGTAAATCAAGATGAAAAAAGCAGATCATATATTTCCAACATGTTTTGATATACATGTGGCAGCCTATACATTACCATTCCAAAGGAGAGCATAGTGAGAAAATACTGGACCGAATCAAGACTTCAGATCTCCATGTCTGTTCAGCTTATTGACTACAGCACACTTCTTTCTCTTGATCTGGTCCCTGTTAACAGCTTTCCTTGGCCAGTATCCCACAGCTCTGGCATTTCCAGCATCTTGGGCTCTCCAAGGCAATCCAGGCTTCACCTTAACAGCTTCACACAATGGCATCTCTAGGTCTCCATCAGGGACACCCCTGACGCATGCCTAGCCTCAGTGGTTTTCCTTAGTCTCAGAGGGAGATTCCATAACCCATTTCTTCTGTCTTTTACTATAAACTCAGAACGACATGGCTGAAGTTGCCAAGCTCTGCTGCTTGCTGGGGCTGGAACACAGCCCTCTCATTTGATTGCATCTTCACCAGTTTTCTGTTTTAGATTATTTCCTTTACTGCTGAAGCTTGGCTATCCTGAAACTCAATCTGTAGACCAGGCTGGCCTCGAACTCAAAGATCTGTCTACTTCTGCCTTCTGAGTGCTAAGATTAAAGGTATATAGCACCATGCCCAGATCTAAGCTTCTCTTTAATTCCTTTCCCCTTTTTAAATTTAAACCACCATAGAAGGTAAGATTAATATTGACACCAGTATTAAAATATAGTTTCAAATGTTTTAAGTTGAGAATTCAATTTGGGTCAGTGATTAGATTTTTAGAATGAACTGAAATGATTTAATCTTGAACCCACATATTTGTTCAGTTATATGATTCTGATCTTCAAAGAAATATAAGCTAAAGGTTCAAAAGTCTTCTGTCAGAAATGATCACCAGGAAATTTCTAAAACCATTTTGAAGTGGATAATTACCTACTGGAGGAGAAGGCTTGATTATTCTTCCTTTTGTGGCTATCTTACACTGCCCCCTTTATGCTGATAGTGACTAGAAATTAAACCTAAATGTATTTGGGCATAATATATTGGTATGGGAAGAGTTAATAGTTACCTCATTTTAGATAACACAGTTGAGAAAGAATGGAAGCAGAAAAGGTGTGTGTGTGTGAGTGTGTGTACGTGAGTGTGTGTGTGTTTGCTCACACATATGCATAATACTCTTCCTTCTAGTCTGATCCCAGTCTATGTAAATGTATTTAATCTCTGGTGAAGATGAATATGAGAGTGGGGTTTTAGAGTGCCACTCTGTTCTTAGCCCCTTAATAGGAGTTCCCACACAATTCCAGGGTTGGAGAGAGACTAGCAGCACTGTCGATTTGTATTTAGAAAATAATTCTGTGTTTGGTTTATTAAGAGGTTAGTACTTATTCTGGTTAACTTTACAACAAGCTAGAGTCATCTGAGAAGAGGGAACATCAGTTAAGAAAGTGCCTCCATAAGATTCAACAGTAAGGCATTTTCTTAACAAGTGGTCAATTGGGGAGACCCCAGCCCATTATGGCTAGTGCCATCCCTGGGCTGGTGGTCCTGGGTTCTATAAGAAAGCAGGCTTAGCAGGCCATTGGGGAGAAGCCAGTAAGCAGCATCCCTCCATGGCCTCTGCAACAGCTCCTGCAGGTTCCTGCCATGCTTGAGTTTGTGCCCCGACTTCCTTCAGTAATGAACAGTTACTAAAGTGCAAACCAAATAAACTCTTTAACCCAAAGTTAATTTTGATCATGGTGTTTCTTCTTAGCAAAAATAACCCTAACACAGAAGCAAACCTCATACCTTAAGTTTAAAAAGTTTCCTCTGGCTTCCCCTCATCCTTGGCCCTGCTGGGCCCACTGCTCCGGGTAAGCATTTGGCCAAAGCGTGGGTCCAATACCTACTCCATCTCCTTGGAACTTCCTGGGTTGGCTCTGAGAATACTGGACCCGCCCATCCACACACCTGCACTCATCATGAGCCTGCCCTCACCTGATCTTGGGCCCCATCACCTGCCCTCTGCCTGAGTGCTTGAGACCATCCAGAGCCTGCCTTCCCCACATGACTGGCCCTGCTGAGGCCTCTATTTGAGAGACCTCCAAGATAGCTCAGATTCTCCACAGTTGCAGACATTTAACTTCTGACCCACCTACACCCACTGGGAGAGCTGGGAAGATAGAGAAAGAGGGGGAGGGGAAGACTCTACCTACATCCACTGGAAGAAGTGATGGGAAGAGAGCAATTCAAGAAAACACCCAACAATAGAAAGACCAGTATGACACCACCAGAATCTAGGGACTTTATACCAACTAGACCTGAACACATCAAAACAGATGAAGCAGAAGAGAATGACTTAAAAAATAACTTCATAAAAATGATAGAGTCCCTCAATGATGATATGAGAAAATTCCTTAAAGGGATGGAAGAAAACACAAACAAAAAATTGGAAGAAACAGAGGAAAAGACCAAGCAAAAAATGCAAGAAATGAACAAATCTCTGAAAGAAAGTAAGAAAAGCCAAGAAAAAACAATCAAACAGATGAAAGAAACAATTTAAATAGCTCAAGAACTGAAAACTGAAATAGAGACAATAAAGAAAGCACAAACTGAGGGAATGCTGGAAATAGAAAAACTGGGTAATGACCAGGAACTACAGATGTAAGCATAACAAACAGAATACAAGAGATTGAAGGGAGAATGTCAGGCACTGAAGATAAACTAGAAGAAATAGACTCATTGACCAAAGAAAATCTTAAATCCTTAAAACAAAACATCGAGGAAATGTAGGATACCATGAAAAGGCCAAACCTAAGAATAATAGGCATAGAAGAAGGCAAAGAAGACCAGCTCAAAGATGCAGAATACATATTCAGCAAAATCATTGAAGAAAACGTTCCCAATCTGAAGAAGTACATGCCTTTGAAAGTACAGAAGCATAATTAATAGACTGGACAAAAAATCCCTTGGCCACACAATAATCAAAACACCTAAAATACAGAATAAAGAAAGAATATTAAGAGCAGTGAAGGAAAAATGCCAGACAACATATAAAGGCAGGCCTATGAAAATTACACCTGACTTCTCCATGGAAACTCTGAAGGCCAGAAGGTCCTGGATAGATGTTCTACAAGTACTAAGAGTCCACGGATGCCAGCCCAGGTTACTATACCCAGGAAAACTCTCAATCACTATAGATGGAGACAAGATATTCAATGACAAAGCCAGATTTTCACAATACATATCCACAAATCCAGCCCTAAAGAAAGTTCTAGAAGGAAAACTACAACCAAGGATGTTAACTACATTCACAAAGACATAGGCAATAGATAATCCCACTTTAATAAAACCCAAAACAAAAAACCAGGGCAAATATACTCACACCACCACCACCACCACCACCACCACCACCAAACCCAAAACAAACAAACATTAAATCAATGTTCCTTACTTTTCCTCAATGTTAATGGCCTTAACTCGCCTATAAAATGACACAGGCTAACAGAATGGATACAAAGGCAGAATCTATCTTTCTGCTGCATATAAGAAACACATCTAAGCTACAAAGACAGACACTACCTCAGGGTAAAGAGTTGGGAAAAGATCTTCCAATCAAATGGACCCAAGAAGCAAGCAGGTATAGCTATCGTACTATCTAACAAGTTAGACTTTAAACCAAAATCAATTAAAAGAGAAGAAGAAGGTCATTTCATATTCATCACAGGGTAAATCCAACAGTACAAAGTCTCAATTCTGCACATTTATGCTTCAAACACAAAGGCACCCACATTTGTAAAAGAAACACTACTAAAACTCAAAGCTCATATAAAAACTCACACACTCATAGTGGGAAACTAACACCCCACTCTCCCCACTAGACAGGGACACCAGACAGAAACTTAACACAGAAACAAAAGAACTAACACAAGTTATGTTCCAGTTGGGTTTAACAGACATCTATAGAACATTGCATCCAAATACAGAAGCTATACCTTCTTCTGAGCTTCATATGGGACCTTCTCTAAAATCAACCACATACTTGGCAACATAACAAATCTCAACAGATACAAAAAAATTGGAATAACCCCTGAATATTAACAGACCCCCATGCTTTAAAGTTGGCATTCAACAACAGCACAAATCGCAGAAACCCTAAAAACTCATGGACACTGAACAATGCTCAATTGCACCATTCCTGTGTCAAGGAAGAAATAAAGAAAGAATAAAGACTTCCTAGAATTCAACAAAAATGAAGACACAACATTCTGAAACTTATTGGACACTTTCAAAGCAGTGCTATGAGGAATGTTCATTGCACTGAGTGCTCATATGAAGAAAATGGAGGATAGTCATATTAGAGAACTAACAGCACAACTGAAAGCCCTAGAACAAAAAGAAGCAAACTCACCCCAGAGGAGTAGATGCCAGGAAATAATTTGAAGGCTGAAATCAATAAAACAGAAACCAGGAAAACAATACAAAGAATCAATGTAACAAAGAGTTTGTTTTTCAAGAAAATCAACAAGATAGACAAAACTTTATCAAAACCAATGAAAAAGCAGAAAGAGAACATGCAAGTCAGCAATATCAGAAATGAAAAGGGGGACATAGAGGAAATCCAGAGAATTCTCAGATCCAGGTCATACTTTGAAATCCGGTACCCCACAAAATTGGAAAATTCAAAGGAAATGGACAAATTTGTGCATAGCTATCACTTACCAAAGTTAAATCAAGAACAGATAAGCAATTTAAACAGACCTATGACCGCTAATGAAATAGAAGCAGTCATCAAAAGCCTCCCAAAAAAAAAAAAAAAAAAAACCAGATAGCTTCAGTGCAGAATTCTACCAGAAATTCAAATAAGAACTAATACCTATACTCCTCAAATTGTTCCACAAAATAGAAGCAAAAGGTTCATTACCTGATGGGAGATGTTATTCTGTATATATGTTTCTCATACTGGTTAATAAAGCACTGTGGCCAATAGAAAACTAGATAGGCGGGGCTAGGAGACTAGGAGGAGGAAAGAGGGAGTAGTAGTAGGAGTCGACATGTAGCCCGGGAAGAAGCAGGACGCCAGCCTCGGCTCCCCGATAAGACAACCACGTGGAAATACTTAGATAAGTAGAAATGGGTTAATAATTAAGGCAGAGCTAGCCCATAAACAATAATGGTAACTGGCCAACAGGATTGTATCAAATACAGAGTCTCTGAGTATTATTTGGGGCACACGTGGTTGCGGGACCATGGCGGCAGGTCCGGGAGGCCGGCGGGGAGAGACCTGCTGTAACAATTACCAAACTCCTTTTACAAGGCTACAATTACCTTGGTACCCAAGCCACACAAAGACACAACTAAGAAAGAGAACTACAGATCATTATCCCTCATAAATATCGATGGAAAAATACTCAATAAAATACTTTCAAATCAAATCCATGAACACATCAGAGAAATCATCCACCATGACCAAGTAAGCTTCATCTTAGAGATGCTGGAATGGTTGAATATACTAAAATCTATCAATGTGATCCACTATATAAACAGACTGAGAAACAAAAATCATGTGATAATCCCACTAGAAGCTGCAAAAGCCTTTAACAAAATCCAACACCTTTCATGATAAAGATGTTGGAGAGATCAGGAATAATAGTAACCTACCTAAACATAATAATAGCAATACACAGTAACCAACAGCCAACATCAAACTAAATGGAGAAAAGCTTAATGGGATTCCTCTAAAATCAGGAACATGACAAAGCTGCCCTCTCTCTCCATATCTCTTAATATTGTACTTGAATTTCTAGCTAGAGCAATAAGATAACCAAATGAGATCAAGGGGATACAAATTGGAAAGAAAGAAGTCAAATTTTTACTATTTGCAGATCATATGATAGGTTTCATAAGTGACCTGAAAAACTCAGCCAGGGAATTCCTACAGCTGATGAACACCTTCAGCAAATTGGCAGGATACAACATTAACTCAAAATATCAGTAGCCCTACTATATACAGATGAAAAGGGGGCTTATAACAAAATCAGAGAAATATCACCCTTGATAATATCCACAAACAATGCAAAATATCTTGGGGTAACGCTAACCAAACAAGTGAAAGACCTATATAGCAAGAACTTTGCGTCTTTAAAGACAGAAATTAAAGAAGATACCAGAAAATGGAAAGATATCCCTTGCTCTTGGAAAGGTAGAATCAACATAGTAAAAATGGCAATCTTGCCAAAAGCACTTTACAGATTCAATACAATCCCCATCAAAATCCCAGCACAATTCTTCACTGACCTTAAAAGAATAATACTCAACTTTATATGGAAAAACAAAATACCCAGGATAGCCAAAACAACTCTACAATAAAGGAATTTCTGGAGGCATCACCATCCCTGAATTAAAGTTCTACTATAGATCTATCGTCCTGAAAACAAATTGGTATTCCACAAAAATAGACAGGTAGACCAATGGAATGGAATAAAATATCCTGATATTAACCCACACACATATGAACCCCTAATTTTTGACAAAATAGCTAAAAATATACAATGGAAGGAGGAAACCATCTTCAACAAATGGTGCTAGCACAACTGGATGCTGGTGTGAAGAAGACTGCAGATAGACCCATGACTATTGCCATTCATAAAACTTAAGTTCAAATGGATCAAAGACCTCAACATAAATCCAGCCATACTGAACCTCTTAGAAGAAAAAGTGGGAGGTACCATACCCTTGAACAAAATGGTACACGAGCCCACTTTCTGAACATAACTCTAGTAGTACAGACACTGAGATCGACAATTAATAAATGGGACCTCCTCAAACTGAGAAGCTTCTGTAATGCAAAGGACACAGTGGACAAGACCAAACAGCAGAAAACACACTGGGCAAAGATATTCAGCAACCTCACATCTTACAGAGGGCTGATTTCCAAAATATATGAAGAACTCATGAAACTAGTCACCAAAATACCTAATAACACTATTAAAAAGTAGGTTTCAGAAACAAACAGAGAATTCTCAATAGAGGAACCCTAAATGGCTGAAAGACACTTAAGAACGTGCTTTACATCCTTAGCTATCATGGAAATGCAAATCAAAACAACTCTGAGATACCATCTTACTCCTGTCAGAATAGCTCAAATCAGAAAAGCCAATGACAGCTCATGATGAAAAGGATGTGGAGAAAGGGGAAAACTCTTCCACTGCTAGTGAGAGTGCAAACTTATACAGCCATTTTGGAGATCAGTATGGCGGCTGTTCCTCAGGAAAATGAGAACCTGTCTACCACAGGACCCAGCAATCCCACTCTTAGGCATATACCCAAAAGAAGCACATCTATGCAAAAAAAGACATCTGTCCAACTATGTTCATAGGAGCATTATTTGTAATTGCAAGAACCTGGAAGCAACCTAGATGCCCCTCACCTGAAGAATGGATAAAGAAGATGTGGGAAATTTACCCAGTGGAATACTACTCAGAAGGGGGGGGGACAATGGAATCTTGAAATTCGAAGGCAAATGGATGGAACTTGAAGAAACCATTCCAAGTGAAGTATCCCACTCACAAAAAGAAGAAAGAACATGACCTGTACTCACCCATATATAGATTTTAGACATAAAGCAAAGGGTCATCAGCCTACAATTCACACTGCCAGTGAAACTAGGACACAAGGAGGAACATAAGAGATTCATACTAGGTTCCTCAAAGAAGGGGAGAGTGACATGATCTCCTGAGTATAGTGTGAGCAGGTGTGGGGGTATGGGGGTTTGGGGGGGTAGAAGGTTGGGGGGTGGTGTTGGGGTAGTGAGTGGAGAGGGAGTTAGGAGAAAGAGGAGAGGAGGAAAGAAGGAGAACATGTGGGATTAGGAAGATTGAGTTGGGGACGAATAGAGGAGAACAAAAAAAGAGATACCATAATAGAGGGAGCCATTATAGATTAAAAGAAAAAACTGACTCTAAAGAAATGTCCAGAGACCTACAAAGATGACCCCAACTAACAATCTGAGCAACAGTGGAAAGACTACCTTAAATGTCCTTCCCTGATATTGAGATTGATAACTAACTTATATGCCATCATAGAACCCTCATCTAGTAGCTGATGGAAACAGAAGCAGACATCCACAGCTCAACACTGAGCTGAACTCCTGGGATCCAGTTGTAGAGAGGGAGGAGTGATAAGAAAAGGGGTCAAGACCAGGCTACAGAAACCCAAAGGCAGCTGACCTGTACAAGGGGGAGCTCATGGACCCTCAGACTAATAGCTGGAAAACCAGCATTGGACAGACTCAGACCGCCTGAACATGGGCCTCATTTAGAAGGCCTGGGCAGTCTAAGGGGCCTGTGACAGTGGAACCAGGATGTATCCCTGGTGCACAAAAGGACTTTGGGAGCACATTCCCCATGGAGGGATACTCCCTTAGCCTAGAAACAGGAGGGAGGGCCTAGTTCCTACTCCAAATGACTTGACAGATTTTGATGACCCCTCCTGGAAGGCATTACACTCTCTGTGAAGTGGGGGGGGGGGAATGGGATGGAAAGAGAGGTTTGTGTTCATGGGAGGGAGGGAGGGGGAAGGAATTGGGAGTGATACATAAGAATATTAAAATATATTTAAATAATAAATAAAAATAAATAAATAATAATTATCTTTTTTTAAAAAAATATCCTCAGATGATTTCCACGGAAACAAAAGACTAAACACCATTTTCTCAGTTCTGGGAACCCACAGCCTCACACATGCTAAGCAGATGATCTATCTACTTATGAACTTTGTCTCCATTATATTGTAAATTGTATTTACTAATTATTATTGATGTTGGTATTGATATTTTTTTAGACATTGATAATCCTCGTGGAATGTGTGTGTGTGTGTGTGTGTGTGTGTGTGTGTATGTGTGTGAGGGGGTGGACATGCCACTGTGTGTAGATAGAGGCCTGAGCACAGCTTTGTGGAGTTGATTCTCTCATTCCAACTTAATGTAGGTTTTGGAAATCAGAATCATGTTGCCAGGCTTGCTTGGCAAGTACTTCTAGTTGTTGAGCCATCTCTTGTGCCCCAAAGTTCTGCTGAGCTATACCTCTAGCTCTCCAATCTTATAAGATATAAACATTGTCTGTCTTATGGTTTATGAGTGTGGGCTAAATCAGTATTTGGTGAGGGGATTGGTCAGAGGCTGGAGAAAACTTTGTTTGGATTTCTTATTGAAACTGAAAGGTCCTGGGAACCCGTCACTCTTTAAATTCTGATCAGTCAAACAAGATTACTGAGATGAAAACCTAGAATGGGTGGGGTGAGAACCAGGAACAATTAAAAGAGGATTGATGTCAGAAATAATAGACTGGTACCAAAGGACAAATGTTGACCTCCTCCAAGTTGGCCTGGAGCCCATTCCTTCTCTCAAAACTCAGGAGGCCATGCATGATGGAAGAAGAGGATTGGAGTAGTGTGAGCAGTCTTCAGGTTACATACACAAGTTACTTACTGCATTTGTTTTGCATTGAATAAATATTTATCTAATCATTCTTTTGTCATTTCTCTCTGGTGTCCAAAGACTACAAAACATGTTTTTTTTTCCCATTCTCAGGTTGTATTGAAAGGCTCATTCTCTTCATTGTCTTCCTTCCTGCTCTCAAGGCTCCATTGAGTTGGCCTTTGGAACTGAGGAGGTCCCATATAAAAGATTGGTCTATCATAGAGACATGTCTGATGCAGGCGAACCAAAGAAGCAGTAAATGTCAGCAGAAAATAATCCCTTATATTTTGCTCTTATTGGTTTGAGAATTTGGAACTCTGAATTCAAATGATAAAGACAGATTACCAAAGGAGGAAAGCCCATAGTTTTAAGAAATGGTACCTAGGAAAGAGGCAGATGGTTGAGTAGGCCTTCATGAGGAATAATTGAGGCAAGTTTTGGAAAGGAGAACTGAGCAGCATGGTAAATAAGGACAATCATACTATGTAGATAATAGAGTCTCAGGTGTAAGAATTTTTTCTAATCTTTATTTTATATGTATCTGGGCTTTGTCTGCATGGATGTTTGCTCACCACATGCATACGTGGTGCTTGTCGAGGCCAGATGAGGGTGTTGGATCCCCTGGAACTTGAGTTACTGAATATGAATGACCATGTAGGTGTTAGAAATCAAACCCAGGTCTTTTGGAAGAGAAGCCAATCTTCTTAACCACAGAGTAATTTCTCCAGCCCCAAAAATGTTTTCTACAGTAATTTTCTTCCTAGTATTAGATATTGTGTTGTAGGGACCTGCATGGACCCCCGAGGCACCTTGAGCAAGCCTGAAGCTGTTGGCTGGAACCCCTTGCCCCAAGGCTGTTGTTGGTACTCTTCCCGTTTTGATAACACACACCTTGTGACAACACACACCTCTAAGCCTAAAATTCCTGTAATTTTTCCACTGTGCTGTAAGTCAGTATTTAAGCCCGTTCCATCCACTCAATACATGGCATTCATTCAGCATTTGGCATTCCAACATTGCCATTGAATGAATGACCCACTGTCTTGTCTTTATTTCAATCTCCAGGCCTTCACCTGATTCGTGGAACAGATCGTAGTGCAGGCACTACAATTGTTAAATGTAAAATTTCTTTTAAAAGGAAAAATTTTATACTCTCATTCAGATAGCTAGAGGTCTTTGATTGTCATTGTTATTGATTTTTTTCTTTTCTATAATTCAAAAGAATCCATATGTCAAAGGAGTATATTTTTCAGTGGCATATTATTTTTTAAATTTTTATTTAATTAACATTTTTTTAATTTATTTTACATACCAACCACAGTTTTCCACCTCCCTTCTCCTCCCATTCTCCCCATGACTCCCACCTACCCCCTCCCAATCTATTCCTTTCCCATCTACCCCCTCCTCTGTCTTTATTCAGAAAGGGGTAGTCCTCCTATGGACTTGGACAAAACATGGCACATCAAGTTGAGGTAGGACTATGCTTCTACACCTATATCAAAGCTGGGTGAAGTAATCCAGCATGGGGAACAGGCTCCCCAAAGCCAGCTAGTGCCAGAGACAGGTCCTGATTTCACTGGTAGGAGCTTTCTAAACAGACCAGGCTACACAACAGTCAGACATATGCAGAGGGACCAGGTTGGTCCCATGGAAGATCCCTAACTGTTGGTCCAGAGTCCATGAGCTCCCATAAGCTCAGATCAGCTGTCTCTGTGGGCTCCCCAATAATGACCTTTACCCCTGTGGCTCATACAATCAATCCCTCCCCCCTTTCTTCAGGAGGACTCCCAGAGCTTGGCCCAGTGCTAGGCTGTGGATCTCTGCATCTGCTTCCATCAGTTACTGGATAAAGACTTTCTGATGATAATTAGCATAGTCACCAATATGATTACAGGGGAAGGCCAGTTCAGGCACCCTCTCCACTATTGCTAGGAGTCTTAGCTGAGGGTATCCTTATGGATTTCTGGGAGTTTCCCTGGCACCAGGTTTCTCCCTAACCAGAAATGGTTCCTCCTATCAAGACGTCTCTTTCATTGCTCTCCTCTTCTGTCCTCCCCTCAACCTACCTCTTATACCCAGCCTGTCAAACCTGCTCCCCCAAGTCCCCATCTCCCATCATCTCACCCCTGCCCCAGTTTACTCAGGAGCTCTGTTCTATTTCCCCTTCTAGGGAAATCCATGCATCCCTCTTTGGACCTCCTTTGTTATCTATTCTCTCTGGGGCTGTAGATTGTTGGATTGTTAGTCTGTACTTACTCCTAATATTGACTTATGATTGAGTACATATTACTTTTGTCTTTCTGGGTCTGGGTTACCTCACTCAGAATGATTTTTTCTAGTTCCATCCATTTGCCTGAAAGTTTCATGAGGTTATTCTCCTTTATGTAAATGTACCACATTTTCTTATTCATTCTTTGGTTAAGGGGCACCTAGGTTGTTTCCAGGTTCTGGTTATTATGCATAATGCTGTTATGAACATAGTTAATCAAGTGTCCTTGTGGTATGATTGAGCATCGTTTGTGTATATATTCAAGAGTAGAATTGCTAGATAGTGAGATAAATTGATTCCCAATTTTCTGAGCAACTGCCATATTGATTTTCAATGTGGCTGTACAAGTTTGCACTCCCACCAGCAATGGAGGGGTGGTCCCCTAGTCCACATCCTTCCAACATAAGCTGTCATTGATATTAGCCATTTTGACAGGTGTAAGATAGTAGGTGTCTCAGAGTCATTTTTATTTGCATTTCCCTGGTGACTAAGTGTTACAGCAGGTTTCCCCGCCAGCTGCCGCTGGTTCTGCCGCCATTGTCCTGCAGCCACATGGGCCCATAGCCGCGCCAGCCCCAAATAACATTCAGAGACTCTGTATTTGATATAATCCTGTTGGCCAGTTACCATTATTGTTAATGGGCTAGCTCTGTCTTAATTATTAACCCATTTTTACTTATCTAAGTATTTCCACGTGGTCGTCTTATCGGGGAGCCGCACGGCAGGCTTCCTGCTTCTTCCCGGGCTACATCTCGACTCCTCCTACTACTTCCTCTTCCTCCTCCTAGTCTCCTAGCCCCACCTATCTAGTTTTCTATTGGCCACAGGGCTTTATTAACAGTATGAGAAACATATATACAGAATCACATCTCCCATCAACTAAGGATGTTGACCATTTCTTTAAGTGGTTCACAGTCATTTGAGATTTCTCTGTTAAGAATTCTGTTTAGATCTATACCCCATTTTAGATGGATTATTTGGTTTGTTGATGTGTACTTTCTTGAGCTCTTTATATATTTTGGAGATCAGCCCTCTGTCAAATGTGTGGTTGGTGAAGATCTCATCCCATTCTGTAACCTTCAGACAGAAACTTTTTAGTTTCGCGAGGTCCCATTTATTAATTTTTCATCTCAGAGTGTGTGCTACTGAAGTTATATTCAGGAAAGAGTCATATGTGCCAATGCTTTCAATGCTACTTCCCGCTTTCTCTTCTATTAGATTCAGTGTAACTGGATTTATGTTGAGGTCTTTGATCCACTTAGACTTGCCTTTTGTGTAAGGGGATAGGTATGGATCTATTTGCATTCTTCTACATGCCAACATCCTGTTATGCCAGCAAGAGTGGCATATTCTTGTACCATTCATGAGTAAGGAATTTTGACCTTGGAAACAATTTGAGATGTATCAGGAGTTTAACTCTTTGTTCACAAGGTCTGTGACGTCAGACAACCCTGTACTACTCAGAGTTAAGTCCACAAATCAGGGACTGGAGAGATGGTGCAGCACTTAAGAGTGCACACTGTTCTTGCTGAGTTCAATTCTCAGCACCCTCATCAGTCGGCCCCAAATCACCTGCAACCCAGATCCAGAGGATCTGATGCCTCCATGAGTACACACACACACACACACACACACACACACACACACACACACACACACACCTAATAATAATAATAATAATAATAATAATAATAATAATAATAATTATAATAAATGTTAGATCATAAAGCAGCAATAACTCTTAGTGTTTAAATGAAAGTGGATGATAACACAGAAACATAATTGCTGATGTGACTGTTTGGAAAACTGGGGGAGTAGTGGTCAGAAAAGGATGCTGTTTGCTCTCAGACATACTGCTAGTTTTGAGAGAATGAAGACATTGCTTCTGATCCACAGGGAAGGAACTGCTGGAAATTGCACGATGCTTACCACTTAGGAGATAAATGCCAGGATTATACAGATCTACCTGTTGTGCCTGTTTGTCTTCCCAAATATCATGAACATGCATTTCATTGGGGGATACTACTATAAATCCTGAATCCCGCTATTGAGGGACTCTGGTAACTGAGGTTCTTAGAAGTCTAACTCCTGAAAACTAGGAGAGTCTTAAAAGAGCTTCAAAGAATGGCGAGTGTTTGGGCTGGAGTGATGGATTGACAGTGAAGAGCACTTGGTGCACTTTGCAGAGGACCTTGTTTCAGTTCCAAGCACCAATATGGTGACTCACAACCAATTGTACCTCCAGTCCCAAGAAACCCAATTCCCTCTTGTGCTCTCCACCAGCAGCAAGCATGCATGTGGTGTACAGACATACATGCAGGCAAAACTTTTATACACAGAAAATGAACAAATCTAATTTAAGTATTTTTAAAAAGAATCCTAAGTGTTGGCAGCCTATATTCAGTACAATAAGGTGTTATGTTTTTGGGGCTGTGTTTTTGACAATAATGTATAAATAATGATATCTCCAATGACTGCCATCAACAATAAAATATGTATGCCTGGTAATTTTCTTAGGCCATTATGTGTTGCTGTAACAGAGTGGTTCTAAGACTTCCTAATGTTGCAATCCTTTAATATCTCATGACATGGTGACCACCTATCATAAAATTATTTTCATTGGTACTTTATAACTGTAATTTTGCTACTGTATGAATCATAATGGAAATATATGTGTTTTCTGATGGTTTTAGGTGACCCTTGTAAAATGGTCATTTGACCCCTAAAGGCTCATGATCCATAAGTTGAACAACACTGTAAAGTTCTAACAAAATACCTAAGGTTGGGTACTTCACAAAGAAAAGAAGTTAAATTATATATATGGTAGTGCATGTCTGTGACCATAGCATTTGGGAAGCTGAGAGAGTGAGATTATGAGTTTGAGGCTAGTCTGAAGAATAAGGAGAAGAGGAGATAGTAGCGTGAGAATTGGGATGAGAAATTTATATTTGTTCACAGGTTTGGAGTATAACATTAGAATTTTCTCAGTTTTGGTCAATGAATTCATGCTGTTTCATGCATGGTGGAAAGGAGAAGGGCAAGCAGGCATGTGCATGAAAAAGACAAAGGGGAGACTAGCATGCTTTGTAACACAACCCACCTTTGTGGCAGTCAACTAAGTGTGAGATCTAAATGACTCTTGACAGGAGCCAAGTCTTTAGAGAGCTAGCCTAGTTTTAAAGAAAGACATCAATTCACTCATTAAAGTAGTGCCCATTTGATCCAATTACCTCCTATTAGCACCCCAGAGGCCCTATCTCCTTTCACCACTAACTACCACACCAAACAAAGCTTCTAGTACATGAAACTTTAGGGGAGGAAAAACCATGTATAAGCCATTGTTGTAACTTATACAAAGCTTACAAACCATTTATCTCTTTTCTAACACTACAAAATAAGCATGCAATAAAGGAAAACAAAATACCCTTTCAAGAAACAACATAAAAATAGTTTGTTATTTAAGTCCATTTAAACTGCTGTAAAAATAATAAAGCTCTGATATGAGTAGGTTATTCCTGCTGGCCTGAATCCAGTGATGCACCCCAAATAACATACTGAGACACTGTATTAGATATAAAGCTGTTAGCCTATGACTAGCATTTCTTATTGGCTAGCTCTGTCTTAAATATTAATCCATTTTTATTAATCTATGTATTTTCAAGTGGTCTTATCTTACAGGAGAGAGGGCCTGGAGTTCTACCTTGTTGGACCTACATCTTGAAACTCCTCCCTACTACTTCTTGAATCCTCCTTGTCTCCTAGTCTTACCTCTGTTGCTTCCTTATTGGCCAACAGGGCTTTATTCATTAACCAATAAGAGAAACATATTTATAGAATGACATCTCCCATCATCTCTTTTTTGTCTAAAAGAAAAAGAAGAGTTTTAACTTTAACATAGTAAAATATATAATAAAACAGTTATCAAATAAGAACCACAGTAAGCAATATTTAGTTCATTAACATTTAGCAAGATTTTTTTATTATTTTTTATTTTACATGTCAATGCCAGTTTCCTCTCCATCCCTCCCTCCCTTCATCTTACCCTCTCCCCCCTCTCACAGGCACCCTGACCACCATGCCCTCCCATCCCAATGCCCCCATTCCACATGTAGGGCTATGTGACCCAGGTGGGGTCATGTAAATCTGTCAAGCCATTTGAAGTAGGAACTAGGACTTCTCTCCTGTCTCAAGATTAGGGGGTATCCCTCCATGGGGGATGTGTCCACAAGGTTCTTTTGTGCACCAGGAATACATCCTGGTTCCCTTACACTGAGGTCCCTTACACTGCTCAGTCCTTCTAGCTGACACCCATATTCAGGGGGTCTGAGACAGTTCCATGCTGGATTCCCAGCTATCAGTCCGGGGGGCCATTATCTTCTTCTTGTCCAGGTCAGCTATATTTATCTATTTCTTCCACCTGGTCTTGTCCTCTCTCTCTGCATCTGGATTGTAGTTCGACTCAGTGTTAAGTTAGTGTTTGCTTCTGTTTCCAACAGGTACTAGATGAGGGCTCCATGATGGTGGATAAGTTAGTCGTTGATCTCATTATCAGGGAATGGTATTTATGGTAGCCTTTACATGGTTGCTCAAATTGTTAGTTGGAGTCAGTCTTGTATGTCTCTAGACCTTTATTTAGGTTAAGTATTCTCTTCAAACAAATAATGGCTCCTTCTTTTATGCTCTCTCTCTCTTTCTCTCTCTTCTAACTCTTCTGTCTTTTATTCCTACCCTGACTCAACCTTCCTAGTCACATGTGCTTTCTTCTCCTCCCCTTCTCTTTCTCCTAGTTTTCTCTCCATTCACTGCCCCCCCCTTTCCGATGCACTCTGAGGGACTTGTCCCTTTCCCCTTTTGTGAATCTTTTAGAATACACTTTGTATCCTAGTTCCTCTGGTGGTGAGAATTATAGGCTGGTGATCCTTTGCTCTAGGTCTAAAATCCATATATGAGCGAGTACATACAATGTTCCTCTTTTTTTGTGACTGGGTTATCTCATTCAGGATGGTTTCTTCAAGTTCCATCCACTTGCCTGAGAATTTCAAGATTCCAATACTTTTTACTGCAGAGTAGTAGTTCATTGTGTAGATGTGCCACATCTTTATCCATTCTTCAGTTGAGGGGCATCTAGGTTGCTTCCAGGTTCTTGTTATTACAAATAATGCTGCTATGAATATAGTTGAGCACATGTCTTTGTTGCATGGATGTGGATCATTTGGATATATACCTAAGAGGGGGATTGCTGGGTCCTGTAGTAAACTAATTCCCATTTTCCCGAGGAACCACCATACTGATCTCCAAAATGGCTGTACGAGTTTACACTTCCATCAGCAGTGGAGGAGTGTTCCCTTTTCTTCACATCCTCTCCAGCATAAGTTGTCTTTGGTATTTCTAATTTTAGCCATTCTGGCAGGATTAAGATGGTATCTCAAGATTGTTTTGATTTGCATTTCCCTGATAGCTAAGGATGTTGAGCACATCCTTAAGTGTCTTTCAGACTTTTTGATTTCCTCTATTGAGATTTCTCTCTTCAAATCTGTACCCCATTTTAAAATAGGGTTATTTGGTGTTTTGTTGACTAGTTTTTTGAGTTCTTTTATATTTTATAGATCAGTCCTTTGTCAGATTCTGGGTTGGTGAAGATGTTTTCTCAGTATGTGGGCTGCCGTTTGGTCTTGTCCACTGTGTCCTTTGCCTTAGAGAAGCTTCTAAGTTTGAAGAAGTCCCACTTATTAATTGTTGATCTCAGTGCCTGTGCTACTGGAGTTATGTTCAGGAAGTAGTCTCCTATACCAATTTGTTCAAGGGTACCTCCTACTTTCTCTAAGAGGTTCAGTGTGGCTGGATTTATGTTAAGGTCTTTGATCCATTTGGACTTGAGTTTTGTGCATGGCGATAGACATGGGTCTATCTGCAGTCTTCTATATATCATTATCCAATTGTGCCAGCACCATTTGTTGAAGATACTTTCCTCCATGCAATGTATTCTTTAAGCTGTTTTGTTGAAAATCAGGTGTTCATAGTTGTGTGGGTTAATATCAGGATTTTCGATTTGAAGCCATTGGTCTACCTGTTTATTTTTGTGCCAATACCAGGCTGTTTTCAGAACTATATCTCTGTAGTAGAGCTTAAAATCAGGGATGGTGATGCCTCCTGAAATTCTTTTACTGTACAGGGTTGTTTTGGCTATCCTGAGTCTTTTGCTTTTCCATGTAAAGTTGATTATTATCCTTTCAATGTCAGTGAATAATTGTGCTGGGATTTTAATGGGGATTGCATTGAATCTGTAGATTGCTTTTGGCAAGATTACCATTTTTACTATATTTATCCTACCTATCCAAGAACATGGGAGATCTTTCCATTTTCTGGAATCTTTTTTAATTTCTTTCTTTAAAGCCACAAAGTTCTTATTATATAGGTCTTTCACTTGTTTGGTAAGCGCTACCCCAAGATACTGTATGTTGTTTGTGGCTATTGTAAAGGGTGATGTTTCTCTCATTTCTTTCTCAGCCTCTTTGTCTTCTGAATAAAGTAGAGCTACTGATTTTTTTGAGTTTATCTTGTATCCTTCTTGTTTGCTGAAGGTGTTTATCAGCTGTAAGAGTTCCTTGGTAGAGTTTATTGGGTCGCTTATGTAAACTATCATATCATCTGCAAATAGAGACAGTTTGACTTCTTCTTTTCCAATTTGGATCCCCTTGATCTCCTTTTGTTGTCTTATAGCTTTAGCTACAACTTCAAGTACAATATCAAAGAGATATGGAGAGAGAGGACAGCACTGTCTTGTTCCTGATTTTAGAGGAATCGCCTTAAGCTTCTAGCCATTCAGTTTGACGTTGGCTGTTGTTTTACTGTATATTATTATGTTTATGTTTGTTCCTGTTATCCCTGATCTCTCCAAGACCTTTATCATGAAAGGGTGCTGAATTTTGCCGAAGGCTTTTTTCAGCATCTAGGGAGATGATCATATGGTTTTTCTTTTTCAGTTTGTTTATATGGTAGATCACATTGATAGATTTTTGTATGTTAAACCATCCCTACAAACTTGGTCATGGTGGATGATTTCTCTGATGTATTCTTGGAATCGGTTTGCCAGTATATTATTGAGTATTTTTGCATCGATGTTCATCAGGGATATTGGTCTATAGTTTTCTTTCTTAGTTGTATCTTTGTGAGGCTTGGGTACCAAGGTGATTGTGGCCTTGTAGAAAGAGTTTGGTAAGGAGCCGTCTGTTTCTATTGTGTGGAACAATTTGAGGAGTATTGATATTAACTCTTCCTTGAATTTCTTGTAGAATTCTGCACTGTAGCCATCTGGCCCTGGGTTTTTTTGGTTGGAAGGCTTTCAATGACTGCTTCAATTTCATTGGGGGTTATAGGTCTATTTAAGTTGTTTGTTCTTGATTTAATTTTGGTAAGTGATAGTCATCCAGAAATTTGTACATTTTCTTTGAATTTTTAAGTTTTGTGGAGTGCAGGTTTTCAAAATATGACCTGAAAGTTGTCTGGATTTCCTCTGTGTCTGTTGTTATGTCCCTCTTTTCATTTTTAACTTTGTTAATTTGCATGTTCTATCTCTACCTTTTTGTTAGTTTGGATAAAAGTTTATCTATCTTGTTGATTTTAGCGAAAAACCAACTCTTTGTTGCATTGATTCTTTGTATTGTTTTTCTGGTTTCTATTTTATTGATTTCAGCCTTCAAATTGTTTATTTCCTGGCATTTACTCCTCCAGGGTGAGTTTGCTTCTTTTTGTTCTGAGGCTTTCAGTTGAGCTGTTAATTCTCTAATGTGACTATCCTCTGTTTTCTTCATATGGGCACTTAGTGCAATGAACTTCCCTTGTAACACTGCTTTCAAGGTGTCCCATAAGTTTGCATATGTCATGTCCTCATTCTCGTTGGATTTTAGGAAGTCCTTCATTTCTTTATTTATTCGTTGACCCAGGTGTGGTGCAATTGCACATTGTTCCGTTTCCATGAGTTTGTAGGGTTTCTGTGATTTGTGTTGTTGTTGAATTCCAATTTTAAAGCATGGTGGTCTGATAAGATACAGGGGACTATTCCAATTCTTTTGTATCTGTTGAGGTTTGTTAGGTCACCTAGTATGTGGTCAATTTTAGAGGAGGTTCCACGTGGAGCAGAGAAGAAGGTATATTCTTTTGTGTTTGGATGGAATGTTCTATAGATGTCTGTTAAACCCAGTTGAGACATAACTTCTGTTAGTTCTTTTGTTTCTTTGTTGAGTTTCTGATTGGTGCTCTTGTCTAGTGGTGAGAGTGGTGTGTTGAAGTCTCCCACTATAAGTGTGTGAGATTTTATGTGAGGTTTGAGTTTTAGTAGTGTTTCTTTTACAAATGTGGGTGCCTTTATATTTGGGGCATAGATGTTCAGAATTGAGAGTTTGTGTTCATGGATTTCTCTTGCAATGATACAAAATGTCTGTCTTCATCTCTTTTGATTAATTTTGGTTTGCAGTCTAACTTTTTAGATATTAGGATAGCTACACCTGCTTGCTTCTTGGGTCTCTGCTTGTCTCTAGCGGAACTGAGAAAAATGCTGTTACCAAGAAGCCTTGCTTGTCTCTGTTCTTTTGTTCCTAAAACACTTTCTTAAGCTTTTGTTAAATTTTAGGTGGAAATTCTTAGTAGTCACGTTGCCAGTGCCATTTTGTTACTAGTTGGTTTTTTTCCACCAGCCTGGTCCCACAGAGGCACCAGCCCTAAATAACACACAGAGATGTCATATTTGATATAAAGCTCTTGGTCTGTTACTAGCATTTCTTATTGGCTAGCTCTGTCTTAAATATTAACCCATTCCAATTAATGTAAGTATTTACATGTGGTCTTATCTTACCGGAGAGAGGCCTGGAGTTCTACCCTCTTGGTCCTACATCTTGAAACTTCTCCCTACTACTTTCTCAATCCTGCTTGTTTCCTAGTCCTGCCTATGTTGCTTTCCTATTGGTTAACAGAGCTTTATTCATTAACCAATAAGAGAAACATATTTACAAAATGACATCTCCCATCAAAGCTCCTTGTCCAAAATTTAAAAATACTGTCAAAGGTAAAATGTGCTGAATCATCAAGATTATTTTATCTAGATTATTATAATAGAAAGAATGCTCATGAAGAAGGAAAATACCTGGAGTTTTAAAAAGAGGAACACCATCAAGGTAGACTGGGCATGATTTTCCTACTTCATAAACTCTTACTTCCTCTTCTAAATAAAATTTGTTTGCTGACCTTTTGTGTCTGTCTGTATTATTTTATTTTGGAAACCAAAAACCCGGAAATGAGTCTGATCTCTTCATTTTCTCCACTCAACTACAATGGTCCCAGTTAAGAACCATGTTTGTTCTTCCAAATGATCCAGGTTTTCAATTTCTAGCACCCATGTGGCAGGCTAATTGTCGATTGTAACTATAGTTTCAGGGGATCTAGAGTCTTCAGTCACCGAATTCACATAATACATAGACAACTATGCATGCAAAAATACCCATGCACATAAAAATGAAGAAGTATGAAGGTCTGGTAGTTTCAATGAGAATGTATCCCAGTCAGTCAGTTTTCTCTGTGTCTTGCAGAATGTCTGGCAGACTCTTTCATGAAGCAGGAACGCTGTATTAATATCCATCTTGTATCAGCAGTCACTTTCCTGTGGATCCTGCATGTCCAGTTTATACAGCATAAAGTCAAACAGTCCAGGCAAGAGTAGTTTCTTGCCCAAATGGCTTGTCATCATATTGGGAGATGGACATCCAAGAAACTCCCTAACAAGTTTCTTTGATGTCCATCTTCCTTTCTGATGCAGGTGGTGTTGCCAGGAGCAGTTGTGCCTCACTGTCAAGAAAAACCCTAAACCATTTTAAATTCCATATTCTGTAGGTCTTTGAAATGTTTGAAGAATGCCTATCCATTTCAAATACATCTTAAATACATCTTGAAAACCAAAGTAACTTAACTCTAAGTTTTGACTATCATAGGTAACTATCTATAATCTGTGCTAAATTATATATTACATTTCTAAATGAGCTATATAAACACAATACCTAAACAAGAAGAGAAATATACATATCACAAAATTGACCTTAAATTTGTATCAATAAATGAAAATCCATTTTAAAACAAAGTATTCATATCTATATTATGATGGGAGATGTTATTCTGTATACATGTTTCTCATACTGGTTAATAAAGCTCTGTGGCCAATGAGATAGCAAGATAGGTGGGGCTAGGAGACAAGAAGGAAAGAGGAAGTAGAGGAGAGGAATCAAGATGTAGCCCGGGAAGAAGCAGGACGCCTGCCGCGGCTCCCTGATAAGTCGACCATGTGGAAATACTTAGATAAGTAGAAATGGGTTAATAATTAAGGCAGAACTAGCCCATTAACAATAATGGTAACTGGCCAACAGGATTGTATCAGATACAGAGTCTCTGAGTGTTATTTGGGGCCGGCACACCAGACTGGCGGGTTGGCGGGCTGGAGGAAACATATCCCCCTTTTACCTTTAAAAAGATTGGTTGTGGTCATTAACTATTTATAAACAAGCCCATTTAAATGAAAGCAAACATTTATAAACAATATTTGGGAATTTGGGCGTTGTTTTTTCCAAACTACTTCTTGCTGATAGGGGGCGCTGTCATGTGGAATCCTAAGAAGATGGAGAAATCCTGGCTGTAGTCTGCAAGGCTGCTTTGTCCCAGGGATAATGCTTCAGGGGGTCTTGCTTGATCAAATCACATTAGTCTGGAAGGAATCCGCAAGCAGGGAGGGTGCCAGGGTGGGTGCCAGGCAGAGCAAATGCAAAGTGGGGAAATGGGCAAAATATGAGAAGCAGTGAGTGTCTTCTCATGGCTGCTGTGGAGATAAAGGGGTTGTATGGCAGAGGCAACCATCCCACAACTTGTGGTGGGTCCACCTGGTTTGGCAAGGGACCCTGCCCATTTGGGGATGGTGGGGGAAAGGTCAGTGGCTTCTGCTGCCTCTGCCACCTGGGCAAAAACCAGGTCCAGTGAAAATCCGAATCCTGCTTCTGACACCAGATATTGTGGTTTAATAAGGATCAGGATAAACAATTAGGCCAAATAGATGTTTATTTAGGGAGAAATAACTCACAACATAGGCAGATGAATGCAGCGGGTTCCGCAGGATCCTAAGCCTTCTAGCGTCCACCAGCAAGAGAGTGGCTCCGACCCTTCCTCAGCCTTTTCCCCCAGGTCGTGCCCGGCCCTGTCTCCACCCCCAATGGGTGTGGTCTAAGCCACAGATGCAGATGCAGACAAGGTGAATATCTCATGACACCTTCTTAGTGCTCTAGATAGCCGTTCGTTAAGTTAGCATTCTGGTCTGTCCAGTAGTAGATAGAAATAATAGAAATACTAATTTATATAGTTATAGACAGATATTGAAAAGATTGAAAATTTGGTAAAAATCAACACTCTGAATAATGTAAAAGAGTCAATCTAAGTTGCAGATAGGAGCCCCGGATGTTTTTTTAAAGGGAGTCGAATGTCTATCAAACACCAGGATTTGCATATTTATTAGTTTTCTGAAATTTACAAAGAGATACACAATAGTTCAAAGACCAGAATCTTGTAATTTACACAATGTGATATACACAGTTCATTGAGGTGCTAAAGAGATGGGTCAGTCGTTAAGAGCACTTGTTGCTATTACAGAAGATCTGTGTTCAGTTTCCAATACCCACAGAGAGGGTCACAACCACCTATAGCTCCAGTTCCAGGGGATCTGACACTTTCTTCTGTCCTCTATGGGGTTTTCCATTGAAATCATTTTTTGTCAGATAATGAAAAATAATCACTTTCCAATATGAATATGTGTTGCACATTGTTGGGACTACAATGAATATTCAATTTGATATTCTAATTTTTTAAAATTAGAATTTTACATGTCGATTCCAGTTTCCTCTCCCTCCCTTCCTCCTTCCCTCTTATCCTCTCTCCAAATTTTATGTGATTTTTCCTCAATTACAAAGGAAATTTTTACAGAGGAAACATTTGTGTGTATATGTGGAATAGCGTAAGACTCTGGAAAGAGAATCTAGTTTATACCCCCCCCCAAATTAGCAAATGAAGTTTCAACATCAACAAGATGTAGTTTATACCTATGGAAAGTAATGAGGAAGAAAATTATACTACACAATGACAAATATTTATGTTCTGGACTCTCCCAAGTCACATATTTGTGTTTGTGTTTCTCCATCAGGAATGTAGGACATGGGTATTGAGGAGTCTGTCATTGAAGGACAGGAGTGAGTGCGTTTTGATATTAATTGGAAACAGTGCTTTGCCTTATAGAAGGAGGAGTTGAAGAATGTAGCAGCCACCGTTCCTCCAAGTGTTCTGTTAAGAGTATATGCCCCTAGCCCTGTTTTATAAATAAAGTTTTATTGGGATATAGTCATAGCCATTTTCTTGTATATTTTCTATGTCTTCCAGACACATTGTCATACAACCTAAAGTATTTACTATGTAGTCTTTAAAAAAAGAAAGAAAAAAAATCAACTGATTTCTGATACTCTATGTGGATATTTTGTCTCTGAAGATAAAAACCATACAAACTCTGATATGTAGGAAGATATTTACTATCCTAGATGTTCTAGCTGTTGTTATTAGATCTCAGTTAAATATATGACCTTTTTTTTTTTTTTTTTTACAAACTCCTATTAACTGCCAGCTCCAGGCTTTGAGCACAACCTCTCCCCTGCAGGAGTTTTTCTATCAGGAACATCAAATGAAGGACTACCTGTGATCTGAGGCATCAGTGGGAATGTTGAAACCAAGAAACAGATTGGCTGTGCGGAGCTCAGGGAAAGATTATACAGAGTATACAGTTTCAATGAAGCACAAAAGGAAATGACAGTCTACAGAGAGGAAATGATAGTCCATTGATAGGTAAGAATGGAGAATGTGAGATTTCACACTAACAGGACATTGTTCATTCACTTATTCATTTAACAAATATTTATAAAATGCTTAGGTGCTGAAAATACTTTCAGTGTGCCAGTTTCTCTTTATGGAACTCACATGTTATATCACAATAACTGTTTGGAAGCAAAAAAATATGTTCTGATAGAAGAATGTAAGCCATTTACGGAGATACTGGATGGCTGGAATATTGGGAAACCATGTGGTCTAGGAGAGTAAACAGAGGTCAGATCATTGAGAAGTATGTTTTGCTTTGTGTCACTTGGTTTGTTTCTGGCTTGGCAATAGGACACTATGGAGGATTTAAAAGTGGTATGTGCCTTCTGTTAACACTTATTCAGAAGTAAACGTTAAGAAGGATCTAAAGTAGAATATAGGGAGTTGGGACACAAAAAGAGGAGAGAGAAATGACTGCAGAGCTAGTATGAAAGTAATTAACAACTAACTGAACACAGAGCTGATTTAGAAGTTTTAAACCCAAGAGAAAATTATTGCTAGTAAGTAGACCAAAACCATGGGAGAGAGAAGTTGAAGTCTCAATTATAACGTCTGATATTAATTTTCTATTGCTATGATAAAACACCATGGCAAAAAATGACTTATAAGCTAGAGAGTTTAATTTGGCTTACACTTCCAGAGGGAGAGGCCACAATGCAGTGAAGGAAGCTGAGAGATCATAGCTAGCAGCAAACACAAAGAAGAGAAAGAAATAGAAGTGGGACAAGGCCATGAACTCTCAAAGCCTGACCTCATCTCCTAAGGGTTTCCTAGCACACCCAAACACCACCAGCAACTGGGGACCAAGTGTTCAAATACTTGACTGAGACTATGAGAAACATTTCTCATTGAAACCACCACGACTGATTATCATTCCATTATCAAAGGACAGACTACAACTTCACAGGCATAATGCATAAGCTACATCTAGCTAAATCCAGTTAATTCTCTTTTTTTGATCAAAGGAATTATATTGAAGACCCAAACATGATTCCCTAAACCTGTGGATAACTAATTCTTGACAAAGAAGTCAATGTTACACAATGGAAATAAATGGTGCTGGTCTAACTGGATGTTAGCATGCATAAGAATGCAAATAGATCCATATCTAGTTCATATTTTGAACAAAAAACAAGTTAGGATGTTGTATTGGGTTACCATGCAGTACAGTGACTTTTAATAAAAAGACTATTTGTGTATATTTTTAATTAAAAACAAAGATATAGATCATAATTTAAAACTAACTTATTGGTATATAATATAGGGGGAAAGGGAGGGAAATAGCTAGGTTGGGTATTCTCTTAACAAAATAAAGGCAGAGCTTACAACTGAACATTTAACACCCAGCTCTCAGGTGCAGGTATGCTCAAGGTAAGGACTTTTGCATTAGCAAACTTAGATGTGTGCCCAGAGCCTCCTATCTGATTATTCTGGGTTATAATTATCTTCAAAACATTTTTAATAGGAGACTGGGACTGCACTGATAAGTCCATTTTGAAAGTTGTGTGCACATACTAATTCTTTTAAAATTTTCAAATAGGCTAGTCTCAGATCTGGTTTTAAGACCTTCCATTTTAAAGAACATTTCTGCACTCATCTGGTTTCTTCAACAACTTTAAAACCTTTTATATCTTAATTTTAAAAAATGAACCTTTCAATTTTCTAACAGTTAGGGTTTTTGGAATGGGATAGAGCTATAGTTTGGATCTTGAATATACCCTATATATAGCCTGCCCAGAATGTCATTATTGTGAAGTAGTGAAGCATTTCAGTAAGGCTGTACCTTTGAAGGGATAATAAGACCCTTCTTTTTCTTCAATAATTAAAAAATATTTATTCCTATTTTATGTGTACATATTGCATATATGTGTACCATGCACAAACCTGGTGCCAGTGCAAGCCAAAAGAGGGCATCAGATCCTCTGGAACTGGAGTTGCATATGGTTGTAAACTCTTGTGTGGATTCTGGGAACTGAACTGTGGTCTTCTGCAAGAGTAACAAGTATTCTTAACCAGCACCCCTTTTCCTTGTTTTGTCAATTGGCTCTTGATGGAATAGATTTTGTTTTACCAAATGCTCCATTATATATTGCTTTGCCACAAATCAAAAACAATGAGATACCTCTATCATAGACTGGAGGTTTCAAAGCCATGGGCCCCAAACCATATGTTTTCTTTTAGATTGATTATCTCAAGTATGTGTTGGGGTGACAGAAATCTAGGACAAATATACTTGTGAGTAAAAAGAACACCCAATCACTAATATATAGTAAATCAATAATATAGTTCTGACTGTGGGTTTTATTTGGCACACATGTACTGTCCTTTCTCTATACTGTCCCTTCTCTGCTGTAATTCTGGTAACAGTATTTTGCATGGCTGCACTGTTCTTTGAATAATGGTATAAGAAATGGCTGTGAAGGTTTGTGAAGAAATAGTCAACCCTGAACACAGGGAGGCAATGTTGTCTAAGAGGAAGAGTCAGAAAGTCAGGTTCCTTACTACCTGCTTGCTACTTGTGCTAGCCTCTAAACAAGTGGATGGCAGGTAATTTAGCGCCTTAATGCCTCTCTCCCTTCATTTATAAAATTGTTTTCCTTTTTTATTAATAATATAATTTAAAATTTTTACATGTGGATCCCAGTTTCCTCTCCTTTCCTCCCTCCCTCCAACCTCCCCTCCCTCCCTTCCTCCAACCTCCCTCCCTCCCTCCCTCCCTCCCTCCCTCCCTCCCTCCCTCCCTCCCTCCCTCTCTCCCTCCCTCTCTCCCTCCCTCTCTCCCTCCCTCCCTCCCTCCCCCCTCCCTCCCTACGTCTCTCCCTCCCTCCCTCCATCTCTCCCTCCCTCCCTTTTACCCTCTTTCCCCTGTAACATGCACCCTGGCCACCCTCCCCTCCTTCATTTATAAAATTAAATAACATAAAATTCTAGCTTGGTCATGGCTGTGCATACCTTTAATCCCAGCACTGGGGAGGCAGAGGCAGGTGGATCTCTGTAAGTTCAAGGCCAGCCTGGTCTATAGATTGAGTTCCAGGTCAGGCTCCAAAATGAATAAATAAATAAAATAAAAATTTAAAGCCCGTTTCAGATGGTTGCCATGACAGTTCAGTGATAAAACATGCAACAAGTAGCTGGTGTAAGACTTGTTTTGTGTTGGGTATGTTCAGTGTTGGTCCCCGTGGAAGGCTGCTGTGGACACAAGCTCTTTCACCATGTAGAAGGTACTCTACCTCTGCTTAATCAAACCAGAAAGTTGCCAGAGGTTCTTTTTCACATGTCTTCCACATCACCTTGAGCGATATTACCTTTTGGCTTTAGTTTTCTCCTTTAACGACAGAACCTTACCTCTTGTCTAGGAGGATATTGTTTAAGTATGCTAAAGAGGTTTTCTTTCTTTTTTCCTATTTTAAATTTTTTATTTTATTTTAATAAATTTTATTTAAATTAGAAACAATCCCATTTTACATATCAATTCCAGTTCCTTTTTTCTCTCATGCTCCTCCAATTTCCCCATCCCATCCCCATCCACTCCTCAAGGAGGGTGAGGCTTTCCATGAAGGATCATCAAAATCTGTCAAGTCATTTAGGGCAGGGCTCAGGCCCTTCCCGTGTATCTAGGCTAAGAGAGTATCGCTCCATTGAAATGGGCTCCCCAAGATTGGCCATGTGCTGTGGATAAATACTGTTTCCACTGCCACAGGCCCCACAGACTATCTAGGCCTCCCAGATGACACCCACATTCAAGGGGGCCAGTTTGGCATTATCTTGTTTCCCCAGCTGTCAGACTGGTGTCGATGAGATCCTACTTGCCCAGGTCAGTTGTCTCTGAGGGTTTTCCCAGTATGATCTTGACCCCACCCCCTATTTTGTCACTCCTCTCTCTCTACAACTGGATTCCAAGAGTTCAGCTCAGTGCTTAGCATGGATCTCTGCTTCTGCTTCCATCAGCTACTGGATGAAGACTCTAGGATGGCATTTAAGGTAGTCATCAATTTCATTATTGGGGAAAGGCATTTAAGGTAGCCTTTCCACTACTGCTTAGATTCTTAGTTGGGGTCATCCTTATGGATCTCTGTACAGTTTCCTAGTGTCAGATTTCTCTTAAAACCTATAATGGCTCCCTCTATTGATGTGTCTCTTTTCTTGCTCTCCTCTATTCTTTCCCTGACTCAATCTTCCTGCTTCCTCATTTCCTCTTCTCCCCTCCTCCCCTTCTCTTTCTCCTAGTTCCCTCTCTCCTCTGCCCATGCTCCCAATTTGTTCAGGGGCTCTTGTCCCTTTCCCCTTCTCCAGGGGACCATGTATGTCTCTCTTAAGGCCCGCTTTGTTTCCTAGCTTCTTTGGAGTTGTGGATTGTAGGCTGGTAATCCTTTGCTCTATGCCTAATATCCATATATGAGTGAGTACATATCCTGTTTGTTTTTCTGTAGAAAGTGCCATACTGATTTCCAAAGTGGCTGAACAAGTTTGCACTCCTATCAGCAACTGTCATTGGTGAATTTGATTTTAGGAGTAATATTAGGTATCTCAGAGTTGTTTTGATTTGCATTTCCCTGACAGCTAAGGATGTCGATCACTTTCTTAAGTGTCTTTCAGTCGTTTTAGATTCCTCTATTGAGAATTCTCTGTTTACTTCTGTACTCTGCTTTTTTAATTGGATTATTTGGTGTGTGGTGACTAGCTTCTTGAGTTCTTTGTATATTTTGGACATCAGCTCTCTGTCAGATGCTGGGTTGGTGAAGATCTTTTTCCAGTCTATGGGCTGCTGTTTTGTCTTGTTGACTGTGTCCTTTGCCTTACAGAAGATTTTAGGATTCAGGAGGTCTCATTTATTATTTTTTTTATTTAAATTTGAAACAAGCTTATTTTACATGTCAATCCCAGTTTCCACACCCTCCAGTTCTCCTCTGTTCCCACCACTAATCCCCATCCAATCCCCTTTCTGTTCCCAAGGAGGGTGAGGCTTTCCATTGGAGATCTTCAAAGATCCCAGTTATTAATGGTTGATATCAGGGTCTGAGCTACTGGTGTTAGGCTCAGGAAGTGGTCTTCTGTACCAATTTGTTCAAGGGAACCTCCCACTTTCTCTTCTAAGATGTTCAATGTGGCTGGATTTATGTTGAGGCCTTTGATCCATTTGAACTTAAGCTTTGTACATGTGGTAGACACAGGTCTATCGGCAGTCTTCTACAAGTCAGCATCAAGTTATGCCAGCACCATTTGTTGAAGATGCTTTCCTCCTTCCATTGTATACTTTTAGCTGTTTTGTCAAAAATTAGGTGTTCACAGGTGTGTGGGTTAATGTCAGGGGTTTCAATTAGATTCCATTAGTTTTCTTGTCTATTTTTGGGCCAATACCAAGCTATTTTCAGGGCTATAGTTCTATAATAGTACTTGAAGTCAGGGATGGTGATGCTTCTAGAAGTTCCTTTATTGTACAGGGTTGTTTTGGCTATCCTGTGTCTTTTGTTTTTCCATATAAAGTGGAATATTGTTCTTTCAAGGTCTGTGAAGTATTGTGCTAGGATTTTGATGGGGATTTTATTGAATTCATAGATTGCTTTGGGCAAGATTGTCATTTTTACTATGTTGATCCTACCTGTCCAGGAGCATGGGAGATCTTTTCATTTTCTGGTATTTTCTTTAATTTCTGTCTTTAACGACTCAAAGTTCTTGTTTTACATAACTTTCACCTGTTTGGTTAGAGTTACCCTAAGATATTTTATGTTGTTTGTGGCTATTGTAAAGGGTTGTGGTTCTCTGATTTCTTTGTCAGCCCCTTTGTCGTCTGTATGTAGTAGGGCTACTGATTTCTTTGAGTTTATCTCGTATCCTGCCACTTTGCTGAAGATGTTTATCAGCTGTAGCAGTTCCCTGGTATGATTTTTTTGGTCACTTATGTAAACTATCATATTATCTGCAAATAGTGAAAGTTTGTCTTCTTCCTTTTCAATTTATATCCATTTAATCTTCTTTTGTTGTCTTAGTGCTCTAGCTAGAACTTCAAGTACAATATTGAAGAGATATGCAGAGAATAGATAACCTTGTCTTGTTCCTGATTTTAGAGGAATTTCTTTCTATTTAGTTTGATGTTGGCTGTTGGTTTACTGTATATTGCCCTTATTATATTTAGGTATGATCCTATTATCCCTGATTTCTCCAAGACATTTATCCTGAAGGGGTGTTGAAATTTTTCAAAGGCTTTTTCAACGTCTAGTGAGATTATCTTTTTTTTTTTCCACAGTGTTTTTTTTTTATGTGGTGGATTACATTGATGGATTTTTATATGTTGAACCGTGCCTGCATTTCTGGGATGATGCAAGCCTACTTGACCATGGTGAATGATTTTCCTGATGTGTTCTTGGATTCGATTTGCCTATATTTTATTAAGTATTTTTGCAATGGTGTTCATGAGGGATATTGGTCTGTAGTTCTCTATCTTAGTAGTGTCTTTGTGTGGTTTGGGAACCAGGGTAATTGTAGCCTCATAAAAAGAATTTGGCAATGTTCCTTCTGCTTCTATTGTGTTGAGCAATTTGAGGAGTATTGATATTAGCTCTTCTTTGAATTTCTGGTAGAATTCTGCACTGAAACCATCTGGTCCTGGGCTTTTTTTTTTTTTTTTTTTTTTGGTTGGGAGACTTTTGATGACTGCTTCTATTTCATTGGGATTTATAGGTCTATTTAAATGTCATCTCTTCTTGATTTAATTTTGCTAAGTGATATCTCTTCAAAACATTGTCCATTTCCTTTAAATTTCCCAATTTTGTTGAGCACAGGTTTTCAAAGTATGACCTGAAGATTCTCTGGATTTCCTCAGTGTTTTTTGTTATGTCCCTCTTTTCATTTCTGATTTTCTTAATTTGCATGTTCTCTCTCTGCCTTTTTGTGAGGTTGGATAAAGTTTTGTCTATCTTGTTGGTTTTATCAAAGAACCAACTCATTGTTTCATCGATTCTTCGTATTGTTTTCTTCGTTTCTATTTTATTGATTTCAGCCTTCAATTTGATTATTTCCTGGTGTCTACTCCTTCTGGGTGAGTTTGCTTCTTTTTGTTTTAGAGTTTTCAGGAGTACTATTGATTCTCTAGTGTGGCTATTTTCCAGTTTCTTCATGTGGGCACTTATTGCTATGAAATTTTCTCTTAGCACTGCTTTCAGAATGTCCCATAAGTTTGGGTATGTTTCCCTTAATTTTCATTTTGTTCTAGGAAGTCTTTGATTTCTTTATTTCTTCCTTGACCCATGAGTGATGCAATTGAGCATTGTTCAGTTTCCATGAGTTTGTAGGATTTCTGCAATTTGTGTTGTGATTGAATGCTAATATTAAGCCATGGTGATCTGATAAGATACAGGGGTTATTCCATTTTTTTTGTATCTGTTGAAATTTGCTTTATTGCTGAGTATGTGGTCAATTTTAGAGAAGGTCCCATGTGGTGCTGAGAAGAAGGTATATTCTTTTGTGTTTGGATGGAATGTTCTATAGATGTCTGTTAAACCCAATTGGGTAATAGCTTCTGTTAGTGCCTTTGTTTCTATGTTAAGTTTCTTTCTGGTAGTCTTGTGCAGTGGTATGAGTGGGATGTAGATGTATCCCACTATAAGTGTGTGTGGTTTAATGTGTGATTTGAGGTTTAGTAATGATTCTTTTGTGAACGTGGGTACCTTTGTGTTTGGGTCATAGATGTTCAGAATTAGACTTCATCTTGACAGATTTTTTCCTGTGATGAACATGAAATCACCTTCTCTTTTGATTAATTTCAGTTTGAAGTTTAATTTTTTAGATGTTAGGATAGCTATACCAGCTTGCTTCTTAGGGCTTGCTTCTTAGATTGGAAAATCTTTTCCCAACCCTTAACTCTGAGGTAATGTCTGTCTTTGAAGTTGAGGTGTGTTTCTCGTATGCAGCAGAAGGATGGATTCTGTCTTCATATCCATTCTGTTAGCCTGTGCCTTTTTATAGGTGCATTGAACCCATTGATATTGAGGGATATTAATGACTATTGATTTTTGATTCTCATTTGTTTAGGATTTGGTGTTGGTGGTGTGTAAATTTTTCTCCTTTTTCTGGTTTTTGGTAATGTGGCATCATCTATTGTCTATGATTTAGTGAGTGTGGTTAACTTCCTTAAGTTGGGGTTTTCCTTCCAGTACTTTCTGTAGAGATGGATTCGTGGATATATATTGTTTAAATTTGGTTTTGTCATGGAATATCTTGTTTTCTCCATATATAGTGATTGAAAATTTTTCTGATGTAGTAGTCTGGGCTGGCATCCATGGTCTCTTAGTGTTGGTAGAGCATCTAGCCAGCACCTTCTGGCTTTCAGAGTCTCCATTAAGAATTTAGGTGTAATTCTGATAGGTCTGCCTTTATATGTTACTTGGCCTATTTCCTTTGCTGTTCTTAAGATTCTTTCTTTATTCTGTATGTTTGGTGCTTTGATTATTATGTGGCTAGGGGCATTTTTTTTCTAGTCCATTTGGTGTTCTGTAAGCTTCTTGTACTTTCATAGGCATGTCCTTCTTTAGGTTGGGAAAGTTTTCTTCTATGATTTTGTGGAATATGTTTTCTGCACCTTTGAGCTGAGCTTCTTCGCCTTCTTCTCTACCTATTATTCTTAGATTTGGTCTTTTCACAGTGTCCCATATTTCCTCAATATTTTTTATTAAGTATTTTTTGTATTTAAGATTTTTTTTTGGTTGAAGAATCTATTTCCTCTAGTTTATCTTAAGCACTTGAGAGTCTCTCTTCCATCTGGTGTATTCTGTTGATTATGCTTACATCTGTAGTTCCTGATTGTTTACCTAGCTTTTGTATTTCCAGCACTCCCTCAGTTTGTATTTTCTTTTTTGTCTCTATTTCAGTTTTTGAACTGTTTGTATTGTTTCCTTCATCTGTTCTTTTTTTTGTTTGTTTGTTTGTTTTGTTTTGTTTTCCCGGGGCTTTACTTGCCTTCTTTATGAGATTTGTTGAATTCTTTCATTTTTTGGGGTTGTCCTTTCTTCTATTTCTTCCAGGTTTTTTCTTTTCTTCCATTTCTTTAAGGGATTTTCTTCTTTCTTATTAAGGGCCTCTATCATTTTCATAATGTTGTTTTTACGGTCATTGTCTTTTGCATCACCTGCACTGGGATGATCAGGTCTTGCTGGTGTAGAATCTCTAGACTCTGGTGGTGTCATGTAAGTCTTTCTGTTGTTGAATGTGTTCTTATACTGCCATCTTCCCATCCTTTCTTCCATTGTGTACAGGTGGGGTCTCTTTCTCTCCTTGTATGGGTCCAAGGTAAGAAAGGTGGTAGATGCTGGATGCTTTGTTCTGTCTCCAAGTTTCTCTGAGGGATTCAGAGGCAGGCAAGGTTTTGTTTTAATTTAGTTTGATTTTCATTTCCCAGCAAAGTTGTATTCCCATATTTCCACAGATAGATAATCATTTCCTAAGTGTCTTTGTTGCCTTTCTATTTCTGTGAAGAGACTCAGTGATCAAAGCAGCTTATAGGAGAAAGCATATAATTTAGGATGGACAGGTCTAGAGGGTAGTAGAGTCTGTGACAATTTTTGTGGGGAGTATGGCAACAGGCAGGCAGGCATGGCATTGAGGCAATAGCTGAGAGCTTACATGTTGAGACAGCAACTACGAGACTGAAGGGGGGGAAGAAGGGAGAGAGCTATGAGGGAGGGAAGAAAGAAAGAACTAAGTGAGCCCAGGAACTAACTGGAAATGGTATGGGCTTTCGAAACCTCAAATCCCACCCCCAGTGACTCCAACAAGGTCACTCCTCCAACAAGGACACACTTTCTAATCCTTTTCCACTTTGCCACCAAATGGGGATCAAATATTCAAACATATAAGCCTATGGAGATCATTCACTTAGCATAAGTAAAATAGTTTCTAAAATATGTAAGAAAAAGGATTTGTATTGTTATGTTGCATTTAAATATACATCTAGATTCTTGGGTCATTTTGGCCTAGTTTCCATGGGATTTGGGGATTTATGGGCAAACATGTAGAGACTATTTGATGAACAAGTATTCATGTTCTTTACATGATGTAAATGTAAGACAGCAGAGAAAGGACCATAGACCCCAAAGCTATGCCATTTTACAAACTGGATAATTCTGATCCAAAACAACAAATTAAAACGAGTCTTAATGTTGAACATTATGTCTTTCATTAAAGATTGAGTTTGCTTCTACAGTAGGAGAATTGACATCATTTTATGATAAAGAGAGGAAAATACATGTCTTCCAATTTTTACCTTGTCTTCAGAGGAGAGAGGGTCTGAGCATGGCTAACTGTAATAGGCACCTTATAAATATTGTTCTTTTCCTGTCTCTTAACTTCTGTACTAGGTTTTTCTTTTGTTATTGTTTGATCATTTCTTCAATAATAATTCTTGATGTAAATAGAATCAGGAAGTGATTTGGTTCACTCTCACTTGTATGAATTCAGGTGCTCTTATCTTTTATATAGGTCTCATAGTTGAGTTTGGGAACCAGTATTATCTAGAGTATTTGTAGCAATTATACATATTAATTTCCCTTTCTAATTTCACTTCATTTACATTGTTTCCGATAATACCTCTCCTAAAAATTCTTTACCTCCCAAGGTACTTTTTTAACTTTTTTTTTTGCTTTTCTTATTTTACATAATGAGGAATACTCATGAGTTATTTCTTTATATTTTCTTTATTTTTTATTTTTTTATTTTACATATCAATCTCAGTTCCCTCTCCCTCCCTCCCATGCCCCCTGACCCCACTCCAATCTCATCTCCCCCACTCCACAGGGAGAGTGATACCTTCCAGGACGGATCAACAAAATCTGTTGTCATTTGGAGTAGGGACTAGTCCCTCCCTCCTGCCTCTAGGTTAAGGGGGTATCCCCCCATGGGGAACTCCCAAGGTACTTTTATATGAATGAACTAAACCTGTATTTAATTCAATAAGACACTTCATTTTTTTAATTATGTGAAAATAGATTTGTTTTTTCTTAATGCTAAAGAATTGTTTTCCTATCATTTTAAAATTCAGCTTCTTAACTTATTTGCTATCATTAAAGACCTAAATAATGATCAATGAGAAGTTATTCATAAGAGTGAAGAAACTGATTGTGAAAACTGCCTTGAATTGTGTACGCACCTGCCCTTACCAGCAAGGAAGATGCAACTCCAGGAAGATTTTCTTCATGCAGTTTTAATCAGGATCCTTGAAACATGTTCTTCTGATCCATGGGCCCCCGGGGGAATCCTTGCACAGGCTTAAATCCCCTTGCATTAACCAACCCCCGTGAGCCACGTGGACCCTGCAGATAGGCTACTCTAATGGGGAAGCAGACAGGCTGAACAGACTTAACCAATTAAGAGCTTGTTTACGCCAGAGAGCGCTCACCCGTGGGGAGGTGGAAGGCGGAAGCCAGCGCCATCTTTAAGGCGTGACACTTCGTGGATCTCTACAGTTCCCCCTTTTTGTTTTAATAACGCAACAGGCAAGGGTAGTGGTCTGGTCTCCAGTAAAGTAGTAGACATTGTAAGGACCCTGAATCCTGGTAGTCAGCCAAGTCAGTGCCACACCCATACAGCATCTTTTTCCTGGAGTTGCTCAATTCAGAGCTAACTTAGAGTGCAGTGCTAAGCCATACAACCTGAGCGTGAAGGATCAATACTTGTTCATGACTGTGAGCCATGCTTGGGGAGACTGTCCTGCCCCAATGGCTATAAATGCCTGGACAACCATAGCTGCATACCGCTTCTGAGCAAACCTCATGTTGCAAAGGCACCACAGGCCCACGAAGGAGATAAGCAACAAGAGGACAGCCATGGCTCCCATACCCGCTCACTCTTTCAGATGATCCATGGCAACGGGAACCACGATGACAATCCGGCAGCCAGTCCCGCATCCACACGTGTCGAATTTACTGCAACGATGGCCATTTGCAGCTGTACTATCGAGTCATCAAAGTCAGCAGATCAATTTCCTAAAAGATAGCTAGACAACTGTCGTGACAAATTAGCAGCACGTGTAAAGTTCTCATACTGAATGCTGGTAACACACAAACCTGGATAATTCATTTCACATCCCAATTGGGCCAGCTGCCACAAGGTATCTATTTGCTCCTGCACCAGATCAATTCTTTGGTTTACAATCATTAAACCTCCTTTTAGTTGAGCACCAATTGTGGATTGAGCATCCAAGGTGGTAGCCACATTCTTGGACAACTCATTTAGCTTACAGGCTGTTTGCACCGATATGCTCATAGCCACAGCAGCTGTGACTGAATCTACAACTGTAAAAGAGA
Source organism: Cricetiscus sungorus (assembly GCA_030556225.1). NCBI lineage: Eukaryota > Metazoa > Chordata > Mammalia > Rodentia > Cricetidae > Cricetiscus > Cricetiscus sungorus. The sequence goes on along the minus strand of JANBXA010000609.1, from coordinate 20,225,306 downwards.
TAGCTGTAACTATGGCTGCTGTAATGCCAAAATCTCTCCCTGTAGCCTCCACCAAACAGGCCACAAAATCTGAAAATGGTTCCATGGGGCCTTGCAGTATCTTAGTGAGGTTACCATTCACCTCTCCCTTATTGGGTAATGACTTCCATGCTTTTATGGCAATCTGATTTACTTGTTCAAGACTTAAGTCATTTCGTACGGCTTTCCAGACCTCAGGGCAAAAGGAACGCCTGTACCTGGGCTCCACCCTTCCTTACTGTGATCAGGAGAAGGCGCCAAAGGCATTGTTCTAGGAGGGTCCCTCCCCTCCCCTGATTGCCATTTCTCCTCTCCCTTCCCCCTCTGCCCCTTAAGGGATTGTTTCTGAACCTTTTCTACGGGGCTTGCAATTCTTCCTCAGAATCTGTTTCATCCGTACCTGACTCTCCTGTGCTCTCAACCTCTTCTGATCTTTCTTCTTGTAACATTTCTAGTGCAGCTTTCCCTTTTTCCATCGCCTCTTTACAGTACCTCTTGTCTTCAATACAGCTACGCACTAACTTCCAAACAGGTCGGACTCCGGACTTTAGCGTCCCTTGTTCCCAAGCAAAGTCAAGATCCCTGCCTAACTTGTCTCAGCATGCTACCGTGAGGTCTCCGGAAACTGCGAACCAAGGTGCAATGGCGTCGCATTCGCTCAGGAATCTTTCTAGTGTGATTTTCTTTATTTTAAGTTTCTTTGACAAAAGTAGCTCCTGAAGAGCCAGAAAAATTGGATGAGGCTGAGAAGTCCCCATTTTGAAAATTTTACTTTCGGTTTGTTACAACCTCTCTCTCAATGCCTGAGACTTTATTGCCACTTATTTCCTTGCGGTCTTTAACTTGGTCCCAATTTACCTGGGACTTCATTGCTCCTTACCGGAGACCTTATTGCCTCTTTTCCTAGGACCTTAAATTTGGTCCCAACTTACCTTGGGAACTTGCCAGCGTTGCCCTGACTGCAAGAAGTTCTGATCTGAAAAATTCCCCGTACGGGCCACCATCTGTCCACGCCTGCCCTCACCAGCAAGGAAGAGGCAACTCCAGGAAGATCTTCTTCATGCAGTTTTAATCAGGATCCTTGAAACATGTTCTTCTGATCCGTGGGCCCCCAGGGGGACTCTTGTACAGGCTTAAATCCTTTTGCGCTAACCAACCCCTGTGAGCTACGTGGACCCTGCAGATGGGCTACTCTAACGAGGAAGCAGACAGGCTGAACAGACTTACTCAAATAAGGGCGTGTTTATGCCAGAGAGTGCTCACCCTTGGGGAGGTGGAAGGTGCAAGCCAGCACCACTATAAGGCATGGCACTTCGCAGCTCTCTACAGAATTGTGGAAAATATGATCACTTTTCTCATAGGCCATCCTGGTTTGTACATATTGGTGTGTGTTCTCTGATAATACTTAAAAAAAAGATTTCTTTTTACTTTTTTTTTTTTGGTTTTTCAAGATAGGGTTTCTCTGTATAGCCCTGACTGTCTGAAACTCACTTTGTGACCAAGCTGGCCTCGAACTCACAGAGATTTGCCTGCCTCTGTCTCCAGAGTGATAGGATTAAAGGCCTGTGCCACTCCCCTTAGCATAATATTTCTTTTTATTTGTGTGTGTGTGTGTGTGTGTGTGTGTGTGTGTGTGTGTGTGTGTTGTTTCTTGTTTCTGCTTGTCCTTACAGAGGCCAGAAGAGGGTGTTAGATCCTCTGGAGCTTGAGTTACAGGAGGTTGTAAACCACCTAGCATCCATGGGTGCAATTGAGTATATTGAAAACTGAACTCTGGTATTCTGGAGAAGCTGAAAGTGCTCTTAACTTCCAAGCTATCTCCTGAGCCCTGAGATCTACCTGTCTTACCTCATATCACATGCATATAACCCACACAATGCAAACAATCTCATTTGTTTAATGAAACTAAGCAATTAGGCAGATGAGTTGTTCAAAGTTGATAGAGTAGGCCGGAGATGTAGTTCAACTGGTAGAGTGCTGGTCAAGTATGCACAAAAACTCTGGGTTCAATTGCTTGCACCGTCTAAACCAACTGTGTTGGTACACACCTATAGTCCTAGCACTTGAGAAATGGAGGTATAAGGATGAGGAATTCATGGTAATCTTTGGCTGCATTGAAGCCAGCCTGGCTCCATGAGACTCTGTTTCAAAAGTATACAAAGTATGATCATTTGTTACCCCAAACCAGTCAGGCTTCCCCAAATTAACAATGGCTTTTTTAACTTCTGCTGGTACATGTGGTAGATTTTGGCAGCAGCAGATCTTTTACTCAAGGCTGCTGTGATAATGCCTCTGGCAGTTTTGGAACTGTTACTCTGGGAGTCATTTCTTTCACAGGAACAATGTATGCAATGGTTAATTAAGTCTTTATTTGTAGAAGGATTTGTCAAGCATTATCTCAAAAGAAGCATTTTCAAACATAAAAAAGGTCAACAACCTGTAATAAACAGAAACAATGACAAAATCCACTACACATGGTGTTTGTAGATATGTGAATTAACTATTAGCATTTTGATCCACTGAATACAGGTAGAAAACAATTGTTACCAGTGCTATTGATTGAGAGCACCTTTATATTTCTACTCATTTTTAAAAATGGGTTAGTTTCCCTTATTTATTAATACTATTTTGTATTATCTGAGAAGTTAACACTCTTCTATCCTCTTAAAATGAAGCTGTTTTTCTGTTCATGTATTGATGAATTATAGAATGTTATGTACCAAAAAATATTACTGCCTTCTGCAGTTCATTTACTTAATGATACATTCTAAATCCAACAGTGTTGAAGCAAAGCACTGGTGCATCAAAGAATACCATTTGGGGCTGGAGAGATGGGTCAGTGGTTAAGAGCACTGAATGCTCCTCAGTGAGTTTGATTCACAGCACCCACATGGCAGTTCACCATCATCTTGTACCTTCTTCTTGCCTCCTTGGACATTGCACACAGGTAGTGTACACACATACATGCAGATAAAACACCCGTACACATAAAAATATATACTTTTTAAAAGATGAATACTGTCTAGAGGGTTTCTTATTTCCCACTTCCAAAGTGTATCCTGTTGTTTTCTTTTTCATCTCAATTCTTTTGTTTTCTCTCCTATAAGGGTTTCCTTTCCATCTATATAAATCCTACTAAATTTCTTAGAGTTAGGTCATGTGTTTTCTTGACCACTTCCTTATAAAACATAGCAGACAGAGTGATTTCTCATTTCTCTAAATTTTTGTGTAAAGAGTTAATTAACATTTTATATTGTTTTATTTGCCTAATAGAAAACATCTTGGGTAGTGTAGACATGAAGTAGATTGATGTATTCTCTGTTTTTGCCAGTAATTTGTTTGCTGTGCTTTTCCCTTAGAGAGTGTTTGAAAATTCAGAGAAAACAGTCATTGTAACAATAATGTCAGGGAAGGACTTCCAAGATCTTTTCTTAGAAGGGCAGCTAAGTACACTTTAGGAAAGAGAGTAGATGGGGTTTTTGAAAGGGATGTTGGGTGGAGGATAGGTATGGATGAAATGAAGATCAGAGTACATCACATAGGAATGAACATTGTCACCTTGAAAGCCTGCCAAGCATTCACCTTTAGTCTACCTGTTTTTGCCTCACTCTGATTTAAATGACTATTTATGTAAAATATTAAACAAGAGATTCAGAAGTCTCTTATTTCATCATGGGAAAACTTAGAAGTAACCTTTCCACAAATATCCTTTGAGTGATGTGTCCTGGAAAAGAGGTTATTTTCATTTGCTTTCTGTTTTGCTGTGATAAACACCATGACCAAAAGGAACATGAGGAAGAAATGGTTTATTTCACCTTGAAGGTTTATAATCCATCATTAAGGGGAGCCAAGACAAAACTCAAAGCAGGACCTAGAAGCAGGAACCATGGAGGAAAGCTGGTTACTGGCTTACTTGGGCTCATGACTCAGACAAGTTTTTTTTATACAACCCAGGGCCACTCATCCACAGTTAATTGGGTTCTTCTCCATTAATTATCAATCAACATTTTCATAGACAAGTCCAATGGAGGTAATTCTTCAATTGAGGGGACCTCTTCCCAGGTGTGTCAAGTTGACAAGCATGATTAGTCATCACAGAGACTTTCATTGCTATGAAAAGTGAACTGACTTAGTTTCCTCTTGCTCTGAGTACCATAATGGGAAACACTCATGAGCTATTTCTTTTTATTTTATTTCTTTTTATTTTTCTTATTTTACATATAAATCCAAGTTCCCTCTCCCCCCACCCTCCCATGTCCCCTCCCAATGGGCCTCCCTCACCTCATTTCCCATCCACTCCCCAGGGAGGGTGATGTTTTCTAGGAGGGATCATCAAAATCTGTCAGGTCATTTATGGTAGGGCCTGGGCCATCCCTCCTGTCTCTAGGCTAAGGGAGTATCCCTCCATGGGGGATGTGTCCCAAAGTCCTTTTGTGCACCAGGGATACATTCTGGTTGCACTGTCCGAGATCTCTTAGACTGCCCAGGCCTTCTAACTGAGACCCATGTTCAGGGCGTCTAAGTCAGTCTAATGCTGGATTCCTAGCTATCAGTCTGGGGAGTCCATGAGCTCCCCCTTGTTCAGGTCAGCTGTCTGTGTGTTTCTGCAGCCTGGTCTTGACCCCTTTTCTCATCACTCCCCCCTCTATATTTCTAATAGGGATGTTGACAATCAGGTAATGAATTAGAAAAAGCTATGGAGACTCAAGAAACTAAGGAGTTGTGAATCAATACTTTTCTATTTACTAAGTTAAAGAAATTGCTGCATAGATTTGGCAACATGAATGAAATATGAATTCATTGACTCTGGGAAAATCTAAATGTAAATAATTACAGACATCATCTACCCTCAGTAGAATTTTATTCAGTTATCACTTTATGATAACTGAGAATGAGAGATTAAACACTTAAAGATACAAAGATATATCAAATATTTTCAATCGAGTGGTAGTAGAAATGTATAAACTATAAAATATCTTTTCCTTAAATAAATTATCCAGAAAGGTTTCCCTATTCAATACTCTTTCAATGTGGCTGAAGAATATGAAATATGCCTACCATTAATAAATTCACTCATTCATTCATCCAACAAAAATTTATTGAGAATTTACTATGTATCAAGCTGTATTCTTGTGGTAGAGGACACAGTGCTGAATATGAAAGAGAATGTAGGGCTTGAGAATTGAATAGGTGGTTTAGGGCACTCGCTGCTCTTCTGGCGGACTAAGGTTTGATTCCTAGCACCCACATGGCAGCTCATAGTCAGCTGTGACTCGAGTTTCAGGGGATTCAATGTCCTCTTCTGGCTCCTGTGGATGTCAGGTACAAACATAATGTACAGAAATTTATGTAGGCAAAATACCCATAACCATAAAATTTAAAACTTTCTCAAAGTTTATTTTGAATATTAATTTCTTTTGTTCCATCTTATTAGACTATATTCATAGTATGTCTTTCTGTCTTTGCCTCCTGAGTGCTGGGATAAAAGGCATGAGCCACCATGCTCAATCTTAGGATTTTATATATTTGTATAAAATCTATGGGATTGTTGTGGTGATGCACATCTTTAATTCCAGCACTCAGCAGTCAGAGGGAAATGCACCTCTGTGAATTCCAGGCCAGCATGATCTGCATAGTAAGTTCCAGGATAGCCAGGGCAATATAGAGAGACTGATGTCTCAAAAACTTCTTTAAAAAAAATCAATGATCCAAAAAACAACAACAAAAAGAAAAATCTATGATCCGTAAATGAGAGTAACATGTGTTGTTTGCTTTTCTGAAACTGTATTCACTTACTACAACAATTTCCCATTGAATGTGTTTTCCTGCAAAGGAGGCAATTTCATTCTTTTTGGTCAATAAAATTCCATTGTTTCTGGATATCACATTTTATATACCCTTCTGTAGACAAATAACTATGCAGGCTTCATAATGTTGTTTCTGTGTATATGGTTGCCATAAAGACTGAAGTTCAAATGTCTCTGTGATGTGGACTTAGAGTCCTCCAGGTAAACAGGAAAGAGATAGGTCCTACATGTGGTATATCTGTTTTAAGTTATTTGAGGAACTCCATATATCCATAGTGGTTGGACTAGTTTACATTCCTATCAGTGGTGTTTGGGGGTACCTCTTAGTTTATACCCCACAGCAGTTATTTGATTTCTTAATTATTGCAATTTTCACTGATTAGGTTGTTTCTTGTTACTTATTTTTAAAAGTTCTTTGTATATTCTAAGTATTAAACCTCTGTCAGGTGTGTAGTTAGTTCCATTCTGTAGTCTGTGTCTTCACTTGATTGTTTACCATTTGTCAGTTATTGGTCTTATTTCCTGAGTAACTAGTTTCTTTATATACACATATCTTTTAAAGGGCTTTCTCTATTTGTTCCTCTGACAATTTCAGGTCTTACATTAAGCTCTTTGACCTATTTGAAGATTCTTATTTTTTATACAGTAAGAGATGGGGACCCAGTTTAATCCTCCTTATGGATATCCAAGTTCTCAGCATCGTTTGTTGAAGAAGCTGCTTTCTCTCCAGTGAATATTTTTGGCATCTTTGTAAAAATAATCAGATAGCTGCATGGATTTATATCTAGGTCTTCTGTTCAGTTCTGTTGATCTATATGATTGTTTTTGTGCCAATATCATGTAGTTTCTGTTATAATGGCTTTATAGCATAATTTGAAAACAGTATGGTGATACATGTGGCATTGTTCTTTTTGATCAAGATTGCATTGGTTATCAGGGATGTTATAGTCTGAATGTAAATTTTTCCCACATGATCTTATGTTTGTATGCTAGTTCCTCATCTGATAGTGCAGTTTTGGAAGGTCATGAAGCTTTTAGGAGACACTTGACAAGAACCTTGAGCTTTTGTAGCTCAGCTCCAGCTCCACTTTCTATCTACTCTCTGCTTCCTGACTATGGATGTAATGTGATCAGTTGCCTTTCATTCCTGTTTCTTCCCAGAATTATAGGCTATAGTTCCTGAAACAGTAATTCAAAATAAGCCTTCCATTCTTTAGTTCTTTTTGTGGGTTAATGGGTAGAGATTTTCACAGAAGAAAAACTAAACAAACAAACAATCCAGAAAAATGGTAGCCAGATTGGGGTCTTTGTTATACACCTGACCATGTGGTTCTTAGGCCTTTGGGACTAGTTTGTCAGAGGAATATAGGTGAGGTTGGAGCTGTAGTATACAGAAGCCCTAGAATGCTATAAGCAGATCTTAATGGGTTATTCTAGTAGGAGTTCAGAAGAACAAATTCCGAGAAAATGTGATCTGCAGAGGCCCAGCACACCAGTATTCAGAGGGCATCAAAGACTCTATTGGGCACTAGATTAGTTCATGCTATTTCCTGGCAAAGAATCTGGCTGCATTTTGTCAATTTCCTAAGTGATACTGACTAAAAAAACCAATGAATTAAGTTATTTAGCAGAGGAAATTTATTTTCCCTTTAGCGTGAAAGTTCCTTCAAGCATCTTCTGTAGTGTTGGGTTGATGGTCATGAATCCATTTAGATATGTTTATTGCTGAATGATTTCCTCTATCCTTCAATTATGCCAGACATTGTGAGTGGCTTTAGTAGTATGGGTTGACAGTTTCTGTCTTTCAAAACACTCTCTTTGGGCATTGGGGCTTGCTTCTGAGAAATCTATACTTGTGATGAGCTTGATAATGAATGTTGCTCATTCCTGTTGCAGTTTTCCATACTTTTCTTTTTTTTTCTGTAGCACAGTACAATGTTTTGACTATAACACAGTAGCTTCTTTTCTGGTCTTTCCTGTTTTATGTCCATGCCTCTTGAATCTAGATGGTTACCTGGTTTCCTGGATTTGTGAAATTTTCTGTTATGATTCTATTGCATAACTTATTGATCCTTAGCTTAAAGTTCTTTTCATTTTTTATTCCCATGATTTATAAGTTTTGTTTATTAATGGTGTCCTATGAATTTCACATTTTGTGTTCATATTTTGAAAAAAATATTTCTTGGTGTCTGAACGTTCTAATTCATCTAACTAAGCTCCCATTCCTGATAGCCTATTTTCCACTTGATCTATTTTATTGGTGAGACACTTGATCTATTTTATTGGTGAGACTTTCTACTGAATTCTAAAGTTTGGCTTAATGAACTTTTCACTTTTAAAACTTCAATTTGATTTTTTTCCAAAAAATATTTCTATCCTCTTACTGAATTCCTCTTTCCATACTCTGCATTGACTTTCTTACTTCTTTCAGTTGATTGCTGTATTCTTTTAAAATTCATTTAGGAATTTATTTGTATCCTTTTTAATTTTGTTAAATATTCTTGCAATTATTTTTTCAAAATTTTTATACATTTTAATTAAAATATAATTACATCATCTTCCCCCTTTCCTTTCCTCTCTCAGTTATATCTGTATCACCACTCCTGCATCTATGGCTCAGGGAACACCACAGAAAAAGGACAAAAAGATTACAATAGCCAGAATATCAAGATATCTGTGGTGAAACAGTCTCATATAAAATGGCTACGTACAGACAACCAGAATGATGGCAATATCAATAGACATACTGACAGAGAATGGACAAAGAACTATAAACAAATAATAGCTACACAAAGAAAAAGAACTAGCCTCTCCTAGAGATAAACCCTCTTTTCGGTTATTATTATTCTTTTGAAAAGATTTGTTTGGGGTTTCAAGCAATTCACATTTTTTTAGATTGGTTAATGTGGTACCTTTTGGATTGGCCATAGTGCCTTGATTTTTTAGTATTTCTCACACTTCTGTGTTGGTACTTCCACATCACTTGGAACTTTTAGAAAATCAGTATTCTTCCAATTGAAATTTTTGCAATGTTTTATTAGTGCTAGGTTGGAGTAGGATGCTCAATGTGCAGGGTCCTATCTTCTGCACTTCTAGACTGAGTTTCTGGCTAGCTCTGACTTCAGCAGTCAAGTTCTCAGTTGCCATGTTGTCGCCATCTGGAGCAGTTGGTAGGAGGTCCCTGGAGGTCACTCTCCAGCTTTCCTGTCCACAGACTCTAGTTTTTGTGTTTTGTATTTTCTTTTTAAGTAAAAGAGGGCCTCCTACATAGTCCTGGCTATAATGGAACTCATTATGTAAACCTGGCTGACCTTAAACTTCCTGCTTCTGTCTCTTGAATGCTGAAGTTATAGGTGTTAGCCAGCACATACGGCTAAAATTAGTGCTTTCTATTGCATATTTATAAGGATGAACAAAGAAAATTGAAAAGATAACGATATTACAAAAGATGGGACCAAAGGACATTTATAAGACAGGAGACAGCTACTTTGAGATAACATTTAATATGTAAAATAGAATTTTAAGACATTGAATATTTCATAATTATGATGCTGTAGACAAAGCATTTATGATATTGAATCCTTCCATAGAGGAACTTGTTTTATATATTCAGTCATTCAGCTTTGCTTTGATGATATTTTATACTCTCTTCAATATAGTGTTTATTGGGTTTTTGTTAAAATTATTTTTAGCTCTTAAATCAGTTTGCTTCCTCTTTAAATGCCATGTTGTTGTTGCAGTTTCTATGTATTGCAAATGACGTAGAAAAGCTTGATTTTTTAATGTTATTCTTATATAAGACAATTATTTACCAACTTTTTAAGGTCTCTTTTGGAGTTTATATGAAGACGATAACATTGACTATGTCCTATAGAACAGCAATGCTAATGAAGTAGCAATGAAATAATTTTATGGTGGGGGGGTCACCACAACATGAGGAACTGTATTAAAGGACTGTAGCATTGGGAAGGTTGAGAATCAATGTTTTAGGGCAAAATAGAATCATAGCAGTCAGAAAAATCATCTTATTAAAAATCTTGGCATTAATAGAAATTCTTACAATGTTTACTTTGTTAACTTGTGTGATACTTTCTGTTGCTTTGTTTTAGGACCATTTTTTCCCCAATTTTACTTTGTTAAATAATGAGAGGTTTAGCAGGAGTTAATGTGAATTTTACCATATGCCTTTTGGTACTTTTGGTGCTGATTTCAGATATTCTCATCCAATCTATGTATAGTATGAACTAATTTTAAATGCTTCAGTAGTCTTGCTTTTGCATGACAAACTCCCTTTTTGTTAAAATGGATTAATTGAATGTATTCATTCAATATTATGGATATTCATTAGTGAAATACATATTGGAGTATGTACAAGCATTGATTGGCATTAGGATTATACTTCAACAAAATGGGTATGCACCTTTTACTGTTTATCTTTCTGGATTTAAAATGTAGTCTTTAAGTAACTGACCTTGAAGTTTTAATAGAACTTTAATCACATCTTTATCTAGTACTTGTTTTGGAGATAATAGGGCTTTGATTACTTCCAAATTTCTCTACAGTCATTAGAAAATCCTGTAGCCTATGCCATCGTCAGTCAATATTTATTGCTTGAATGGTAGACGATATTTAAAGCATGTATAACACAAAAAGAGAAGTAGAATATATAAAGAATGCATCCTGAACTCAGTGACAAAGTGCTTTCCTAATGGGTGTATGGCCCTGGCTTCCATCCACAGCATTTCAAGGCAGCAACAAACAACTTGCATCCCTGCCCCTGCAGTGCTACCTATCTTAGAATATGAGTAAGATGCTTTTGTTAGGTTGTTTTGTGTGTATGTGTGTCAGGGGGTCAGGATCTCACTATGTAACCTTGGCTGGCCTGGGACTCACTATACACATGGATGTAATTTACTGATTCATCTTAGAAAGACCTTGGAAAAATAACACCAAGCTAAAGCCCAAAGTAGTATACATAAAAAATTAAGATAGGGGAAGAATTGACACAACAGAAAATATATAAGGAATAAATTAAATAATTATTGATCATTTGGAACAAATAAATAAGAACAATAAATCCTTAAATTATGCCCCTGTAATTTCATTGGTATCTGTTGCAGTACTTCCCTTTTCATCTTTAATCTGATTAAATTTTTTCTCTTTCTTGGTCACTTTGGCTAAGAATTTATTGACCCTGTAAGTTATTTACTTGAGACTTTTCTGAGTTTTTTTTTAAAATATAGGCACTTATAGTTATGAACTCTTAGGTCTGCCTTTATTGTATACTATAAGTCTTGTTATGTTGTGTCTTCATTTTCACTCAACTCTAAGAATTTTTAATTTTCCTTTTTGATGTTTTAGTGATTCATTCATCATTCAGTAGACTGTTGTTTAATATCTGTGTATGTATGAATTTTCTGTTTTCTTTTTCTGTTTCTTTATGGATTTATTCCATTGTGGTCAGTTAGAATATAAGAAATTATTTTAACATCTGGATATTGTGGGTACATGTCTTTAATCTCATAACTCAGGGGACAGAGGTAGGCAGACCTCTAATAGTCTGAGACTAGTCTGTTCTATAGGGTGAGTTCTGGTCCAGCCAAGGCTGTATAGAGAGATCCTATCTCCAAAAAAGAGGTATTTCAGTTTTTCTGTACTTGTTGAGACTTGTTTTATGTTTTAACCTATGATCTATTTTATACAAAGTTCCATGGGCTGCTGAAAGAATGTGTACTCTACTGTGTTTGCTGGAATGTTGTCTACATGTCTAAGTCCAATGGGTAGATGATGTCATTTAACTCTGACGTTTCTTTGTTTATTTTTTGTTGGAATATCTATCTATTGGTGAGAGGGGGTGTTAAAACCACTCATTATTACTATGATTCTGTTTATTTTTGATTTGTGTTGAATAATTTTTTTTTATGAAATCGGGTACATCTGTGCTCACTACATCTGTGTTTAAAATTGTAATGTCCTCTTGATGGATCATTCCCTTAATTAGTATGAAGTGACCTTTTTCTCACTCCTCACTAGTTTTAGTTTGAACTTTATTTTGTCAGATATTAGAATAGCAACTTGTTTTTTTTTCTAGTTCCTTTTGCTTAGGATGCATTTTGTTTTTCATTTTTTCACCCTAAGACCTTTGATGACCAGGTACATTTCTTAGTGTTAGAAAATACATGGACCTTGTCTTTTTTTTTTAATCCAAATTTTTAGTCTGAATCATTAGATAGGTAAATTGAGACCGTCTATATTCAGCGTTATTATCTGCAAGTCTTTGGTCCTTCATTTAATTTTGTTGATTTTGCAGTGTTTTTTTCTAATTTTCATTTGTTTAACTATCATTGTAACATATTTTCTTTCTCTTAAAGCTACTTGAATATATCATTTTCTTTACTCTGGAGAATTCTTTCTAGTGTTTTCTTTAAATTGTGAAATGTTTTTATTCATCTATCAATTATGATAGGTAATTTTGTTGGGTATAATAGTCTGGGTTGTCCAATGTGGTCTCTCAGAACTTGAAATACATCTTTCATTTCCTCCTGGCTTTTAATATTTCTGCTGAAAGATCAGCTGAGCTTCTTCCTTTCTCACAGCTCACTAATACACATTCTTTGCTTTGTGTAACAGTATTTTTAAAATGATATGACATTGGGAGTTTCTTTTTTGTTCCTGTCTATTTGTTTTTTTACAAACTTCTTGTACTTAGATGACCCTTTATTTTCCTGGATTTTAGAAATTTTCTGCTATGATTATATTGAAAATATTTTCTCTACCCTTGTAATAGAGTTCTTATTTTGTGCCTTAACATGAACATCCCAATGACTTTGAATGTTCTATTTATATTTCTTAAAATGAATTATTGTCCTTGATCAAAGGTACAGTTTTCTCTACTTTGTCAACATACCCTGGTGTTCTATCATCCCTGTGGGTCATTCTTTAGTAAAGCTTTCTATTAAGCTTTGTATTTGATTTGATGATTTTTCATTTTCAGCATCATTTCACTTTAGGTTTTCTTCAGTATCCTCTTCATTAAATTCCATTTTCAAATCCTGTGTTGACTTATTTCATTCAGATATCTCTCTACGTTCTCTTGGACTTAAATCAAGAGTTTGCTCATATAACCTGTCATGTCTTTTGACATATTTATCATTATTCATTTGAATTATTTGTCTATAATTCAATCTGATTCACTCTTATTGGCAGACATTGCTCTGGGACCAATAGATTTTGGAGGAGACAACTTGGCATAGATTTGTATATTACTTTTGCTTTTGTGAAAGAATTTGCACACCAGCAGTTAGATGGTTGGTTGGTGTGTTTGTTGTTTTTTGTAATCTTTTTCAGTTTTAAGTGTTTTCAGTGATTGGGGAGTGTAGTGTGATTGAGATGTCATTTTCCTGTGTTTAACTGGTATTCAGGTTCGATCTATTCCTACCCTGTAACAACAGTAACTATCCGGAGGTAGGCCCATACAACCACTCATTAAGTGTTAAAGATTTTAGGGCATAAAGGGACATTGATTGTTCTTTGTGTATTGATATATTAGATATTGTGGATATGAGGGAAAAAGAAATTAGAAATACAGAACACACAGACTAGTGATTAGTATTGGTGTGATAGAAAGTAGAGGAGGGGAATGTAAAAAGAAGGGGGAACTGTAGGGTGGAAAAAAGTGAGACTAATTAGAAAATTTTGGCAAAGGTAAACTGAAAGAGTGGAAAAAAGCAATATAAGACATAATCAGTGCAGGGCTGAGATGGCCTACTAAAATTACCTTGATAATTAGATGCAGGCAGGATAGATGGAAAGGGAAAGAGAACTAGGTGGAAATAGAGGGTATGAAAGCTAACTGTTGATTTTCTTCTGGACTCTCTCAGAATTCTTTCCTGCTACTGGGAGGTCCTCTGCAATGGATATTTCTCTCCTCCTCTCTGGGTCTTCTCTTTAGCTATTGGACTGTTGATGCTGACTCCATCTACAGAAAGTGCACCAGAGGTGGGATCTCAGGCTGATCACCCCTGAGTTTCCTGAGATTATGGTTCACAGGCTGCTGAGCCACTGTGGTAGAAGTGTTCTAGCATCTTGCTTTTCTGCTCTGTTGGTTGCCAGTTTTGAACACCCAGCACTAAGAGGAGAAGAGTTTTCCTTTTGCTATTGCTGTTGATACCCTGGGTATGACCTTTCTTGTAGATTTTTAAAATAATCATTTTCAGCCTTCTCCAGAGGTTCTATGATCACACCTGGGAATACCACTGTCTAAATAAATTAGATTTGATACCATCTTTACAATGCATTACTAGAGAGAATTTATGTTTTAGGAGTATCTCTAGTTACATATGACTGATTAATAAGACTGATTAGTGGTAGCCCTACCTCCAGTTTAGTAATATTTTCATTATATAGCACTGTCCTCCTCCATATAAAATGGACTATAATTATGAGCTACTATATAGAAGATGCATTTTTCTAATTAATATAATTGTTTATTTAAATGCATTTAGGTTAGCTGATTACATTTATCATTACAGCACTTAGGAAACTAAAACAGAAGGATCTAAAGTTTGAGAAGCTTGGGCTACTTAAGAAGACTTTGCATAAATAAATACATGAGCAAATAAGTAAATATTCTAGCTTTATATGAATAAAATTAAGCAGACTATTTCAATCAGGAGAATAGTAGATTATTCTATCCTTTGAGATCTTCCCTATATATGTTATATAAAATTGTTTCATTATTACATTTTCATATGAACATATACATTGTATTTGCTGTCTGTATTATCTACACTTATCTCTCTTCCACACTGGGTCTCTTCCTATTCTTTTAATCTTCCTTCTTTCTTTCTGATCTTTCTTCCTTCTTTCCTTCCTTTGTTTTTGTTTGCTTTGTTTTTTTATTATTTAATATTTTTCTTATTTTACATATTGATCACAGTTCCCTCTCCCTCCTATCATCCCATACCCCTCACTGATCCCCCATTTCATCCCCCATCCACTCCCCATGGAGGATTGTTTTTGGAAGTAAGGTTTCTCTGTGTAGCCCTAGCTGTTCTGGATCTTGCTCTGTAGACTAGGCTGGCCTCAAACTCACAGAGATCCATTTTCCTCTGCCTCCCAAGTGCTGGAATTAAAGGAGTGCACCACTACCACCCAGCTCCTTCCTTCATTTTGTATTCCACTTGTGGTAGAAATTGTGTGATATTAGTCTTTTAAAGTCTGGCTTATTTAATTGAATTTGAAGATCTCTAGGTCTTTTGATTTCCCTACAATGACAGGATTTTGTTTTTAGTGGCAGAATAATACCCTATGTGCCACCTTTTCTTTACCTATTCATTCACTAGTGGGCATTATATTCTGAAGTTTCAGTTACCTGAGGCCAAAAGTACTAAATGGAAAGTTCCAGAAATAAACAGTTCACACATTTTAATTGTATATCTGTCTGAGTAGCATGACAAAATTCTATACTATCTGGCTCCCTCCTGTGCATGACATTAATCATCCCTTTGTCTAATGTGTGTAGTGTCATCATGTAGAGCCTGGGAAGAGAGGACACACAAGGCGTTCAAGGCGTTCTCTGGAAGACAAGACCACATGTAAATACATAGATTAATAGAAATGGGTTAATAACCAAGACAGAACTATCCAATAAGAAGCCCAAGCCATCAACCAACAGTTTTATAATTGATATAAGTCTCTGTGTGATTCTTTGGGGCCAAATGGCTGCCGGAAGCTCCAGCAACATCTACATCCCTATAATAGCTATGCCCAACCATTAGTCACTTAGTTGCTATCTTGGTGATCAAATGAACTGTTGTGGAATCACAGTGCTTGTTTTCACACCACCTGTTTTTCATTTTATTATTGTGTGCATATGTGGTACATGAGTGTGTGTGTGTGTGTGTGTGTGTGTGTGTGTGTGTGTGTGTGTGTGTGTCTGATGCCAGCCAGACCCTGGGATATACCTGTCTCCATCTCCCAACACTGTGGCTTCAGGTGCATGAATCTATGCACAGCTTTTTATATGAGCACTGGAGGTTCAAACTCAAGTCCTTAGGCTTCCACGGCAAAGTGCTCTTATCCACTGTTGCATATTTCTGGCCTGAGATATGTATTTTA
Source organism: Cricetiscus sungorus (assembly GCA_030556225.1). Lineage (NCBI taxonomy): Eukaryota > Metazoa > Chordata > Mammalia > Rodentia > Cricetidae > Cricetiscus > Cricetiscus sungorus. The sequence goes on along the minus strand of JANBXA010000609.1, from coordinate 20,209,362 downwards.
TTTAATCATGGGTCCTGAAGTAGATATGCCAAAGAGACTCTGTAGAGTATTTCTAGGGGAGAAGAAAGAAGAGAATTATATTGTGAAGTTGCTCAGCTCTATAGAGAGTCGTTGTTAATGTCTTATTGTGATTAATTTAGAAATTAAGTCTTACCACAGGTATGTAGTAATGCTCAGAGAATAATGTAATATATATATATATATAATATTATAAAGGTTTTTTTTTCTACTCATAGTTTCAAGTATCTACTGAAGTCTTGGGATGTATGTCTGCAGATACGGTATGTCCTGGCTAGTTTTATCTTGATACAAGTTAGAATCATCAGAGAGGACGAGGGAGCCTCAATTGAGAATGGGACATTTTCTTAATTAGTGATTGACAGGGAAAGGCATATCCCACTGTAGGGGGGGGGTGGTGGTCCAGGGTTTTAAAAGAAAGAAGGTTGTATAAGCCATTAGGAGCAAACTAGAAAGTAACAATACTCCATGGCCTCTGCCTCAGCTTCCAGGTTCCTGCCCTGTTTGAGTTCCTATCCTGGCTTCCTTGAATGGTGAACTATGATATGGAAGTGTAAGCCAAATAAACCACTTTATTTTGGTCATGGTTTTTCATCACAGCAATAGAAGCTCTTACTAAGACAAGGAGGAACACAAAAAATTGACAGAGCTGACAGCACAAATTAGAACATGGATTTTTCCAACAGCAGGTGGTAAGGAAGAGCCATTCCTAAAGTAAATTCAGTGGGTGGCAACTTAACAAGCTTTCAATTGAAAAGGACAGGATAAAATAGAATAGAACTGAAGAGAAAATGTCAGAATATGTCACAAATAGCAAGATCAGAAAGAATTTCTGAATTCTCAAAAATGATCTGACTTGATTTAAAATAAAAACATGTATGGGGGCTGGAGAGATAACTTAGCAGTTTAAACGCATGTGCTGCCCTTGCAGGGGACCTGGGTTAAGTCCCTAACATCCACATGACAGCTCATAACCCATCCATAGCTCCAGTTCTAAAGGATACAATCCAATGACCTCCTCTAACCTCTGAAGGCATTAAGCAAGGCATGTGGTACACATTCATGTAGACAAAACAACTCATGCATATAAAATAAACAAAGAAAAGAGAGAGAGGTGATAAATATGATCACAATACATTCTACATACATACAGAATTATGAAACTAAATATTAAACAAACATACATGTATGTATTGAGCTACAGTGCAGAATACATGTTTCTTAAAATTATGTCTAAAATAGAAATTGTTGGCTACCACTTGTAATTCTAGCACTTGAGGAGTCAGAAGCAGGAAGATCTTGGCAAGTTTGATGCTGGCTTGGTTTACAAAATGAAATCTAGGCAAGCCAAGATTACATAGGAAGACCCTGTGTTAAAAAGAAGCAGTTATCAACTGTAAGTATCTTTTTGGTTACAGGTGGGACCAAGTGTTCACTTCTTCCTCTCAGAGTTCTAGGACCCTATCTGGCTTGAATCTATGCAGGTCTTGTGTGTGTTACCACAGGTTCTGTGAGTTCATATGTGTATCATTATGGATCAAAATATATTGTATGAAAATATTTCACAAAGAAAAATGAAAAAAATTGTGAGACATGAAGAGTAAGCAGGTAGAAAGAATGCACTAACTTAAATCATGGTTTGGAGATGTTTGTCTTTGTTACAACCTTTCCACTATAATTTTCAAATTCTCTCTTTCCGTGTGTGTGTGTGTGTGTGTGTGTGTGTGTGTGTGTGTGTGTGTGTGTGTGTGTGTGTGTTGGATACATGTGTGCATATACTAGTGCCTGTGAACGTGTGGAAAGGCCACGGGAGGTTGACAGGTATCCTCTATCATTCTGCTTTATTCCTTTGAGAATGAATTTAAGAGATATAGTTTCTCAGCAAGGCTACTGGCCTTAACAAACCCCCAAATCCTCTTATCTCAACCCCTTTCAGTGATGAGGCAGCAGGTGCATGTGAGCATGCCTGGAATTTCATGTGGGGCTCAAGATTTAAACTTAGGTCTTATTGCTTTTTTGATCGATTTAATTTTCTTGAAATCTGTCTGTCTTGGGGTTTCTCTTGCCATGAAGGAACACCATTAGCATGGCAACTCTTATTAAGAAAAATATTTAATTGGGGCTTGCTTACAGTTCCAGAGGTTTTGTCCATTATCCTCATGGCAGGGAGAATGGTGGCACACAGGCAGACATGGTGCTGGAGAGGTAGCTGAGAATTCTACATCTGGATCTGCAGGCAACAGGAAGAGACTGAAACATTAGGCCTGACTTGAGCTTCTGAGACCTCAAAGCCCCCCTCCAGTGACACACTTCCTCCAACAATGCCACACCTCCTCATAGGATCATTCTCTATGAGCTTATGGGACCAATTTCATTAAAACTACCACATTGTCCATGTTGTTCCTGTATCAATTGTTTAAACTTTTGGTTCACAAGTGGCATTCCAGTGCTATGGCTATGCCTACTGCCTACTGAAAGATACTTGAGTTATTTCCAATTTGGAGGATGTGGCAGTTAGTCTTTACTGCCAACTTGATGGATTAAAAAACAACTCAGAAATTAATAAAGCATACCACTGGATGTGCCTGATACATTTTTTCCAGAGAGCAGTATAAGTGAAAGGATCTACTGTGAATGTAAGTAGTACTGCCCCATAGGCTGGGGACCCAGTGGGATAAATGCAGGAAAGCAATGCATCTGCTGATGCCAGCATTCCTTTTCTCTACTTCCTAGATCCTATGACATGGGAAGCTCTGCTCTACCACAGCCTTCCATCCATAATGGGCTAAAAGCTCTGAAACTGCAAGCCCAGGTAAGTCCCCCTCTCTTAAGGTGTTCTGATATTTTCTTAGGTATTTGAACACAGGACATATTGTAAATAACATGTGTAAATAACATGTGCTATGTGGATGCTTCCTAAAAGATCACCTCAGCAGAGGATGCTTTAATCAATGTGGATACAATGAACTGTAGACACCAGCCAGCCTCTTTCCCCAAGCAGCCATGAGGTTTCTTATGTGTGAACTGACAGTTCATCTTTACTATCAACTCCAACACCTTCCCAGCAAAAATGAGGCACTGGCCATGCTACTTTCTAGAGAGAATGTAAGCAGAGCTCCCCACTGATCTGCACTGAGACCATCCATAAAGAAAGGTAAATGTTTATTTATTTTGCTTCTTTTTTGTTACACAGTGAAAGCTGTAGCTCAGCTTCATACCAGTCCTTGCAGACACCAAGCAAGGGGGCAAGTGAGCAGAGAGACAACAGATTTGTCATTTGTCACACCCTCCTTCTACCCTATTCATATTTAATAGAGATGGAAGCTCTTCTCTCAACTGGGCTTCCTTGGTACTAGTAGAGGGCGCAAAGATTCATTCTACTTAGTTTCTTTAATGTTGGGAGGAGCAAAAGCTCAGCTCTCTACTGGGACCTTCTAATATGGATAGGAGCAAAAGAATGTTTATGTCTTACCTTCAGTCTTAGTGTGTTGATGTGAGAGTTCAGCTCCAGACTGTGCCATGATGACAGCTCAGGCTGAGGGAAAGTAGATAGCAGAATGTTGTCTGTATCCATCTGTCATGGACTCATTCCAGCTTGTTGATAACGGGGGGGGGGCACTTAACTTCCTACTTTCCTACTGAGAAACTTGATAACCCTTGGGATGAGAAGTCAGAATGTAGGCTTGGCCCAGTTCTCTGCCTCCTCGAGTCTTATTACTGTCTCGTAGGCTCATCTCAGTAGTGGACCCTACTGACACTCCTTTGAGAAAGTCCGAGAACTGCCTACTTCTATTTGGAAGAGAATAGAAGCTCAGCTTTCAGTTCACCCTTTCCAGAACAGGGAATCATAGCGCCACTTCTATGTTCTAAGTGTTCTAAGTGTTCTAAGTGACACTGAACCACTAAGCAGAATTGTGTACAGAACAATGGACCACTAATAGGAATGGTGTACAATTCCCGTCAGTGTTTGGTGGCTACTTCAGTGTCTTATTTAGGTTTTTTTTTTTTTTTTGCTGTGAAGAGATGACATGGCCATGGCAACTCTTATAAAGGAAAACATTTCATTTATAAGAGGCTGGCTTCAGAGGTTTAGTACATTGCCATCATCGTGTGAAGCATGACAGTACACAGGCAGACATGGTTCTGGAGAGGTAGCTTAGAGTTCTACATCCATATCCAAAGGCAACAGGAAGAGACACTGAGACATCCTGGCCAGGTTTAAGCATCTGAGACCTCAAAGTGCACCCCTAGCAATAATCTTCCTTCAACAAGTCACACTTACTCCAAAGAGGCCAAACCTACTAACAATGTCACTCACTATGGGCCTTTGGGGGGTCATATTTATTCAAACCACCACATTCCACTCCCTGGCCCCCATAGGCTTGTAACCATAATATAATGCAAAGTGCATTTAGTTCAAATTCAAAAGTTCCCATAGTCTATCACAGTGTCACAATGTTTAAAAACCCAAAGTTCAAAGTTTCTTCTGAGATTCATGCAATCTCTTATCTGTAAATTCCTTTAAAATGAAAGGCAGACCATATACTTGCAAGATACAATAGCACAGGATATACACTGTGAGGAAATACTGGACCTAAGCAAGACTAAAGACCAGCTGGGCAAGCACCAAACTACATCTCCACATCTGATGTCAAAATATTCTTCAGATCTCCATCTTTTAGCTTTGTTGACCGAAACACACTTACCTCTTATGGGAGATGTCATTCTATAAATATGTTTCTCTTATTGGTTAATGAATAAAACACTGTTGGCCAATAGGAAAGCAAGATAGGTGGGACTACGAGACAAGCAGGATTGAGGAAGTAGTAAGAAGGAGTTTCAAGATGTTGGACCAACAAGGTAGAACTCTGGGCCCTCTCTCTGGTAAGATAAGACCACGTGGACATACTTAGATTAATAGAAATGGCTTAATACTTAAAACAGAGCTAGCCGATAAAAAAGCTAGTATCTAGCCAACAGCATTATATCTAATACAGAGTCTCTGTGTGGTATTTGGGGCTGGCATGGCTCTGGGACCAGGCCGGCCGGAAAACCTGCTCATCACATATCTCTCTTGGGCTGGTTCTACTACTTGGCAGTAATCTCATTACTCTGGCATAGCAAATATCTTGGGCTCTCCAGGCTTCAACTTAACAGCTTCACACAGTGGCCTCTGCAGGCCTCAATGCTGGGACCTGGCCTCAGTGGTTTCCCTTAGTCACAGAGGAAGATTCCATACCCCTTTCTTCTATCCTTGACTCTAAACTTAGAACTGCATGGCTAAAGCTGCCAAGTTCCACTGCTTCCTGTTTTTGGTGGTTTCCTTCAGTAACTAAGCTTGGCTATCTTGGAACTTGTTCTGTAGACCAGGATGGCCTTGAATTCAGAGAAACCACTTACCTCTGAGTGCTGAGATTGAAGGCATGTACCACCACACCTGACTCTGAGATTTTCTTTAATTCCCTTTTACAAGTTGGAAATTTACCTTGGTGGGGTCATGACCTGAGGTCACCACTCCCTTTATTTCATTTAACACTAGACTTTTCTTTAAAATGTGCATCTCTTTGAACACAAGACTTAGTTCTTTCCTACTTCTTGGTGTCCCTTTTCTCATCAAATTGTACATTTAATATTTTTCTTTGCTCAGCTTGCTCCTTTTCATTATTAGATATGCATAAGCATGGACACTAATACCCACACAAGAGAATCAATACTAGGCAGTTTGGAGATTTTTTTTTCTGCCAATGTCATTAACTCACAACTCTTCAAATCTGCCTCAGGCAGATTTTTTAGACAAAGGCAAAAAGCAGCCACATTCTTCACCAAAATATCACAAGACTGGTATCTAGGCCATATACTAATATTTTTTTCCTTTGAAACATCTGGAACCAGGTGTTCACAGTTCAGATCACTGTTAGCACCATTGTCTTCTATGTTCCACTGCTTTTCTAATCCATTTCACCAAAGTCCACATTCCTAAAAAAAAAAAAAAAAAAAGTCAGGCCTATCACAGCAATACCCCATTCCCTGGTACCAACTTCTGTCTTAGTTAGGGTTTCTATTGCTGTGAAGAGACACCATGACCACAGCAATTCTTATAAAGGAAGCCATTTAATTGGGGGATGGCTTATTGTTTCAGAGGTTCAGTTCATTATAGTCAAGGTCAGAAGAATGATGGCATACAGGGTATATCTTGATCTGCAGACAACAGCAAGAAAGAGTAACACTTGGACTGGCTTGAGCATCTGAGACCTCAAAGCCCACCCCAGTGACGTACTTCTTCCCATGAGGCTACACCTATTCCAACAAAGCCACACCTATTCCAACAAGGCCACACCTCCTAATAACGCCACTCCCTAAGGGCCATTTTCATTCAAACCACCACATGCAGTGCCCTGTCAAATATATAATGAGAAAATGGGTTTTCTCATTGCCTCATGGTTGCATTTTCCTTCAAGTTCAAAGGTCTAGGGAGTATGATTTGTTTTAAATCTCAGAGTCTTCCTATGCTTGATTGCTCTGATAAGCTTAGGCTTTCCTTAGAGAAGGCCCTGAGTGGAAGGAGACACTCTACTGTAGCCAGATTTTTAAGTTCCCTTCATTTTTCTTTTGTATCAGTGTGAGAAAAGTGTTTCAATCTATATTTCAAAATTCAAAATCAACAGCTAAGGGCTGGTGGAATGAAATATACAGACAATAGACAAAAGTGAATATTCTCTAATCAGTAAAGAGATTTTAGCAATTAAAAACAAACATGAAAGGCCCACATGGGGGAACATGCTTTCCATCGCAGCACATGGGATTTAAAGGCAGGCAGCAGATCTGTGTGAGTTAAAGACCAGCTTTGTCTACAGAGTGAGTTCAAGGACAGCCAGACAGCCAGTGTAATATAGTGAGACCTTGTCTTAAAAAAAGAAACAGAGAGGAAGAGAGAGAGAGAGAGAGAGAGAGAGAGAGAGAGAGAGAGAGAGAGAGAGAGAGAGAGAGAGAGAGAGAGAGACTAATGCCCTGATAGGAAAAAAATGAGCAAAAAGCATGGGAAAATGTGAATAAACACTTGAAAAAAATGAAAAATGCTCATTTTTACTCACAACAATGTAAGTACTACTTAAAGTTTCATTGTTATCATTTTACACAAATCAAATTGAACAAAACTCTTAAATCAGTCAAAACACTGCTGACGGACCCATGGGGAAATAAGCATATTAATATATTGCTGGGCAGAGTGAGTGGACTGTGGTCTAATCCTCAAGGAGGAGAACTGGCCAACAACAATGGATTTGTTTTACCCCTTGACCCAGCGATTCCACAACTGGGAATTTACCTGGAGGGTATGCATCCATAATTATGAAATTATGAAATAGCGAATGCATGAAACTAGTACTGAGACTTTTTTAAATAGCAAATCAGGAATTTAAGAAATTTTGTTAGAGTCATAATAAAGTACTATACAGGTCTAGGAAGGATTTGGCTAAGGCAAAGTGCATAACATTGTAGAGATTTCTAAGTTTACCTTAGTATATAGTTTTGAAATGTGTAGCATTTCAAAAACAAATTTAGATAGGAGGACTAAAATGGAAAACTGAAAACAAAAGAAGCTAACTGTGTATCAAAGGAAGTCGAATCACACTGAGAAGAAAAGTGTTTATTTTTCTTAAGGCCATTAACACAGTACTCAGATTGTACAGAACTCAAAAAGAAGCGAAAACAGATTTGCACTTTTTAAGATTTACTTTATGAGTGTGTGCCTGAGTGTATGTCATGAAGGCCAGAAGAGGGCATCAGATACCCTGGAACCAGAGTTTCAGAATCCTGTGAACCCCACAATGACTGTGGGTCCTCTGGAAGAGCAACAAGCCCCTTTAACCATGGAACCATCTCTCTTGCTCTGGAAAAGAAATCCTAAACACCACATGTAATTTAATTGTTAGAAGAAATGTTAAAAAATATAAATAATAATGTATATAATAAAACTCTGTGTATTGGAAGTAAAGCAGTCAAGTAACTGTCAATGACACAAAGATCTAAAAAAATCAGTGTTTAAAGAGAAAGTTATGAGCCAGGTGGTATGGCTCATGCCTTTAAACCTAGCACTCAGGAGGGAGAGGCAGGTGGATCTCTGTGAGTTCAAGGTCAGCCTGATACATACATACATACATATATATATATATATATATATATATATGTATATATATATATATATAGTGTGTGTGTGTGTGTGTATGGCAAATACTTAGTATGAAGAAAATATATTTTTATTATGTATGGCTGATGACATAGTCAATACAAAATAAAGATGTGAGACTACTTGTCATAAAGCAATAAGAATGCAGAGCTGGGGAAATGGTTCAGTGAGGAAGAACACTTGCTGTGTAAGAAGGAAGACCTGACTTCAAATTTTCAGCATCCTTGTAAATGTTGGAAACGACCACCCATGCCTTGAACCAAAGCACTGGCAGATGGAGACAAGCAGATTCCAAAGGCTTGAAAGCCTTGCTTAAATTGCAGGCTTTAGTTTTAGTAAGAGACCTAAAATGAGTAGAGAATGATAAAGACAGACATTAGGTTTGTGTGTCACATGCATCAGAAGAGGAACACTCTCTTATACCTTTTGAGCATTGGGGAAGTTCATAACAAGAACCTGCAGCCAGACTCTCTGATCCACAGTCAAGAAGCAGAGAAGTTGGTGGGGAGCAGGATTGCTAGTGGGGAACCAACCAATAGAGCAATATACTTTGATGTGAGCTCTTTTCCCAGGTGAGAAATCCTCTCTGTAATGTCCTAGTAAGGTACCTATCAGTATATGTGGGAGGAGAAGAGTTGTTGCAAAGCAGCTTCTAGATTCCAACACTGCATTCTTAAAAGGATACTAGACATCCTTCTCTGACCCACATATTCACATGCATGGATGTACCTTAGCATGACCTGTGACAAGGGACAGGTATGTACTCATATGGCCCTTATAGATGCCACATTTCCCTTTCTGCTAGCCTTAGGCTAATGTGACATGTCCCAGCTATGAGCTGGCAATTCAAACTAGTATTCCCCTCCTGCAGGCCTCCTGAGGGAACCCATCCATGAGTGGGAGACTGTTATATTAATTGCTCCTGGGACGACACAAATGATATCCATTCACCCCAGATGGACACCAAAGTCCAACCAGAGAGTTATTGGTCTTTCTTAAAAAGAATGAGTGAGGGTTATTTACAGGAGAGTGGATAACCTCCAAACAACTGCATCACTCCAAAGTACCACCTCACCATGGATAACAACCTCATGGAAGCTACATCATGGAGTCCTACTTTTAACTAGCTTTTTAATTTCTTATATACTCTAGTATCTCTCAAGAGCACTTGCAACTAGGGGAAGGACTAATAGATGGAATCCCAGGTTTTCTGACCCTACTTCGGGGGTATTTGTCTCCCTGTTGCCATTACCATAGAGTTAGCTACCACTATATTGCTCAGGTCTAATTGACATGACTACCAGAGCACAGCATATTATTGAATCCTGTTTTGACCTTTTATGAAGTATTCCCGCAACACTTCCTTTCAGTCTCTTAGCACTGAGCCATAGGTCAGGTGTGGCACAACTTCCAAGAGACTTTGTTTAATAACCATCCATTGTCTCCTTGTAATTCTTTGTAAGGAGACACAAGAACTAGGCAACTCCAGAGGCCTTCCAGACTTAATCCCATATCTATAATACCAGGGATAGAGAAACAGGGACTCTCATGGAGACAAAAGGAAAGAGATTCTCTTGGCTTTCAGCCACAAAACCTTCCTTGGCAATAGTGTGTGAAGTGTCCTGTCACACATTCCTGTCCACTAGCCATCTTATCACAAGAGTGAGAAACTGTAGCTGACATTGATTTGCTTTAATACATCTTCATCATGTTTCCACCAGTGTTTTTGAAATGTGTCTTGATTTATGACTTTCCCTGTTCTGTTACTATAAAGACTTAATGAAACTGTTACCACATCAGAATGTGGTATTCAGGGCAACCTAAATCTGTGTTTCTAGGCACTGGCCCATCATAGTTAACTCCAGAATAAACTGTTATATTCTTTTTGTGGTGAGAGCTGTGGTGTGTGTGTTGATAGATTTAAGACAGTTTAACAGAATAGAACCCTCCTATGTGAAAGGTGAACTGGGCTCTAACTGACCTCAGTTGTCTCAGATCTCTGCTATAGAGACAATTTATGTCCAGCCTATAAGGGAAGAGAGGATGGGGGCAGACCTTTTATCTTAAAGATGCCTGTCTTTGAAGGAGAAGAGTGTGAGGTTTTAGAGAATCTCACTATGTAGCCCTAGCTGGTCAGAGATTCTCCTTGTAGTCCAGGATGGACTTTGGGGTTTCAAATACTCAGTATAGGCCCAGTGTCTCTCTCTTCCTGCTGCCTGTGGATATGGATGTAGAACTTTCAGCTGCTTCTCCAGCACCATGTCCATCTACATGCCACCAATTAAATTCTTTTATTAGAGTTGTTGTGGTAATGGTGTCTCTTCACAGCAATAGGACACTGACCAAGACAAATATAATTAATGAATCACACTTCACCAAGAACCTACATATATTTCCAGGTGTTATCTGATGGTGCAAATCCTGTCTTGTCTGGTTCAGGTGACTCTCTTTTCTGATAAGGTGTAGGGAGGCAAAAAACAGTTTGCCTGCATTTACAACTCACTTCAGCATCCCCAGATTCCCTATCAATGGGGGCTGCTTATTAAAAACAACAACAAAAAGCATTATAATAGGTGCCTGGCTCCCTCAATTATAAGAGTAAAAGGCTTTTCACATTTCTGTTTATATCTCCAGGAGGGTCACCATTTCACCTTTGCCTGGGAATGATCTCCAAATACCCTTGTAACATTGATTTATTCAGCAGTAGTAACTGGGCCCTAGGAGAGGTCCATTGAACATCCTGCACTCTAAGAAATGTCTTGCATCAAGATTCAATGTGGTGAAAGCTTATTTTCTGTGAATCAAATGGGGCGCATGAGGTTGTGGCTTTGTTTTAACTCTGTAAACTGGGTGGCCTCTGAAAGCTCCTTAGAATACTTCAAAGGAAGCCCTTTCAATGCTTCTAAGGCCCCCACTCTCTTCTCTTTGTGATTGAATTTTTACTGACCCTAGAGATTTTTAGTGAATGGAGAGTACCCAAATGGTCTAACAAAATACGTGAGACCATTAGAGAAATGAAAACCAAGGGGTCAAGATGAACTGATCCTTGGCAAAGGATTTACATAAGTAAGTCTTAACCTCTGGATGTGAATAAAAGAATAAAATGTGATGTTGGGGTCAGAGCCTTGGTTCAAGGGCATTTACTGGGTCATACATGGCTTCTGTGATATTCCAGGAATTTCAGGAATCCCACTGATCATTGTGTGCTGACAGGGCACAGGGTGGGGGTGGCATGCATGGAAGCTAACTGAAACTCAGACCTGTCTTCTGGCTGACACTCAGCTCTTCCAAGCTGCAACCTGCAAATGAAGAACATAAGAAATGACATCTTCTGCAGTGGAAAAGGTTCTTTTTTTAGACAGCTTTGTTTAACTGAGGAGGCCAGCAGGCGCAAGTAGAAGATGCATGTGTCTTGAAAGGCCGCTTCCTTGCTTCCTCTTGGAGCAGTTTTGTAGTAGGCATCTGCCCCTAATATGTAGATTGCATGGCATAGTATTGGTGGCTTCTGCAGTAGAATCATGGCTCACATAGAAATGTTAACAGGAGCATAAGAAAATTTTTTTCTACAGTAGAGGAAACCAATCAGACATCATACTGGGCTTTAACAATAAACATGCTAGGGCCTGGAGAGCAGGCTCAGCAGTTAAGAGCACTTACTGCTCTAGCAGAGGATGAGACTTCAGATGCCAGCACACATAGTTGACTCACATACCCCTGTAACTCCAACCCCAAGTGGTTTGACGCCCTGTTTTTGACCTTTAAAAGCACCCGTACACACGTGCATGCACACACACACACACACACACACACACACACACACACACACACACAATAAATAAATCTTTAAAAGACCACAATTGTAAATGGAGAAAAACTGTTCATTGGTTTTCTTTCTGGAAGAGAAGAGGTCAGTTGAAGCAGACAGGACAGGATTTGCATTCCTACCACTTTCTGAGTGGTGAAGTCAATTGGAGTCACCATCAGATAATACAGGAAACTAGAGCTAGAAGCAATAAAGAATGTTCTGCTGAAGTATGAATTGCTTCTACCTTGGACAAGAAATTTTGTTTTTTAAATATGATAGGAAGACAAGTGACCTGTCTGACTTTCTTTCTCACTTACCCCCACCAAACCATACTCACATGTAGGTTTTCTAAATACCTCCAAAGAATGAAGCGAGCTTTGGAATCTTTGGTCCAAGCTGACTCCCATACCTTCCTTTATAACAACCATGGCCTTGTGGGGGGATGGTTACTCTGAGAAGTGAGGGTTACCAAGATACTTCTGTAAGGATTCAGGCATTATGCTGGCCTGCCCCTGTCACCTGGCAGAATGAACTCAGGCAGTACCCTAGTTGGCGTGGAGGTACAAAGGACCCCTTTAAAAGAAAGACCCCTGCCCACTTACTCTCTCTTTCCTGCTGTTCCCCTGGGGCAGACAGGACTTATCCTGTCTCCCTCTTCTCTTCTGTCCTCTCTCTGTCTCTGTGTCTCTTTACCTTTTTTCTCTTTCCTTTCCCCGTCCTTCCCCATTCTAATAAAACTTCTCACTTAATCTCTGTCTGCCTGGCATGTTTGTCCCTCTGCCTCAGTCACCCTCCGCTGCCATGGAATCTGCCAAGGTTCCCCACGAGCTTTCTCATAACAACTTTCTTTGGGGGTGGGTAAGGCTGGAAGGATGAGAGCTCAATAACAGAGAAGCAATGATCTTTGTTGCTGTTGGCCTGGAAGTGCATGACTCTTCATGGACATTCTGAGTTCATTTGGAAAGGAATCCCCCCTTCCCTGCTGCTCCTTATTGGCCCACTGCATCAGTTAAAACAGAGCAGGGTCATCCTCAATTTTTCTATTAAATAATGTGTCTTGCTGTTTCATCAAAGAGTATGTTGGGCTTCCTAAAACAATTGTCTCTGACCTACTATCTAAAAGAGTCTTTGACTGAACTTTTAAATTATTTTTGTTGCCTAGGAAATCTACTTTTAAAATCATCTGTTTTCAAAATCAGGAACTTGTGTCCTAGGCTTATTTATTTAAAGAGAAACAAACTGCCAAATCCTGGCTCAGGGCTTTATTGACACAAACTTGCATCCCCTCCCCAGCCTAGGTCCTGGATTTTCCCCAGGAGCTGTGGGGCCACTTCAGGAATTATACTGTGACTGAATTTTAAAAAGAAAAAGGCAAGCCTGGCTGGAGCCAAGAAAGTTGGAGGGAGACAGGTATGGTGGTGACAGAATTCCATCCAAGTGTACACAAGCAGCCTACTGTTCTGCAAAGTGCAGGGCTGACACTCACATGGAAAAAGTGCCCTCTGGAGTGCTCTGAGCCCCTGGTATGTGGAAAGGAATTTACACAGGCCCTCTTCACGTTGCCAAGCAGGCATGCGGGTGTTAGTTAGCAGACATTCCTTTCTGACTCATTACCCACTTGCTCAGGCCCCTCCTTCCTAGGGCTTGAGGCCCCTTTTCCAGCTTTCCCAGGGCTGGCATGAAGACTGATGGGATCTTGGCAGTCGGCAAAGAGAAGTTGGAAGTGCCCTTTGTACTTTTCCTTTTGTGATTGGTCTTTGGTACTAGCTGCCAAGCTCTGTTAAATAGGGATGACAGAACAGCCACCAAACCCAGGGCTCTTAGCATGGGCATGTTCTGCTCTTGGTCCACAAGTATTTACTAATCAGACATGAGATGGTGAAAGAGATACAAAATGACAATTTGGCTTAAGGATAGTTTGGGGCTAAAGAGGCCTAGCTCTTGATCTTCTTCCTTTTGCAGCACCAGCACATACATTTTTCTTCACGGAGATCACATGACCTCTCATGTGGAAATGTGCTGTTACAGTACTATTACAGGCCCATTGATGGAAACCTGTTTCCTTCTGATAAAGAGGATCCAATCCCTGGACTGGATGGAGACCTGACAATCCAGTTGGGATGAGCCAATCACCAGGTCAAGGGACCACCCTTAGGAAGGCAGAATCACCTTAAGCCACACTAAAGAGTTAGGCTGAATAATTAGCCCTTTCACGAGAATCTGTTCTGCCCAGAATCTTTGCTCCTAGTGCAATTGCTTACTGGGCTGTAGCTTTACAGCTATAGGATAACTTCTCTTTTCTTTTCTATGTTTTTTCCAAACATGCTTTCCTTAACACTTCTGGTTTCAGCAACATTTGTGACTTCCCTAACTCTTTCTCTGAAGCCTCCCTCCCTAGAGTGTGGCTGGTTGTCCACTATGTGTCTGTCCAATATGCCAGCTTAAGTGACTTGGAATGTCTTTTCCTCCTCTCCTCTATTCTCCTCCTCTGGGCAGTTCCTGGGGTTCTATAGCTTGCCAACCCTAGGGACTTTTTCTTCTAAATTTTAACACAATTGTCTCTGAGTCTCCGTATTTTTTTTATATCCTTAATTCTTTAAAATAAAAATTAAAGCCAGGTTTAATTTGAAAAAAAGCATTTCCAGGTGGCTCCAGGGAAATAGGAGAGAGCCACTAGGAGACAAGCAGGGAGGAGGGGGTTTCTTTTAAATGACCTCTGGGGGTTGAGCCACCAATGGTAAGCTTTCTGAGTGGAGTGGCTGTTGTTTGGTGGGCTTTCTGAGGGGGAAGCTGGGTCTGAGGGAGAAAGAGGTGGGGTTTCCACCTAAACAATCCAGACTCCTTGGGTATATGAATGCCAGGGGCTGGGGTGGAGCTTCCACCAGAACATCCTAGATTCTGGGTATATGGATGCTAGTTCGTGTCTGGCTGCTTCCTGTGGGAATGGGATGATTTGGGTAGGGGGAGTAAGGAGTTGGTGGGCCCATACTCAGCAGGAGGTATGGGTGGAGAAGCATTCAGTTAACTGCTGTTCCTTGAGGAGGCAGTAAAGTCAGGTTCCTAGGAGAAAAATAAATAGGTTATTATTACTAGCCCTATGGGCAGAGCTAGCCATGGGAAAAAGAATGAAATGAAGATGTTCCCTAGTTGTACAGAAGAGGCAAGAGTGAATGAACCAGACACAAGAGCAGATACTCCCTTTATTGGGATATCTTAGAAAAGCAGGTTCCAGTTACTGGGTAGGTGCCTGCTTGAGCCTGGAGAGTTGGTACCAGCAGTAAAGTCCCAGGAGCTTGGGGTAATGGCATGCCAGATTGAGGGATGAAGTGTTCTTCAGGAGTACCTAAGCCATCATAACTGCTGCTGTTTCTTTGGATATGGGAAATGCCTCTATTCATCCTGTAAAAGTGTCAACAGGTTAGGAGACATTGGAGATTTTTGTGAGTGGGCATATGGATAAAGATACCACACTGGTATTCACTTGGATGATGACACAAGGGCTGGCATATTTGGAGGGCCCAGGCAGGAGGAATGAATCTGCAAAATACACTAAAAATGGGTGGGGTCAAGATGGGCTCTGGAGACACTTTTCATCAGGCCAGATTTCTTGATACAGTAGCAGAACTTCTCCCAGGAACCTCCTGGTGTCTGTAAAGCAACTAAGCAGATTCACACCTTGGTGTCATAGCAAAACGTATGGCTTTGGGTTAAAAGGCATGAACATGTTAGAAGACAACCAAAGGAAACTTAAAACTCTGAACCTCTGAAGTTGCATCTGAAACCTGTTAGTCTTGAACTTTTAATCCCGTGAAAGAGGCACACCTGTCTGTACTTTTAACAGGAAGCTTAACTAATGAACCAGTGAACTAATAAGCTTCCAGTACCCTAGTCATCATACACCATCACATAGATCTGAGAGGGATAATTAAATGAGCCCTTTTAGCTATGTAGGCAATCCCAAGTCTTTCTGTGGTCCTTGGAGAGCACAAGTACCAGACAGAAGCAGTACTTGCCTTAGCTGTCAACTTTTCTGTGGAGCAAGAATTTGGGGAGATTGACTTGCCAGTCTTGGCAGGCCGAGACAATCAATCCCCCGTTATTCTTGTTCACAGTCTGGACAGGATCTAGGCAGTGGTTGAGGTAAAAGGCAGGTTTTTTCCCTATGTGGCTGGCTTTGTCACAAGCCTCTAGGTGGAAGTTCTTCTGTAGCCATCCATCCTCTTGGAAGAAGGAGATAAGGGATGCTGCCAGGAGCTGGCATGCCTCTCTATCATAAGAAACTTTTTTGTTAAATGCCATAGTCTCAGATCCATTAAAGGCACTTGAGGATCAAGGTATCATTACTGTTACTATTCAGGCATCTGTATAAGCCTGTCCTCAGGGTTCTGACAGGATACACCCTCAGCTGCAGTCACAAAGAGCACCACCTGTGCACATTCACTATGTTCCCCTTTAAAAGGGCCCTGCTCACCTCCCATCCTCCTTTCTCTTTCTCTCCCTCTCTTTCCTCTCTCCAGTTGCTCCTGTCTCTGGAGGCTTGGGACTTTCCCCTTTTATGATCCCTTTCCCCTTTCACTTGAGCTCTGTCGCATGCATGCATCTTTCTCTTGTTCCACTTTTTAAAAATTACAATTATCTGTTAGGTATATCTAAATTAGACAAATGTTTAGGCTTAACTTTGAGATCATATAAGTTAAATATGGACATAAAATTTACCCAGTCAGTTACAATGTACCAATGTTAGTAAAGGTGAAATCTGAACACACAGTTTACCCAGTCAGTTAGAGCTTACCCATGTTAGTAGAGGTAAGAAGATTAGGAGGAATATTTCAGTTTCTAGTTTTCAGCTGTGGCCTTGATACCTAGAGCAAATCCTAATCTGTAGAAGGCAAAAGTGAACAATTTAGTGTTTTAAATCAATATCAAGAGATTTACTCTTAGGTTACAAAATCTGGCTGCCAGCAAGATTCATCTCTGTACATGAATGCGGAGGTGGAGCTTTAATATCTCAGGGGGTAAAAAATCCTTCTTCAACAAAAAGAGAAACAAACCCTTCCTGAGAAACCATGTCAGAAGACCTATAGGGAAGCATAGTAAAGACAGTTCCTCACCACTGCAGTGGGCTGGGTGTTGTCAGCCTTGGTGCTGGGCTCAAAGTGTCAGTGCTTCATACCCTGGAGTTTGGAGAAGGCAGCACTGTGGAGGGAAACTGAGCAGGCAGGAACAAACAAGGAGTACTGATTTGGTGTAGACGGAGTGGGCGGGTAGAACAGGCAAGGGTAGGGATCTGTTATGGAAAGAATCCCACACGTGGCCAGACCAAACTCCAGGGAAGCCTGTCAGGCAAAGTTAAAGTTGTTCATGCACCCTTTGGTGGGCCCTGCAGAAAGTATGCCAATAGTACAAAAAGAGGCAGTATGGTACTGGAGGGGAGGAAAAAGCACAGGTCCTGGAACTCACCGTTGGGAGGGGGCAGTTGGCAGAGGAGCAGGGGGCAGGAGCCATGTGGAAGACACAGCCAGATGCAGTTTAAGCTGTGGATCTCCCAGGGTGTTTAGGAAAGGGGAAAGAACAGCCATGTGCTGGGCATGAATCCCATCATAGCTGGATCAAACATTAGGGAAGCAAAGGCAAAGTTAGAGTGAGCATCCAAGAAGATAACAAGTTGGGGAAACTATGAGAGCAAATGGACAGAGGAGTGAAATACAGGCAGGCAGAAAACCCAGAAGATTACCCGCAGGCAAAAGCCTTGAGCAGAGAGAGACACAGGCTAGAGACAAAGACAGACAGTAGGAAGAGAGGGGACAGGAATGAAGTGCTCATGAACCTGGCTAGTGTAGCTCAAACCAACTTATGGTGAGACCGGCCAATTTTGGAAAATTTTATAGAGTATTGAGGATCGAACTTGGATCTGGAAGTATCTATTCACAAGCCATTAGCCAGAGACCTGGAGATTATGGTGGAGTGTCCTCCAAGATAGCCTGGGGTCAAAATGGTAGAAGGTTTGGGGTATTCATGTGTGGGATGTTTCCCAGACAAGGAATCCCAACAGGTAGGAACTGCAGTGACTTGGTAAGTGGACTGGAAAGCAGAAGGGGTAACTTATGGAGCAAGTCTGTGCAATAGCACGGAGGGAGAATGGTTGCTCGAAAACTCAACTGTACTCGGGTTCGGCACCAAGATGATAAGCTCTGAATCAATGGCTATTAGAAGTCCACTGCTGCTGATGTAATAAGCCAATCAAATCAAATTAATAAATCCAGGTTTAATCTGAAACCCCAGGGAAAGAGGAGAGAACTACCTTAAATCTTTTATTAAGAACATTAAGACCGGGGAGTAGGGAGGGGACCACAGTTTCCCCTGAATCATCCAGCAGCCATGAAGGATTCCAAAATTCTATTAACAGGACCACCCCCTAGAAGGCAATAGCTACAGAGCTGCCATGAGGTTCTGTTAGGTCTGCTTGCCTAAGACATTCTGGTCTTTTTCACTCTTTCCAGATTATTCCTTCTCTCCTGAACTGTCCTTAAATTGTCTTAGTAGTGAAACCAAGAACCCGGAGAAAGAATCCCCAATTTCCTTGGTATTTTGTAGTATCTCAGGTGGAACCCCCAAATTTTCAGTAGCATAACAGTGCCTCTCTGACATACCAGGAATAGAACTACCCCAGAGACAGCTCTTAGTACCTGACATGTCTCTTATCTTACCAAACAGCTTTTAGTCACTGTACATATCCTAGTCACTTTTCCAGGAAGCTCCAAGCTCCTTTTCATTTATCTAACCTAATATGGGAAATAGCTCTGAATGAGGGCCAGAAAATGATATCTCAAAGTACAGTATCTTTGAACCAGAGGAAGCTAGAAGGGCTCAAAAGCAGCCTCAGGAGTCAAGTGGTTCCCTGACCTTTTCCTGTCTCTGCCCCATGCTGATCATGGGATCATAGAAACCAGATTTTCTCTTCTCCAAGGTGGGTTATACAAACTTTAATTCCACTTTATCAAAGCAAGCTGTACAGGATGGAAGATGATGCTGTCTCTTTTCTTTTGAAGTCCCTCATTCCAGAGGGGTCTTGTCTATAGCTGGGAGAGGAGAATGCTAGAGGGTAAGAAAAATTCCATCTGACAGGGCTTGTTGGCTCTCCCTTTGTCTGTTAGCATGGCATCCACGAGTTCTTGTCTCATCATGTTTCTACATGGCTGCCAATTCTTAAACATAGAAACAGCTCTCCCTAGGATTTGGGTCTTCAACCCAAAGGCATGCAGTATGTAAAACCTGAAGTAAGTCTGTTATGCCTTTCTCTTATATTTATGGTTGTGAGCCTAGCCTTTAATGGTTGAGCTATCCCTCCAGCCCCTGTTGTGCCTTTCTCTTGTCAGTCTGTGTTTTGTTGTAGAAGCCTTGGCTGTGGACCTTTATGACAGGCAGGAATGTGATCACAGTCCTACCCCAACCCCAAATTCTAACTGCTGTTTTCAGTTTCATTGCTTTGTAGGCTCCCATGCACACATATGTAATTAAATCTGTTGTTTTTACTATTACTCTTTGATCAGTTTGATATACAAGCTACAGCAAGCAAAGAAGGCTTCTGACATAGTTTAGAGGCTTGAAGATTATGGAAGATAAGGTCAACTTCTCCTATTGGAGTAGAAGACTCGGGGCCCTGTGGGAGTGCAAAACCAGGATGGGAGCCAAGGATGAAGAGGAGTTACAGGAAGGGCTTGAAAGAGACACCCTAAGTTTAACATCTTAGGTTATGAAAAGAGACTGAAGGAGAGAGATAGTGGAGAAAGAAATGTTATTCTCCCAGAGTTTGATGTTGTTGAGCGTCTGACTCAATTGTTCTTCATCTTATTTTTTAATGGGGCCCCTCATTGAAACTGAAGCTTACTGAGTAAACTAGAATAGCTAACCAGCGAGCCCAGGGATTCTCTCTTATCTCTGTCTTCCCAGCCCTCGGATTCCAGATGTGCATTGCCCTGCTTCTTTTTCCTGTGGTTTTTGTGGACTGAACTCATGGTCCTCATGCTTATATAGCAAGCACTTCACTGATAAGCAATTTCTCCAGCCCTGTTGCTATTTTTTGATACATCATCTCACTCTGTAGTTCAAGCTTTCCTTAAACTCACTCTTACCTCCTGCCTTCCCTTGCTGAGTGTTGATATTACAGGTATGAACTGCCACACTTGGCAGTAATATGGGATTCAGACCAGATTGAAAGGTAATAAAACTTGGGCTAATGGGAAAGAAAAGAAGCCTGTCACTCCGAGATTAGGTGTGCACTGTTCTGTGGCAAAGGATTAAGTTTTGATACAATTGACAAAATCAAAACTGTAGGGGCTGGAGAAGTGGCTCAGTGGTTAAGAGCACTTGCTGTTCTTGCCAAGGACCCAGGTTCAATTCCCCCTTATAATTTCAGCTTTAGGAGATATGATGTCTTCTTCTTGATTCTACAGGTACTAGGCACTTATATGATGTACAGACATACATTCAGGCAAAACACTCACACATCTAAAATATAATGGGTCACTACTCACTTTTCAGAGAGATCTCAGACAAGACTGTTTAAACAGTAAGTGAGCCATGCTAAAGACCAAACTATATATGACTATCAGTTTATCTTCCTTAAACTTGAAAAATGTGCCACAGACATCATCTCACAACTACAAAAGGAAATTTTTTTAAGGTAAGGGGAATAAGTAATCCACCCCCCCACACACAAACATACACACATGCAGACTTTTTACTCTTAATTTTTTGAAGAATTATATATTCTATCCAATGAGCAATATAACTTTACAACCCACAAAATCATACTTTATTATTCACAGTTAAGCATCTCTGTTCCTTGCTTTTCTCTCTACCCATTTTAAACCTCAAATTATAGTCTTTCATTCTTCCTTCCATTCTTTCCTTTTTGATCTCCAAGTCAGGGAGATCTGCCTACCTCTGCCTTCAGATTAAAGGCGTGTGCCACCAAGTCAAGTTCCATTTCATTTGAAATGAATTCTAATTCTACTTCAACTGACTTGTCTTGAAATCCTTTTTGGCAGCACAAGTTAAGATCATCGTACGAACTGAAGAGAATAGGAGGAACACCTTAGGCTGTAACAGCATTGAAAGGCTGAGCTTCACAGTGATGGTTATTTGACCCTGTTCCTATGCTTCAAGTTCCTGTTTGTTTCTCATTAGTGCCCATGTCTTCTTGTTCTATGTCATTTTACAATTGAAAGATGAAATACACTGCAATGTAGGTGATGGGATCTGAATGGTACAGTATGAGCAAGACCTTGGTGGGTTACCCCACAGCAGGTGAGAGACGGACACACCATGCAGACAGTACTCAAGTGTTGGGGAAGAGTGAGGGTGTAAGACCCGCGAGATCATGGTCCCTCCCATTCCCACTCAGGAAAGGCACCCCCCAATCACTCACGAGAAGCGGTCTTGATGCAAACACATGGGGTCCTTTATATTCCAGTGCATGGGGCCATCAGTCATACGCCATGCATGTCTAGAGGGCTGAGGACCCCCGGTACAGAATTGAGACAGCTTTTATAGGGTTACAACAAAGCCCGTGCATCGTGAACCAATCGCCTCGTAGCATCCAGTGTGGACCAGTTAATTTAAACTATCCAATCCCATGCTTAGCCCAGGAAGTCTTCTTTTGCACAGGCTTTTGGGTGGGGCAAAAAGGCTCATTTCCTGTGTTCATTCAGTCACAGGCTGTTGTAAACATTAAAGTAGGTGACCCTCAGCTTGGGATTTGAGATTCCAAGCTTCCTGGAGTCACTGGAGAATTAGGCTAAATTTTTCTATCCTAACATTCCCCATATCTTCTCTTGTTAATAGTTCTAATCTTAGAATTGGGAGGACTATAGGCGACTCTCTCTTTGCCTGAGAGGCTATTGTACTGTTGTCTAGGTACCATAATCTGGACCATACTTATTCGCTCCCAAGCAAAAGTAATGAGGTCCATCAGTAAGCAGCAAGAGCAAAGTCATTGAGGGTTCCATCAGAGCAGGAAGTGGGGTGGTCATCCAAGGGGACTTGTTGAACCATCCCTTAACCCAAAGGGCAGCAGAGACCCCTTCTGTAAAAATAATAGATCTAACCCCTTGCAGTTGGATCGACCTGCCTCTGTAAACTGGATGGAGTCACCTGGTTGAGGAAGCGGGGACCCATACAATAAAGCTTGAGCTTAAGGGGATTCTCTCTTTTCGGCTCTCCATTCAGGATCAGGCGGTGGCAATGGTTTGACATGGGAGGCATGGATCCAGGTGGGGATTCCTTCGACCTTCATTGCCGTTGGCGTGGTCAGGAGCACGAGATAAGGGCCTTTCCACCGAGTCTCAAGGTTTCCTGCACGGTGATGCCTTATGTATACCGAATCTCCAACCTGGAAGTGATGTGGGACTTGCAGGTCTTCTTCCGCTGAGTAAGCCTCCTGGAGCTGCTTCCATGCTCACTGTCTCACCCACTAGAGCCTATTGAACAGGGGCTGGGAGGACATCACATCAGCACTAGTGCAGAGACAGTTTCCACCAGTGGAAGGCCCCCCCCAAAGTAATTCATAGGGGGTCAGCCCAACCCATTCAGGGGTGTTTATAACCCTGAAAAGTGTGTAGGGTTTTAACCTTAACATAGCAAAATATACCATACAACAGTTATCAAATAAGAATCACAGTTAACAATATTTAGTTCATTAACACTTTGTAAGACTTAAACAAAATATCATCTATTCTATCTTTGTGAGTCTAAAGTCCTATATGTAACTTATCTTTAATCCTAAGTAAGGAAAACTATAACTATAACTACCTGTCTTCAACTCCTTCAAAGACCACAGAAGGATAATATATAAACTCTAGAAATGACAGAGACAACTCACTCACTGCCTGGTCAGTCACCTGAAGTTCTTCTGTAATGTTCCATCTTCAGTTCATAGGCCATAGTGTGTCTGGCAGACTACTCAGCAAAGAAGAAAACTGTTCATCTGTATTGGCAGTTTCTCAGTCATTTTTCTCTGTGTCTTGTAGACTGTCTGGCAGCCTTTTTCATGAGGCAGGAATCCTGTAGCAATGACCATCTGGTTTCAGCAGTCAATTTTCTGTGGGTCCTGCATGCCCAGTTTATACAGCATAAAGTCAAACAGTCTAGACAAGATTATCTTGTCCAAATGGCTAGTCTTACCATATTAGAGGCAAACTCCATAACGCCTTTCTTCAAGGTCCATCTTCCTTTCTGATGCAGGTGGTGTTACCAGGAGCAGTTGTACCTCATTGTCAAGAAAACCCTTAAACCATTTTAAATGCCATATTCTGTAGGTCTTTGAAAGGTTTGAAGAATGCCTATTCATCTCAAATACATCTCTGCATATCTAGAAAACCTAACTAATTTAACTCCAAGTTTTGACTATTATAGGTAATTCTCTATAATCTGTACTAAATTATATATTACATTTTTCAATGAGCTATATAAACATAATACTTAGACAAGAGGAGAAATATACATATCATAAAATTGACCTTAAATTTGTATCAACAAATGAAAATCCATTCCAAAACAAAGTATTTATATCTATACCATAATTCCCTTTTTACCTTTAAAAAGATTGCTTGTGGTCATTACCCCCTTATAACCAAGCCCATTTAAATGAAAACAAACATTTATAAACAATATTTGGGAATTTGGGCGTCATTCTTTCCAAACTGCTTCCTGCTGGTAGGGGGCACTGTCTTGGGGATCCTAAGAAGACGCAGAAATCTTGGCTGTAGTGGTCTGTAAGGTTGCAATGTCCCATTGACGTTGCTTCAGCGGGGTCTTGTTTGATCAAACCATGTTAGTCTTGAAGGAATCCACAGCTTTTCATTTTCTATGGAAACAAAAATAGAAATCCCTTTCCCCAGTAACTTGTCCTTAGGCTTAAATTTTGGAGTCAAAGCAATTTTAAAATATATAAATTGATTTAATCCAGCAGTATTTCTTTTAACTGTTGTTATTTCCTCAGAAGTCAAACAATTTAAAGATAACAGAACAGCATACAATATCCAATGTTTCTCTGTGCTTTCCATATTTATGTGGCTTTTAAAAAAATTATTCTATTTCTTTTACTTCTATTTTTACATATTTTGAGACAGGGTTTCTCTGTGTAACTTTTATCTGTCCTGGAATTCACTTTGCATACCAGGTTTACTTTGAAATCATAGAGATCTGCTTGCCTCTGATTCCTGAATGCTGGGATTAAAGGCGTGTGCCATCACACCCAGCCACAGTCTGTCTTTTTAAAACCATTTTAATTCTTCTCTCTTTCTTTCCCAAGCCTACATATATTTTAAAGCACATTGTAAACCTTCATTGCCAGCTTTCACACACCAATGAATTGTTAGCAAAGCTCTTTAAAAATCCGTGCGGTTTTTTTTTCCCCGCTTATGCTGAGTCAGGAAACCTCCCTGAACTCAACTGACAAATTATGGGCGCCAGACTTAACTTCAGTCAAGTAGTCAAGAGTTAAACTAAGGTCAGGTCGTCAGTCAGTCTGTCCTATTATAAAACTACAAAGACTCCAAAGACACACTGAACAAAAGCACACAAAACAGAAACAAACAGATCCAGACAAAGGCTGTCTTCCATCCGTGTCTTCCATCATCAGGCAAAAGAATCAAATGGCTGCGGAATACAATAGAGCTTGGGCATCCAGTGTAGACCAATTAATTTAAACTATCCAAGCCCGCACTTAGCCCAGGAAGTCTGCTTTCGCACAGGCTTCTGGGTGGAGCGATAAGGCTCATTTCCTGAACTCATTCACTCACAGGCTGTTGTAAACATTAAAGTAGGTGACCCTCAGCTTGGGATTTAAGACTCCCAGCTTCCTGGGGTCACTGGAGGATTAGGCTAAAATTTTCCATCCTAACAAGGGGAGAGAGAAAGAGAGCATAGAGCTGTCTCATGGAAAGAGAGGGGGTGTACGGAGAGAGGCACAGAGCTAGAGAAAGAGAGATGAGTGGAAGAAGAGGAAGAAGAGAAAGCATACAGGGCCTTTCTTTTTAAAGGGGGCATAGCTGTAGTCATGAAGCTGAAGATGTCAGAAGCCTGAGCGGGTCAGAATACTACCTGAGTACTGGCAAGTACATGTATGTAGGGGTGATATACTCTACCAGGTCTCTAAGGAGTGGGCCAGGCATGCCTGGATGCTAACAGCTACTCCAAAATACAGCACTTGAAATATTGATAAAGTTGCATGAACAGAGAGTCCCTTTCACTTGTCCCCCAGCCTTCTCTCATGTAGCGGATTATAAACAAATGATGTAAGACTTGCATATGGGAGATACCAGAGAAAAGGCAGGACCATCCTTATCCTCCAAAGTCCAAGGACACAGGGAAGATACTGAAGACATGGTTCACACTAGCTATCTCCCATCTACACTCAGTTCTATTATGTCATGTTCTGTGCTATGACTGTCTTCTGTCACTTCTGTGACTGTCTTCTGCTCATTATTAAATCTAGCATGAAAGTATATAAATTTGCTTGTTTCTTTGAGTCTTCAGTTGTTTATGAAGAGTCCCATGTCACAAAAAATTATGTTAAATAAGTTCGTAATTCTTGTGGTGCTGGGAGGTAGAACCCAGGGCTGTATCTATGGTCTGCAAGAGCTTTACTATCAAGCTACACCTAAAGCCATATTTTCTCTTGTGATTTGAGTCTCCACTATGTGCTTGATTAATGTTAAAAAGAGACACTTTCCTTTAGCATTGGGGGAATTGGGAGGGGGGTCAGGTGAGATCACCATTAGTTATGCTTTGCTTGCCTTTGACTGCTAAGGAGAATTATGGGATTTGCTTTTACTCTCCATACTTCTATTAAGTGTGAGATTTTCACACTGTGAGCAGA
The DNA here is from genome assembly GCA_030556225.1 of Cricetiscus sungorus. Taxonomy (NCBI): domain Eukaryota; kingdom Metazoa; phylum Chordata; class Mammalia; order Rodentia; family Cricetidae; genus Cricetiscus; species Cricetiscus sungorus. The sequence goes on along the minus strand of JANBXA010000609.1, from coordinate 20,183,472 downwards.
AATTGGAGCTTGCCACAGAACCTCTTAAGCATGTTGCTTATTTATTATTTTGTAAACTACTACAGATTTATTTTGAACAGTGGCATGTCATGGCGCCTGTGTCGAGGTCAGAGGACAACTTGCAGAGTTGCTTCTTTCCTTTCTGTAATTTCAGTTAACCTCAATGGTGAAAATAAGACCACTACCACAATTTGAGTCAAATTTGAAGTAGGCTTGATTTTTATTGAGATGTACCCAAGAGTTGGCCAGTGATTACCTCCTAAATTGGGTTAAAGCCCCAAATCCACCTCTTGGGCCCCTTTTAAGAAGTAAAATCACAAGTAGTTTTACAGAAGGGTGACAATGGGGCAATAAAGAAATCCAAAAAAAAAAAAAAAACACCTTTAAAAACATCATGTGATCACCCACCATGTGATTATGGAGGGGTCAGAGAGAGCCAGGATAGTCTCAAAAACAATCAAGGTCATTGGTTGGGAAGGTCCAGTTCTAGAGAACAGAGCAACTCAACTCTCAGAGTAAATAGAAATTTATTTTTAAAAATACAATATAATGGCCCCTACCTTCAAAATGGAGTAGACAGGTTCCTCATTCCACAATTGACTTATGTTTCCTTGTCAAATCTTTGATAGGGGGATGTCTTAACAATATTGTCAAGCATCAATGATACTAGAATTGTTTATCTGATGGGTAATCAAATTAGTGACACCCTGAGAGGCACAGGGCCCAATTATAATTAATAGAAATAATCTTAGAGGGCCAATGGAGGGAGAGAACCATTTGAACCATATTGGCCAGTCTAAATTTGTTTGAGAGATTTTTGTCTATTTTTTTTACATAGATTATCAGTTTAGTTGTCAATAGTATGAGAGAAATCAGAAATATTAAAACAAAACATTCTAGTAAATTGCCAACAACCAAGATCATGTTCAAGTAACAGGTAATCTATATTAGCTCTGTTTTGAAGAATATTTTCTCAGATCTTTCATTCCTTGATTGATTTCTGCTAATATTTTTGCTGTAATATCAATAGTTTTTTAATTTAGACAGGCTATTTTAAAAACCTGTCATTATAGTCCAACAACAAGTTCTGGGATAGGTAGCAGAAAGGCTGCAGTAGCAGCAACTATAGTGGGGTCTAATAGATGTAAGGAATCATTGAAATGTTCAGGAAGAACTCTTGTCACTCTATTAACAGATTGTAAAGATTTGCTGAGTATAGATGTAACATGTCCTATCCTACGTAAACCCTTATATCATGCTGGAGTACAGAATGAGTTTTATTTTCACAGAAAAAGTCTATCCTAAGAGAAGGGTGTGATAAGAAGTGGAATTATAATAAGAAAGGACATTTGTGTAATTGAAACATAAATAGTGGAGGAAAAGAACATTATCAATGGAACAGCAGCCATAGTCTTTAAAACATTAGTAGGGGCATGCCCCATTTTGTCCCATTATCATTACATACTTTTCATATGAAACCCCTATTTCATATACATTTCTTTTTAAGAGCCCAGGAATAGAGGAATATCCTCTGACACAGAAGGACTTTTCTCCTTAGCTTGTAGTGCTAAATGGACCCAGAGACCATATTCTGCATTTTTAGTTATAGTCAGAGTTACTCAGGGTATGTTAAATTCAATTGAAGTGTTTAATGAATCATCCCCTCCCCTTCTTATTTTAGCATACCTGTAATTTCCATCATCAGAACCCTTTACAGAATATTTAATTATGCTGAAATCCATGTTATTATGTTGAGATTGATCAGTTAGAATAGTCCATCCCAAGTGTCCTCCATCCATCTGGCTAAAGACTATTTTTTTTCCTTCATTTGTCCAAACTATGGGTCCTGGTGGATAAAGGCAATCTTTTACATGACAAGACATATCAGGGCATTTTCTATGATAGGGATGCCTCTTATTTCCTCTGTCAAGGTACATTTAGGTTCTGTTTGCACAGGTTGAAAATAAAACAACAAAACTGTTAGCCATAGGACAGTCATGATTTAAATTTCTACGTCAAGAACGCAAAGTTATGTCAGACAGTCTCACTTTAGAAAGTTTGATTTTTGATGATCCTTTTTTAGTCACTTTCCACCTTTGGGGGTTGGGCTCCTCTTTGATGAGTTTTTCAGGTGCCTCCTTGAGGTATGAGTCATGAATCCAGGCAGAAATACCAATGCTTTTAACAGCTGTAGGCGTACAGAGAATCATGATATAAGGTCCTTTCCATCTAGGTTCAAGCCTGTCAGTTTTGAAGCAGAGGACTAGTATGGTATCTCTGGGTTGGAACAGGTGATCCAGTGGGTATTACCCAAAAGATTGAGAAGCCTTGATTTGAGGGAGAATCTAATCCAACATTAATTACAATTTTTAAAGACGCAGAGACTGGAGTGAGGCAATCTGACAACAGTCTGGCATATACCTGAGGGATCATGGGAGGTGGCCTCCCATGGACAATTTCATATGGAGCGAACTTTTCTTGGTGGGGGATACATTGGACTCTAAGAAGGGCATAAGGCAATAGGTCAACTCAGTTACCACCAGTTTCAAGAATATATTTAGTTAAAATCTCCTTTAAAGTTCTATTCATGCTCTCTACTTTTCCTGAGCTCTGGGGATGACACACTCAGTTTATATTAAGAGCCATAGAAAGCAATTGAGATAACATGGCCATGAGGGCTGGGCCATTTTTGGATCCAGATATGGGGAGATATGGGGAGGCCAAATTTGGGGATAGTTTTTGTTACTACTTTTTTAGCTACCACATGGGCCATTTATGTTTGGGAAGGAAAGGCCTCTACCTGGCCTGTGATGGTATCGACAAAGACCAGCAGATATTTGTAGTCATGCAGTCCTGGCTTGACTTCAGTGGAGTCCATTTCCTAAAATTCACCATGTACTGTACCTTGACTCCATTGGCCTGGGGGAAGCATGTCTTTCTTTGCATTTACCTGGGCATAGGTCAGACAGTGGTCTGCATTGCTCTGAAGTTTTTCTCAGTGTCCACGTAGCCAGAAGTGAGAGGAGATGAGTTCTGAGACCTTCCTAGGTGACAGGTGCATGGTGTGATGAAAGACAATTAGCCAGTTTTGACCTTTGACATGCAGATTCTTCCATCAGGCAAGATCCACCATCCCTTGTGACTCTCCTGAGCCCCCAAGTCAGAATATGTCTTGATATTTTCTGGATCGTACTCAGGAACATCCTCTTTGAGGCAGAGTGGGGTCTGAGGGATGGCAGATGGTTCCAGAACAGTCTGGGGTTTGGGTTTCCCAAGAACAGTACCTTTGGCAACTTGATCTGCATGGTTGTTACCTTGAGTTTGGATGCTTTTGTCTTTTTGGTGTCCTGGCCAGTGAATAAAGACCAGTTCAGATGGCCTCTAGCAACTGGGTAAATTCATATTTATTTTTTAATAGTTGTTCTCTCAGAGATGAATAAACCCCTCTCTTTATATACCTATCTATGAACATGAGCCATGGCAAAAACATATTGGATGTCTGTGTAGATGTTTACCTTTTTCCTTCAGCCCATCTTAAAACCTGTGTCAGAGCAGTTATTTTTACTCTCTGGGCAGATGTTCCTCTGGGCAAGGCTTGTGCCCAAATGAACTCCTCCTGGTCTGTAACCACCACTGCCCTTGCATACCTTGTTCCTTCTTGAATGAAACTGGTACCATCTGTATAGAGATCTGCATCTCTGGTAGTGAGAGGAACGTCTGCCAGGTTGCATTCCTTGAATGGTGTCCAATATCTCCAGGCAATCATGGATGGGCTACTCAGGCTCATAATCCAGCAGCAGGGTAGTTGGATTAATGGCCAAGGATTTCTCAAAAGTCAGACTGTTCTTATTTAAAATAAGGGCTTGATACTGTGTCAGAAGGGCTTTAGACATCCCTGGCTGGTGTCATCTCTCAGCAGGGCCTCCATAGTGTGTGGAGCTATTACAGTTAGAATCTGTCCCAACATGAACTTGCCAGCTTATTTTACAAAATTGCAGTGGCTTCGATGGCTCTCAAACAAGGGGCCATCCAGAGGCTACAGGATCTAGTTTTTGAGATATAAGATATCAGCCATTTCCAGGGACCCATGGTCTGAATCAGACCCCCCTTGACAATGCCCTTTCTAAAGGTGAAAGGGCTTGGAGCTATCTGGGAGAGTTAATGTGAGGGCCTGTACCAGGGACTCTTTTAAGATCTTAAAGGCCTGCTCATGTTCTTCAGCCCATTCCAAAGGGGTGTTGCCCCTGGTCGAACCTAGGTATCCAAAGATGGCAATATCCAGTAGCTCCCAGAAATTCCCAAACTTGTTTCTTGGTAGTTGCAGTTAGGATTTTCAGTACATCTGCTATGGGGACCTAGGACAACAGTCTTTTTCCTACACCCAGCTCATGTCCCAAGTAAGTAACTTGGGAGAATTTTTTTTTGAAATTATATAGCCTAACTGAGCTAGAGTTTCCAAAAGACCTGTGGTGGCTCTCAAACAGTCCTCCTTATCTTTAGCAGCCAACAATAAATCATCTACATATTGAAGCAAGACTACCTCAGGGTACTTACTGAAACTTAAATCCTGGTTGAGTGCTTCATTGAAAATGGTGGGGCAGTTTTTGAACCTTTGAGCCTGTCTGGTCCAGGTTAGTTGTCCGATATTGCCAGTTCAGGGTCAGCCCATTCAAATTAGAAGATGGGCTGACTTAATTTTGACAGAGAGATGGAGAAGAATGCATCTTTTAAGTCCAATACAGTGTGAATTTTATGCTCAGGTAGTAATAAACTGAGCAAAGTATAGGGATTTGGAACAGTTGGACAAATGAATTCCACCCTCTTTTTCACTTCCTTCAAGTATTGTACTGGTCCATCATCTCGAGTTCCAGGCTTTTGGACAGGCAACAAGGGGGTATTTCAGGCTGACTGACAAGGAGTGAGTATACCTACTTCAAAGAGTGCCTGATGTGAATATTAATCCCTTCCTTGGCTTCTGAACTGATGGGTACTGCTTGAATCGAATGGGCATTGCCCCAGATGTTAGATGTACTATGATGGGTGGTACATGTTTTGCCAAGCCAAGAGTGTTCTCTACCCAAGCTGTAGGAATTTCCTGAAACAGTAACTTCTTCCATTTCCCTTCCAGGGAATGGGTTGGATTTTGGAGGTGCAGATATTCCTCACTTTTTTGGGCAGGCTAATGCCTTATCAGGGCCTTCCAAATTGTAACCTAGTAGTCTTCTGGAAATGATATTGTTGCCTAGAGCTTTACAAAAGTTAAAGGGTTGAGGCATTCGGTAATAACAATAAAAGAACAAGTCACAGTTCCTTGTCCTAGGTTAACAGTCTGGTCAGTAGCCCCTTTTGTATTCTTTGACATGCCCTGTTGGCGCCTGTACTTCCATTGTTTGGCTGGTAAAGTGTCCCAGGGGCTCCTTTAATACTGAATGAGTAGCCCCTGTGTCCACCAGAAATTTTTCAAATTAACCTCCTATGGTGAAGTTTACCCTATAGGCTTCTGGGGACCTAGTTTGAAGGAGTCTCGACCTGGCTAATTCTCCACAGCTAGGAATGGCTCATGTTTGGAGGGGCCTACATATTTTCAGCATGGACATTCCTTTTCCAATGACCCATTTCTTTGCAGTACGTAAACTGGTCCTTTAGTAAAGGTCTCGTCTTTTTATGCATGGGCAGAGTAGAAAATGATTGTAGATTGTAGTGCAGCCATGGTGGCACACTCAATCTTCTTTATCAGAAGATCTTTGCTGTCTTTGCCATCAAACACCTTCTGGGCTATCTATAATATTTCTGTTCTGTTCTTTCCTGAAAGCCTATCCATCTTCTGTATCTTTCTACATATATCAATGTAGAGAGCCACGAAGTGCTGCACCTTAAAGTGGCACTGGCTTCTGCCTTACACCTTCCCGTTGGTGAGGGCTCTCTGGCATAATCAAGCCCTTATTTGGATAAGTCTGTTCAGCCTGTCTGCTTCCGCGTTAGAGTAGCCTATCTGCAGGGTCCACGTAGCTCACTGGGGTTGGTTAGCTCAAGGGTATTTAAGCCTGTACAGGAGTCCCCTTGGGGCTCTCCTGCGGGTCAGAAGAACTTGTTTCAAGGATCCTGATTAAAACTGCATGAAGAAGATCTTCCCAGAGTCGCATCTTCCTTGCTGGCAGGGTCGGGCGCGGTACATATCAAAGGCTGACTGAGTAACAAAGGCCAGGTTAATTGACTTGAGATTCTATGTTCTCTGGGTCTATAGGAGTGTACAACTGATGGGTGTTCAGGAGATGCTACAGGAAAGCTGAAGGCCCTGTTTCACATCTGCTACCTTAGATAGGTTAGTGGGCTTCCAGGCTGACCATTTTATCCATTCTAGCAGAACCTGGTGGTACTCACTGAGTGGCTTCTACCTCTGTGTTGTAGTCCCATTGAGGTCTCCCTCTTGACAGAGCATGGTCAATCGGCTCTACCCTCTGGACATCAGCCATTGAAGTTATTCCAGGATGACCTTCAGTTGCTTTCATGAGAATCTGTTCCCTTTCTTCAGTAGTGATGAGGGTACAGAGAATCTGCTAATAGTTGTACTACATAGGGAGATTATTAGAAAAATTATGGAATTGGGGCTAGTGCTGAGAAGGGGGTTCTGGTCCTTCCAGTTGTAGAGATCTGTGGTGGAGAAAGGGACATACAGGTAGCAATTGTTAGAAATGGTTGTAGGGGAACAAGGACTGAAAGAAATGTCACCCAAGAACCAGAATCGGAGAAGTTGGTATGGCCCTATGAGACTTCCTGGTGGCTGTAAGGAGGGGACGACAGGGTGAGTTAGGGAAGAGATTGGGGCAGAAGGTAGGTGGAGATAGGGAAGAACTAAGTGGTGGGGTAGAGTAGGTGCAGATGGGGGCCAGAGTGAGGTTTTCGTGGTAGGGACTGTGGCAGTAAAGGTGGAGGTTGAGGTGAGTAGAGGAGAAAAAGGTTAAAGATGGTTATATGGAGGGAAAAGGGATTCTTCCTCCTTTGAGTCCTACAGAATAGTCTTCAGAGAGGGCTTGTTTGTCTCTGCTATAGGTCTTCATCCAGTGGGGGTTGGCAGGTTGGAAGTTGCTTCAGCCCAAGGTAAGATATATTCAATATGACCTGGGTGGCTGGGATTACTGAGAGTGACATTTACCACTGCCCAGGCTGTCTGAGAATCAAAAGTACCCTGGAAGGGCCAGTCAGATCCAAATGTGGGCCATTCAATTTCACAGAATGTTCAGAGGTGATAGGCTAATCATAATCCTCCTTAACTATAGGGGGTAAAGTTTATCAAAATTCTTTAGAACACAAGTTACCTATATTTTCCATCAGTTCAGTAGTCCCAAGTCCAAAATAAAGCAATTAACACAGAAAGCACAAATGGCAGAAGGGGGACATAAAAGTGAAGTAAAAAACACGATAAAGAAAGACAAGGTAAACAGGACATGAAACTAGATCAGGTGTGATGACTCACCTTTTACTCTGGACGGGAGAATATTGGGGTCCCATCAAATCCCCTCCGTGTTCCAGATAAGGATCCCATAAAACAGAACCAGACTATAACTCACCAGAAGACCTCAATAGATGCTGCTCTCTCAGCATGAAAGTTCACCCCAATAGTCCTTAAACTGAGGGTAGCCCTGGAGCCCTGGAATGTCTGAGGCAGCCTTCTAGCCCCCCAGAGTTCTGGAGCCAAGTCCAGGTTTAGAATTTGGATGGGTGGTCTGAATCTCACTGGGTCTCTCCAGAAAATCTTAATCCTGATGGTGAAAATAAGATCACCACAAGCCAAATTTGAAGGAAGCTTGATTTTTTTGAGATGCACTCAAGAGCTGGCCTGACTCCTTAGTCAGGTTAAAAAGAGAAGCCCAAATCCACCTTTTAAGGGGTAAAATCATCAGTAGTTTTACAGAAGGGAGACAATGGGGGAAATACGGATATACAAAAACAAAACAAAAAACAAAAACAAGGAACAAAACAAAAACAAAAACAAAAAACCCCAAAACCCTGAAAAACAAATGATTATGTGATTATGGAGAGGTTGGGGAGGGGGTCAGGGAAGGGTCAAGGAGGGTCAGAATAGTCTCCAAAACAAATCAAGGTCATGGGTTGGGGAGGGTCAGGTTCAAGGAAATAGAGAGTAACCCAACTCTCACAGTAAATAGAAACTTACTTTTTTCTTAAATACGGCATAATGTCTCCTGCCTTTAAAACAGAACCAGACAGGTTCTTCAGTTCTTGGAGTTTAACTCAAGTTCTCAGGCTCAGCAGCAAGTGTCTTTATCCACTGAGCCATCACATCAGCCCCCTTTGTTTATTTTGAGATTGAAAGTATGACTTTCATGGTTGCTCTTCCAAGTTGCATGTAAGATGCCTTATTAAATAAATTCTATGATCCCTCCTGGAAGGCATCACCCTCCTTGTGCAGATGGGAGGGGGATTGGGGGAGAACATGGGAGGGAGGGAGAGGGAACTAGGATTGATATGTAAAATAAGAAATAATAATAATTACAAAACAGGAAAAAATAAATTCTAGATGCTAGGCCTTTGTACCTTGTCAATAGTATATTACGGAGTCCCAGAAATCCAAGAAAATTCTCTGCATTGAGTCATTTTTGATGTTCTGACATTCATTTTTCCTTTCTGACTATATGAGTATAACATTGTGGCAAATCAGAGAAAACAACTTCTTTATTAAAAGTCCCTGGGGCTAATGACAAGAGACTCAGGAACTCCTACACTGTCAGAGGGTGACATTAGTCTAGTCTCCCAGCGAAACTATGAGAGCAGTCATCAAGAGAACCATACTTATTCTTTGAATATAGTGTTTGCCAGTTATGACTCAAAAGGGGAACTTCACACTGGTTCTATGAAGCCATGGTATTGTTAACCTGTAGTTTTCCCCCCTATTTCCCATATGACTAATGGGCTCTCAGCAAAGTGCACATTTAGGGTTTTGTAGACTTTACATATAGATTGCAAAGAAGAGTGGTTTTTCATTTGTTAAAGAAATAGGAGTAAAGCGGGAAAAACATTTCATTTAAGAATTTTGTTTGGGTCTATGTATGAAACCTAGAGCTAAGCACAAATTCCATCATTGAGCAACACCACTAACCTTTTGTCATTTTAGAGGGAGTCTTACAGTCATGCTTTGCTGCAAAGGCTAGCCTCAGAGTCTAGTTTCAAGTAACCCTCCCACCTCAGCCTCCTGAGTAGTAGGGCTACGTGTACTATATCTGGCTTATGTGGAATAGTTCTCAGGTAAATCTTTGCCAGAATGGTCAGTACTATTTTTTCTTATTTTACATATCAATCCCAGTTTCCTCTCCCTCCCTCCCTTCTATGGCCCCAACCCCCCCCCCCCGGGCCTATTCCTCCCCCCCCACCCCCGCTTCCCCACTCCACAGGGAGGGTGATGCCTTCAGTATTCCTGGTGCACAAAAAGGACTTTGGGAGCACATTTCCCATGGAGGGATACTCCATTAGCCTAGAGGCAGGAGGGAGGGCCTAGACCCTACTCCAAATGACTTGACAGATTTTGATGATCCCTCCAGAATGATCAGTTTTTCTATGACAAACTTTAGTTTCTGACTTTTATAAGAAAACATTTTCAAAAATACCCAATTAAGATTACAAACTACATTCCATGCATGGTCTTTGAGGTCTCCCTTGATTTCTCCTTGAAAATAAAGTCAAGATGTTTGCAAACTTGAGTACTATCTCCTTTGACATGAGCAATTTTCTGTGAACTGTCTACATTAACCTGTGGTAATTGATTCTTAAACCTGATAAGAAATGTAGAAAATCTTTTTCTGATGATTGACTCCATTTTGCCATTGTTCTTAAAGCATACACTTTGCTTCGCTCCCGTGGGCTGCTATTCACAGTGAGTGAAAATCAGGTACTTACTGACTTTCCATCCAATTCCTTCTCCCTTCTGTTATTACTACACCATGTTGAGCAGATAGCAGTATTCAGTCTGTTCTCCTGGACTGAACTTGTAGCTACTTCATATTGCTGTTTTTTCTTTTTCAAACTTCAGAGAAGCATAACGACAAGCTTTAAATGCCTGTGTTTTAGTCTTTCTTTGTCCCAAGTGTGTACTAGAGACTCAGTTCATCTTATGTCCCATTGTCTTCTTCATAGTTGACAGAAGTTTTACAGACCTCCTTGAGGGCTCCATATTTGTTTCCTTTTTAGCAACCCACCTGTTGTAATTGTGATGAAAACAGACACAATGTATGTGTAAATCCCCAGACAGAAACAACAACAACAAAATACAGACTCTAATAACCCAGAAGAGGCTAACAGTTTTTATTGTCTGCCTTCCACGTTCTCATCTCTACATCTTTCAGTCTCTAGTGTCATGATGGTGAGAGTTAAGTAGCCCTGAGCTTCTGATTTGATCACCTAGTGGGTTTTCTTTGTGGGTATTTTGATTCCGAAGATACAGAAGTTAAAGATCAGATATAGCCCACCAGAGGGCTGAAAGTTGGCTGCTGTGATGTTCTGGAGTTGTGTATGCTGGTGGAGCATTTCCTGGGTGCCCTTTGAAACCTTGGGAGGGAATTGTTCACAGCAAGAGCTAACTTCTGCCTTCCCACTGAACAAATAGATTTGCTACTTTACATGTTTTGCCAACCCCACCCATCATTGACTTAGCCAATATTGATATAGGAAAGCAAAAACCTTACTCTGACCAAAGTTAACAATTTTACCTGACATTATCTAGCCCTTTAGAAATGAAAATAGAAAAATAATTTGTGTGTGTGTGTGTGTGTGTGTGTGTGTGTGTGTGTGTGTGTGTGTGTGTGTTTGTGTGTGCTGATCAACCATTTCCTGTGTGCCTTTTGAAACCTTGGAAGACAGCTTCCTAGGAAGAAGCCTTTCCCCTGCCTTCCTACTGAATAAGATTAGCTGCTTAACACACCGTCTGTTTGCTTCATTCATGGTGCTCTTAATACTTCTCTCTGTCTCTGTCTCTGTCTGTCTCTCTGTCTGTCTGTCTGTCTGTCTCTCTCTCTCTCTGTGTATGTGTGTGTGTGTGTGTGGGTGTGTTTCTTCCCCACCCTACCCACTGTCACTGTCATGGAGCAATTTATTGAATAGGTGTGTTTCCTCATGGGCCAGAAGTTCATTTGCTAAGTTGAATCTTGTTAGTATTGAATATAAATGCTGGTTTTCCACAAGTACCTTTTTTTTCAGAACTTTGCTACAGGGTAGAAATACATTTCTCACTAAGGGAGCCAGTATAGCAAGAGAAAACAGAAGCGGATCTCTGTGCTAATTGGCTAGATTATCAAATATGGATATTGGTCAACAAAAGTTATTCTTTGATTTACTGCTATAATGGATTCACTGAGGTTTCAATTTTGTAATTAACTATCCCTTGCTACCCTTGCCTTGCTCTGTCAACCTTTAGCAGATGCAAACAAATGGTTCCACCTTAATCATGTCTTACTTTACTGATTTTTTTAATTCTTGCTTAGTTGAGACAGGGTTCTATGTAGCCCAGACTGGCTCACACTCACTAAAGAGCCAAGGTTGTTCATGACCTTCTGATCTTCTCGCCTCCCACTTCCATGTGCTGGGATTACAGGTGTGTATACTACATCTAGCTTGGACTACTTATTTTTTTAAAAGATAAGCCACTTTTTTTAGGGTGAACCTATAGAAGGAAAACACTGAGGCAGAGAAAAGGCCTGAAAACAGCAACAGCTGCAACAAAAATCTAGCAAGTGACGTTTTCTTATAGACAACTTCTTGCTTTCATGCATGTTATCTTGTGTTTAGCCTTGACCAGTGCATTGTAAGGAATGTAAAAAGACATGACCAGTGATCTCAAGATGCTTCTACTCCTGTCATAGGATGAAAGCATCATGCTTATTAAAATGCAGAGAAAGCCAGAACACAATATTTTTTTCCTGAGAAACAAAATTAACTCATATGGCCAAAGTTAATATGCTATTATAAATATGCTATCATACAGGGAGGGGGAAGTAGAATGTTGTTAGGAATGGTGAGAAATTTGGCATGATTCAAATACTGATAAGGATTTGTATGCCAAGAAAGAGGTTTCACTTGATCTAATTTATTTAGAGACAGGGTCTCACCATGTAGCCCTGGCTGGCCTAGAATTAGCAGTATATATCAGGCTGGCTTAAAAATCATTGAGATCAATTTGCCTCTGCCTCTTAAGTGCTGGGATTAAAGGCATGCTCCATCACACCCAGGAAGAGGTTTCATTTTTATTTTGCACATAATAAAAAATATGCAATTGAAGAATATTGAATAAAAAAATCTAATAATTATATTTACCCTTTATAAAGGTAACTCTGGCAATATTGTTGAATCAAAACATGTAAAATAATTCATCTGTCAAGCATGATAGCAATAGTTGTCATCCTAGCATACTGTAGGCAGAAGCAGTCAATTTCTGTGAGTTTGAGGTTACTCTGGTCTACATAGCAAGTTGCAGGCCAGCCAGGGCTACATGGTGAGAACTTGATTTAAAAACAAGTCTTCATTTGAAGACTGACAGGGTTTCCCAGTGGTAGAACATTTTTCCCCCTGCATGGGGCCTCTAAGTTCTATCCTCAGCACTAAACATGATCTTTATTTGTTAAAGTTGCATGGACTGTTAAGTTTAGCAAGCAGGCAAGCACATTAAAATCTTGAATGTTTCAAAATAGAATTCTACTACCTACCTCACTGGATGGCTGTATATGGAGATATGCTTCCTTTCAGTGAATGTATCCTCTGTGTAATTAAGGGGCAAAGCAGGCCACACAGTTGGGAAGGTTATTATTTAAAATCACAAGACCTTCCTAGGTATGAAAAATAGCTGGTGGCAGCAGATAATTTTGAACTAGTTCCTACTGAGTGCAGGTATGGACTCTAGAGAACAGGTTAATAGCCATCTGGCCTTGACTGTGTATTTCTGGTATCTATGGCCAATACCAAAGCCTTCTTCCTACTGTCTTGTGAAACTGGAGGGTAAACTGGAACCCAGAGGACACAATTACAAAATAACTTGAGAGTCAAAACAAAAAGAAAACCACATTCTCTGCTCCTTCCTTCTGTCAATGGGGTGAGGCAGTGAGGAGGTTGGGTGAGTGATCATTCCCTTTACCCTCTTAGATTCAATATACACTTGTGAATTAAAGGGACAAAGAACTAATTAATTAATTAATTTAGTATTTTCATGTGGTTGGCAAGTCACAGAGAGTAAAGAGAACTTAAAGAGGAGATATAATGAAGGCTTATCTCATTTTAAAGAAGAGAGCTATATTTTGAGAAAGTTACTAGAAAATGTATTGAGGGATCTAACAGAAGACAAGGACTGAGTTAATTCTGTTTATGCAGACTCATCTCATTGAGTGCCCATCTTCAGTGATCAGAATTGTTCTTTCATGCCTATTAGAGGATATCTTCCTTATGGGAAATTTATGACCAATTTTAGCCAGATAAGTCTTAGCAAAATCTTTGCCTACATCTGTTGATTTTCAGTTGTTCTTAGCTCAAATATTCTTTATGCTAGCATGGCATATTTAGGGTTCACTTATTCTGATCCCATCCACTCTTATTTTAGTCTTTTGAGAAATGTTCGGGTATAGAGTGAGCTGTTGGACAGGTGTCTACTCTAAAATATCCAACACAAGCTGGTTTGTGTTCCATGGATGAAGACTTTCTCTTAGGTTCCATTTAGAGGACATCCTTTAAAAGTCTTTACTTCTTGTGTCCCAGCTAGCCCCTTCAACCACTTTAACTAAGTTGGTTGTTTAGCAAGCAGTAATGCACATGAAAGTGTTTATTGTTTGCAAAATGCTAAGAAGATAGATATATGATTTCTGATGTCATGTCATTGAAATCAATCTTTCAAAAGTGATTACTTTGTTATTTCTTGTAAAGGCAAGAGTATCCTTGACAACCTATTCACTCTCTCTTCGGGTATGACAGAAAAGTTAGAGCAAAGGAAAGGTTGTGGTTCCTACTATCCAAAGTGTCCCAGCTTTCCTGCAGCCTAAACCAGCAACTCTCATTTGGTTTTTGTTTTTTTTTAACATTTGCCTTGGTCTGCATTGCGGTCAGTATGCACATGCTCTTACGAACATAATTGGACTACATTATTGCCATAGTGATAACCTTGAGCCTGCTCTAATCTGTGAAACAGCATTTTATTCAGGCACTTTTGTCTTTTATTGTTATTAGCCAGGCCCCTATGATTCACTTTGTAATTACAAATGACCTCGACAACACCCATAATTGTGACTAACTCTTCCTGGCTGCAGCTGGTGATTATTGCCTTTGCATTTAGTCATTTCTGAGAAGCCTCCAGATCCTTTGTGTTCAACAGATATCTGTTCAGTTCTACAGACATTGAATACCTACTCTGCTCAGGTACTCAAGTAGGTTCAAGGGATAAAGATGTACAACAGCTTCCACCTTCCAGATATTCACTGTTTATTGGAAAGTTGCCTCTGTAACACTTTCCCTAACTCCCTTCTCCTATGGGTCCCTTTGGGTCTCAGATTTCTGCTTTGTCACTGAGATCCTCAAAAAAAAAATACTTGAAAGAGACCTCATAGATGTGTTTGTGATTCCTCTTTGCTCTCATAGCTCTCTGCATTCACATTTATAGAGGGAAGTTGTCTCTCAGCTTGTTTTGTGTCTGGTGCAATGAACTTACTCCTCTTTAATCTTCACACTCCTGTGCAGTAGGTGCAGAGGAGGAGACTAAAGTAGCTTGGCTAAGCTCACTTAAGCAGTAACAGAACACCTCAGGCCAGTTCTAGTCCAACTCCAGAATTTTGTACTTTTGTAAGAATTAAACCTATGAGCTAAAGCTGTCAACAGGTGGGTAACATGTAAGCAAATATGTGACTGTCTATGCATATTTGAAGACAATCACTTCTGTTTCAATGGCCTCATGATTCATTAACAATGGGTCTTTAAAAATGTTTTCCCCTTCTCAAGGTGTACCAAGCTACTAGCCTGACTAGTGAGCATATTTCCCATAACGTCCATCCATCTGTTGATTACATAGGGCTCCATGCCAGAGCCTGCACAGTGAATATTCAGCATGGGCCGGAGCACTAGAAGCTCAGCAAAAGTTTTTATGGAGAAAGAGTTTCAGCATCTGTATGAACAGGTTTTATTTGCTGTGTTTCTTCTTTGGGAAACAAATGCTTCCTGTTCTACCAAGTAAGATGAGATCAATGAGAGGGACACTTCACGGATGGGAACATCAATGTTAGCTGTGTGGTTAATCTATAACACCTGCCACCTATTATCCTATACAAAGTCTTGAATCCTGTAAATACAAATGGATTTTCCAATCCACTTTGCATTTAAAAATGTCTGTATCTGGAAGGTACTGGTGGTTACCATGGTAGCCAACCTACATAGCATAAAATCATCAATGTATTTTCTTTTCATGGGTTTCAATTAATAATTTGTTAGGAAATTCTACAGATCCTGAATATGCTAAGATCCTTGGGCTAGGAATCTGGCACATGATCTGTCTTGATTCTGAAAGACTAAAGCTAAGGACTAGCCTGATTATTCAGAGGATCTGGAAGATCCCTGAACCACTTCACCTTTCTGGTATAAGGAAGGTTATGAGATAACCAGAACTGGAAACTCTCCCCATCCCCCTAAGGAATACAAACCTCCCATGTGTTCAGGAGTACTAATAAATACTCAAAAGGACTCAGTATTGGAAGAAGCAATGCTTTAATTGTCTATTAAAAAGCCCACTTTCCAGACATGATGGCACATACCTATAATTCCAGTGCTTGGGAGCTCATGGTCATCTTTACTTACATAGCAAGTTCCAGGCCAGCCTAGACTACATGCAACCCCTTTAGAAAAAACAACCAAAAGGAAACCCAACCAAATGAAAATTTTAAAAACTGATCTTCAAAAAAGATGTCTCATGTTTTTCCCCCTTTCCTTTCTTTGTTCTTTCTTTATTGCCTTCTATTGTAGAAAGAGGGTGTTTTGCCATTTATTATTACTCCAATTTAATTGCATAAAACAGTGAGTTTCATGGTGATATTTTCATCTGTGCATGTTTTATAATTCAATTTTGTGTGGCTCCCGTTGCCCTCTTTTACTTCCTTTCCATTCCTCCTGCCCTTTCTTCTCTTTAATCACTCCCCTTCTGTAAGTGGATATTTTTACAACTTGCTTCTTTAATTTCTTTATTCATCTTTCTTTTGTTTTGTTTTGTGTAAGCTTTTGAGTAAAGGTCTCACTATTATCCCTGGTTGGACTTGAACCTGCTGTGAAGACCAGACTGCTACTGAATTCATGGAGAATTCCTTGCCTCTGTCTCTCAAGTGCTGGGATTAAAGACACATACTACCATGTCTTTCTTTATATTCTTTTCCCTTTATCTATACTGAGTTTTTAAAAGAAATAAATGTAGTACTATATAGCAATAAGATTTATTTTTATTAGTTATAAATTATGTATATGTGTTTGTGTGTGATTGTGTATATTTGTATATGGTGCCTATGGAAGACAGAGGCCATTGGATCTCTCTAGAGCTGGGGTTATAGGAAGTTGTGATCTGTCAGGGATCTAGGAACCAAACTCAGATCATCTTATGAGCAGTGAATGTTCTTAACTGCTGAACCAGCTTTCTGGCTCCTCAATATATATCTTAATTTATTAGAATGCTCCTGGTTGGTGATACTTTGTGTATGTTGTTATAGGTCTAGTCAATGACAATAAGGGTAAAGACATTAGAAGTGTGTATTTGAAATCTTCCAGGATCCCTGCTTTTCTTGGTGAATTTCAGTCTATAAAGTTCATTATAATAAATATAACTGTAATAATTTTGGTGAGTTCATTTCTTGTTAATTCTTTAATTAAAAATTATTCTATGTTCATGGGTGTCTTTGTCAAAGTTCTTTTGCTGTGAAGAGGCACCATGACTACAGCAACTATTATAAAGGAATGTGCCCAACTAGGGCTTGCTTATAGTTCCAGAAGTTTAGTACATTATCAGCATGGCAGTATGCAGGCAGGCATGGTGCTGGAGAAGTGGCTGAGAGTCTACATCTGGATTGGCAAGCAGCAGAAAAAAAGAGTTTCTGGGCCTGGCTTGGGTTTTTGAAACCCCAAAGTCCACCTCCAGTGACACACTTCCTCCAAGAAGTCATACCTCCTAATCCTTTCAAATAGTGTCACTTGCTAAGCACTCAAATATATAAATCTATGGGATCATTCATATTCAAACCACCACATTCCACTCCATGGCCCCCACAGGCTTGTATCTCTATCATAATGCAAAAAAAAAATTCATTTGGTCCAATTTCAGTTTCTACAGTCTATAACATTTTAACACTGCTTAAAATTCTAAAGTTCAAAGTCTCTTCTCAGAATCATGGCAATGTCTTAATTGTAACCCTCTGTAAAATCAAAGTTAAAAAAACAGATCAAATATTTCCAATATACAACATCACGGAATATACATTGCCATTCCAAAATGGAGGAAAGGGAGCATAGCGAGGAAATACTAGACCAAAGCAAGACTGAAAATCAGCTAGGCAAACTCCAAACTCTGCATCTGATGTCAAAATGCTCTTCTGAACTTCAACTCCTTGTAGCTTTGTTGATTACAAATTGCAATGTACGTATCTTTCTCAGGCTAGTTCAACATCCTGCTAATAGTTCTCCTTGTCAAGTGTTCACGACTGGCTTCTCCAAAATTTGGGTCTCCAAGGAATTCCAAGCTTCACTTTCACAACCTCATGCAAATGGCCTTTCTGGGCCTCGATGAAGAGACACATGCTTGGCCTCCGTGGCTTTCCTTACTTTCAGAGGGAAATTCTATAAGCCCTTTATTATATCCTTGTGATCAAAGCTGTCCAAGTTCTTCTGGGTTCTGGGACTGGAACTTGTGCTACTCAGTCAAATAAATTTTCATCAGCTTTCTGTTTTCCATGCTTTCCTTCACCGATTATGCTTTTCCTTAATTCCTTTGCACAAGTTGGAGGCTCAGTTGGGTGGGGTCTTGCCTTCAGGTCACCACTCCCTTTATTCAATTTAGCACTAGGCTTTTCTTTAAACATTTTATTTCCTTCAGCACTGGATTTGGCTCCATTAGACTTCCTAGTGCTCCTTTTGTCCTCATCTGTACATCTGGAATTTTTACTTGCTCAACTTCTTTTCATTATAGATGAAGAGTAAGAGTGGTGAAGACAGATTTTTTGTTTTGTAGGACAAGGGCTTTAAAAAGCAGTCACATTATTTACCAAAATAACAAAAAGAATTGTCTCTATACCACTTACTCATATTCTTGTCCTCTGAAACTGCTTGAGCTGGGTCCCCACATGCCACATTGCCCTCAGCACCACTCACTTCCATACTTTTACTAGGATGCTTCATTAACATGTTCATTGCTTTCCTAATCCAAAGTCCACATTCTGCCACACTCAGCATAGTCAGGACTGTCACAGCAATACTACACTTTTTGATTTGAACTTCTTTCTTAGTAAGTGTCCTTTGGCTGTGATGAAATACCATGACCACAGCAACTCTTATAAAATAAAGCATTGGAGTATAGAAGATTAACTCAAAGAAATCAGTAGCCCTACTGTACAGAGACAATAAAGGGGATGAGAAGAAATCAGAGGAACATCACCCTTTAAAACAGCCACAAACAACACAAAATATCTTGGGGTAATGCTAACCAAACAAGTGAAAAGACCTGTATAGCAAGAACTTTGAATCTTTCAAGAAAGAAATTAAAGAAGATACCAAAAAATGGAAAGCTCTCTCATGCTCTTAGACAGGTAGGATCAACATAGTAAAACAAATGGCAATCTTGCCAAAATCAATCTACAGATTCAATGAAATCCCCATCAAAATACCTGCACAATTCTTCACAGACTTTGAATTCAATTTTACATGGAAAAACAGAAGACCCAGGAGAGCCAAAACAACCCTGTACAATAAAGAAACTTCAAGAGGTATCACCATCTGTGGCTTCAAGCTTAACTCTAGAGCTGTAGTCTTGAAAATAGCTTGGTATTGGCACAAAAATAGACAGGTAGACCAATGAAATCAAATACAAAATTCTGATATTAACCAACACACCTATGAACACCTCATATTTGACAAAACAACTAAAATTATACAATGAAAGGAGGAAAGCATCTTCAACAAATAGTGTTGTCACAACTGGATGATGGTGTATAGAAGACTGCAGGTAGACCCATGTCTATCACAACGCACAAAACTTAAGTTCAAATGGATCAAAGACCTCAACATAAATACAACCACATTGAACCCCTTACAGCAGAAAGTGGGAGGTACCCTTGAAGTGATTGGTACAGGTGACTGCTTCCTGAACATAACACCAGTAGCACAGACACTGATATGGACAATTAATAACTGGGACCTCCTTAAACTGAGAAGGGAAAAGGACACTGTCAGCAAGACCAAATGGCAGCCCACAGACTGGGAAAAGATATTCACCAACCCCAGAGCTCACAGAGGGCTGATCTCTAAAATATAAAAAGAAGTCAAGAAGCTAGTCACCAAAACACCAAATAACCCTATTAAAAAGTGGGGTACAGAACTAAATAGAGAATTCTCAATAGAGGAATCTAAAATGGCTGAAAGACACTTACGAAAGTGCTCAATATCCTTAGCCATCATGGAAATGCAAATCAAAACAACTCCTATCAGAATTGCTAAAATCAAAAACACCAATGACAGTTTATGCTGGAGAGGATTTTGAGAAAGGAGAACATTCCTCCACTGCTGGTGGGAGTGCAAACTTGTACAGCCACTTTGGAAATTAGTATAGAGTTTCCTCAGGAAAATGGGAATCAGTCTACCCATCCAGTAGCAGAAGCAGACACCCACAGCAAAACACTGAGCCAAACTCCAGTTTCAGACAGGGAGTAGTGATGAGCAATGGGGTCAAGGCCAGGCTGAAGAAACCCACAGAAACAGCTGAACAATGGGGAGTTCATGGACCCCAGACTGATAGCTGGGAAATCAGCATAGGACCTACCCAGACCCCCTGAACACAGGTCACAGTTAGGTGGCCTGGGAAGTGTATCATACCTCTGACAATGGAACCAGAATGTATCCCTGGTGCAAGAATGGACTCTAGGAGCCCATTCTATATGGAGGGATACTCCCTTAACCTAGAGACAGGGAAGAGGGCCTAGGCCCTACCCCAAATGATTTGACTTCGATGATCCCTCATGGAAGGCTTCACCCTCCCTGGGGAGTGGATGGGGTATGAGATAGCATTTCTGGTGGGGGGGGAGGCATGGGAGGATGGGCGAGAGAGGGAACTGGGATTGATATGTAAACTAAGAAAAATATTTAATTTAGAAAAAGGAGAAACACAAGAAAGTAATAAACTGGAGCTTACCATTTCAGGGGTTTAGTTAACTATCAGCAAGGCAGGAAGCATCATAGCACACAGTCAGACATGATGTTAGAGAAATAGCTGAGAGTTCTGTATCTTGATCACAGACCAGTAGGAAGAGAGAGGCCCTGGGCCTGGCTTGGGCTTTTGAAACCAGTGACACACTTACTCCAACAAGTCCACACCTCCTAATCTTTTCAAATAGTGCCACTTGCTAAGCACTCAAATATACGAACCTATGGATGCTAATATTACTCAAATAACCACAATGGGTGTTTTTCCTGTGTGTATGTCTGTGTGCTGCATGCATGCCTGATGCCAATAATCAAACTTGGGTTCCCTATTAGACTAGTCAGTTCTCTTAACTAAGGAACCATCTCTCCAGCCTCCAACTTTGGTGAGTTCAATGTGTTCAAGTGATGAATTTTAAATCTGAGGTTGGTTTTGGGAAACCTTCAAACATGCACTTGATGTCAAAAGCCAAGGTGATTTTTCTAGGAACTGCTCCTCACTGGTACTGTGGCTAACTTCTATTGTCATATATAACTTGTTATAAATGTGTTAATTTTTCACTGTTGTGACAAAATGCTCAAGAAAATCAGCTTAAAAGAGGAAAACCTTTACCTTGGCTCATTGTTTCTATTCATGGCCTCTTGGTTATGGAGCCTTTGGCCCTGTGGCAAGACAATCTAGCACATTGTGGGAAGACTACCTTATGGCCAACAAAATGCCAAAACATGAGAGAAGAAAGTTCCCAGTGTCTCCTTCAAGGGCATGACCTTAGTTATCTACTTCCTTTAACTAAGTCCTCCCATAAACTTTGCACTATCTCTTACTACTGTCACCTGGAACTAAGTTTTCAACACAGGAGCTTGGAGATATATTTCAGATCCAAACCATAATACTATATCACACATGACAATCACAATAATTTAATTCTATGATTATTATTTTGTGTGATCTTATATCTTTGGAAAAATGCCAGAGAAGTAGGGAGAATATATGTTTAGGAAGCATTTTATATTCGTCTGCTTATTTATCAATTTGGCACTCCTCATTTCTTCCTCTGATTTTTGAAGTGATCTGTTATTTCTTTGCTCCTACTTAGTTCTACAGCGTCTTTGTTCCTTTGTTTTGTAATTATTGTATAGATCACCTCTATGAATGTTGATAGCCTAGTATTATGTTTTGCTGTAGTTATTTTTTTAATTTGGAGAGAAGAAAATAGAAACTACACAATTATACTTTAAAAATCATAACAGGAGGGTATGGTGACACCTGGGAGGCCATGGTAAGAGGGTTTGCAAATTGAAGGCTGGCTTGGGTTCCTTATGACAAACAAAACAGATGCCAATTAAACATCACCAATGATGATTTTCAGTTTTACTTTGCTAGGAGTGAATGTACTACTGTAATTCTGTCCTTTCCTTTTGGCCTGAAGAACTCCAATATCATAAGGCAGCTAGACCATCAACAAAATTTCGTAGTTGTTATTTCTCTGATTATGTTTCTGTTCATTATTAGATTAAAAAGATAATTTTGCTGCACACAGAATTTTGTGTCAACAAATGCTTTTCTTTCTGAACTTTGAACGCGTCATTTTCCTGGGTTTTGGCCTCTGCTATTTTTGATGAGAAGTCAGTTACTCACCTCATGATGATTCCCTTGTAGTCCATGAGTCATTTTTCTTTTGCTGCCTTCAAGACCCCTTGTACACTGACTGTTGCCTATGATGTGTCTGGCAGTGTATCACTTTGTCCTCAAACAGCTCACAGTTCATTGAGATTCTTGGAAGACTCTCCTCATTTAAAACTAGAAGGTTTTCATCAAAATTCACAAAATTTTAAACATTGTGACCTTGCTTACTTTTTTCTAGAACTCTCATTTTTCAAATGTTGTCATGCCATGTGCTGGAATACATGTTCTCTTTCTTGGTGCTTTTTTTTGTTCTTCAGATGGCATGATCACTTTTGATATATGTTACATCTTCTGGAGACTTCCTTCTGGAAGCTTAACTTTACTGTTGAGCATCTCTAGTCACTTTTCCCACTTTTGCTATTATCTTCAATGCTATGTCTTCTCTTTAATTCTTTGAAACTATTTACCTCTTTACTAATCATTTTCATGTCATGAGTCATTATTATCTGCAGGCTCCACATTTACAAATTCATACAGTCATGTAGGCTTTCAATAGAAGGTTTGACCCAGATTAGTAGTGACTTTTCTTAGCAGACTGGATTAGCTGGGTAGTGGTGGTGCCCACCTTTAATCCCAGCACTTAGGAGGTGGAGTCACATTTATCTCAGTGATTTCAAGGCCAGCCTGGTCTACAAATTGAGTTCCAGGACAGCCAAGATTGTTACACAGAGAAACCTATCTTGAAATCCCCCCCCAAAAAAAATCCATATCTGAAATAAAGATATGTCTTCCTGTCTCAAAGATCTGGATTAGAACTAGATTTTCCAACTTCAAACTTCAAATTAAACAAAAGTCCCTCACAGGTGTGCCCTCCATTTTATGGTTTTAGTTAATTCTAGATGTTGTCAAGTTGACATCCAAGAATAGCCATCACAAGTCCACCCCTTGTAAACTTGACACACAGTCTTATCTCCTTATATAGTGATTAATTTCTAAATGAAAACAGTAACCGGGTCATAATAATGACTAAACATGATATAACCATCCCATGAAAAATTGCAAGCATTATATATTTTAGCAGGTCAAAATTATGCCTAACATGATATAACTATCTCTTGTACAACCACAAATGCATTATAAATTTAAAATAAGTAGCTGTGGTGATTTATATAGGAATTCAAATACATTTGCTAATGTATTTGAATGTATGGTCATTTGGGAGTGGCACTACTTTCCAGGGATTAGGAGGAGGTGCCTTGTTGGGTTAAATGTGGCCTTGTTGGAGGAAGTTTCTCACTAGGGTGGGCTTTGGGATTTCAGAAGCCCAAACTAGGCCCAGTGGTACTCTATTTCTTTTTGTTGCCTATGGATTCAGAAGTCAAACTCTCAGCTAACCCTCTATCACCATGTCTGCCTGCATGCTGCCATGCTCCCTGCAAAGCCAATGGACTAGGCCTCTGAACTATAAGCAAGCCCCAGTTAACTGCTTTCCTTTATAAAGGGAAGCTGTGGCCCCCATATCTCTTCACAGAAACTTACTAAAACAGTGGCAATGTCCTGTAAGGGATGGGACATTCTTTTAGCATCTCAAACTTCAACATGATAACCACTGATAGTCTCTTAATTATTGTTAATCACATGGTCATTGAATTGAATAAAGAAAATGAAAATATCTGTATAAATTTTTCTGTAAATATGTTTCTCGTATTGGTTAATGAATAAAACATTGTTGGCCAATAGGAAAGCAAGATAGATGGGTCTAGGAGATTAGGAGGAAAGAGGTCCGGGCCCTCTCTCTAGTAAGATGAGACCACGTGGAAATATTTAGATTAATAGAAATGGGTTAATAATTAAGATAGCACTAGCTAATAAGAAATGATAGTAACAGGCCAACAGAATTATATCTAATACAGCATCTCTGTGTGTTATTTGGGGCTAGCGTGGAAATGGGTCCAGGCTGAGGGAAAAACCTACTCCTAACATATTGGCACCTTCAATGTGGCTAATAAGAAATTCCACTTAAAGCTTAACAAAAGCTTAAAAAGTGGTTTTAGAAACAAAAGAACAGAGACAAGCAAGGCTTCTTGGTAGCAGCATTTTTCTCAGTTGTGCTCTGTTTTGCTAGAGACAAGCAGAGATTTGCATGGCTCCTTTTAGGGAGATTTCCTGACTCAGCATAAGCAGCAAAACAAAACAACCAAAAAAAACACACAAACAAAAAAACTGCAACACTTTTAAAGACCTCTGCTAACAACTTAATGTTGTGTGAGAGAGCTGGCAATGGCAGTGACCACATCTCCAAGCTGGCAGCCTGCTGCTTGATGGCAACATAGACCAAGGCAGTGAGCACAGCTCTCAGTTTTTGGCGGTAAAGTTGCCCGCCTCCATCTTGGACAGATTGCTGGTAATACAGCTATGGCTTTCATTTTAGCAATGTTGTTTACCAGGTAAAAGACTCGTGGACAGAAAAAGATAAAAATTTACAGTAAAGACAGATTTACATTAAGAAAAACCGCTAAAGGTTTACAATGTGTTTTAAAATATATGTAGGCTTCGGAGAGAAAAAGAATAAAATGGTTTTTAAAAGACAGAGAATAACTGGGTGTGGTGGAACACACCTTTAATTCCAGCACTTGGGAGACAGAGGCAAGCAGATCTCTGTGATTTCAAAGTAAACCTGGTATACAGAGTTATACCAGGACAGATAAAAGTTACACAGAGAACCCCTGTCTCAAAAAATGAAAATATAGAAGTAGAAGAAATAGAGTAATAAAAATGCCATGTAAGGATGGAGAGAATCTGGATACTGTATGGTATTGTATTGTCTTTAAATTGTTTGACTGCTGAGGAAATAACTGTTAAAAGAAGTGTTGCTAGATTAATTCATTTTATATATTTTAAAAATGCTTTGACTTCAAAATTTAAGTTCAAGAACAGCTTACTGGGGAAAAGGATTACTATTTTTGTTTCCACAGAAAATGAAAAGCTGTTGATTCATTCCAGACTACCATGGTTTGATCAAGCAAGACCCCCTGAAGCAATCCCTGGGACAAGTCAGCCTTGCAGACTACAGCCAAGATTTCTGCATCTTCTTAGGATTCCCCATGACAGCGCCCCCTACAAGCAGGAATCAGATAGAAAGAACGACGCCCAAATTCCCAAATATTGTTTATAAATGTTTGTTTTCATTTAAATGGGGTTGGTTATAAATGGTTAATGATCACAACCAATTTTAAAAAAAATAAAAAGAGGATTATGGTATAGATATGAATACTTTGTTTTGGAATGGATTTTCATTTATTGATACAAATTTAAGGTCAATTTTGTGATATGTATATTTCTCCTCTTGTTTAGGAATTGTGTTTAGGTAGCTCATTTAAAATGTAATGTATAAATTAGTACAGATTATAGATAGTTACCTATGATGGTCAAAACTTAGAGTTAAGTTAGTTAGGTTTTATATATATTTGAGATGGATAGGCATTCTAAACCTTTCAAAGACCTACAGAATATGGAATTTAAAATTGTTTAAGGTTTTTCTTGACAGTGAGACATAACTACTTCTGGCAAGACCACCTTCCTGAGAAAAGATGAACATCAAAGAACCTCGTTATGGAGTTTATTTTCAATATGGCAAGACTAGCCAATTGGACAAGATACTGCTCTTGTCTGGACTATTTGACTTTATGATGTATAAACTGGACACGCAGGATCCACAGGAAAGTGACTGCTGATACAAGATGGACATTGCTACAGGGTTCCAGCTTCATAAAAGAGTCTGCCAAGATAGTCTGCAGGAAACAGAGAAAAGTGACTGACAAACTGCCAATAGAGTTGGACAGTTTAGTTTCCTGCTCTGCTGAGGAGTCTGCCAGACACACTATGGCCTATGGGCTGAAGATGGAACATTATAGAAGAACTTCAGGTGACTGACCAGGCAGTGAGTTGTCTCTGTCATTTCTGAGTTTATATATTATCCTTCTGTGATCTTTGATGGAGATAGTTAAAGTTATAGTTTTCCTTATTTAGAATTAAAGATAAATTACATATAAGACTTTAGACTCACAAAGATAAGATAGATGATGAAATATTTTCTTTAAATCTTGCTAAATGTTATTGGACTAAATATTGTTAACTGTGGTTCTTATTTCATAACTGTTTTGTTATATAATTTTACTATGTTAAAGTTAAAACCCTTCTTTTTATTTAGACAGAAAAGAGAAGATGATGGGAGATGTCATTCTGTAAATATGTTTCTCTTATTGGTTAATGAATAAAGCACTGTTGGCCAATAGCAAAGCAAGATAGCTGGGATGCGGAGACTAGGAGAAGAGAGGAAGTGGTAAGGAGGAGTCAGCATGTAGAGGCTGGAGACAACAGAGGTCTGGGCCCTCTCTCCGGTAAGATAAGACCATGTGGAAGTACTTAGATTAATAGAAATGGGTTAATACTTAAGACAGATCTATCCAATAAAAAACTAGTAACAGGCCAACAGAATTATATCTAATACAGTGTTTCTGTGTGTTATTTGGGGCTAGCGTGGTGGTGGGACCAGACCGGCTACAGGGAAAAAGCTACTCCTAACAAATTCATTCTTAAAAATATGACAGAAACACTCATATCAGTTGTTATTATTTCTGCAACTGGGCATACAGCCATGGCTGATATTTATACTATCTTCCTCTACTGCCCATTCTGTATTTCCACTACCCTTGGCAAGAACCTCAGCAGATCTAAGCTTTTTTTCATGGAGTAGTGACTCTTACTTTCAATCCTGAAGGGTCTGTGTCCTTTATCATCCTTCTAAACAAAATGTATGACCACGTGGACTACCAAATTTCTGCTCACTATAAAGATTTCCCTTCACCAATATCTTTCAGGGTTGTCCCAGAAAGTAGCTATAGCACTATAGCTGTTCACTTCCAAATGGTGTCTGCATTACCATGCATAACCACCAGTAAACAGCACCTAGTCTTCTCTTCCTCAGACAACTGATCTTATGGCAGCAGATAGCATTGTAACAGGAGTAGAAAACATAGGCATCTGGCCAACTTCTTCATGTAACTTGCTTATGCCTTCAGGACTTGCTCAGAAAATAGATTCATGCTTTACATGTCCTACTTTATGACTTGGTATGTCAGATAATACCTGGCTCACAATGGCAGCTCACAAACTTGATGGTTCATTGTCAAACATTCAGTTTCTATTAAAGTACATTAGCAGGCCAAGAGTTGTTGGGAGCTGTCTTTGTAGAGCTGCAATCCAAACCAGCCAAGCGGTCCTGGGTCTGTATCTGAGTGGGGGAGTGTGGATGAGGGAAAGGCCAGCTATAGATGATAAAGAAAGACAGAGAGACAGAATAAAGGTCAGGAGGGCAGATCAGTCAATACTGAAAGGTTACTGAAATGCCCTGAGTTTATTTTTCACCATTCCTATATATCTTATCCAAAAAGGGGAACACAGTATCATGTATATAGAACAAACAGACTTTGCTTCCTCACTTCTTCTAAGGGTTCAATGATCACATCTTAGCTCCAACCTCTAGTTCCCTAGCCTTGAGGATCAGGAGTAGCCAGCCACACCTCAGATTCAGGTCTGTTGTTATTTAGAATAAGGCAACCAAACATCCTGTTGTAGCCACACCTTTGACCTTTAGGTCTTATGACTTGCTGAGAACAGTTTTGAACTCTGTCTTTGTGCCAAGATAGAGTGCAGCCATCTATATGGGCACCCACAAAGAACTGTCTCTCAAATTCCAAATCCCAAATGCCTCTGCTATGGAAAATTTTCTTTGTACACTATGAAGATATGTTTCTGCCAAGGTATCTTCTTATTGGTTTAATAAAAAGCTAATAGGCAGGAGGTATAGGTGGGATAGACAGACACAGAAGATGTTGGGAAGAAGAAAGGCAGGGCTGCCGGGAGACGCAGAAGAAGCAAGACCAGCTGGAGGACAGGTAAATCCATGAGTCACATAGTAATACTCAGATAGATTTTTTAAAAAAAATTGATTAATTTAAGTTGTAACAGCTAAGTTAGTAACAAGCCTGAGTGACTGGCTGAGCTTTTATAATTAATAATAAGTCTCCATGTTGTTACTTTTGGGAACCGGCGGTTCTGATGGAAAGATCCGACTACAAATGAGACCATATATATCCACATAAGGATTTAGAAAGCTTTAAAAAAAGGTTTGGAATATGGAGTCAAATACAGCTTCCTGGTGATTATGATCTATCGGTAGGCAGGGTGCTAGCAGCATATAGAGGTGTGGCTCTTTTCAAACTCCCTGCTACAAATCACATGAATGGGGTTCATGAGTGGTGGGCAGTGAACTACTTGGTGGCATGAGACTAGGTAGAAATGTCTACAGCAGTGTGGACTCAGAAACTTCCCAGAGCTTGGCTTGTAAATGTGGCTCCCACTGGTACCTCCACCATGAGGCTAGGCTCCCAGGGAACTGAGGAGAATAGAGTCAGCTACCAGTGCACCATGAAAGACAGACAGAAAATGTTACAGATACGCAGTAAAAATGGTTCAGATGGGAACAAAGCATCTAAACACATTATAGTATTTAACAGTGTCCTTAGTCTTAAGGAAAAAGAAAAGGTATAGACAGTCATAAAATAGTTTAAAAATAATAAAATAAAGTCTTTAAAGAGAAAAAAGCAATAATAATAATAATAAAAAGAAAGAATAAGCCATGTATGGATGGGAAATACATAGAGAGTCTGGTTTCTGCATGGTGTTGTTGACTTTAAATTTTTTGATTGCTGATGAACAAAGAATAGCTGCTGAGACACACTGGATTATAAAAGCTACTAAATCATACTAAACTATGTGGTTTTTTAAAAATGTCTTAACTACAAAATGGAAGTCAAAAATACATTATGTTGGGGAACAGATTGTGCTTTTGTTTCACAGAAAATGAAATGCTGTGAATTCATTCAAGGTTAAAGAGAATAGGGTTTGATCAAGGGAGAAACCCTAAAAATTCTAACAACACATGTAAATAAATAAACCTAGAAAAACTACAAGACAGGTGATGTTCATTTCACTGCTCAAACATAAAACAAAACAAGGGGACCAGACATCAGTGGAAACAGGTGGCCCAGTCTCTCAGACTGCCTCTGTTGTAGTTTACTCAGAGTTCTGCATCCAAAACAGTTTCAAGGCTACTGGCTGTGGTGTTTCACTCTCACAGACTATTGTAGCCAGGACTTGAACATTATCCTAATTTTAGTAGGTTACCTTAAAGATGTTAGTGCTGCCAGACAGCAGGAAGCAATCTAGAGAACATGATATCCACATTCCCAAGAGGTGGGGGTGGATGGTTTTTGATCATTAGATGGGTTATAGATGTTTGCCATCACTTAGAGAGTTTGGTTATAAGTTGTTATTGGTCATGGTCAGGTAAAAAGTTACACAACGGAGTTATATTCAAAGTTCTCTTTCTGAAGGAAAGAGGGGATATAATATAAAAAAATGATGACATAAAAGGGTGAATTGCTGAGTCTACTTTTAAACAACCACTAGCCTCAAATATTTTACATTGTTTGGATTTTCATGCAATGATACAAATTTAAGATTATTTTTGTTATACTGTACATATGTTTCTATTCTTGTTTAAGGTATTGTATATATGCACCTCATTTTAGAAAATGTATGTAATGTCTTAGTCTTTGAAATCTATTTAGGATAATAAATACAGGTTAGTAGTTAGTCACTTAGCACAATTAAACTTGTTATGTTAGACATGTTTTCAAGATCAAACAGATATGTTTTAGACAGACAGGAGGCCTTCAAACACTTTAGAGATCTATAGAATACAGCATTTAAAATGGTTTAATAACATAGGTATTTTTGTGACAATGAGACATGTCTGCTCCTGGCAGCACCGATTTACTTCAAAGAAGATGATGGGCATTGAAGACACTCCATATGAAGTTTGCTTTATTTGTGTCAAAATTTAGGCACAGGGCAAGAAATTGCCCTTTCAATTGTTGACAATAGGTTGTCCAAATTGGACAAATAGTACACAAAAGAAAGGGCTATGAAACGTTGTCAAGACAAGTTAGAACAGTCCTTTAAAACCCCTACTTCACAGAAAAGTCTGACAGAAATTCTAGGCCTATAGGCTGTGATAGATGCCCCAATATTGGAGAGGAACCTTGGATGACTGTCCAGACAGTTGGCTTTTTTCTATCATTTCTTCTAGTTTTGGAAATGGCTTGCACTGTACTTTCTGTTTACTTAGGTAATATTATATTCTCCTGGGTCTTTGATGGAGTTGAAGACTAGATAGTTATAGTTTTATTTAGTTATAATAGAAGGTAAATCCAGTATAGAACTTTGGACTCACCAAGATAGGATAAATAATGGAATATTTTTCTTCAAAATTGCAAAATAAAAATGGACTGGACATTATGAATGTAAGCCTTACCTGATAATTGTTCTTATTACATATATTTTACGGTGTTAGAATTAAACCCTTTCCTTTTATTAATTTTTATTTAAATTAAAAAAATCTCATTTTATAATCTGCCTCTTGCCTTCTCATTCCCCCCACCAACCCTCCATCCTACCCCTCATCTACTCCTCAGGGAGGGTGAAGCCTCCCATGGGGGATCATCAAACCCTTTCCTTTTTATTTAGACAAAAAGGGAAATGCCTCTTTTTGTTCATTGTGAAGTTGTGTTTTTGCCAAGGCACCTTCTTATTGGCCTAATAAGAAGCTAAATGGACATTAGCTAGGCAGGAGGTATAGGTGGGACAGCCAGATACAAAGGCTTTTAGAAAGAAGGAGACACAGAGGAAGAAAGACATGCTGGAGGACAGGTAAAGCCACAAGCCATGTCGTAATACAAAGATTGATAAAAGTTCTAAGAGCTAGTTAGCAAGAAACATAACCTATCAGACAAGCTTTTATAATTAATAATATGTCTCCATGTCATTATAGGGGAGCCAGCAGTCCAGACAAAAAGGACCCCACAAAAAGGTCCCAGCAGTCCCTTAAAATGTGTCTGACTATAGTCTCTGCTATAATTCATCTGTAGTATACCTATCTGCCATTGACACCTAATACCATTATGTCTGCTGGATCATATGGTAGTGAAACCTGCACAGTAGCCTGGACCCATTGAAGAGCCTTCTCCTGTTCCAGGCCCCATACAAAACTAGCAGCTTTCTAAGTCATTTGGTATATGGGCCAGAGTAACACACCCAGGTGAGGAATGTGCCATCTCCAGAATCCAAACAGGCCCACTAAATGTTTCATGGTGGTTGGAGGTTTAATAATTTACCCTTCACCTTAGAAGGAATATCTTTGCATGCACCACACCACTGGACTCCTAAGAACTTCACTGAGGTAGAAGGCCCTTGAATTTTGTTGGGATTTATTCCCCATATTCTGATGTATCTGTATATAATCAACGAGTTTAGAGTGGTTGCTAACCACTCTCTTGATCCAATCAGCATAATTTTGTCAATATAGCACACCAATGTGATATTTTTGGAAGACATGATCAAGATCCTTCCTTTCTTACTATGTTTTGACACAGGGCTTCAGAGTTAATATATCCTTGAGACATAATTGTAAAAGTATACTGCTAGCTTTTCCTGCTGAAAGCAAATTGCTTCTGGTGGTCCTTATGGACAGGTACTGTGAAAAAGCATTTGCTTTTTAGCTGCATATCATGTATCAGATGTGTCAATCTTCTCAAGTTAGAACAGTATATCTTGTACAACAGCTGCAATTGGAGTCACTACCTGACTGAGTTTTCAATAGTCAACTGTCATTCTCCACAATCTATCTGACTTCTGCACTGGCCAAGTAAAAGAGTTAAAGGGAGATGTGGTGGGAACCTCTAACCATACATCTTTCAAGTCCTTAGTGGTGGCACTAATTTCTGTAGCTCCTCCAGAGATTTGATAGATACTGTTTTTGATTCCCTAATTTCCCTGGCAGAGGCAACTCTAAAGGTTTCTGCTTAGCTTTTCCAACCATAATATCCCCTTACTTCACAGGTCAGGGAGCATATATATATATATATATGTATATATATATACATATATATATATATGTGTGTGTGTGTATATGTATATATGTATATATATATGCGCAGAATTATATATATTTATATATATGTTGGCAGAATATATGTGTGTGTGTGTGTGTGTGTGTGTGTGTGTGTGTGTCCAATTATACATTCTGGGACTGGGGAAATAATCACAGGATGAGTTCAGGAACCCACTGTGAGTCACATACCAACAAAAACTCTATTAATCACCTCATCTCCATAAGCCCCTACCTTATGGAGGGTCACAGTATTTCTTGGGATCTCTATGAATTAAAACGTCAATTTAGAACCAGTGTTCAACAGACCCTGGAATGTCTGATTATTTCCTTTTCCCCAGTATACAGTTACCCTTGTAAAAGGCAGTGCATCCCTCTGTGGAAGGACTGGAGAAGGGCTAACAGTAAAACTTTTATGTATTTTATCAACGTCCTTTTTTAGGGTATTCTGGACAACCATTCATTCAATGTATTCTGGGTTTGCATACTGGATCAAGTCTGAAAATTGATTCACAGGCCAAGATTCCCCATTGCCATTACCCAGTGTAGCCTTTATTTCATTTGTTCAAAAAATTTTTCTAGTTATACAGATTAAACAAAAATGCAATCAGTGTCTTTGTTTTTTTATTGCTATGAAGATACTCCATGACCACAGCAACTATTTTTTAATATTTTAAAAAAGATATCTATCTATCTATCTATCTATCAATCTATCTATCTATCTATCTATCTATCTATCTATCTATCTATCTATCTATCTATCTATCTATCTATTTGTATGACTATGAGTGCTCTGACCACATGTAAAACTTTATGCCAGAAAGGGGCAGTAGATACCACTAGAGATGGTTTGAGCCACCATGTAGCTGCTAGGAATTGAACAGGACCTCTGAAAGAGCATCCAGAAATCTTAACTGCCCAGTCATTTATCTAGCCTCCCACAGCAACTCTTATAAAGAAGAAATTTAATTGGGGTGGCTCTTTTATAGTTTCAGAGGTTTGGTCCATTATGATCATAAAGGGGAGCATGGAAGCATGCAGACAGACATGGTGCTAGTGCTAAGAGTGCTGTAACCCTCTTGTAGGTTATAGGAAGTTGACTTATTGTCACACTGAGGGAAGCTTGAGAAAAAGAGACCTGAAAGCCCACCCTTATAGTGACACATTTTATCCAATAAATAAGGCCACACCTCCTAATAGTGCCACTCCCTTTGGGAGCTATTTTCTTTCAAGTCAGCATAGTCAACTTCTTATCTATTTCATGCCTAGAAACTTCAAAGTCCCATATGTGTCATGCCACCATAAAATTTACTTTGTGCTAACCATTGCAGGTCAGGCCATGATGGACATAGGTTTGTCTATGCTGCCCATTATGATAACTATGAATACCTTGCCTTTGGAGATTCAGTGTTGGTTCCTGGCCCATTCTACTCCAGTGCCCTGTTAAATCTATTGCCTTTAATTTATCAAGTTGAACAGTAGCATCTCCAACCCTAATGGTCTGATACAAGGAAAAGGGCAACAACCAAGCACTTCAAAAGCACTAGTGTTCCTCTCACCATTTTGCATCTATAGGATTAGTGAAGGGCCTATCTTCTGGGCCTTCCCATTGCGGAAGATTAGATTTTACACCTGTAACCACTCCAGCATTACAATTTCCCTGAGCCTTAAATCCTTTCATCAACACAAAGCCAAGGGATATCAGGCATTTCCAACTCCTTTCTTCTTCTTCTTCTTCTTCTTCTTCTTCTTCTTCTTCTTCTTCTTCTTCTTCTTCTTCTTCTTCTTCTTCTTCTTCTTCTTCTCCTTCTCCTTCTCCTTCTCCTTCTCCTTCTCCTTCTCCTTCTCCTTCTCCTTCTCCTTCTCCTTCTCCTTCTCCTTCTCCTTCTCCTTCTTCTTCTTCTTCTTCTTCTTCTTCTTCTTCTTCTTCTTCTTCTTCTTCTTCTTCTTCTGCTCCTCCTCCTCCTCCTCCTTCTTCTTCATATTATTATTATTTTCTCATTTTACATATCATTCCCAGTTCTCATTCTCATTCCTTCCTCCCTCCCATGCTCACCAACTACCCTCCCCCCCAACTCCACAGGGAGGGTGATGCCTTCCAGAAGGGATCAACAAAATCTGTCAAGTCATTTGGAGTAGGGACTAGGAGCTCTCTCCTGCCTCTAGGTTAGGGGAGTATTCCTCCATGGAGAATGTGCTCCCAAAGTCCTTTCATACACCAGGGATACATCCTGGTTCC
The DNA here is from genome assembly GCA_030556225.1 of Cricetiscus sungorus. Lineage (NCBI taxonomy): Eukaryota > Metazoa > Chordata > Mammalia > Rodentia > Cricetidae > Cricetiscus > Cricetiscus sungorus. Next base: position 20,149,122 of record JANBXA010000609.1, on the reverse strand, counting down.
ACTGTTAGAGGTCCCTTAGACTGCCCAGGCATTCTAATTGAGACCCATGTTCAGGAGGTCTGAGTCAGATCAATGTTGATTTCCCAGCTATAAGTCTGGGGATCCATCCAACTCCTTTTTAGTAAGCTAGCTTTCCACAAATGCTTCAGCTAACCATTCAGACCAGCTTTTGACACATTAAAAATGTTAGTTTCCATATTAAACCGAGAATCTCTACTTAGAGGGCCCATATAAATAAGCACAGTCTGATCCACTTTTATGTTCCTTCCACCATTATCCCACACTCTTAGTCAATTCTCACAAATATTTGGCAGACTTTTTCTTGAATGAATTGGCAAACTCATTAAGTTCTTTAGTAGTGTAGCATACCTCATGGACTACACTTTCTATCTCTTCTCTAGGACCCTGCTTTTCCTTAAGTCTGGTTATAGGTCTAGAAATAACTATTGATGGGCCCTGAGGGAAAACAGTAGTGTCTTGCCTTGCAATTCCTCCAGAGAAAGTCACTGCTGGTTTATCAAACAATGAAGGATTAATTTCCTCAGTTCCTCAGTGAAACATGCAATATTCCATATGGTGGGGGTGTGAGTATGCACATCTACTGTGGGTAGAGAGACTCCTTCCTCATGTAAGAATCTGAGTGTTGAAAGTTCTAGCATTCAATATGGTCCTCCCACACATCCCCATCCAAGTTACAGGATCCCATTCTATCAATTCATACCTCTGCTTTAATTTCTGACACCCTCTGAGACTGAGACTTGGATTTTACTGTAATTCAGCCAAACTTATGATGTGGGCTTCAGTTTGATTTTCCACAACTCAAGCTCTGTGGCTGTTGGAAAGAAAAGTCTCTTCCAGGGCACACTAAGAAACTTTTAGATTATTTATGTACATCTGGGGCTGGTAGTATTATCACTGAGTTCATTGTTGTCCTTGACTGTATTCTGAGATGCTAGAAGTTGGTTAATTTTATAACAGAGGCCATTCATTTCCTTTGTCAATATGTCCTGAGAGGCTAATAACAACTGACCTTTGTCAGAAGCTGTGTTTGTGTCCAACTGAGTGGACCCAAGTTTGTACTTGAGTGGGGGTGTGTGGTTAAGGGAAAGAGGTTCGTACCTGAGTGGGAGTGTTTGGATGAGGGAAAGGCTAGCTATAGACAATAAAGAAAAGACAGAGAGACAGAATAAATGTCAGGAGGGCAGATCAGTCAATACTGAAATGCCACAAGTTTATTTTTCACCACTCTTATATACCTTAACCAAAAAGGGGAGCATGGTATCATGTATACAGAACGGACTTTTCTTCCTCACTTGTTCTAAGGGTTCAGTAACCACACCTTAGCTCCAACTTCTTGTTCCCTAGCCCTGAGGGTCAGGAATAGCCATACCTCAGACCAGGTCTGTTGTTATTTAGAATAAGACAGCCAAACACTGTACTGTAGCCAGACCTTTGACCTTTAGGTCTTATGACTTGCTGAGGACAGCTTTGAACTCTCTGTCCTTGTGCCAAGATGGAGTGCAGTCATCTTTATGGGCACTGACAGACTATCATTATAATTTTCTTTTTTCCCCACAAACTGTCAACAGTTTTATATACTATTGCCACCTACAATGGTGGATCAGGATAATCAAATGCATTACTGTCTTTAAAGTTGGTAAAATAGTTCACACAATAGGTTTCTCATATTCTCTAAACTCCCAGGAAAGGCTTTGGTAACTATAGCTATTGGCAAATTGAAAAGCCTATTCCAGAAACTTATATTTAAGATTCACCCTTATATTTCTATTGCTCTAGATCCACTTCTGGTTCTAAAATTATTAGTCGGGGTTCTCTAGTGTAATGGAACTTATAGAATTATTCTCTTTCTGTACATAGTAAAGGGATTTATTAGAGTGATTTACAGTCTGTGGCCCAGCTAATCCAACAATGACTGGCTATGAAGGGGAAGATGAAGAATCTTGTAGTTACTCAGTCTATTAGACTAGATGTTTCAGCTGCTATTCAGTACACACCAGAATCCTAAAGAAGTAGGTTCTAATGCCAGTAAAGGAATGGATTTGTTAGGGAGGTGAAAGTAAACAAGAAAAGAGTAAACAGTTTCTGATTCCTTGTCCTTGTATCAGCTGCCAGTGTTAGGATGGAAAAATTTAGCCTAATTCCCCAGAAAACCCAGGAAGCTGGGAGTCTTAAATCCCAAGCTGACGGTCACTTACTTTAATGTTTACGGTAGTGAATGAACACCCAGAAGCCTGTGGGAAAGCAGACTTCCTGGGCTAAGGGCGGGGTTGGATACTTTAAAGTAATTGGTCCGCACTGGATACTATGAGGTGATTGGTTCACGATGCACGGGCTTTGCTGTAACCCTATAAAAGCTGTCTTAATTCTGTGCTAGAGGTCGTCACTGAGCCCTCTACCCTGCATGGTGTATGGCTGATGACCCCAGTATACTGGAATATAAAGAACCTTATACATTTGCATCAAGGCTGCTTCTCGTGAGTGATTGGGGGGGGGGGCGCCTTTCCTGAGTGGGAGCGCGAGGGACCATGCTCTTGCGGTCTTACACCAGCATTTAGAATGGCCCAGATTAGAGGTAGGTTTTTCTTAACAGGTGGGCCCTTCATTTTAGAGTCTTATTTAATTCCAGCTGTAGTCAAGTTGACAACCAAGAGTAGACATCATACCTCTTTTGATCATGTACAAGCTTTTTTTCTTCCTTTCTTCCTTGACAATACAAAATATCAGCTATTCCATGGCATTTGCATTATATTGGGAATAGGAACCTCAGTATAACTTAAAGGACAGGGTGGATGTGGGTAGGTAATATGTAAATGCAAAAAATAATTTTTTACATTTCATTTTGGTTTTGTGTGGGAATGTGTGTTCATGTAGAAATGCGTGTATGAGGATGAACATGTCAAAGTCAGAAGAAAACTTACTAGAGTCAGTTTTCTGCTTCCACCATGTGGGTTTCAAGGACTGAGCTCAAGTGGACAGATGTGGTAGTGATTGTCTTTAACCTCTGAGCCATCTCACTAGCCACTATGCAATTTTATGTAAGGGACTTTCTCAAGTCCACAGCTCTCTTCTGGCATGTAACCCTGTAAAACCTTCTGGAAAATGTAACCTTCTGTACAGTGAGGCTCATTACATTGTCTAATTTCTAGACTAGAGGGCTAAGCACCAGAATGTTTACAACTTTTCTTTTCCTAGAGGCCAGAGACCATAAAGCATGTGACAGCTTAAGTGTTTTTCTTACAGTTAGTCGTCACTGCTCACTCTACTCAGGGGAAGAAAATACAGGTGAGAGTTTACATTTGGGGCCATTGTCAATTCTCCAGACAAGGGCAAGTGCAACACTAAAATAGCCAAGTATGCCTGCTTCCCAGATCAGTTTGTTCTAGGCCAGTAATTTTGGAGATCTGAGCTTTCCTTGTACCACCAAATTGCCCACAGTAAATTCATTTATATGGCCCAATTTTCTATGATTCAAACCCACTACCATTGGAATAACAGTATATATACAATGACTAGCCAGAACGAATTTAGTTTTGCGTGATTGTTCCATAATAGTAATTTGAGCCACATAAAATGGCTGTTGTTTGATCACCTTTATCTACAATATTGTTCAACCTAATATAATTAGAGGTTTTCTGTGGAGGAATTAGAACAGAAGAGCATTTTTTATTTTGTATTTAATATAATTTAAAAATTTTATATGTGGATCCCAGTTTCCCCTCCCTCTCCCCTCCCTCACTCCCTTTTACCCTCTTTCCCCTGTGACATGCACCCTGACCACCCTCCCCTCCCATCCCACCACCCCATTCCACTTGTAGGGCTATGTTCTCCAGGTTTGGTTATGTAAATCTGTCAAGTCATTTGAAGTAGGGACTAGGACTTCTCTCCTTTCTCTAGGTTAAGGGGGTATCCCTCCATGGGGGATGTGTCTGCAAGATCCTTTTCTGCACAAGGAATTCATCCTGGTTCTACTCTTTGAGGTCCCTCAGACTGCTTAGTCCTTCTAGCTGAGACACATATTCAGAGGGTCTAGTCAGTCCCATGCAGGATTCCCAGCTATCAGTCTGGGGGAGGGGGCATTAGCTCCTCCTTGTTCAGGTCAGCTGTCTTTGTGTGTTTCTGCAACCTGGTCTTGTCCTCTCTCTTTCTCTGCATCTGGATTCTAGTTCGACTCAGTGTTTAGTTATGGGTGCTTGCAGAAAAGCATATTATTAATTGTAAGATAGGCTGATGGAAGTCAGACAGGGAGTTCTCAATACTGTCACTAGATGTGGGCACTGTAGTGACTCCTGCTTCTACCAGAGGAGCAGATGCTTGGCTGGAGCCTGGAGAAACAAACACCAGGCTAGGCACAACATCCTCAACTTCCCTAATGATTCACAAACTTGCAAAGTGAAAGCAGGTTGTTGTTGTAGGAGAATGCAAAACAATTATGTCTCCATCAGAGTTAGGAAACACTACCCACATGCACATGAAAAGGAACACTTTTAACCTGCTGAGTTTGGGCAAGTGCTGGGTTTTCACTCTACCCCCACTTCCTTGTTCTTTCTGGCAGTTGCTTTCCCAGACTAGAAGGGTTTATATTTTCTCATGTCCTCTCAGGCTTGGCATGGTTATTACATGACTCAAATCAAAGCAGCAACCAAACCAAATCAAACAAAGCCCCAGCAGCTCTGACAGGACATGTACACACTAGCTGGCTAGGAAATGAATGTAACCTTTTAATCTGTTAAGGAATGGCTTCTAAAGGGATGCATGCCAGCAAATATCTAGGGAAATGAAGATTACAATTCGAATGGTCAGCCTCTGGTTTTCCTCTTTAACATCATGTAAACTTGTGATTTATGCACACTTATTGCAGCACAGCCACAGGGAATTTTATTGGGTTTGATTTCGTTAAAGGGCAAAGCAATTCTTTGAATTTTATATATTGTTTAGCAATCAACACGTTTCTAAAGATATACCCACATAGAAAACAGAGTCTTTAATTCTATGGCAATATATCTACCTCTCCTCTCAAGTATATCTTCTCTGCACTGTTTCTGAAGATTGATTGTTCTCTGGCTTTGAATTTTAAATGCAAACCACCAGCACATAACTGTATTAGCCATCCTTGTTTGCTTTGGATAATCTTACTTTGTTTAAATCCAATCTCACAGAAACATACCCAAAAATAGCTTGGTTTTAGAATTAGGCAACCTGAAGTTCTCTATTAGTCTGCTGTAAGGATATCATCATCTGACTAGTGTAGCATTTGTGGTACTGGTTTGCTAGTGGTGTTGTCTTTGGCAATGAAGGCCTGCTGTCAGGTTGTAAGGAGTAACCCTTTTGTCTTAGCAACAGTTTGGGTCTTTTTGGGATTTCCAGTGGACCCCTTTGACCAAAAACTCAATTTATTTTAACCCAGTCCCCACTGGAAGCATTGGCTGGTGACAGCAGATGGACAGTTGAAACTCCAAATCCCTCAGTCCCTATTTTGGGGTAAAAAGGACCAGCCAAAGAAACACAGCCTGACCTGAGAACCAGAGCCAGTGACAGAAACACACTTTGGCCTTGAAACAAGAGCCAGTGAAAGAAACACACCTTGGCTGAGCCAAAATGTTAAAATAGGGCCAGTGAAAAAAAAACACATTTTGGCCTTGAAACCAGAACCAAAGAAACACAGTCTTCCCCTGACCAACTCAGCATGAAAACCAAACAATCCCAGATAATGAAATCAACTAATCTTGTTCAAAGCTCGGGGATTGAAATCTGCCCAATTCCCACCCTGGAAATCTTCATCCTGAAAAAGAAAAAGGCCCCTAAGAAGCCCTATATAAATCCTGTACCCGTTCAATTGGGAACTGCCTTTTTCCACCCTGGCAAGAGTGAGACACTCTTATGGATTCCTTCCTCTTGAATGAGTTTTGGGTGAAAACCTTCTTTCACTGGAGTGGAGTGGGGCAGAGAAGTAACAACTTTTGCTGGAGCAGAGAGCAGAACTGAGCAGGAGCAGGATTGTTACATTAAAGGAAACCATTCCTCACTGGAATACAGAATACAGATATCCAACAGACAGGATACCTTTTCATCTGGATTGTAAGTATAGCCTGGCTTCCAACAGCCAGGATACCTATCTCTTCAGAGTTGTAGCACTTAAACTCATTAGGATCACCTTCATACATTCTAAGATGTTTCTCTTGCACTAAGTTTCTATACCATTCCCCAAAGCTCTCCAGTTCCAGCAGTCTCTCTCTCTGCACTTGCTCCCTCCACCCATCTTCTTAGTACCACTTGATTCCTCTCCCTCTTCAACTCCCCTCCCCACTCCTACTCCACCTGTAAAGTCCATTCTTCCTCCCCCTGCCAGGGAGATCCATGTGTCACCTTTGATCCCTCATCTTTACCTAACTTCTCTGAGTGTATGGATTGTAAATTGTTCATCATTTGATTAATGAATGATATCCACTTATAAGTGAATACATACCATATTTGTCTTTCTAGATCTGGGTTGCCTCACTCAGGATGATTTTTTTCTAGTTCTATCCATTTGCCTGCTAATGTCATGATGCCATTGTTTTCAATAGCTGAGACAATACTCCATTGTGTAAATGTACCACATATTAAAAAATCTATTCTTCTGTTGCAGGACATCTAGTTTGTTCCCAATTTCTGTATATTATGAATAAAACCACAGTAAACATGACTTAGAAAGTATCCTTGTAGTAGGATGGAACATCTTTTGTATATATGGCCAAGAGTGGTCTAGCAGGGTCTTGAGGTAGATCGATTCCCAATTTTCTTAGGAATCACCATATTGATTTCCTTAGTGGCTGTACAAGTTTGCACTCCCACCAGCAATGGAGGAATGTTCTCCTTGCTCTACATCCTTGCCAGCATGAGCTATCACTTGTATTGTTGACCTTAGTCATTCTGTCAAGTATAAGATGAACTCTCAGAATTATCTTGATTTGCATTTCCCAGATGAATAAGATATTTAACATTTAAGTGTTTCTCAGCTGTTTGAGTATTCTGTTTATGTCTGTATCCCACATTTTAATTGGGTTATTTTTTGATAGCTTCTTGAGTTTCCATATACATTATGAATACTAGGCCTCTATAAGATGTGGAGCTGTTAAAAATCTGTTCCCATTTTGTAGGCTTAAGCTTTGTCCATTTGATGGTGCCTTTTGTCTTAAAGAAGCTTTTAGCTTTCATGAGATCCCATTGATTAATTGTTGATCTTAGTGCCTTCACTATTGGTGGGCTGTTCATAAAGTCTTTTCCTGAGCCAATGTGTTCACTTTCTCTTCTATCAGTATTAGTATATCTGGTTTTATGTTTATGTCTTTAACCCACTTAGACATGAATTTTGTACAGGGTGATAGGTAAGGTTTCATTTACATTCTTTACATATAGACATCCAGTTTGGCCAGCATCATCTTCTGATGATGCTATTTGTTCCAAAGATGCTATTTTTTTCCAGTGTGCATTTCTTGCTTCTTTATAAAAATCAGGTGTCCATATGTGTGGGGGTTTATGTCTGGGTCTTCAATTTGATTCTATCGATCAACATGCCTGTTTTTATACCAATACCATATAGTTTTTAATTACTATAGCTCTGTAGTACAACTTGAAATCTGGAATGGTGAGACTCCTCTGCATTTCTTTTATTGTCCAGGATTGTTTGAGCTAGCCTGTATTTATTGTTTTTCCATATATGTAGATGGATTTTATTTTCCATTGCCAACCCCAAATAATGATATGGAGACTTTTTGTTGATTATGAACACTTGACATTTAGCTTAGACTTGTCTCAACACTTATAACTTAAGTTAACCCATTTCCATTAATCTATGTTCTGCCATGTGATATTACCTCTGTATCTTGCACCTTCTCTTTACTCCCCATCTGGCTGGAGACTCTTCTCTCTTCTTCCCAGAGTCCTCTTTGTCTCCAAAAATCCTACCTAACCTCTTCCCAGTTATTGGATGTTTGCCTTTTTATTATACCAACAACAGAAATACATTTTCACACAGTATACAAATATCCCCCACAACATGCATATAGTTGAAAATTGTCCTTTCACGGTTTGTAAAGAATTATGTTGGAATTTTGATGGGGATTGCTTTGAATCTGTAGATTGCTTTTGGTAAACTGGACATTTTTTACTAAGTTATTTGTACTGATCCATGAACATGGAAGGTCTGTTAATCTTTGGATAGCTTTGCATTTTTTTCTTCAAAGACTTAAAGTTTTCAACATAGAATTCCTTCACTTCTTTGGTGAGAATTACCCAAGACATATTATTTAAGGCTATTTTGATTGGTCTTATTTCCCTGATTTCTTTTTCAGTCCATTTGTCATCTGTACATAGGAATACCACTGATTTTTTTCTTTTAGTTAATCCTGTATCCATCTATATTGTTGAAAGTGTTTATCAGCTGTAAGAATTCTCTGGTTAAATTTTTTGGGTAACTTCTGTAAACTATCAAATCATCTGCAAATAATGGTACTTTGACTTCCCCCTTTCCAATTTGTATCCCCTTGATCTCCTTCAGTTCTCTTATTGCTGTAGCTAAAACTCCAAGTACTATATTAAACAAATAAGGAGAAAGTGTCCAAACCTGTCTTCTTCCTGATTTTAGTCAAATTGCTTTGAGACTCTTTTCATTTAATTTGATGTTGGCTATAAGCTTGCTGAAAATTGCTACTATTATGTTTATATATGTCCCTTGTATCATTAATTTCTCCAGGCAGGACTTAAAGCATGAGGCAGTGCTGGATTTTTATCAAATGTATTTTCTCTGTTTAATGAGATTATAATATATTTCTTCAGTTTGTTTCTGTGGTTCATTTTTTTTAACTGATTTTCATATGTTGAACTATCCCTGTGTCTCTGAGATGATTCATACTTGATCTTGGTAGATGACTGTTTTCATGCGAACTTGGATTAGTTCACAAATCTTTTATTGAGTATTTTTGCATGCATGTTCATAATTGAAATTGGTCTGTAATTTTCACTCTTTGTTGAGTCTTTATGTGGTTTGGATATCAGGATAGCTGTGGCTTCATAAAATGAATTGGGCAATGTCCCTTCTGTTTCTATTTTGTGAAATAATTTAAGGAGTATTGGCATTAACTCTACTTTGAAAGTGTGGTAGAATTGTGTACTAAAGCCATCTGACACTGTGCCTTTTTTGGTTGGGAGACTTGATGACAGTTTTAATTTCATTAGGGGTTATAGTTCTATTTAAATTCTTTATCTGATCTTGATTTAACTTTGGTAAGTGGTACCTATTAAAATATTATTCACTTCTTTTAGGTTTTCCATTTTTGTAGAGTACAGGTTTTTAAAGTATGTCCTTATGATTTTCTGGATTTCCTCCATGTCTGTTGTTATGTTCCCAGTTTTGTTTCTGATTATTTTAATTTAGATATTCTCTTTCTGCCTTTTAGTTTGGATGAAGGATTTTCTATCTTATTAATTTTCTTAAGGAACCAACTCTTTGTTTCATTGATATTTTGTATTGTTCTCTTTGTTTCTATTTTATTGATTTAAGTCCTCAGATTATTTTTTCCATCTAGTATTCCTGGGTGTGCTTATTTCTTTTTGTTGTAGAGCTTCCAGGTATGCTGTTAATTTGCTAGTATCAGATCTTTCCATTTTTTTCCATGTAGGCACTTAGTGCTATGAACTTTCCAGTTAGCATCACTTTCATTGTGTCCTGTAAATTTCAGTATCTTGTGTATTCAGATTTGAATTCTAAAAAGCCTTTAATTTCTTTATTTCATTCTTGACCTAGTTTTCATTCAGTACAGAGTTGTTCAGTTTCCATGTGTTTGCAGACTTTCTGTTGTTTTCTTTTGTTGCTGAAGTTCAGTTTTAATCTCTAGTGGTCTGACAGGATGCAGGGAATTCTTCAGTTTTCTTGTGTCTTTTGAGACTTGCTTTGCCATTGAGTACATGGTCAATTTTGGAGAACATTCCTTGAAGTGTCAAGGATATAGGTTAGATCCATTTAGTTTATATTATCTGTTAGCTACAGTATTTCTCTGTTTAGTTTTTGTCCAGATGACCTGTCTGTGGGTGAGAATGGGATACTGAAGTCTCCCACTATCAGTGTGTGAGGGTCAATGTGTGATTTAAGATGTGGTAATGTTTGTGTTGCATTTGGGGCATAGCTTTTAAGAACTGAAACATCATCTTGGTGGATTTTTTTCCTTTGATGAGAGTAAAATATACTCTCTTTGGTTTGAAATCTATTTTGTTAGATGTTAGAATAACTATATCAGCTTGTTTCTTAGGTCCATTTCCTTGGACTATCTTTTTACAAACTTTGACCCTGAAGTAATGACTTTTCTTGGTGTTGAGGTTTGTTTCTTGGATGCAGCAGAAGGATGGATCCTATGTTTGCATCCATTCTTTTAGTCTCCGTATCTTTTATTTGGGGAATTGAGTCCATTGATATTGGGTGGTATCAATGACCAATGATTTTTAATTCCTGTTATTTGTTGTTGTTGGTGGTAGTGTGTGTGTGTGTGTGTGTGTGTGTGTGTGTGTGTGTGTGTGTGTGTATGTGTGTGTGTGTGTGTTTCCCTTCTTTTGGCATTGTTGGTGTGAGATTATTTTCTGTGTTTTCACGGATGCAATTAATCTATTGGGTTGGAGTTTTCCCTCTAGTACTTTCTGTAGGGCTGGATTTGTAGATAGCTATTGTTTAAGTTTGCCTTTATCATCTGTATTTGTCTTTATTAGGTGTTTTTCCCCTTGGATTCCTTTCTGATCTTCTGGCTGATGGAGCAGGGGACCTCTGCCTGAGTTGGGGGCTGGGACAAGATGACAAGTGTACGTGCCTGCCCTAGCCAGCAAGGAAGACGTGACTCCGGGTAGATCTTCTTGCAGTTTTAATCAGGATCCTTTAAACATGTTGCTTCTGGCCCACAGAGAGAGGGAGAGAGAGGAAGAGAAGGGGAGGGAGAAGGAGAGAGAACAGGGGGACCCCTGCACAGGCTTAAATAGCCTTGAGCTAACCAACCCCAGTGAGCCACGTGGACCCTGCAGATAGGCTACTCTAATGCAGAAGCAGACAGGCTTAACAGACTTAACCAATTAAGGGCTTGTTTACACCAGAGAGCCTTCACCAATGGGAAAGTGTAAGGCGGAAGCCAGCGCCACTTTAAGGCGTGGCACTTCGAGGCTCTCTACAGACAAGGAGGGATGTGGGGATTGGGGATTGGGGATTGTGTGTGGAGAGTTTCACAGAGAGACTGTGGGAGGTCCACTGGTAGATTTATTAAAGGGATTTTTGATTCCCTGTATTTCTTTAAGGGTTTTGTTTTCATTTCCTCTTTAAGGACCACTATCATCTTCATATAGTCAGTGTTTAAGGTTTTTTAATTTTGCTTCAGCTGTGTTGGACTATTCAGCGTCTGCTGTGGTTCTTTGTTGACCAACAGATAATGCTAAGTGTAATAGTAATCTTCATGGTCAATTTTGACTGGATTTGAGACAATCTATGGTAAACATGGGTGGTCAGAAAGGTTTAACCGAACAGGGATGATCTACCTTGAATCTAGCTGCCATAATCCTATGGGCTAAGGTCATGGGATGAATTGAAAGTAGAAAGGAGAAAGCAAGCTAATTATCAGCATTTACATATCTGACTGTGGATGTAATGTATTTCTGGCTACCCTACTTTCCCTGCTACCATAAACGACATCCCTTCAGACTATGAGCCCAAACAAATCTTTCCTCCCTTAACTTTCTTATCATGTGTTTCTTTTTTCAGCAAGGAGAAAAATAAATACCATAAATTATAAAAGAGGAGATTTATTTTGGTTCACAGGTCTGGTCCAAGGTTAAAAATCTAGATCTGATGTCAGCCTTCTTGCTGGCAAATTCCCATGAGAAAACAAAGCATCATATGGCAATCAATTGAAAATGCAAAGAGATCTTGCCAAACAGGACTTTAAATAGCTACTCTTAAGATCGCCCATTACTTTAGTAATTGCACCAATTCATAAAGATAGTGTTTAACTCCTTAACATCATGTAGCAGGAATTATATTTTCATTCGAGTTTCAGAAGGCAAGAGTGGTGTGCCAACCTAACTCAGGCCTTCAATTCCGAAGTATTCCCTTGTCCCGGGGCCTTGTGTTGTAGCACTAGTGGGTATCTTACATATGCTGTGAGCATCAACAGACAACTGTAGATTTTAGGCTTTAGGCAGAAATAACACTTTCTCTCATCTCCTTTCCCTTGTTATTCTCAGAGTCAAGTATATTTCTCTTCCAGGCTTAACGTCCTTCTTCAATCCTTCTTCTCATAGAATCTTGGAGTCCTAATCCCAAGTAAGTAGAGGAAATGGGATGAAATGGGAAAGGGAGAGGGGGGCTCAAAGTAGCTCTGAGGAAAACTGAGCTTTTAGTGTTGTGTAGTGAATAGTGATGCTTAGTCCAACTTATTTCTTAGAGTTTGATTTAGGGTACTTTGTCCTTCTACCACTCACTTTTGCTAAAACTCCAGGAGATTTTACTTCATTATAGGCATTCCCATCCCTTACAGAGGAAATTAAATCACCAACTATAAACCACTGTGTCCTCCAAGAGGGGAATGAAAAAGGCTGAGTACATTTTTTTCCCTAAAGGGGATGTTTCATTCACATTTAAAAGCAAAATAAAATAATTACTAAGTCAAACATGTAAAAAATAAAGAAGAAGAGACTTTGCCTTTTCTTAACATACCTCTGTCTCATCCATCTCTCCAAAGTCTGGTGACTTGCCCCTGTTCTGAAAAAGATTTCATTTAAATGTTGCCTCAGTAAGTGGTGTTGAGTGATGGAAATTCGATCTGTGAAACATAATTTTTAATGTATCTATTTTTGTCAGTGGAGAAAGCTTTAGATGGGATAATTTCAATCATGTAAAAACCAAATAAAATAGTACAGATGCCCCATGACTCAACATGGGCCCACAAACAGATTAAATCTATAATCTGTTGAAAAGATTGAAAGTGGAGAATCCCATGGAAAACTATCCAACTCTATTTTAGGAGCTGAAGGTCTAGATAACTTATCTTAGCCTATGTTAAAAACTGCTTGTTTTTGTGGCCCCTCCTCCAACTAACAGTTCATTTTAGCTGCCTGTATGTGTTGAAGCCCTATTGGTTTAACCACTTAGCTTCTGTTAAAACTGCAAAGTCCAACGTGCAAGCTGCCTAGTGAGATACCTTGACAAGGTCTCTGTCCTTTTAAATCCCGTGTTATGGACATGGGATCACATCTAGGTGTTTGATTAGAGTCTCTGGTTTGCCCCTGAAGGGTCCAGGAAACCCGATTCTCTCTCTCTCTCTCTCTCTCTCTCTCTCTCTCTCTCTCTCTCTCTCTCTCTCTCTCTCTCTCTCTCTCTCTCTTTCAAACCCAGTGGGCTCAGAGACTCTCCAAACAAAAGAAAGGTGCCAAAATCCCAGTTCCTCATTCTTGATAGCTACTGCAGCTTCCTCCCCTGAAGTTGCTAGCCACCCAAGTTCTTGGGCACAAACCTAGCTTGTGGTGGACTAGTCATCATCCCTTGCTTACAATCTATAAAACTTTCCTGCCCTGACTCAGGTGTGTGTGTCTTCTGTGGCCTCATTCTCTCAGACCAGCGAAACCAAGTGGGACTGTTACACTTTTTCAATTTGGTTTCATTTGGCTTACTGCACCAATGGAGAAACTTATTATGAAGGGGGGCAGAAGACCTATTACCAGATCTTCTGAACACTTGGGTGTGGTCCCACCCAGTTGGAATAAAGATTTTCAAATGGCTATAAACTGTGTCTGAGTGGTCATCTCCAGTGGGTTACCCAAAACATGCCAATGCCATTAATCCAAAACTCTTCCATTTAACCTGAGGTAGATTTATTTTTCAGACAAGAGCAGAAAGCACCATATTCTTTGCCAAAATATCACAAATACTTTTTTGGCCACTTACTAGTATTTTTTCCCCCTGAAACCTCTTGAGCCAGGCTGTCATAATCTACATTGCTTTTGGCATGACTGTCTTCCATGATCCTATTATTATGGCCTATTAAGCCCTGCTTAAAGTGTTCAACTGTTTTCTTAACCTAAAGTCCCAAAGTTAACATTCAGGCAGCAACAATCATGATCAGGCCTGTCACACCAATATCTAGCTCCCTGGAACCAACTTTTGTCTTAGTCACTGTTCTATTGCTGTAAAGAGAGTTGTCATGTTACAACTACCATCTATATTAAGGGATACTCTTAACTCTTTGCTTCATATTTTGGATCTCTGAGGGCAGCACTGAGATTGACTGAGGACTGTGGATACTGCTGGAAGCTTAGCTATTTGTGGTGGTTTGAATAGGTATGACCCACATAGACTTGTGTGTTTGAATGCTTGGCCTATAGGGAGTGGCACTATTAGGAGGTGTTACCTTGTGTCGCTTTCTTGTAGGGTGGCTTTGGGGTCTCATATGCTCAAGCCATACCCAGTGTGACACATAGTCTTCTGTTGCCTGAAGCTCAAGATGTAAAACTCTTCAGCACTATGTCTGCCTGCGTGCTGCCATGTTTCTTGCTGTGAAAATAATAGACTAAACTTCTGAAACAGTAAGCCGGCCTCGAGTAATGTTTTCCTTTATAAGAGTTGCTGTGGTCATGGTGTCTCTTCACAGCAATAGAAACCCTAACTGAGAAAGTACCCTAATTGGAAGTGTAAATTTCTGGTTCCTAGGAAATGAAAATGAGGCTGTACTATTTCCCACTCTAGATCATGCTCCTTTATGGGACCAACAAGGGTGGCACCTCTGATGAGGGGTTAGGGCTTATTTCTTTCCTGTCACTAGTGGAATCATGTATTCATTGCAAATATCTTTTATTCTCCCATGGGCAAATATAAAGGTACTCCTGGGTCACCCTCACTACCTTTGTTTGGCATTTGCTTTGTATATGGATGCCTCCCATTTTGCCTTCCACAGTCCAACATATAGGTTAGAAAAACCTTTAAAGCCTGCAAAACCAATTGCCACAACCTGGCCCCCGTGTATCAGCTCTAGCAGGATGCATTTTTTTTTTTCTGAAAGACTTTTGCTGCAAAGATCACAAAGTGATTCAGAAGCAGAGATGAAAGGTCATAGGTAAAGACATGGGAAGCCTAGATTTATCAACCTTTTGGATGTGATGAGTATGCTCTATGTCTCTACCAGGATATCCCATAGAGCACCTCTGCTTTCCATGGAATACAGGCCTCTCTATTTTGATGATAAAAAATCAGGTGTCCATTCCCTCTGACACATCGTTTGAAGTCATCCTAAAGAACAATTAGATCTAACACCCTTAAAAAGAGAAGGCTAAGTGTCTTTTACACCATGGTTTGGCTATAATATAGCCTAACAATTGAGAAAAAATGGCTGAAAGACAGCACTTATGTACAGCCAGATCTGTTTTAAAGATGGGAAGATATATGGGGAAAAGTTCCCAGTGTCTAGGTTTACTTTTCCAGGAAGGATAAACCCAACTTCTATAAAGCTATAAATTGGATTCCAGTTTATTCCTGTGGACAGGTCTGCTTGGCCTGTTATCATTCATTCCAAATTCCCTGAAATAAACAACATTACACACAACATGGTAGTCTCATAAAGTGGAGACACTTGAGCAATTTAAAATTGAAAATTAAAGAAATGTCAGAAGGTGGTCCTTCAAAACCAAACCTCTCATTTTTGATCATAGCTTTTTCTTTCCCATAGTTTTCTCCTCTGGCCATTTGTCCTGAGACTTTCACATGATTTGGACTGTCTTTACACTTCTGACTCAGAGTGTGTGCTACACATGCTGTGAGGAGCCCTCTAAACTCTTGCTTTCCCTTTTTATTTTGTGTTTTCTTGGGTGCCATTCTGAAGTTAATTTCTAGGTCCTGTGACTTCTTCTGTCAGACATTATGCCTTCTATAAAGTCAGCAAGTTTCTCCACCACACAAATTTGAACTGACCATCTGGATAATTTATCTTTGTGCCAGAAGCCTCTTGTACTAGGTAGGTAGGTGGGTTGGTAGGTAGGTAGGTAGGTAGGTGGGTTGGTAGGTAGGTAGGTAGGTAGGTTGGAATGGTAGGTAGGATGTCTAGCCTCTAGGGATGCTTTTTAGATTGATGTTGACCCCCCCACCATAGGATTCATGATGAGATTCACACTTTCCATTCCTTTAAACTCAATTTTGGTATATATTCTTAAAAATTGGTCTAAATTCAATCTTCGGGCTCTCAAAAAGAAACCAGTTTTTGTTTTCCAAAAATACCTGGTCCTTATACATATTTTTAGTTGAAAAATATTGCCACCCATGATGTGCATCTTGATGTATTCTCATGCAACCATTGTAAGGAGCAAAATGTTGTCCACACGCACACACACACACACACACACACACACACACACACACACACACACACACAAGCACAGATAGGAAGACTGAAAAGGAAAGCGAATGTTTGGGGATAAGGAAAGTGTTTTATATGGTAAAATACGATAATATGATTTTGTAACAAGATAAAAGAACTAGATTTCCCCAAAATAAAAATGAGACACAACAAAACTAGACAACTAAGCATACCACAAGATCATGTAAGGTAAGACTTGAGGCTGTTCAGTTGGGGAGATGGCTCAGTCAGTAAAGTGCTTGCCACACAACTGAGCAACTTGAGTTCAGATCACAGAACCCTAGCACATGGTGGAGGGGGGAGGCAGGCAGATTACTGGAGAACTTTGGCTGTCTAGTCTAAGCAAACTGATGAGTTCCAGGTGCAGTGAGAGTCCCTGTCTCAAAAAATAAGGTGGAGAGAGATAAAGGAAGAAACTTAAGGTCAACCTCTTGGCTCCACATACAAGAGCACACGTGCACATTTACCCATGTATGCTCACAAAATAAGCACATGTAACACACACACACACACACACACACACACACACACACACACACACACACCCTAATACGTACACCTGACTTGAAGATGTTATATGTATGATGATTAAAAGCTCTCACAGTTCCTAAAAGTTGAAATTTAGTACACTGATAGAAAACTAAAATGCTAAAATAAACAAACAAACAAACAAAAAACAAAAAAAAGGTTCCCTTAAGATTGGTGTGCTTTTCATAGTAAGAACTGCATTAAAGAATATATATTTTGTATTTTAGAAGAGAATTGTATTTCTTTAGTTTGTTGAACTTTTTTTTAACTGTTTAGTAAACAGTCTTAACAGAATTAAGATTTATTTGAAGACCTATACTTCAAAGCTTTGTCTAAACGTTTACACAAGTTAGAATAAAAACCCATGGCTTTCTCTTCTAACCTTTTAAACTGATGAAACTGTCCCATTGTATTTTCAATACCCAAGTCTTGGTAAGGCTGGTAAGCCTGAGCCAATGAAGGTGACAAGGCTAAAAGGAGAGCCAAGATTTTGACCATTGGCCTCCAAGGTTAGTCAGGATCTAGGGAACAACAAGATTCTATAAAAGGGTCCTGAAATTCCAGTTCTCTACCATGTAACCTATCCTCTGGACCAGAGGCCATGGAGGCCCCAGAGATGGATCTCTAGCCATTGCATATTCCTGCAAAGAAAATTCATAAAGTGGGGAGAAAACCTCCGTTTGTGTCAAGGGAATTCCTGTTGTCAACAAGACCTTGAGTCATCCCTGCAGATGGTACAGCTGGTGAAAACATAAAGGAACCAAATAGTTCCTCATAAGCTCAAGAGTAACTTCTATAGACTTAAATCTCCACTGCCTTCCACAGTACATGTGTTTATTTTTTGGTTACCTATATGGCCTTTGATACAAAGCAGAAGAATACAAGAATCAAATAGTTACTAATATTACAAAAACTAAATTCTGCCATCTCCAACTATGAGTCTGATGCTCCTAGGAATACGTGAAAACATTCAGAGTTACCAGGTTTACACCATTTCAAAGGAACATGATAAGGTCTTTCCAAGAACTCCAATAGCTATAATATTTAAAGGCTTCCTATGGTAGGAACCCTTTAAATAAATCTTATTTCCTAGAGAGTACTGGAGATATGAGAGAGCCTTATTGGAACAGCAAATAGAGCAAGGATTTCATTTTTTCAGAAGGCACCTCAAGGGGAAGCTAAATCTGTGGGTTCATGATCCTTAGCTATTGGTTTGGGTGTTATCTAAATGGGAGACATCTTGCTACTTACACTGCCCTTGACCTGTGCCCTGCTCAGAAAATCTTTATTTCTCTTGCCATGATATCTTTTTCAACATGTTCTATTCATCTGTCAAAATATATTTGTCTGGTTCTGAAAAATCAAAATCCCATAGGGATCAAGTGGAGGTTTGAGAGAGGGAGAGAATACTGGGAGAGACAACTGGAATTGGGGGACTCTGGTGGTTTGAAAGAAAATGTCCCCCAAAGGGAGTGGCACTATTAAGAGGTATGGCTTTGTTGGGATGGGCATGGCTTTGTTTGAGGAATTGTGTCACTGTGGAAGTGGATTTTTGAGTCTCTTTTGCTCAAGCTTCCCTCAATGTCACTGTTAATTGACCTCCTGTCTTCCGATCAAAATGTACCACTCTCAGCTCTAGTGCCACATCTGCCTGTACACTGATGATAGTGGACTAAATTTCTAAAACTGTAAGCCATCACCCCAACTAAATGTTTTCTTTAAAGGAGTTGCCATGGTCATGGTGTCTTTACACAGCAATAGAAGCCTTAACTAAGGCAGGGGCATTCTCGGGGGCAATTTGGAAAATATCTGGAACCTATAAAGACAGTCTAGCAAGGACTCCTACTAATGGGGGATATTGGGGTGATATTTTGTCTGTGTTCTAACAAATAAAGATTGTGGAGAGATCAGAGTCCAGAACTAGCCACTAGTTAACCATAGAGGCCAGGCAGTGGTGGCACACATTTTTAATCCTAGCACTAGGGAGGTAGAGACAGGAAGTGATATGGCTAATTAAAAAGGGGAATATAAGGAGGGGAGAGATAGGAGCTCAACTCTTTTAGGTCTGAGAATTTTGTAAAGGTAAGAACTTTAGTGGTTGCCTCCTTCTCTGATCTTTCAATTTTTACCCCGATATCTGACCCTGAGTTTTTATTGTTAATACCAATTAGAATTTGTACTACAATGGGGGATATGGAACCTGAACTGGCCATTTTCAGTTCAGGCAAGTCTTCCAGTAGTGGGACTGGGACATCAATCAATGCAGCCACAAAACCTTTGATCTACAATCTGTCTCGAGTACAAGATATGCTGGGCTAACAGTGATGTAGAACTTGTGGGAGTGGCTACAACTGGTCCAGCTTGAGGCCCACAAAAAAAAAAAAACAAAAACAAAAAAAAAAAAAAAAACACATACACGTCATGGTCTGGGTGGCCAGAAACCACAGGCTGGGCAGCCCGGAGACCTAGGATAGAACCAAACATGACAAGAAAAAAATCAATTAAATGATATCTAATGATATTCTGCTATAGTCATAGTAGGCAGAACCAGGAAAACCCTGCAGAAGAGGGGGAAGAAGGATTCTAGAAGTCAGAGACATCAAAGACACCACGAGAACATGGCCTACAGAATCAATTAAACAGGGTTCATAGGGGCTCATACTGACTAAAAGGGAAATCATGGACCCTGCATGAGTTTGAACTAGGTCCTCTACCTATATGTTATGGTTGTGCAGGAGTCCATTTCCAGCAGGGTTCAGATCCCAAAGAGGAGATGTAGAGTTTGAGAAAGGATGAAGAAGACTGATACAATCTGAGGGTGAATGGGGGATGGCTCCCAATTTACTGAAAAAAAAAAAAGGCTACACCTTTTATGCTCTATAATTGTACCATAGGCAGAATTGAAAGCTTGCTCAATGATTTAGGGATGAAAGCAGCCATTATCTCTGCTCTTGTTTGTTTGTTTGTTTTTAATAATTTTTAATTTAATATTTTTATTTTACATAGTTCCCTCTCCCTCCCATTCTCTCATGCAACCCAAAGAACCCCCATCCCATTTCTTACCCACTCCCCAGGGAGAGAGAGGTCTTCAATGAGAGATCATCAAATTCTGTCAAGTTATTTGGGGTAGTACCTAGGACCTCCCATGTGTCTCTAGACTAAGGGAGTATCCCTCCATGGGGAATGGGCTCCCAAAGTCTATTTCTGCACTAGAAATACATCCTGGTTCCATTGTCAGAGGTACCATAGACTTCCCAGGCATCCTAAATTATACCCACCTTCAGGAGGTCTGGGTCAGTCCTATGCTGGTTTCCCAGCTACCTGTCTGGGGTCCATAAGCTCTGCCTTGTACAGATCAGCTGTTTCTGTGGGTTTCTCCAGCCTGGTCTTGACCCCTTTGCTCATCACACCTCCCTCTCTGCAACTGGATTCCAAGAGTTTGGCTCAGTGTTTAGCTGTGGGTGTCTGCTTCTGCTTCCATCAACTACTGGATAAAGGCTCTAGGATAGCATATAACATAGTAATTGATCTTATTATCAGAGAAGGACATTTAAGGTAGCCTCTACACTATTGCTTAAATTGTTAGTTGAGGTCATCCTTGTAGATCTCTGGTCATTTCCCTAGTGCCAGATTTCTCTTTAAACCTATAATGGCTCCCTCTATTACGGTATCCCTTTTCTTGCTCTCCTCTATTCTTCCCCCAACTTAATCTTCCTGCTCCCAAATGTTCTCCTCTCCCCTCCTGTTTCTCCTAACTCCCTCTCCCCTCCCACCCTGCTCCCAATTTGCTCAGGAGATCTTGTCCATGTCTTCTTCTGTGCGGGAACATGTATGTCTCTTTTAGGTTCCTCCTTGTTTCCTAGGTTCTCTGGCAGTGTGGATTGTAGGCTGCTGATCCTTTGCTCTACATCTAAAATTCATATATATTGAGTACATACCATGTTTCTCTTTTTGTGACTGGATTACCTCATTCGGGTTGGTTTCATCTAGTTCCAGCCATTTGCCTGAGAATTTCAAGATTCCATTGTGTTTTTTCCCCCACCGAGTAGTACTTCATTGTGTTAATGTATGACATTTCCTTTATGTATTCCTCAATTGAGGGACATCTAGGTTGCTTCAAGGTTCTGGCTATTACAAATAATGCTGCTATGAATATAGTTGAACAGATGTCTTTGTTGTATGAATGCACATCTTTTGGGTATATGCCTAAGAGTGGAATTGTGCTTTCTTGCGTTAGACTGATTCCCATTTTCCTGAGGAACCACCATACTGATTTCCAAAGTGGCTGTACAAGATTACACTCCCACCATCAGTGGAGGAGTGTTCCCCTTTCTCCACATCCTCTCCAGCATAAACTGTCATTGGTGTTTTTTATTTTAGCCATCCTGACAGGAGTAAGATGGTATCTCAGAGTTGTCTTGATTTGCATTTCCCTGATGGCTAAGGATGTTGATCACTTTCTAAAGTGTCTTTCATCCATTTTAGATTCCTCTATTGAGAATTCTCTATTTAGTTCTGTACCCCACTTTTTAATAGAGTTATTAGGTGTTTTGGTGACTAGCTTCTTGAGTTCTTTGTATATTTTGGAGATCAGTCCTCTGTCAGATATGGTTGTTGACTGTGTCCTTTGCCTTACAGAAGCTTTTCAGTTTTAGGAGGTCCCATTTATCAATTGTCAATCTCAGTGACCATGTTACTCATGTTTTTTATGTTCAGGAAGGGGTTTTCTGTACCAATCCATTCAAGGGTACCTCTCACTTTCTCTTTTAAGAGATTCAGTGTGGCTGGATTTTCATTAAATATCCTCAATTTTATGTCAAAAAATGAAAGATCCAGGATAGCCAAAACAACCCTGTACAATAAGGGAACTTCAGGAGGCATCACCATCGTTGACTTCAAGCTCTACTATAGAGTTGTAGTTCTGAAAACAGCTTGGTATTGGCACAAAAATAGACTGGTAGGTCAATGGAATCAAATTGAAAACTTTGATATTAACCCATGCATCTGTGAACACCTGATTTTTGACAAAGCAGCTAAAATTATACAATGAAAAAAAAAGAAAGCATCTTCAACAAATGGTGCTGGCATAAGTGGATGCTGGCATATAGAAGACTTCAGATAGATCCATATCTATCTGCATACACAAAACTGAAGTCTAAATGGATCAAAGACCTCAACATAAATCCAGCCATTATCTTTATTATGGTATTTTTCCAAAACAAAAGCAATAACTTCAGCAAGTATCTAAATGCCCATTGTTCTTAAAGGTTCAGTAACTCCACCTGGCACCCTCTTACATCAATGGAACAGCCACAATTTCCTCCTGCCAGAGATAAGAAGAATGGCTTCTTTTAGCAAGCAGGAACTTTCCTCAAGCCCCTGAGGGAGTGGTGGCCCTTATCCAAATGCCTACCTTGGGAAAAGTACTTCTATTAGGGACTGGCATTTCATTGCAACTTAAGAGCAATTTGTCAATACTTAATAGCACAAAAGGACAGGAATCATCTTCAAATTACCCCCATTTCTTTCCTGCTACATCTGCATTAATACAATCTTCTAGAAACAAGACATAAACCTCATGCTTGTTTTTGAAACTGGGTAATGGTGGGAGTATGGCAAAATTTGATTGACAGCATACATTTGTCCACTTTCCCCCAGAAGGACTTTTATCATCTTATCCACGACAGTAGTGATATGGAGAGGAGACAACCTGTGCATCTTTATCATTCACTACCACTATAAATTGCAGTAAGAATTGAGCAGTTTCTCTGTATCTTGCTGAACTGTCAGTGAGGTTCTCCTGTCTGGTCAGATCTACTATCTAGGGCCTGATGAGCCAAGGAACTCTTCTTCAGCATCTCCAGAAGCACACCTCCATTTAGCTTTCCCTAGGTCTCTGAGGAACATAAGCAACATAAACCTCATCTGAAATGCTGTTTTGATAGTGAAAAATAACCTGTCTCGTCTGCACTAAACAAAAATGAAAGTGCATCTTTGTCTCACATCTTCCTTTTTACAGTTAATTTCCTTGTATTTCTCAAAGGAGCTGAAAGTTAAGTAGATATTTCTAACTCTCCAATTTAGGGTACATTCTTTCTCCTTTTTAATGTGTATGAGAGTTGGTCTGCATATATGTCTGTACACTACTTGAGTGTCTAATCCCCGTGGAGGTCAGAGAGAGCACTGAATCCCCTAGAACTAGAGTTACAGATGAGTGTGAACTACCCAGTGGGTGCTGGGAATCAAATCTGATCCCTCTGGAAGAGGAGCCAGTGCTCTTAACTGTTGATCTACCTCTCCAACTCAAAGAGCCTTGCTTGCATGTGCTAGAAAAGTGCTTTCTTCATGTCTAATACTTTCTTTTTCTTTATTTCTTCTTCTAGAATTGTGATTGTAGAGAATGTTAGGTTTATTGTTTTCGGCCCATAGGCTTCATGTTGTCCCCCTTCTCTCAGTGATTTATTCTCTTTGTTTCAGATGGGTGTGTTCTTTTGCTCTATCTTTTTTGTTGTTGTTGTTCCAAGACAGGGTTTCTATGTATTGTTTTGGAGCCTGTCCTGGACCTAGCTTTCTATATCAGGCTGGCCTCGAACTCACAATGCTAGATTAAAAATGAGTGCCACCAACACTCAGCTTCTATCTTAATTCATTAAGTATCTATTTAGTCATTTCCAAAATGCTATTGAGCCCTTCATTGTGAGCCTTTTTTCATTGTGACTGATGTATTCTCAAGTTTTAATATACCAACTAGTTTCTTGTTTAGATTTTATATTTGTATGCTTACATTTCTTGTTCTTTGTCTCCAGAGTAATCCTAACTGTTTGTGGATTTGGAGGCATTTTCTATATACACATTCATGTCATCTGGGAATAAAGATTATTTATTCCTTGCCTGGTGGTGGTGGCATAGGCCTTTAATCCCAGCACTGGGAAGGCAGAGACTCTCGGAGCTCTATGAGTTGGAGGCCAGCCTGATCTATAGATTGAGTCCTAGGACAGCCTAGGACTCAGAGAAACCCTGTCTTAAAAAACCAAAAAGGAGATGATTTATTCCTTCTTAATATATGTTTTATTTCTTGTCTACTTTCCTCAACTAACTCTAGGATAATTTTCAAAATAAATGGTGAGTGAGATTTGACCTTAGGAAGATGACGCTTGGCTATAGTAGTTTGAATTATGTGTGTTGACAAAAGATTTCATCTTGAATAGTAGCCTGCCATTCAGAAAGAGGCATAGACACATGAGGCCTTCCACCCAATACACACTAGATTTTAGGTCTGTGGGAACTGACAGCTTGTCCTGTGACTCCAAATGCCAGTAAGTTTTTCACAAGGCTTGCCTAACTTTCCTTGTGAATGGAACTTTTGCTTTCTCCCCCTCACAGGGGAGCTGGGACTAGAATCATCAGCTGTTTGTTATTTTTGTGTAGCATTTCTGTATTTTAAAAAAATGACTTTCAACTTTTTAATCACATGTCCTGGGATTCTGGCTGCTAACTTAATTTTCTCTTCAGAATAAAGTCTGTCTTTTTGTTACCTAGGTTCTTCTCATTCACAACATCATGTGGGTGTATCTCCTTGTATACTCCTTCTAAAGCATAATTTGATGGAATTAAGGGCATTCAAAATATTATGCTTTTATCAGCACTATCCATTCTTGGGATGTTTTCTTCATAGCGGATAGAAATATACAGGCATTAAACCCTTACCTCCCATACTCCCAGCTCTGGCCACTTCTATTGTACTTTCTGCTTCTATTAATTTGTCTACACTAGGTGGAAACACAAACTATTTGTCTTCATGTGTTTGTCATATTTTACTTACTTTATCATTTTCGATGTTCATTCATGGTATAGCCTTGAACACTTTGTGCTCTATTTTTATTTTAGCTTGACATGTGTTTCTAAATATTTAATTTGAATTTCTCACTCTGTGTGTATGTGTGTGTGTGCATGCGTGTGTGCATGCGTGCCTGTGTGTGTGTGTGTATTTGAGTTCAGGTGCCCTCAGGTGCCAGAGAAGTTCTCTTGGGGCTGGAGTCACAAGCAGTACTGAGCTGTGTGATGTTGGTGTGTGAGCTATGTGATGTGGGTGTGGGTCTTCTGCAAGAGCAAGATATACTCTTAACCCCTGAGCCATGTCCCCATCCCTAAGCTTGAATTGTTTTTAACTTTCCATTTTAACTTTTTATTTTGACTGATAGGCTGCTTTGAATATGTTTTAGTTCATAAATATTTGGTGGTTTTCCACATATATTTCTGTTATTCATTTCTCATTTAATTTCATCATAATTTACAGATAAACTTTGTATTATTTTATTATATTAGTTGCAGTTTCTGCCCATTTTGTGTATGCTTGGAATCAGGAGACTGTGGATGAAAGCCTAAGCTGAATAATGAGACTATATTTTAAAGCAATGGAAACAGAAATAAAGAGGTGAAAAATAATCAGAAAATAAGGCATAGAATACACTTTCTTTTCTTTCATGTATGTCGTATCTCCCTATCCAGTATATTCATTTCTTTATATCATTAGATCTCTTAGTTCAATAAAAAGCAACCAGAACACTTCAACAAGATAATGTTTAAAACTGTGAACTCGAACTCTGGGTCTTTTTTACTGAATCTGGTCACTTTATTTTATTTTTTTTTTGTTTTAAGTTTTTGTTGTTTAGCAATTTCTTCCCAATTAAAAAATTCCATACTGCAGGAGGGAGGGCCTAGGCCCTACTCCAAATTCCAAATGACTTGACAGATTTTGATGAACCCTCCTAGAAGGCCTCACCCTCTCTGTGGAGTGGGTAGAAAATGGGAGGGAGGGGAGTTAGGGGGTGGAAGGCATGGGGGATGAGGGAGAGGGAACTGGGATCAATATGTAAAATAATGATAGTGGTGATGATGATGATGATGATGATGATGATGGATTGAAGTTTGTTAAGGCTCTGGAAATTCTAAAGAAAGTCTAAAAGGCCTAAGCCCTTTCATAACAGAACTCAAGTGGCAGAGGCAGGTGTACATCTGTGAATTTGAGGCTAGCCTGATCTACATCGTGAGTTCCAGGACAAGCAGGGCTACATAAAAGGCTCAAAACTAAGCAAGTTCTAAAGGGAGTTCCTTAAAACTCAGGGAGTAAAAAGCCCCCAAGTCTTAGGAAGTTCCTGAAAATCACCAGATTCACAAGACACCATCATTGCCCAAGGTTATAGAAACAGAGACTGCTGAGGGGATGGCATGCCTGTTTACAAATTGTGCAGAGATCTCCAGAGTTCCAGCCTTCATGCTTTGTCACCTATGCTAAGGTGGACTTTTGGTGATGCAGCTGTCTTTGTTTCATTCAAGCTCGGGTAACTAATTCCAATAAACTCATTGATTCAGCAAGTTGAATTTTGATATTGTTATTTTGTTTCATCATTGGTTCCCCATCTGGAGTAAATAGATGTTTTTGATGTGTCTTTCCAGGAAAGATGTCATGTAACATAGCTTGCCATGTAGCCAAGGTTGGCCTGTATCTTGTGATCCTGCTCTCTCTTAGTTTCTTGGGTGCTGAGATAACAGATGCTTATCAAAATATCTTACGTCTTGGTCCATTTTTACAGTTTCAGATGGCGATGATCCTAGCATGTTGGAACTGGTCCACTAGGGTTCAGGCTCACCCTTGCAACTCAGATAATCGAAACTAAAAGGGCTCCCAAAGCTTTGCTATGAACCTTCTTCTCCTCTTCCAGTTGCTATCTTTTTATTAGCTCATACACAGCTACTTGGCTTCTGGTTTATTGAAGCAGTAAATAAGTCAGATGATACTTGCCACAGTAATGTCTGTCAAGTGGCTGGACATTAAAACTTCCGCACCACATTCATCAGAAGGACACTCAATGAACGTGACTAATTTTGCCATGTTCATCCACCTTACAGTGTTTCAGTACAGACAACTGTTCTTTTCTGCTTGTTCTTCTTAAGAGTGGTGTAAAATTTCTTCCTTTGCTCAGTACCACCATGAAGTCTCAACACAAGATGAAGGTGGACTCTTTTAAATGTAGTCAGACAATGTATGGCAGGCCATCACTTAGCTGCTTAGCAGCAAAGGTCAGCATTTGATGATTTGGAAGAATTCCTTCCTAATCCTGGATCTTTGTCTTTAACTGTCTATAGTGTCTGAGGGTTCAAACTTGAGACACCATAGAAGTGTCTTACTTGTAAAGGTCTTTATGAGTATCTGCATCTTGGCAGCAGTTCCACCATAGATGGCTGATCAGAAAGGAGAACCTTCTTAAAGATAATGAAACTGGGTATGGTAGTGCATATGTGTAGTCTCAAAATTCAGGAGGCTGTGACAGAAGGATAGAAAAAAGTGTTAATTCCACAGGGTCATATTCTGCTTTGATGCCATTTATAAAATGTTGGTTGTATTTGGGGTGGTAGAGAGATGGCCCAGGAGCTCAAAACTCACACTGCTCTTTCAAAGGCCCAGAGCTTGGTACCCAGTATTTGTGTTGGGCAGCTCATAACTGTCTGTAACTCCAGCCCTTGGAGGTCTTTCACCCCTTTCTGGCCTCTGTGGGTACCACACTCATGTGCACAAGATTAAAAATAAAATTAAAAGATCTTTTAATAAAATTGCTTGTTTTTCTGTGTCTTACAAAGTGCTAGGTACCCTTTAAAGATGTGAATCCTATCATGCTTCAGTAAATTTGAATGCCTGTCAGTTTCTAACATATGGAATGAAAGAAGCCCAAATGTAGGAATTATTCCAGAGATGAAAATTCTGGGCCAATAATTGTTTGTGATATTATAAGCATCAAAAGCAAGGAACAATAGCTTAAATAAAGATGTATGAGATTTTATCAAAGAAGAGGTTGAACTAGAGCCTGAATACTATTAGGCCCCAGAGAGCATGGATGTAAGAGAGGCATCTACAGCAAGTGAATATGCCAGATAGTGTAGGATTAAAGGTATATTTTGTCAGCCTGAAAAAATTCACTAAAATTAATAAGAAGCAATTTCCAAAGGTAAATAAAATACTCACAGATCTAAAACCATTTCCTTTCTGCACCCTAGGAAGGGTAAGGCTTTCCATGGGGGATATTCAAAGTCTGTTATATTATTTGGAGCAGGGCCTAGGCACTTCCTCCATGTGTCTAGACTGAGAGAGTGTCCCTCTGTGTGAAATGGGCTCCCAAAGTCCTTTCATATACTAGAGATAAATACTGGTCCACTACCAGATGCCCCACAGACTACCCAGTCCTCCTAAGTAACACCCATGTTCAGGGGGTCTGGGTCAGTCCTAGGGTAGTTTCCAAGCTATCAGACTGAAGTCCATTAGCTCCCCCTTGTTCAGGTCAGCTGTCTCTGTGTCTACAGCCTGGTCTTGACCCTTTTGCTCATCACTCCTCCCTCTCTGCAACTGGATTCCAGGAGTTTGGCTCAGTGTTTAGCTGTGAGTGTCTGCTTCTGCTTCCATCAGCTACTGGATGAAGGCTTTAGGATGACATTGAAGGTAGTCACCAGTCTCATTATCAGGGAAGGATATATAAGGTAGCCTCTCCAATACTGCTTAGATTCTTATTTGGGGTCATCCCTGTAGATCTCTGGACAGTTTGTTAGTGCCAGATTTCTCTTTAAGCCTATAATGGCTCCCTCTTTTATGGTATCTGTATTTTTTTTGCTCTCCTCTATTCTTCCTCTCACTCAATCTTCCTACTCCTTCATGTTCTCTTCTCCCCTCCTCTTCTCCCCTTCTCTTTATCCTAACTCCCTCCCCTTCCTCATGCTCCCAATTTGTTCAGAAGATCTTTTTCCTTTCCCCTACTCTGGGTGGAGGGGGGCAGGCATGTCTCTCTTAGGGTCCTCCTTCTTTCCTAGCTTCTCTGGTAGTGTGGATTGTATGCTGATGATCCTTTGCTCTATGTTTAAGATCCATATATGAGTGAGTACATACCATGTTTATCTTTTTGTGACTGGGTTACCTCACTCAGGATGGTTTCTTCTAGTTCCATCCATTTGCCTGAGAATTTCAAGATTCCATTTTTTCCCCTGCTGAGTAGTACGCCATTGTGTAAATGTACCACATTTTCTTTATCCATTCTTTAGTTGAGGGGCATCTAGGTTGCTTCCAGGTTCTGGCTATTATAAACAATGTTGCTATGAATATAGTTAAGCAGATGTCCCTGTTGTATGAATGTGCATCTTAAAAGCTTTAGTTTAAGAACACCTATAAAAATTATTTTTTTTTCAAAGAGGGTAACTGATGGAGGATGTCATTCTGTATATATGTTTCTCATACTGGTTAATGAATAAAGCACTGTTGGCCAATAGGAAAGGAAGATAGGAGGGACTAGGAAACTAGGAGGAAGGAGGAAGTAGTGAGGAGGAGTCAACATGGAGAGCATGGAGAGGTAGTACACCAGCTGCTCTGGCCGGTAAGATGAGCCGCCACGTGGAAATACATAGAATAGTAGAAATGGGTTAATCATTAAGACAGAGCTAGCCAATAAACAATGATAGTAACTGGCCAAGAGCATTGTATCAAATACAGAGTTGCTGCATGTTATTGGGGGCAGGCGTGGCGGCGGGACCAGACTGGCGGCTGGGAAAAACCTGCTTGTAACAGGTAACATTCATACATTATGGTGATTAGTCTATGGATGTAAAATTTTGTGAACAACTATTCAACTCACTATGCTCAATTTAAGTGCAGAATAATTTTATAAATGATGAACCAGATAGACATGTTCCCAGCTACCATAGATTTTAGAATGAGATGAAATCATTGACCAATAAAGTATAGAATTATAATATAGCTTTTCCATTACAATAATTGGGTGAATTTATAGGAACTAGGAAAGCATAGAGACTTGGCATATAACCCAAGAAAAAGTTTGAAAGAGAAAGGTCCTCTGTATACGGGAACATAGTTCTAATTTTACAGAGCATCTAGTAGGGCTATGTTGGACTTGTAGCCTGGCTATATCTGAGGAACTGGTATAGGCTGAGCATTTCTCAACTGAAAACCAGAAATGATCCACAATCAGAAACCTCATGAGTACCAATCTGCTAACCCAAGGAAAAAAGTCTATGCCTAATTTTATATGATGTCACAGTCAAAAATGCAGCTTCACTAAACAGTTGTATGAAATTATCTTCAGGCTCTATGTGTAAGGTGTATATGAAGCATAAATAATTATTAGGCTTGGGTCTGTGAGAAATAAGATAATACAATACTCAAGAATCTAGTGAAAATAAAGCAGTTTTAAATATATACTTCTGCAGAAAGGGATGCGAACATAGAGAAAAGCTAAAAATGGCTGCTTCAAGATAGTAATTTTTCAAGTCCTCTGATCATGAGAAATTCCTATCCTCTTTCCACGAGCCAGGACTTGCCCCCTTCCTGAATTTCCCATCCTATTGGTGGAGGACACAGAGCCTTATCTAATCAATAACTTAGGGCTTGAGGCTGCCCCCTTTCTGACCACAGGTCCAGTGTTAAAAAAAAAACACAGACTACCTGGAACTTTTCATCTCTCAGAGTTCTGGGGCCAAGAGGTTCAATCCACCAACTGCAGGAGAAAGGGACCTAGCACCTCCTGTTATCTGTAACTTTAGTGAACTTTAAGTGAACCTCATACTGAAACGGACTGAAACAACTTATTTTTCATAGGTTCCATCTCTAAGGTAGCTCATTATGCTTATGCAAATATTCAAAACTCAGAAAATGTTCAAAATCTATTTGCATATGTTAAGTTTGCCTGGGGAATGGGGACTTTTGGGAAGACATGTGTCATTCATTCTTGGAGAAAACCTTAGAGATGAGAAGGCTTTCTAGTTTATTTTCCTTCAAGAAATAGAACATGAAACAATAATTTTAGTATGAAATGTTTTGTTGGTAGATAATCTCAAGAAACATCATGATGGCTTGGGACAGTCAGATGGGTAAGAAAAGAACACATAAATCCTATGTTACCACCGTGGTTGAAGTGGAGCTTCATTATGTAGGGGAGCTGTAGAAGTCAATGTAGAACACAAGCAGTCGAGTTATCTATGTAGCATTCTTTGTGGGTCATTTGTTAGAGAATATCAAACAAGCTTTCCCATCAGTAGCACAGGCAGTGGAAGAAGGAACAGGTGAAAGTGCCAATGATGGCTGATAATTAGGGCCAAAGGGACACAGGCAGGATGTAAACAGTACATGATACAGAAAAAAAAAATGGTATAGTCTCAAGCTTATTTCAGACAAATGATTCTGGCTGTTTAAATCCAGAAATAGATTTTAAGTTAATGATAATCTTCAGAAGTTGAAATTACAACCATTCATTAAGAGCTATAAGAGGTCCTGGAGGGATGACATTGCAGTTAAGGACTCTTCTACTTTGGCAGAATACCCGTGATCACTTTCCAGCACCTACATGGCAGATTACAATGCTCTGTAATTCCAGTTCCAGCATCAATGTCCTGCTCTGTCTTTGTGGGCTCCTGCACACATGTGGTATACACAAACTCACAAATGCACCTGTATACTTATAGTTTTGTTTTTATTTTTGTTTTTTTCAAGACAGGGCTTCTCTGTAGCTTTGGAGCCTGATCTGGCACCTACTCTGTAGACCAGGCTGTCCTTCAACTCACAGAGATCTGCTTACCTCTGCCTACAGTGTGCTGGGATTAAAGGTGTGCACCACCACCACCTGCAGAAATATTTTTTAGATAGAAAATTGAATAAGATGATTGAGTTAAGCAAAAGTTTTAGAAAGAAGAGTTTCATCCAATGGGAAACAATAATAGAAAACTAAAGATGAAGAGAGCAAACACCATTATTCCCATTTGCATGGAAAAATGTAGCAAATGAAGGAATGGCACACCTTTGTCTTTTCTCTGTAGGTACATAAAGTCTATTTTCTTCATACTCACTTTTTTTTTTTTAACAATGGAGTCTAGCTCGATGTATGAAAGGATCAGCTTTATGCCTGAGATCCAGGGAATTATTTCAGAGTCCAAACTTCTTGCTCTAAAATGGATAGCCAAGCCCACACAGAAAATATCAGAAAGCAAGTGCTGTCAGCAATATGTCATGATTGTACTTAAAGCTTTGACAGTGCCTCTTGCTGCTATAGTATCATTCCAACAGTTGGCTTTATTTATAGAGTTCAATCTAAGTGTCCATTTACTTTGGGAAGAATCAGGGTTGGAGGATAGGAATGGGGCTGGAATGAGCAAAATATAAGTCATCTACAAGAAGTGTTGTGTTCCTATATTCTTAGTTTTGACAAGAAAAATGTTAAAGGTACAAATAAATGTCCAAACAAATATTTGGAGAAAAATTGTGCCATTGTCTCCTTTCATAATGCAGGAAGAGCAAGGAACTGAAGAATATTTGAATGTTACCTTAAATAATCCATGGTTTATAAAATTATAGACACTCATTCTGTTTTGAGCAGTATGTTTTTCCATGTATCTTTTTTTTGTTTTGTTTGTTTGTATGTTTTAATCAGTCATTATCAAGGAGGTTTTATTTTCAAGTTAAGGAAAATGGGGCTTACAGTCTTTCCTCTACTTAGGTAACGCTGGAGTCTAAACTCCAATAATCCAAATTTAGAATTTGCTCTTCAAGCTGCACAGGACATTGCTTCCCTGTGTGATAAAATAAGAACATAATCCTGGATGTGAGATAGTGGTTTTATCTGTTTATATGACTGACTGACTGACTGTCTGTCTGTCTGTCTGTCTGTCTGTCTGTCAGTCAGTCAGTCTGTCTGTCTGTATGTCTGTCTGTCTTAGAAATGTAGGGTAACACAAATTATTTCAGGACTGTATGTTCTTTCTTAGCACTCATTGCCTTTGGAATAAATTTTTGAAACATTCATTTGATTTATGCCTCTCTGTTGAGTTTAAAGCTCAATGACGCTGGGCTCTGTCTTTTGTGTGCCGCTCTATCCCCACCACCAGCACAGCTGGCTGGTGAAAGGTTGATGGAATAAATGATCCCATTTCTACATTTCCCTTTGTTAATGGGAAAAAACAAGTTGTTGAGAAAGTAATACAATTTTATTGATTGCTTTTTAAAAGCATGGTGCCCTGTACTGACAGCTCTTAGTACTTGCAATATCTAATTATTTGGGAGGCAACATTTTTCAGTTGTCTTATTTTAGGCAGAATATCACAAATAATGTTTTCATGCTAATAGTATTCAGAAATGTACCTTTCAAACTGTTTGTGGGAGTGGTATATTAAATATGCTTTTAAAATGTTGCACTTAAAGGACTAATTTGAACTTTTTCTTTTGGCTGACAAGCTTTTCCTAGGTATGAAGGAGGCTTTACTAAGTATACCCCCTGGTAGTAGTGGGTGTGTAGCACAGAGTATTGTATTTGGAAATGTCCTCTCTATTCCTTTTCTGTCTTAGGAAAGAAATCCCATGCGGTGTTCTTCCACACTGCAGTTGTGAGAACTCTGAAATGTTTTACTGTTATTAACTCACAGTATCTAAGTTTTATATGGTGCTTAGGAAAGTGCCTGATACATAATAGAAACTCAAAACTGTCTGCCTAGTCAACTAAGTGAATGAACGTGTGAAGATATGATTTGAATCAACTTGATACCTTTTGAAGAGATATAATATGCTCCTCATTTGCTTGAAAATGAAAAACAAAACAAAACAAAAGACCTCTCATATGCATCCATTTCAGGGGACTTAGCCTTAGGCATTGAAAGTTAGTTAGAATAAAGATACAGCTGTCCCCTAGTAACATAGGAGATTGGTCCTAGGAACCCATGAAGATACCACAATCCACAGATACTCGAGATCCGTACATAAAATAAGTGTTGGCATAGAACATATGCACACATCCTTTGTATACTTCAGATTATCTTTAGGTTCCTTATAGTATCTAATACAGTAACTGTTATAAAACAGTTGTATAAAACTAGAGGACATTGGAAGGAATACTCATTATATGTTCAATAAAGATGCAGGTTTTCCCAAATATTTTTTTTTATTTATCTGTAGTTGATTGAATCTAACTGTGCAGAGCCTGTGACTGCATTGTGTGTAGTGTAAATGAAAGTACTTTCAGCACAAAACTTTATTTCCCAAGCTAGGGGGGTGGCTCCGTGGGTGAAAGTGCTTTCTATGCAAGCCTAAGAATCTGAATTTGACCCCAGGAAACCATGTAAAAATCCACATATGGTGGTACGTACCTGTAATCCCAGTACTTCTGTAGTGAGATGAAAGTCTCAGAAAGGAGAATTAGTCAGAATTTCGAGTACCAAATAGCCTGGGATACACAAAATGAAAAAGAAGAGAGACTCTATCCCAAAAGAAGGCAAAAGGAACAAATTGATTCCTGAAAGTTGTCTTCTGACCTCCCCCCATATTAACTGATTTTAAAAGAATAATTTCTTGATTAAAGTGTTAGTTCTCTTGTAATTTCTTATTTGATCAATGGGCAATTAAGAAAAATGATTTTTAGTAACTAGGTATTTGTAGCTTTCATAATGTCTTCATGCTTTCTGTTTTTTAATTCCATTTTCAGAATTTTTATTTTTAATTCCATCATGTTTCAGATTTCTCTCTCTCTGTCACACACATACACATCCGTTTTTATAAATGATTTTAAACCTTTCGTTGGGGCACTAGTTTTATGCATTAAAATATGATCTATCCTGCAAAAAGACTTATGTGTTAGAGAATATCTATGGTTGTGCTATGTTATTTGGTGAAGTGATCTGAAGATCAATGATATCAAGTTGTTTGTCAATTGTGCATATATGTAAACAATATGTAAATATATACTTATGTTTATCAGCAAGTCTTAACTCTCTTTACTGATTTTTCTCTTATTCTACCCATCATACAAGCTTAAATATTGAGATATCTAATTTTATTGCATTTCATCATTTTTGCAACACATATGCAGTAGAAATAATAATAGCTTCTCATAGGATGTTCACATCGCAGTCCCTAGAATTCATAAATGTGTTTTGTTATATTGCATGGCCAATTTGAATTATCATCTAGACGGAAATTAGATGGATCCTATCAATATCTGAAGTCATTCTTGATCTGAAGTGAATCATCATTCTTTCATGTTCAGGAAATCATACAACAAACACTAAATCAGAAAACTATATGCTGTATTTATAAAGAAGCAGAAGATTGAGGTTCTTCTTCAGCAGTTTGTGTGACATTAAACAAACACCTAAATTTAACTTAGACTTAATTTTTGCATTTAAAAATTCAAATATTCCTTCATGATTTCACATGTATAATGTTCTTTTATTATAGTCTCCTCCCCATTATCTTCTCCTATCCACTTCCATCTCTCACTGAACCTCTTCTTCTCAGTTGCAGATTTGGTCCTTTTATGTTTTTGGTTTCCTGCATGAATATGGATGAGGGTTAATTGCTTGGGGGAAGAAATGTACCAGTGGCAACACCACTGTGTAAAATTAAGGCTCCTTCTCCAACAATCATTTTCTCTTCAACAAGGAGTGGGGCCTTAAAAGCCTGTTCCCTGTTCATGATAGAATGTCAATGATCCCAGTCTTGTGTAGGTCTTCTTCAGAAAGTCATTACTGCTATAAGTTCATGGGTGCAGGACTCATTTCATGTGCAGAAGACAGGATATCATAACATTCCCTCTTATCTTCCAGCTCCTAAAATCTTTCTACTCCTCCTTCTACATTCCCTAGGAGGGGATGAGTTAGATGTTCCATTTAAGGATGAACACAAAAGCCACTTATTCGCAAACATTGACTAGATATGAGTCTCTGTGTTTACTTTTGCCCACAGCAAACAGAAGGCTCTCTGACCAAGGCTGAGAGCAGCAGTAATCTATGGGTATAAATTTAGATACTCAGAACGCAGTTTGACACCATGAACATTTGTCAAAACTACAGTAATAAGATGACTGTGACTTTAAGATTTATACAAGAGGCTCTGTCCCACCCAAAGTGATGATTGAGTCAGAGGCCAACTGTAGCAGAGGGTATCTTCATTCCAGGAACAACATTTGGGATTGCGATTTGGGTTCCTTTAATCCTCCTAGTGGTTGTCATGTCCAAAGAATATTGTTTTCCCAAATCCTAAAAGGCAGAAATGGTTCCTACCACCATACCAATTTCATGCTGGCTTCCAGGCTCCCTCAATATCACAAGTACCGGTTACATACTTCATAGTCCATAGTAGCATCTTAACTCTTCTCACCTACTTCTGTACCCTAAACTCCCTTAAGCACAGCTATTCATTCTCCTTAGAACCCTGCTATTTTTTAAATCTCTTTTTCATCCCTTCTCCAGGTCCATTCTGCTGGCCATGTTTAGACCACTTATTTTCTCTGGTTGTTCTCTCTCTCATATCTACAGTATGAACCTTTCTCCTAACCATACCATGGAGCAGTCATGTCATCATTTTATACAGTGGTGAGCTCATCAGTTTTCTATCTTGCCTGAAGGCAAGGAGTATTAGGGGGACTATCAATACTCAATCACACCCTCCCTCTTCCAAGTGGTCTGTCAGATAAAGAATTGATTTGACTCTTTTTTTTCCCCCAGGAAAGGAACCATCAGGAATACCACAATTACTTCTTAAGGTTATAAGAATTGTTGCATGCCCTCTGCTCTCTTTCCCTCTGATGGCTTTATTTCACTTTTGTTCCTCCTGTAAATCCCAGCATAGAAATCAGAATGGGAGATGTAGGTCATTATGACAAGTTTTGTAATTTCCTTTAAAAGTTAGGAACATATTAGTAAGAAATCTTTCCCAAAGACTTTACCTCCAATGAAGGAGGGGTAAGTCAGTGTACAGTTTTTTAAAGTTTCCTGAAGGCCATCTACAAAGGCAGTAGTAGGATTTTCATTAGGTCCTGGGGCAACAGTTGCCAGTTACTAGTCATGTCTCTCTAACATCCAACTTAAATTGTCTGGTTACATAGTCTTATAAAGTCAAGTTAACATCTTAGATTTGAGTCAGTTATGAAGGATCATGCAAGAGGTAAATTGAAATTTATTTGTGTGATAAAATTGAAGAAATCCAATCACAATTGTGCAGAAAAAAACGAGAGTATCCCACTCTACCTCCCCTTCCCCTGTTCCCTGGTCACTGTGATTGATTGAAAGAATTCAGGAGAAAAATATGGAGCATAGAAGTATAACATGTAGGTAGGATACATAATATATTAAAGAGAAATATGGAATATGCATGAGAGATCACAGTGGTCAGTAGTCAAAATTACTACTGCAGAGGAAAAGACTTTAATGCATGAAATTAGACAATGGCCAGAGATTCCATTGTCTGAAAAGGATGATTAATGGATATTTTTGCTAGAGTGCTTCTTGCTTCTGTGTAGAGCAGGCTTTTTTTCCTTTATCTTTTGTGGTGATGGGGTGTTGCCAATGTCTCCTATAACTGTCTAGAAAGCTAAGACTGGCCTTGAGTTTAAGGTTTTGCTTCTCTCACACCATGCTTGGTTTAGGAGTCAGTTTTCAAAGCTCCTTACTTCATCATTCCAGAAAAAAAATGGTTTCTGGTATTTTCAGGAAAAGGCAACCATTCTTAATTTTTCTTGGCCTCCTGTATTCATATTTTGTGCTTTTCAGAAATAAAAGGGATTCTCATGTACCAAAAGTTCATTGCACTTGGTACTTGGAGTGGAGAAACTGAAACTGTGTCTTTTTCCTCAGGAAACCTCTTCTAAACTTTTAGTTGTAAACACTTCTAAAAGTTCCCTTGTGTCACAGTTATTCACTCAGGCACATGCTTTATGGCAGTTTCCAACTTTTATTCTTCTGTGACACAAATGATATGTTCTGCACTGTTATGGGTATAGTCAAGGTGACAAATGTCACTGCTCATTGGCTTTCCAGGAAAACATATTAGAAAGAAATAGATATCTTAGCTTGTATCTCCCAAGACAAAGCTTGGAGTGCTCATGATTAATCCTGTGAAGAATCCCAGAAAATATTGGCTGTAGATCAGTATAGAAGACAATGAATGGAAGAAAGCTAACAAAGATGGTGTTCTAGAAGTTATCCCTGTGGACAACTGCAGTGCTATTCCACTTGGGAACTCTAAGATAAAAGGTGTACCTCAGGATTCTGTCACCTGAGGGGACAGGAAACCAAGGTCCTAGATTTCTTACAGTCCCATACATCACAAATTGAGAGCTAGAGGTCTCCACTTAGCTATTACATGGGAAAGACAAGGGAAGTTTGATAGGACATTATAGCGTCTGCCACAATGCTAAAAATATTGTTGTGATAATTCTGGTTTCTGTGAAACAAGAAGTAAATAGTGTATACATCTTTGTACCTAACTCATACTAGTGTTGGTTGGTTTTAATGTCAACTTGCCCCAAGTTAGAATCACCTGAGTAGGGATCCTCAGCTAAAGCGTTGTCCTGATTGTCTTTGTCAATGTGGGAAGACCAATCTTAAGTGTAGACAGCATCTTCTAGTAACAGATCAGATAAAAAGCCCCAAGGAAGATTATTCTTTTTCCTGCTTGATCTTCTCTTTTGTGGCAGAGTTGATTTACCCTGTTGCTGCTGCTGCTGCCATTGCTATTTCGGAACCAGCATTTACAGACTTCTATCCTATACTAAGAAGAACCAGTAGCTCTCCAGAAACCTTTCAGATTTTCTGCACCAGGTTGGGAGTGCTGAGGCACCCATGCTTATGGACTGAGCAACCACTGGGTTGTCAGCCTCCAGTGAGGAACAATCATTGTGAAACGACTCTGACTGCTGATGCACCCAGCCTCAAGTACCCAGGAGCTATCATGTTCTCAGAGTCTCTGCTGTGAGACAGTTGTCATTACCATTTTAATGTAAGCTAGTTTAATGTATTAATTCCATTGGTTCTGGTCCTGCAGAGAACCCTGACTGATACATTAGTAACAAATACTATGATGCATCTTGCAGCAAAGGAAGTTTACTGCTTTAAAAAAAGCATCTTCAAGAAGTAAAATAAATGTGTTACATTAGGAACTTAGATAATAATGGCATTGAGGTACTTATAATAACAACCACAACAATGATGTAGTTAGTCAATAGGCTCTTACAATCATGGTGACTCACTTGTTATGTGTACCACACATACGTACATTCATTTGTGTCTTTCCACGGACTGGTTTCATTATCTTCATAGACCTTTATTGGAGATATACTGGGCCTTCTGGGTAGAAACACAAAGTAGTAACTCTCTTGTTGTATACACAAAACATGGACATGTCTTTGCTTTCTGACTTTAATCTGCAAGCTCCATTGTCTCAATATAAGAAGCCATCTGCAGCCCTTAAAGTTCAAGTGTAGGTATGGGAATGAGTCCACTGTTCAGGACTGGCTAATTCTCAGCATTCCTTTTTCCCAGGGATAGAAGGGGGGGCTTCTCAAGGTCTTCTTCACATACTATAGCATCTGTCTCACTGCACAGTCATTCAGCTCCTTGATGAGTGATGCTTTTTCTAAGGTACCATGGTTGCCAAATGTTGCAATTTATTTATGGGCTCAGAATTCACAGGATTGGGTATTTGTTGTACTCAAATTAGTAATGCTTTCTTAACTGACTTGGTAGATACACACTAAGTGAAAACTTTGCCACTTCTTTTTAGCAATCTTCTGATGACTTGTCCCATGTGCTCCCCATTTTATAAAAATATACACCTACATTATTTTTTTCTGTTTCTACCAACTTCTTGGGGGATTTTCTTCCATTCCCTACCAGTTCCTTGTGACACATTCAGCTAACTTTTCAATAACCCAAGTGTTTTCCATCAGGACAAATGAAAATATCAATTCCTCAAATTCTAAGAGGCTGTCCAAATATCCAGAAATGAGCTCAACCTAGACTATAAAAGGATTTCTGGAAGTTAGATAAAAGCCAGCATTCCTCAATAACTTGTGAATGTGGTTCCCATTTACCAAAACGAGTCATTTCCCTTATGTCTGGCAAAAGGGATAAATGCCTACCTGTGATGCCTATTAGCATATCAAAGCACATGCTGGCCTCCAGGCTCCATCAGTATCTCAAGTACCTGTTATACATTTTAAAGTTTATGCTGGCCTTCTAGCCTTTCTTATCTCTTTCCTATCCCATTATCCCTCCCTCTAACTCATAGATTTCCTCCTCCTCAGCTATTCATCCTCATTATAGTCCTGCTATTCTCACTATGTCCTCCACATCTGTCTCTGTTCCTGCTTATATTCCTATGTTTTCTCTATTGTCTATCCCATGCTATTCTCCCCTCTTCCACAGGTAGCCCTGGTCCGGTCCAGTTTGCTGGCCATGGTTAATCTACTTTCTTTCTGTTATGGACCCTTCCAGATGCCTCTGGTTGTCTGCTCTCTTATAACAACAATAAAAACCTTCCCCTTAACCTTACCATGGAGTGGTCACATTGTCAATTTATATAAATGCAGTTTCAAGGTGATAGTTTCACATCCTATCCCCATTGATTCATCTTTATAATCTTTATTCATTGTGGTAGAACGCTACAGTGTGGATGTGGAGAGAGAGCCTTAGTAGAATCCAAGTTGTCGTTGTTGAGTGACTTCCAGGGACATTATGGTGATATTCATTGCTGGCTCAAGAGCAGCATCCATTTAATTTAATACAACTAGGACAAAAAAATATGAGGTATGTCATGCAGAGGCTAAAACCTGGTTTCAGTTTCTTTTAGATGGGAAGAGCAATGAATTTACAGGTTACAGAAGGCCCAGCACATAGTAAAAGCTCAAAAATATCAACTTTTGTGGGGAATATATAGAAATAGGAAACTGAGATGAACCATGGGAATTGAACTAGTGTCATCATATGTGGGAATGTATGTTATTGACATGGACATAGCCATACCAAGGACTCCTATGCATTTTTTTCTATGGGAGTGGTCATGCCTTCCTTTAGTGAGGCTTAGGGAGATAGTAACACCTTCCTTTTGTCTGAGTGCAGATGTTGACAGTGTATGCAGAAACTGTTCACTGTAGTTTTCTTCTTCCAGATGTTTACAGCCTTAAGAAACTACCCCATGGTAATTTGAATGTAAGTGCCCCCCCAATCTTATAGGGAGTGCCACTAGTAAGAGGTGTGGCTCTATTGCAGTGGGTATAGCCTTGTTGGAGAAATTGTGTCACTGTTGAGGGATTTGAGCTTTCTTATGCTCAGGATACTGACCAGTTTCTCTGTCGACTTCCTGTTGCTTGCAAGATGTAGGACTCTCATCTCTAGTGTCTGCCTACATGCTGCCATGCTCTCTACCAAGATAATAACGGACTGAACTTCTGAAACTGTAC
Organism: Cricetiscus sungorus; assembly: GCA_030556225.1. Classification (NCBI taxonomy): domain Eukaryota; kingdom Metazoa; phylum Chordata; class Mammalia; order Rodentia; family Cricetidae; genus Cricetiscus; species Cricetiscus sungorus. The sequence continues at coordinate 20,107,898 of JANBXA010000609.1, read as the reverse complement.
TTTAGCCACTCCAATCAAATGTTTCTTTTATAAGAGTTGCTATAGTCTCCTCACAGCAATATAAAACCCTAACTAAACACCTCAACAGAGATTACTCCTCCTTCTTGTTTTTGTTTTGTTTGTTTGTATTTGAAACAGGGTTTCTCTGTGTTGCCTTGGCTATCCTGGAACTTGCTATGTAGACCAGACTTGCCTCAAACTCAGAGATCCACCTGTCTCTCAAATGCTGGGGTTAAAGATGTGTGCTGCTACCACATGGCCTTGTTTATCTGTGTGTAATAACCTCACCTCTTTGTTCAGTTGATGCAATAACACCACTTTCCTATTCAACAGCATATAATAAATATACCACACATCTGGGATGCTGGAGTGTCTCTATCTGAAGCATCCAAGGCCACCAGTACACACAGATGCACGCACACACACACACACACACACACACACACACACACACACACACACGTATATATGCTTGTCCTTTTGTCATTGCCTCATAAGCCCCAGTCATGGTTCTGGGACCCTATGTAAAAATGTGGCAGTTGCAGCAGAAATCAGAAACATGAGTATCTGTGTTCCACCAGGTAGTAGAGGTAGGCGTCTGTGTGACCTTTTGCAATGTGGGCAAGATGCCTTAGCAAATTGATAGAGCTGAGTTCGCCATGAAAGGCATGACTAATCAATCCTGCTGAGAAGGTGGGTGTTGTACAGAAAAGGTCTTTTAAAGTGGCATTATTTCCAGTTTTCATAGAGCAAATGTCTAACACAACACTGAGTTTATATAATGGAACTACAGAATTTTAGAGGAAAGGAATCCAAGAATACATGCTTGACTACATGCTCTCTACACCAACCTGGATACTATCAGTAGGAGATGAGTCTATTTTAACTCAAGTCAGTGTTATATGTGCAGGTTAGGAATAAGAAACAGTGATGACCCCATAAAATTGAGGATTCAGTGTGAAATTCCACAGCATAAGTACTCAACAGTGTCATTATTTAGATTTCAGTACCTGTGCCCAAATACTCAAAATGCCTCCAACGTGGATAGATACATCTTCTCTGATGGGAGATGTCATTCTGTAAATATGTTTCTTCTATTGGTTAATGAATAAAGCACTGTTGGCCAATAGGAAAGCAAGATAGGTGGGACTGGGAAACAAGGAGGAGAGAGGAAGAAGGAGGAAGGAGATCCAAGATGGAAGACGGAGAGAGCAGAACGCCAGCCCCTCTCTCTGGTAAGATAAGGCCACGTGAAAATACTTAGATTAATAGAAATGGGTTGATATTTAAGACAGAGCCAGCAGATAAGAAACTAGTAACTGGCCAAAAGCTTTACATCAAATACAGCATCTCTGCATGTTATTTGGGGCTGGCGCAGCGGTAGTGGGCCCACTTATGAGTAAGGGGAAAACCTTACTCATAACATAATGGCATCCAACACAGACTGCAGAACTCCAACTTAAAACTTAACAAAAGCTTAAAAATGGTTTTAGAAATAAAAGAACAGAGAAAAGCAAGGCTTCTTGATAGTAGCATTTTTCTTGGTTGGACTCGGCTTTGGTAGAGACAAGCAGAAATTTGTGCAGCTCCTTCAAGGGAGATTTCCTGATTCAGCATAAGTGGTAAAAAACCACAAGGCTCTTAAAAAGCTCTGCTAACAATGGAATGGTGTGTACAAGAGCTGGTGATCGCAGTGACCACATCTCAAAGCTGGCAACATGCTGCTGGATGGCAGTGTAGACCAAGGCAGTGAATACAGCTCTCAGTACTGGTGGTAAAAGTAGTCGCCATCCTCTTGGTTAGATTTCAGCTAACACAGCTGTGGATTTCATTTTAGAAATGTTGTTTAGCAGATAAAAGAGTCATGGCCAGAAAAAGATAAAGATTTACAGTAAAGACAGATTCACATTAAGAAAAACCGCTAAAGGTTTACAGTGTGTTTTAAATATATGTAGGCTTGGGAGAGAAAAAGAATTACATGGTTGTAAAAAGACAGAGTAACTGGGTGTGGTGGCACACGCTTTTAATTCCAGCATTCGGGAGACAGAGGCAAGCAGATCTCTGTAAATGCAAAGTAAACCTGGTATACAGAGTTAATTCCAGTTAATTCTGTCTCAAAAAAATAAAAAAATAAAAATGAAAGAAATAGAGTAATAAAAAAGCCACGTAAAGATGGGAAGCACAAAAAGAGTGTGGATACTATCTGTTATCTTTGTATCATTTGACTGCTGAGGAAATAACAACAACTGTTAAAAGAAATGCTGCTGGATTAATCCAATTTATATATTTTAAAAATGCTTTGACTCCAACATTTGACTCCTAAGGACAGGTTACTTGGGAAAAAGATTTCTATTTTTGTTTCCACAGAAAATAAAAAGCTGCGGATTCCTTCCAGACTAATGTGGTTTCATCAACCAAGACCCCCTAAAGCAATGTCCATGGGACAATGTAGCCTTGCAGACCATCACAGCCAGGATTTCTGCATCTTCTTCGGATTCTCCATGACAGCACCCCCTACCAGAAGGAAGCAGTTTGGAAAGACAACGCCCAATTTCCCAAATATTGTTTATAAATGTTTGTTTTCATTTAAGTGGACTTGGTTATATAAATGGTTAATGACCACAACCAATCTTTTTTAAGGTAAAAAGGGGATATGATATCGATATGAATACTTTGTTTGGAATGGATTTTCATTTATTGATACAAATTTAAGGTCAATTTTGTGAAAGTATATTTCCCCTCTTGTTTGGGTATTGTGTTTATATAGCTCATTTAAAAATATAATGTATAATTTAGTCCAGATTTTAGATAGTTACCTATAATAGTCAAAACTTACAGGTAGGTGAGTTAGGTTTTCTAGATATGTAGAGATGTATTTGAGATGAATAGGCATTCTTCAAACCTTTCAAAGACCTACAGAATATGGCATTTAAAATGGTTTAGGGTTTTTCTTGACAGTGAGGCACAACTGCTCCTGGCAACATCACCTGCATCAGAAAGGAAGATGGACATCCAAGAAACTTGTTAGGGAGTTTACTCCCAATATGACAAGACTAGCCATTTGGGCAAGAAACTACTCTTGCCTGGACTGTTCGACTTTATGCTGTATAAACTGGACATGCAAGATCCACAGAAAAATGACTGCTGATACAAGATGGACATTTGCTACAGGGTTCCTGATTCATGGAAGAGTCTGCCAGACAGTCTGCAGGATACAGAGAAAAGTGACTAACAAACTGCCAATACAAGAAGACAGTTTAAAGTTTCCTGCTTTGCTAAAGAGTCTGCCAGACACACTATGGCCTATGGGCTGAAGATGGAACATTACAGAAGAACTTCGGGTAACTGACCAGGCAAGTTGTCTCTGTCATTTCTATAGTTTATATATTATCCTTCTGTGGCCTTTGAAAGAATTGAAGACAGATAGTTATGGTTATAGTTTTTCTTAGTTCGGATTATAGATAAGTTACATATAAGACTTTAGATTCACAAAGATAGGATAGATGATAGAATATTTTCTTAAATCTTATTAAATGTTAATGGACTAATTATTTGTTGACTGTGATTCTTATTTGATAATTGTTGAGTGATATATTTTGATATGTTGAGATTAAAACCCTTTTTTTTAATTTTAGACAGAAAAGAGAAGATGATGGGAGATGTCATTCTGTAAATATGTTTCTCTTATTGGTTAATGAATAAAGTACTGTTGACCAATAGGGAAGCAAGATAGGTAGGACTAGGAAACAAGGAGGAGAGAGGAAGGAGGAGGGAGGAGATCCAAATGGTGGACCAAGAGAGCAGAACACCAGCCCCTCTGTCTGGTAAGATAACACCATGTGGAAGTACTTAGATTAATAGAAGTGGGTTAATCATTAAGACAGAGCCAGCCGATAAAAACATTAGAAACAGGCCAACAGCTTTATACCAAATACAGAGTCTCTGTGTATTATTTGGGGCTGGCTTGGCAGTGGGCCCAAGCCAGCAAGGAAAAACTACTCATAACACTTCTGTGATCTTCTGTCTTTTCTTAGTTCCTGTGCTGAGTAAGCGTGTTCTCTCAGCTACTTAGAGATAAATGTCGTGCTCTCTTTACACATGAAAAGATACCAATTCTCTTCCTAGTCCTGTTGTGCTGTACTAAGTAAGATACAGCCATTGCACAAATGGAGCTCTTATTTTGCTTTTGGTGTGATTCATGTGGTGCAGAGCTCTGATGTGGGTACAGCTCAGATTTTACATACAAAATACATTGATTTCCTCAATAATATTGAATTTTGTCTTTGGTGTACCATGGGATATCTTCCTTTGAAATCAATTTTGTAGGCTAACACACAAAGTAATGTGTTGCATTATGGCATCTTCATACACGTGGATCATTATACTTTGTCTCTACTCACTCTGCTCCCCATTGCCTTCCTCTGTGCCTCCTGCCCTCTCTGGATAGTTCCCTTCCCTTCCTTCTCATAAAAATCCATCTTCCTTTTTGTTACATTTCCTGCTCTTTTCTTCTTTAAAGTCACTTTCTCCTCACTTTCTCTAGTTTTGTGAACAACATGCTATATCCCATACACCCTTCCATATGTTTTAAAATCTAGTTTTTGAATATGAGAGAAAAATATTCTCTGTATTGCTTTGGAGACTGTCCTGGAAAGGAACTAGCTCTGTAGACCAGGCTGGCCTCTAACTCACAAAGATCAGCCTGCCTCTGCCTCCCAAGTGCAGGGATTAAAGGTGTGCGCCACCAATGCCCGGGCCCTACTTTTTTTGTTTGTTTGTTTGTTTTTTGGTCTGTTTTTTGAGAGAGAGAGAGACAGAGACACAGACACTAACACAGAACCACCCACAGACACACAGACACATAGACACACACACAGACACACACACACACACACACACACACACACACACACACAGAACCAGACAGACAGACAGATGGACAGACAGATGATTCCTCTATATACCCTTGGCTGTCCTAGAACTTGTTTTGTAGATCTTGAACTCAGAGGTATGCCTACTTCTGCCTCATAGGTGCTGGGATTAAATTTGTGTGATACCATGTCTGAACTACTGTTTTTGAGACAGTGTTTCATTGGCTAGCCTGGCACTAATTATGTAGATCAAGCTAGTCTTGTACTCAGAGAAATCTGCCTACCTCTGCCTCCCAAGTGCCACCACACCTGTCCTCGTTTGTTCTGATAGCCATTCTGAATAGAGAAAGATGGAATCTCCAAGCAATTTTATTGGACTCCTAGGTTGGGTAAGTATGTTTAACTTCTTTTATGGTGCTTATTGGCATTTATATTTCTTTTAATAATAACTGTCTATTCAGTTCAATAGCCTATTTATTGAATGGAAAATTTGGTGTATGTGTGTGTAGTATATAAATTCATATGGGTGGGTGCACATGCATATACAGGTAAATGTTTGTGGACATGTGTGTGGAGGCCAGATGTTGATATTAGATGTCGTCCCTTATCACTCTCTACATTATCTTTTGAAACAGGAGACTTGTTCACCAATAAGTTTGAAAGATTTGCCTGTCTACCTTTCTAGCTCAGTAATTACAGATTTGTATCACAGTAACCAGGCTTATGTGAATATTGATGATCCAAACTTGGGTCTTTCCATTTATGCAGCAAGTACTTAACTGATTGAGACACCTCCCTGGCACCCTGATTTGGTTTTTTGGTGTTTTAGTTTAGCAATTATTTGCACATCCAAGATATTGATCCCCTCCTGATGTGCAGTTAACAAAGACATTTTCCCCACTCTGTGGGGTGACTCATTATTCTGGTGATTGTTTCCTTTGCTGTGCAGAAACAATTGCTAATTCATGGGATTATTTCCTTTGCTAGTGGAGTCCTTTCCAGGGAGTCTTTGCCCAGGCTTATATCTCGAAATGTTTTCCCCTAGTAATTTCAAATTTTCAGATCTTATCTTAAAGTTTTTGATCCATTTTGGATTAAATTTAATGTCGGATGAAAGATAGGTATCTAGTTTCATTCTTACACTACTCAGGACCATCTATCTGCCCAGCATTGTGCATGGATTTATTTTCAGTTTTCTACATGTTGACATCCAGTTATGCCAGCACCATTTGTTAAAGATGCTCTTTTTTCCATTGTATGGTTGGTTTTAGCTTCTTTGTAAAAGATCAGATATTCATAGGTGTGTGCTTTAGTGTCAGGGTTTCAGTTGGATTCTATTGGCCCAAGTGTCTGTTATTTTATGCCAATACTAAACTGGTTTTATGACTATGGCTCTAAAATGAATAAAAAATAAAATATTAAAAAATAAATTTATTAAAAATTAGATGAGTGTATCTGTGTGGGCTTGTTTTTGGATTATTTTATTCTGTTGGTCTACATGTCTGTTTATGCCAAACTATACTGGTTTTATTACTATGAGTATGTAACATAATTTGCTTCTGTGCTATCTTCAGCTTTGCATTTTCTGCTAAGGATTTCCTTGGTTATTTGGAATCTTTTGTACTTCCATATAAATTTTAGGATTGGTTTTTCGTAGTTGTAAGAAGAATGTCACTGAGACTTCAATGAAGATCATATTGAATCTGTAGATCACTTTCAGTAATATGGCTACTTTTATAGTATTAATTCTGCCAATCCCTGAGCTTGAGAGGAATTTGCATCATCTAAGGTATTTCTCAATTTCTTTTTTCAGGATCTTCCATTTCCCATTGTAGAAGTCTTTCATACTATTGGTTAGGCTTATTCCTAGTTACTTTATTTATGTCTGAACTTCTTGTAGGTAGGATTTACCGCCTTCTCACTTCTCCGATTTATTTTCTCAGCAAGTTCTTTATTGATATAATAGAAGTGCTATAGATTTTTTCTATGTTAATTTTGTAACCTGTTACTTAGTTGAAAGCTTTTTAGTGAGTTTTTACCGTATTTCAAGAATATGACATAATATCTAAAAATATTAGACTTCTTCCTCTTTCTTTGTATCCAGTTTATTTCTTTTTCTTGACACTTTGTACCAGCTGAGAGTTCAGGTACTAAGTGGAATAAAAGCAAAGAGAATGTGCACCCTTGTCTTATTCCAGATTTTAGAAAATGCTTTTGGCTTCCCCCATTTAATATAATCTTGGTTATAGGTTGGCAATATATAACCTATATTATGTTGAAATACAGTCCTTCTATATTAAGTTTCTTCAATGCTGTTATTATGAAGGGATATTGAACTTGTTGATGGACTTTTTTGGATCAGTTGAGTGATTGTGTGTTTTGGGGTTCTTAACTCTATATGCAATTGCACTCATTTGATTTGTGTGTGTTGAACCAAACTTGCTTCTCTGGAAGAAAATTAATTTGGATAATGTGCACAATTTTCCTTTTTAAATTTAAAATTGAAACGAGCTTGTCAATTCCAGTTCCTTCTCCCTCCCCTCCTACCTTGCTCCCCAACCCCCTATCCCATCCTCTTTCTGCTTCCCAGGAAGGGTGAGGCCTTCCATGGGTGATATTCAAAGTGTGTCCTATCATTTGGATCAGGGCCTAGGGTCTCCCCTGTATATCTAGGCAGAAAGAATATCTATTTGGAATGGGCTCCCAAAGTCCATTCATATACTAAGGATAAATACTGATCCACTAACAGAGGCTCCATAGATTTCCCAGTCCTCCTAACTGACACCCATGTTCAGGGGGTCTGGGTCACTCCTATGCTGTTTTCCCAGCTATCAGTCTGGGATCCATGAGCTCCCACTTGTTCAGGTCAATTGTTTCTGTGGGTTTCTCCAGCCTGGTCTTGACCCCTTTGCTCATCTCGAGGAGGAATCGGTAGATGATGGCCTTGGGTGAACTTGGTCATATTTTATCTGGAAAAGATGTGTGTGTGTGTGTGTGTGTGTGTGTGTGTGTGTGTGTGTGTGTGTGTGAGTGTGTGTTTGGATAAATTTGTCTCAGCCTCCTGAGTGCTGAGATTGTAGGCATACACTCCCATGCCTGGTTTTACCTGGAAGAAATTTAAAACTCTAATCCAGTCTTCCTTGATAAAGCAGAGTGCTGGTCTAACAGGGGCTGGGCTGTGTCCTTTTCTACAGGTTTTCTTGATCAAACATGAATAAAACTATAAGTCAATAATATGACAAAATACCAGTAATTTGGTGAAATGTTCTTTAAAGTATTGTGATATTTTACAATTATAAATTCATAAATATGTTATCAATTCAGAAAAAAAGAGTATAATGGCTCTCTCTATTATGCATGCTATCTCTTTTCTTGCTTTCTTCTATTCTTCCCCCGACTGAATCTTCCTGATGTCTCATGTCCTCCTCTCCCCTCCTCTTTTCCCCCTTCCCTTTCTCCAAATTCTCTCTCCCTTCCCACCTAGCTCCCAATTTGTTCAGGAGATCGTGTCCCTTTCTCCTTCTCTGGGGGTGGGGCATGTATGTCTCTTAGAGTCATCCTTATTTCCTAGCTTCTCTGGCAGTGTGTATTGTAGGCTGGTGATCCTTTGCTCTATGTTTAGTTTACTTACTCATATGAGTGAGTACATACCGAGTTCCTCTTTTTGTGACTGGGTTACCTCAATCAGGATGGTTTCTTCTAGTTCCATCCATTTGCCTGGAGATTTCAAGATTTCCATTGGTTTTTTTTTCCTTTTCTTTTCTTTTTTATCCTCTGAGTAGTACTCCATTGTATACACATACCACATTTTCTATATCCACTCTTCAGTTAAGGGACATCTAGGTTGCTTCCAGGTTCTGGTTATTACAAATAATACTGCTATAAACAACGTTGAACAGATGTCCTTGTTAAATGAATGTGCATCTTTCGGGTATATGCCTAAGAGTGGAATTGCGTGATCTTAGGGTAGACTGATTACCTTTTTCCCGAGGAACTGCCATATTGATCTCCAAAATTGCTGTACAAGTTTGCACTCCCGCCAGCAGTGGAGTAGTGTTCCCATTTCTCCATATCCTTTCTAGCATAAACTGTCTTTGCTGTTTTTTATTTTAGCTATTCTGATAGGTGTAAGATGGTAGATATCTCAGGGTAGTTTTGATTTGCACTCCCCTGATGGCTAAGGATGTTGAACACTTTCTTCAGTGTCTTTCAACCATTTTAGATTCCTCTATTGAGAATTTTCTATTTAGTTCTATACCCCACTTTTTAATTGGATTATTTGGTGTTTTGGTGACTAGTTTTTTGAGTTCTTGATATTTTGGAAATCAGTCCTCTGTCAGATATGGGGTTGGTAAAGATCTTTTCCTACTCTGTGGGCTGCTGCTTTATCTTGGTGACTGTGTCCTTGTCCTTTGCCTTACAGAAGATTTTCACTTTCAGAAAGTTCCATTTATTAATTGTCGATCTCAGTGTCTATGTTACAGGTGTTATGTTCAGGAAGTGGTCTGTACCAATTGGTTCAAGGGTACCTCCCACTTTCTCTTCTAAGAGATTCAGTGTGGCTAGATTTATGTTGAGGTCTTTGATCCATCTGGACTTAGTGCATGGTGATAGATATGGATCTATCTGCAGTCTTCTATAAGTCAGCATCCAGTTATGCTAGCACCATTTGTTGAAGATGCTTTCCTCCTTCCATTGTATAATTTTAGCTGCTTTCTCAAAAATCAGGTTCTGTGAGTGTATCGATTAATATCAGGGTTTTCAATTAGATTCCATTGGTTTACCTGTGTATTTTTGTGCCAACACCAAGCTGTTTTCAGGCTATAGCTCTACAATAATGCTTGAAGTCAGGGATGGTGATGCCTCCAGAAATTTCTTTATTGTATATGGTTGTTTTGGCTATCTTGGGCCTTCTGTTTTATCATATAAGGTCTGTGAAGCATTGTTCTGGGATTTTGATGGGGATTGCATTGAATATGTGGATTGCTTTTGGCAAGATTACCATTTTTAGTATGTTGACCCTGCCTATCCAAGAACATGGGAGATATTTCCGTTTTCTGGTATCTTCTTAATTTCTTTCTTTAAAGACTCAAAGTTCTTATTACACAGGTCATTCACTTGTTTGTTTAGCATTACCCCAAGATATTTTATGTTGTTTGTGTCTATTGTAAAAGGTGATGTTTTGTGATTTCTTTCTCAGCCCATTTATTGTCTGCATATAGTAGTTCTATTTATTTTTTTAAGTTAATCTTGTATCATTCCACTTTGCTGAAAGTGTTTATCAGCTGTATGAGTTCCCTGGTAGAGTTTTTTGGGTTACTTATGTAAACTATCATATCATCTGGAAATAGTGAAAGTTTGACTTCTTCTTTTCCAATTTATATCTGATTGATTTCCTTTTGTTTTCTTATTGCTCTAGCTAGAACTTCAAGTACAATATTGAAGAGATATGGAGAGAGTGGACAGCTTTGTTTTTTACCTGATTTTAGAGGAATCATGTTGACTTTCTCTCTATTTAGTTTGACTTTGGCTGTTGGTTTGCTGTATATTGCTTTTATGTTTAGGTATGTTCCTGTTATCCCTCATCTCTCCAAGACCTTTTGTCCAAGGCTTTTTCAGTGTCTAGTGAGATAATCATGTGATTTTTCTTTTTCAGTTGCTTTAGATGTTGGATTACATTGATAGATTCTCATATGTCAAAGCATCCCTGCATTTTTAGGATGAAGCTTACTTGGTCATGGTGGATTATTTTTCTGATATGTTCTTGGTTTAGAATTGCCAGTAATTTATTGAGTATTTTTGCATCAATGTTCATGAGGGATATTGGTCTGTAGTTCTTTTTCTTATTTATGTCTTTGTGTGGTTTGGGTACCAAGCTAATTGTAGCCTTGTAAAAAGAGTTTGGCAATGACTCTTCTGCTTTTATTGTGTGGAACCCGTTGAGGAGTAGTGGTATTAGCTGCTCTTTGAATTTCTGGTGGAATTCTGCACTGAAACCATCTGGCCCTGGGATGTTTTTGGTTCTGAGAATTTTGATGACTATTTCTCTTTCATTAAGGGTTATAGGTCTATTTAATCTGCTTATCTGTTCTAGATTTAATTTTGGTGAATGATATCTATTCAGAAAATTGTCCATTTACTTTAAATTTTCCAATTTTGTCGAGTACAGGTTTTCAAAGTATGACCTGGAGATTCTCTGGATTTCCTCAGTGTCTGTTGTCATGTACCCTTTTTCATTTATGATTTTGTTAATTTGAGAGTTCTCTCTCTCTCTCTCTCTCTCTCTCTCTCTCTCTCTCTCTCTCTCTCTGCCTTTGGTTAGGTTAGATAAAGGTTTGTCTATCTTGCTGATTTTCTCACAGAAAAACTCTGAGTAACATCGATTCTTTGTATTGTTTTCCTAGTTTCTACTTTATGGATGTCAGCCCTCAATTTGATTATTTCCTGGCATCTACTCCTCCGGGGTGATTTTGCTTCTTTTTCTTCTCAAGCTTTCAGTTGTGCTCTTAATTCTCTAGTGTGACTATCCTCCAGTTTCTTCATGTGCGCACTTAGTGCTATGAACGTTCCTATTAGTACTGTTTTTAAAGTGTTCCATAAGTTTGGATATGTTGTGTCTTCATTCTCATTGAATTCTAGGAAATCTTTTATTTCTTTCTTTATTTCTTTCTTTACCGAGGAATTGTGAAATTGCATAGTTTCAATTTCCATGAGTTTGTAAGATTTATGCAATTTGTGTTTTTGTTGAATTCTAACTTTAAAGAATGGTGGTCTGATAAGATACCGGGGGTTATTCCAATATGTTTGGTACCTGTTGAGTTTTGCTATATTGCTGAGTATTTGTTCAATTTTAGAGAAGTTTCCATATGGTGCTGAGAAGAAGGTATATTCTTTGGTGTTTAGACTGAATGCTCTGTAGATGTCTGTTAAACTCAATTGGGTCATAACTTCTTTTAGTTCCTTTGTCTCTTTGTTAAGTTTCTGTGTGTGTCCTGTTTTGTGTTGAGAGTAGGGTGTTGAAGCCTCCCACTACAAGTGTGTGAGGTTTTATGTGTTGTTTGACTTTTAGTAATATTTCTTTTACAAATGTGGATGCCTGTTAAGGCAGGTTCCCTGCCGGCTGCCGCTGGTTCTGCCACCATTGTCCCGCAACCATGTGTGCCCCAAATAACACTCAGAGACTCTGTATTTGATAAAATCCTGTTGGCCAATTACCATTATTGTTTATGGGCTAGCTCTGCCTTAATTATTAACCCATTTCTACTTATCTAAGTATTTCCACGTGGTCGTCTTATCGGGAAGCCGCGGCAGGCGTCCTGCTCCTTCCCTGGGCTACATCTCGACACCTACTACTTCCTCTCTCCTCCTCCTGGTCTCCTAGCCCCACCTATCTTGTTATCTCATTGGCCACAGTGCTTTATTAACCAGTATGAGAAACATATATACAGAATCACATCTCCCATCATCTCCTCTTTTCTGTCTAAAGTAAAAGAAGGGGTTTAACCTTAACACAGCAAAATATATCATATAACAGTTATCAAAGAAGAATCACAGTTAACAATATTTAGTCCATTAACATTTTGTAAGACTTAAAGAAAATATCATCTATCCTATCTTTGTGAGTCTAAAGTCCTATATGTAACTTATCTTTAATCCTAACTAAGGAAAACTATAAGAATAACTACCTGTCTTCAACTCCATCAAAGACCACAGAAGGATAATATATAAACTCTAGAAATGACAGAGACAACTCATTGCCTGGTCAGTCACCCGAAGTTCTTCTGTAATGTTCCATCTTCAGCCCATAGCCGTAGTGTGTCTCCAGACTCCTCAGCAAAGCAGGAAACTTTAAACTGTCCACCTGTATTGACAGTGTCAGTCATTTTTCTCTGTGTCCTGTAGACTGTCTGGCTGTCTGGCAGCTTCTTCCATGAAGCAGGAATCCTGTAGCAGTGTCCATCTTGAATCAGCAGTCATCTTTTTGTGGGTCCTGCATGTCCAGTTTCTACAACAAAAAGTCAAACAGTCTAGACAAGAGAAGTACCTTGCTCAAATGGCTAGTCTTGCCATATTAGAAGCAAACTCCATAATGTTTTTCTTCGATGTCCATCTTCCTTTCTTCTGTAGGTGGTGTTACCAGGAGCAGTTGTGCCTCACTGTCAAGAAAATCCCTAAACCATTTTAAATGCCATATTCTGTAGGTCTTTGAAAGGTTTGAAGAATGCCTATTCATCTCAAATACATCTCTGCATATCTAGAAATCCTAACTTAACTCCAAGTTTTAATTATCATAGGTAACCCTCTATAATCTGTATTAAATTATACATTACATTTTCCAATGAGCTATATAAACACAATACCTAAACAAGAGGAGAAATATACATATCACAAAATTGACCTTAAATTGTATCAATAAAAGAAAATCCATTCCAAAGCAAAGTATTCATATCTATACCATAATTCCCTTTTTACCTTTAAAAAGATTGTTTGTGGTTATACCCATTTATAACCAAGTCCATTTAAATGAAAACAAGCATTTATAAACAATATTTGGGAATTTGGGCATCGTTCTTTCCAAACTACTTCCTGCTGGTAGAGGGCGCTGTCATGGGGTTCCAAAGAAGACGCAGAAATCTTGGCAGTAGTCTGCAAGAATTTGTCTCAACTGCTTTGAACGTTGGATCATCTGGGGCATTGTTTCAGGGGGTCTGGCTTGATCAAACCATATAAGTCTGGAAAGAATCCATAGCTTTTCATTTTCTGTGGAAACAAAAATAGAAATCCTTTTCCCCAGTAACTTGTCCTTAGGCTTAAATTTTGGAGTCAAAGCATTTTTAAAATATATAAATTGAATTAATCCAGCAGCATTTCTTTTATCAGTAGTTGTTATTTTCTCAGCAATCAAATACTTTAAAGACAACAGAATCACGTATAGTATCCAAAATTTCTCTGTGCTTTCCATTTTTACGTGGCTTTTTAATTACTCTATTTTTTCTACTTCTATTTTTACATATTTTGAGACAGGGTTTCTTTGTGTAACTTTTATCTGTCCTGGAATTCATTGCATACCAGGTTTACTTTGAAATCACAGAGATCTGCTTGCCTCTGTCTGCCGAGTGCTGGGATTAATGGAGTGTGCCACTACCCATTCGTTCTACTTCCTTTTTTTCTTTTTTAAACCATTGTATCCTGTTTCTTTTTCTCTCCCAAGCCAGCGTATTTTTTAAAGCATAGTGTAAACCTTCATTGCAGCTCTGTACACACCACTGAATTGTTAGCAGAGCTCTTTTTAAGCAAGGTGGCTTTTTTGCCGCTTATGCTAATTTTGAAAACCTCCCTTAAAGGAGCCGCGCAAATCTCTGTCTACAACAAAACAAATCCAACCGAGAAAATGCTGCTACCAAGAAGTCTTGCTAGTCTCTGTTCCCTTGTTTCTAAAAACTATTTTTTAAGCTTTTGTTAAGTTTTAAGCGAAAGTTCTCAATCCCACTTCTGACACCAGATATTGTGGTTCAATAAGGGTCAGGATAAACAAATAGTTCGAATAGATGTTTATTAAGGGAGAAACAACTCACAACACAGACAGATGAACACAGCAGTTAAAACTGGATGCTCCTCTCTCCGTGTCCCGCCAGAAAAGGCCTTTCTCCGCCTCCTCCCGAGACTAAGCTCCACAGGTCACTTCCGCCCCTGGCTCCACCCCTCAATGGGTGTGGTCAGTGCCACAGAAACAGACACAGTGAATATCCCACTACAATTCCCCTTTTAGTCTAAAGAAAAGATTTAAGCTTGATACAAAATTATATACAAAACAGTGAATAACAAGTGTGCTCTAAGAAAAGGAAAATCGAGACCAAAACCACAAACATACCTAGTCCTAGGGTGAAGGCATAAGGGAGTTACAATAGAGTTGTCCTAAGCTGAAAAGCTTAAGTCTAGTACTTAATATCTAACTAGGAAGAGAGAATAATACTAAGATAGTTTAATCTACAACCTCACCAAGACCTGAGAAGGAAAATTACAATACTAGGGTAGACAGGAAGTGCAGATGGGCAACTTCCAAAAGGTGCAGTGAGGACAGAAACAGCAAGCTACCTGGACAGTCACCCAAGGTCTCACAGCAATGTTGGTACAGCCAGATATGACTAAGGCCAGGAGTATTTGACAGACCACAACAAAAGCAGGGAGGTAAAAAGGCTGTCTTACCCTGACTTGGCAAGGTTCAGCAGTCTTCTAAGTTTGTCTCCTGCAAGCATATAGGACCTCATGTCCAAATCAGTGGTCAAGGCTGAGGCAGTTCCTTGCCCAAGAGGCCATTAGCCGAAGCGAGGATGAACTCCAGAAGGAGCAACAACAGTGTCCAACATACTTTTGGGAAAGTGCACGGTGCTGTCAGGAGCAACAGTTTCTCATGTCAACAGAGTACTAATATATAAAACATTTAAATGCCATGTTCTGCAGGTCTATGAAGTGATTGAAGATTAAGCATCTATGTCTGACTAATCTCATAGTCAAAGGAAACATGGGTGAGGATAATCTGTAATACTCAGGAACTTGGCTAACAAGCCTGAATAAAACTTCCTTGAGTAAAGCAAGGATAAATACCTAAATAATATAACTATGTACATGTATATATATATATATCTCACATGTAAATTCCTAAAGTAGAGGTAGAGTAAAAATGTCTAAACAAGAGGTAGAGCTCTAAAAGGCAGCAAGACAAATATCCTAAATTGTAACAAATACAAAACGTATTGAACACAAGCAATAGTATACATACATAGAATATGGCAAATATAATGTACATAAAACATCATAAATGGAAAGATTTCACACAATACAACAAATATAAGATACAATTCTTCCAGGAAGGGAATAAACTTACCACAAATAATAATATATAACAATGTAAGCTGTAATACTAATGTCTCATTCTTACTGAATAATTCACAAGAAAATAGGCTAATCTACCTATATCCATTCTGAATCCCACTTCTGACACCATTATGTTACGGCATGTTGTTCCCGCCAGCCTCCTGGTCCTGCCGCCATTGTCCTGCAACCACGTGTGCCCCAAATAACACTCAGAGACTCTGAATTTGATACAATCCTGTTGGCCAATTACCATTATTGTTTATGGGCTAGCTCTGTCTTAATTATTAACCCATTTCTACTTATCTAAGTATTTCCACGTGGTCGTCTTATCCGGGAGCCGCGGCTGGCATCCTGCTTCTTCCCTGGGCTACATCTCTACCCCGCCTTCTACCTCTTTCCCCCTCCTAGTCTCCTAGCCCCGCCTATCTAGTTTTCTATTGGCCAACAGGGCTTTATTAATTAGTATGAGAAACATATATACAGAATAACATCTCCCATCAGATGCCTTTGTTTTTGGGGCATAGATGTTCATAATTGAAACTTCATCTTGATAAATTTCTCCTGTGATGAATATAAAATGACCTTCTATATCTCTTTCAATTGATTTTAGTTTAAAGTCTAATTTGTTAGATATTAGGATCAGTACACCCATTTGTTTCTTGGGACCATTTGATTGGAAAATCTTTTCCCAACCCTTAACTCTGAAGTAATGTCTGTCTTTGAAGTTGAGGTGTGTTGTGTTTATTGTATGCAGTAGAAGATTGGATTCTGTCTTTGTATCCCTTCTGTTATCCTGTGTCTTTTATGGGTTAGTTAAGACTATTGAGAGTTATTAATGACTATTGATTGTTAATTCTTGTTTGTTTTGGATTTGTTGTTGTTTGTGACATTGTAAGTAGATTTGCTCTGCTTTTTCTTTTGGGTTGGTAAAGTGGGATTATCTATTGCCTATGTTTTGTGGGTGTAGTAAACTTCCTTGGGTTGGAGTTTTCCTTCCATAACTTTCTGTAGGGCTGGATTAGTTGACATTTAATTTTTAAATCTGGTTTTGTCATGGAATGTCTTGGTTTTTCCATCTGCAGATTGAAAGCTTTGCTGAGCATAGTAGCTGGCATCTGTGGTCTCTTAGTATTAGTAGAATATCTATCAAGGACTTGTCGCTTTCAGAGTTTCCATGGAGAAGTCAGGTGTAATTCTGATTGGTTTACCTTTATATATCTTTATTCTTTATGTTTGGTATTTTGATTATTATGTGGTGAGGGTATGTTTTTTGTCATTCACTCTATTTGGTGTTCTGTAAGTTTCTTGTACTTTCATTGGCTTTTCATTATTTAGGTTGTGAAAGTTTTTGTCTATGATTTTGTTGACTTTGTTTTCTGTACTTTTGAGTTGACTTTTATCACCTTCTTCTATACTTATTATTCTTAGTTTTGATCTTTTCACAGTGTACCTTATTTCTTGAATATTTTGTGTTAAGGGTTTGTTGAAGTTAAGATTTTCTTTGGTCGATAAATCTATTTCTACTTGTGTATCTTCAACACCTGTGATTCTCTCTTCCATCTCTTGTATTCTCTTGGTTATGCTTATATCTGTAGTTCCTACTTTTTTTTTTATTGTGTCCTTTCAGCTTTCAAGCCTTTCACTGTTTGAATTGTTTCTTCCAATGTTTGGTTTATCATTTCCTCCATTTCTTGAATTTTTTGTTCACTTTTTCCTTTCATTTCTTTAAAGGGTTTTCTCTTTACTTCTTTGAGGCTCTCTATCATCATCATAAAGTTGTTTTAAGGTCATTTTCTTCTGCTTCATCTGTGTTGGGATGTCCAGATATTGTTGTTGTGGAGTCCCTAGACTCTGGTGGCATCATATTGATCTTTCTGTTGTTGATTGTGTTCTTATACTGTTGTCTACCCATCCCTTCTTTTTTCAGTTTTCAGTGCATACTGGCGGGGTCTCTCCCTCTCCTGGTGGGTACAGGGCCGATGTTCTCTTCTGGTGGGTGTAAGTGGCCCAATACTCTGAGTGGAGGCTAGACTAGGACTTTGGCAGACTCTGGATGGGCTTGTCCACTGGGATGGTTTCCCCCTTGTGCAATTCCTAGGCCTCAGGAGGCTTTGAGCAGGGCACCAGAAGGCAGGCTCCTCCCACGGGTTGAAGTGAGACTAGGATGCTGGCAGACTCTGGATAGGCTGGTCCACTGGGAAAGGTTCCCCTGTGCACAGTTCACATAATTTTCTTACTGTATTCTTGAATCCCATTTTCCAGAATTGTAATGAGAATTTTTACATCTATGTTCATCAGGAAAATTGGGTTATACTTTTCAGATTTTATTGTATCATTATATAGTTTCTTTTTATAAATGTAGCTTTGGCCTTATAGAATGAGCTTGGTAATGCTTCTTTCATTTCTAGTTTATGAAACAGTGACTTTTTTTTTGAGAAACAGTGATTTTAACTCTTCAAAGGCTTTGTGTAATCCAGCAGTGAATCTGATTGGCCCTAGGTTTTTCACTGTTGAGAAGGAGGGAGAGAGAGAGAGACTGAGACTGTGTCTGTGTGATTATGTATATAGTATATGTGTATGTTGTGTGTGCCTATGGATGTCTATGCAGAGGCCAAAGGAGGAAATCAGGTTTGAGAGACTTTTTCTTATTGTTTCAGCTCATTGATTATCATGATTCAATTTAAGTCATATAGGTTATACTGATTAATATTTTTAAGGAAGGAAAGGATTCTTTATTTTTTTAAATTTATTTTCTAATACAAATACATCCTCCTCTCCTCTAAGCCCCCCCCCACCTGCCCTCTTCCCCATATCTATTGCTTCTCAGTTTCCCTTCAGAGAAGTAAAGGCCTCCCAGTGATATCCACTGAGCATGGAATAACAAGATGAAATAAGATTAAGCACAAACCCTCATATCAGGGCTGGATGAAGCAACCCAGTAGGAGGCAAAAAGGTTCCACAAACAGCAAAAGAGTCAGAGATAGCCCCACTCCTGTTGTTAGGAGTTCAACAAGAACAACAAGCTAAACAAGCACAACATGTATGCAGAGCACCTAGCACAGACCCATGCAGCCTCTGTGGTTGCCACTTCAGTCTCTACGAACTCTGCTTAGTTGATTCTGCGGGCCATGTTCTCTTCATGTCCTCTACCCCTCTGACGCCAACCATCCTTCCTCTCCATCTTCTGCAGGGTTCCCCAGCTCTGTGTGATGTGTGGCTGTGGGTTTCTGCATCCCACAGAGAGACTGGGTGAAGCCTCTCTGATGGCAATTGGGCTAGTCATCGATCCTATGAGTATAGCAGAATATCATTATAAATCATGAATCATTTCATTGACTTTTTTCTTTGTCATTCGGGTTTGGTTCTACCCTAGGTCTCTGAGCCATCCAGTTTCTGGATCCTGGCCATGTAGGCAGTATCGGGCATGGGCTCCATCTTGTGGATTGGCTTCAAGTTGGACCAGTCATTGGATGGCCACTCCCACAAGCTCTGAGCCACCATTGCCCCAGTGCATCTTGCAGGCAGAACAGGTTTTGGGTTGTTAGGTTTTGTGGCTGGGACTAGTCTGGTTACAGAAAACATCAGGTGCAGTATCCATATACTTCATTACTTGGAGTCCTCTCTAGGGTCATCCTAATAGTATCCAGGAAGTTTCCACTGCACTAGGTTTTCATATCACTCCCTAAATACCCACCTACTCCAGTCTCTCCTTGTATTCTCTCCCTTCATCTCCTGCTTCCCCACCTGATCACTTCTGTTCTCATCCCCACCTGCCCCCAGGGGTACAGACCTAAACAGAGAATTCTCATTAGAGGAATCTCAAATGCGTGAGAAACACATAAAAAAAATGTTCAACATCCTTAGCCATCAGGGAAGTGCAAATCAAAACAACTCTGCTATTCCATCACCTGTCGGAATGGTTGTAATCAAACCACAAGTGACTCACAGCTGGAGCAAAGAAAACACTCCTCCATTGCTGGTGGGATGGCAAACTTGGAAATCAACATGGCAATTCCTCACAAAATTGGGATTTATTCTACCTCAAGATCCAGCTTGGGCATATACCCAAAGGATGCTCCATATGCCACATGGACACTTGCTTAATTATGTTCATAGCAGCTTTATTCATAATAGCCAGAAACTGGAAATAACTACATGTCCCTTTAAATGGAAAATCCAATTGTGGTACATGTACACAACAGAATATTACTCAGCTAATAAAAACACTGACATCATGAAATTTGCAGGCAAATGTATGGAACTAGAAAAAGTCATGCTGTGTGAGGTAACCCAGAAAAAAAAATATGGTATATATTCACTTATAAGTAGATATTAGTTGTAAAGTAACCATGCTACAGTTTACAGACTTAGAAAAGTTACATACTGATTAAGTTTGATAGGGCATGTATATTTAAAAATATGTTCATTGCTTCCATATTTTCCAGTTTTAGAATATAAGTTTTCAAAGTATTGCATAATTATTCTTTAAATTTCACTGGACTCTGAAGTACCTTTACCTTTTTTCATCACTCACTAATGTAGTGTGGATTTTCCCTTTCTTTTGGTTAGTTTGCCCAAGGTTTATCAATCTTCTTTATTTTGAAAAGGACCAATTCTTTGTTTGACTGATTGTAGATATTATTCTTTAGTCTTCTTTAGTTAATTTTTATTATGTGTCATCTGCTTTTCAGTTGGGATTATTCATATGATTTGTAGTATTCACACAGTTTAGGTTATTAAGAGCCCTTTTGTCTTTTTTTTTTTACATCTAAGTACTTGTAGCCTCTTTTAATTGCCTTACCTATAAATAAGATGACTTTCATTTTCATTTGTGTCTAGGAACATATTAATTCTTTCTTTCAATTACCCATTGATCATTTGAGAGTATATTAGCCAATGTCCATGTGTTTGTGTAGTATCTGTAGTTTTTCTTGCTGTTGATTTTTAGTTTTATTGCACTATGATCTGGTAAAGCATAATAAATTATTTTATTTCTTTTGGTTAAAATTTAATTTTCTGTCTAGAATGTAGGCTATTCTAAAAAAGTTACAAGGTCTGTTGAGAAATATGTATGTTCTGTATTTGAGTGGAATATTCTGCACGAATGTTAAATTCGTTTGATCTATTGTGCAGTTTAGCTCTGAGGGTTTTTTTTTTTTTGGTTAATTTTCAGTTTTAAGGCCCTATCTGGAGATGAAAGTACAGTATTAAAATCATTGACTATTTTTTGTCAGAATCTACTTGCTTTTATATGTCCATTAGTTATTTTTTCCTTTCTTTTTTTTTTTTAACTGAAATCAGAAGGCCTAAACATTAGGAGCATATATATTCAAAATTTTACATGATGATAAATTGTTGTTTATATTAATATGTGGTAGTTTTCTTTATCAAATATCAGAATACCTAGGACAGTTTGACAATATTTTGCGTCCTTTAGTTCTCAATCTGTGGGTGTCTTTGTTTATGAGGTGTATTTCTTGGGAACAACTAGTTGGACATAGTTCTTTTGTTTAATCCAATAAGGCAGTGTATCTCTTTCTTTCTGAATTAAAGCCATTTATATTCAAGGTTGTTGCTGAGAAAGATGTTTACTGAGCTCTGCAACCTTGCTTGGTATTTTTCTGAGCTCCTGGCTTAACTAATATCTGTGTTGAAATTTTATAGTCAAAAAGTCCCTTTATTGATCCTTTAAAAAGTAGTCGGCTACCTACTGTGGGCTAACCTAGTTTTTAAATTAAAGGCAGGGCTTCACAGTATGGCTAAATTTCATTTAGTAAATGAGGCTCATCATTTCAGTCTTGAAAGTGATGTATTTACTTTCTATTTCCTTATCTTTGGTAAGATCTAAGATTCCCTTGGGTCATCTAGAAAAGCTTAACCTGTGTTGTCTGTATCTTCAACCAAATCATTTGAAATGTTTTAGAACAAAGAAGAATATAAAGTCTAACATTCCAAAGTATGCAGTAGAGCTGCATCATTCAAGTATTTTCCATTCAAATCCATATGGAGAATGGGATATTTTATTAAACATCTTGGAAAAATCTGTGTGTGTGTGTGTGTGTGTGTGTGTGTGTGTGTGTGTGTGTGTACATATACTTTTTGACATTAAAGTTTAAAAACCCACCCATTTTACATATATTTGTTTTATGCCACTTTCCTCTAATGCTTTTGGGTTTAGAATCCTATTCATTGTCTATGCTCTTTTAAACTTTACATGTCTAAATACTCCAGGTGTTTACAATATTATGCTGTAATCTCACTCAGTTTGTTCCCTTCTGTTTATAAAATTAGTTCAGCTACAATTATTGTTAATCAATGTACATTGAATCTTCTGCATAAGAATTTTTTCCAGTGGAAAACTATCAGTGCATCCTTTTAATAACTGTAATAGCCTTTTATAAGCATGCTGCATAAATTAACTAATTTCTGTTTTTGAACATTTAAATTGCTTTAAATTTATATCATGTTAAAATATCACAATCATGAACATCCTTTATATAAATTCTTGGCTGACTCTGTTTCTTTAGGATATATTCCTGAAGAATGATTTATTGTATTAATGAGCATTGGAATTTAAATTCTTTAACATTTATTTGTGTGTGCACATGCCATGGGATAAGTGTTGTGGTCAAAGAACAACTTTCAAGATTCAGGTCTCTCCTTCTATTGTACAGGTCCTGGGGAATCAAATTCAGGTCATCAGGCTTGGTAGCAGGTAACTTTACTCACTGATCAGCCTTGCCAGCCTGAGAACTGAAGTTTTGAAGACAGTAAGATTATTCAGATTTACATCCTCATCAGTAATGAATGAGAATGTCCACTAACACTTATTTTTATGGATTTTGCATTATTTTATGATGTTGTGTTGACTTTTAAAGAATTGCAAGGGATAAAAACACTGGCTCCATGATGTTCTCCATGACCTGAAGGGACCCGGTTTCAGATCTTCACCCTTTATCAGGTCACATCCAAACCTGTAACCATGCCCAAAAGCCATGGCCACTGTTACAGATGCTCAGGCAAATATATTGCTACACACTTACATTGTGTTTAAGATGGCATTTTATATTTTGAAAAGGAATAGACTGTATAATAATTATTGTTGTGAAAGATGGTTCTTTAATTTACTTACATTATTTTTAAATTTCATATTATTCTCCTACAAGTCCATCGAGATCCTCTGCCCCTCCCTACCCACCCAAGTTAATATTCTTTCTCAAAGAACAAACAAAAAACCCAAAACAATAATGAAAACCTCCACACCCAAAAAGAAAACAAAATATCAAGCTATAATCATAATAAAACATACACACACACAAATCTGTGGAGTTGATTGCAGTTTGTTCAACTATTCCTGAACATGAGGCCTGTCCTGGAGTACATAATATACCCTGTATCACCCTATTGAAAAAAAGAAAAAACTGATTTTCCTTCTTTTAGTAGACATGGCAGTTAAGTTGTTGACTTTTACCCTAGGGTTTCATTCATTCATTCATTCATTCATTCATTCATTCATTTAAAAATGTAACAAAATCCTAAGAGATTCACATAAGGTCCCTCACAGAAGAGGAAAGGAACAAGATCTCCTGAGCATATTGGGAGTGGGGGCCGACAGTGAGGGGAGAGGGAGTTAGGAGAAAGAGAAGGGGAGTAGAGGAAAACATGTGGGACCAGGAAGATTTAGTCAAGGGACAAATAGAAAAAAAAAAAAAAAAAGATACCGTAATAGAAGGAGCCATTATAGTTTTGAAGAGAAAACTGACTCTAGAAAAATGTTCAGAAGAGACCTATAAGGATGACCCCAACTAACAGTCTGAGCAACAGTGGAAATGCTACCTTAAATGCCCTTCCGTGATGATGAGATTGATAACTAACTTATATGCTATTGTAGAGCCCACATCTAGTAGCTGATGGAAACAGAAGCAGACACCCATGGCTAAACACTGAGCAGAACTCCTGGAATCCAGTTGTAAAGAGGGAAGAGTGATAAGAAATGGGATCAAGAGCAGGCTACAGAAACCCACAGAGACAGCTGACCTGAACAAGGCAGAGCTCAAGGAACCCCAGACTGATACCTGGGAAACCAGCATTGTACTGATTCAGACTCCCTGAAAGTGGGTCTCAATTACAAGGCCTGGGCAGTCTAAGGGACCTCTGACAGTGGATCTAGGATGTATCCCTGGTGCAAGAAAGGACTTTGGGAGCACATTCCCCGTGGAAAGATACTCTCTTAGCCTAGACCCTATTCCAAATGACTTGACAGATTTTGTTGATCCCTCCTGGAAGGCATCACCATCCCTGTGGAGTGGGGGGAGGGATATGACAGGAGGGGGACTCGGGGGGCACGGGAGAGAGGGAGGGAGAGGGAACTGGGATCAATATGTAAAATAAGAAAAAATATATGTATGTAAGAAAATATAACAAAATCAAGTATAATAAGATAAAACAAAAACTACCACTTCAGAGTTGGCCATGACAAACCAACAGAAGGAAAAGAGCCCAAGAGAAGGCACGAGAATCAGAGATGGCACTCATTTGCTCACTCAGGAATCCTATAAAAATACTAACCTGGAAGCCATAAATATTCATGCAGTTTCATGGGGTTATATTTATTAATTTTTGATCCTAGTGCCTATGCTATTGGTGTTCTGTTCACGAAATTGTCTCTCTTCTATCAGGTTTACTGTGTCTAGTTTTATGTTGAGGTCTTTCATCCATTTGGACTTGAATTTTGTCCATGGTGACAGATATGGATCTATATGAATTTATCCAAAGCACCATTTGTTGGAAATGATATCTTTTTTTCCCAGTGTGTATTTCTGCCGCCTTGGTTAAAAAAAAAAATCAGATGTCCAAGATGTCCGTAAGTGTGTAGCTTTATGTCTGGGTCTTTAATTTGATTCTAATGATCAAATGTGTCCATTTTATGCCACCAACACCATGCTGTTTTTATTATTGTTGCTTTGTAGTTCAACTTCTAATCGGGGACTTTGAGATCACTAGCAGTTCTTTTATTATTCAGGGTTGTTTTAGCTATCCTGTTTTTGTTTTTATTTTTTCTTTTGGTGTGTGTATGTGTTTGCATCTGTGTTTTCACATGAAGCTGCCAATGGTTTTTTCAATATTTGTAAAGAATTGTGTCAGAATTTTGATAAGGATTTCATCAAATCTGTAGGTTAATTAATTTTGATAGGGTGGCCATTTTTACTATATTATTCCTACTAATCCATGAGCATGAAAGATCCTTCCATATTCTGATATCTTCTTTCTTTCTTCAATGACTTGAATTTTTATCAAACAAGTTTTTACTTGCTTGGTTAGAGACATTCCAAGATGTTTTATATTATTTGAGGCTATTGTGAATTGTGTGAGCAAAAAAACTAATTTTAAAATACCACTTAAAAAAGAATTTGAATAAGATTACTTTGTGTGTGTGTGTGTGTGTGTGTGTGTGTGTGTGTGTGTGTGTGTGTACAATATTTCCCCAAGAAGACATGGGTTATTAAGTAAAATTACCACACAAGGCATGAGATACTTCCTATTGAGTTATTGGCCAAGGAGGCGCCAGAGGTCTCCAAATAACAAAGGCTTGTTTACCAACCATAATTACATGGCTAGACCCTTTTTGTGACAATGTCACACATTTTTTCTGTATAACATCTTGACCTAAGCTTTGAATCTCATAGTATAGGGGTCAAAATTTGGGGGCTGGAGCTTCTGAGTTTTGCAAAATTAACTTGCAGAAGTTAACTGAGGGTAAAGACAATTTGACATCTTCATTCTAATCGACAGTACTAAACCATTACCTTGTATATAGCATGCTAGAGTTTAGCACATACTCTGTCCAAAAATGCATTTTTAACATTGACTTTTTTCTCTCTGAAGGCACTTGAGAAGTTACAGATGCAGAAAGTGTGGTTTGAACTAAAACCCCTTTTTACCCATAACAAACCATAAAATCTCCTGTGAAAAAGGAGTGGAATAGATAACTTTTGTCAGCAGTGACTATGAATTGACACTGTAATAAGTTTGTATAAATGAAATCTTATCACCCAATAGTTTTATATGCCTCCTCTATAGACCACTCTTAGAATTTTCTGTCCTAGATCACATTTATCTTCTTAACACATTCATTGTTCTATGTGTAAAGGATATAAAAAGCATGCTGCCTTAACCGTTTATTTGTGTCTTTGATGTCTTGTGAGGATCACCATGTTCATGTAAAATAAAATGTGTGCTTTTCTGCACTTGATCTGTTTTGTGTTAATTTACTTTATAAACCCAACTAAATAAGCAAAGAGATAGAGAGACAATGACAGACAGATGTGCACACAGATAGACCAGATAGACATACAGAGAGAGAGAGAGAGAGAGAGAGAGAGAGAGAGAGAGAGAGAGAGAGAGAGAGAGAGAGAGAGAGAGAGAGAGGAATGTAGATCTTCAGCCACTCCTGTTACTAGAGTTTTGGGGAGTCTCTTTGAGGTCCCCAGACATTACCAGGGAAATTGCCCTCTTGGAGTTCCTAGTCTCATTAACAAAGTTATTGAAGAAAGAATGGACTCAAATGAAAACTTGATAACAACTTTTGCTTTTGAGATATGTCTCCCTGTGTAGCTTTGGGTGGCTTTGAATTTGCTATTTGAGCAGATGAACCTTGACCTCACAAAGTTCCATCTGCTGCTGACTGTCAAGTGCTGAGATAAAAGACACATACTACCATGTCAACTCAATGACAATATTATTGGAGTTTAAAAAGAAAAGCCTTCAGGGCACAAACTATAAATCTCAGCTGCTATCTAGAAGAGGAAAGAAAGAAAAAAGCCATACTGGTTGAATTACAGGTATGGAGGGCTACCATACAATAGCAGGCAGCCACATAGTGGGGAGGGTATTATTAGAGAAAGAACAAGGCAGCCCAATGTATCAGAAAGAACAGACTTAGGTCCTAGCTAGCATCTAAAAGCCAGGAAAAAAAGAAAAAGAAAAAGAAGGAGGAAAACTTTTACCTTTTTGGACTCAGAAAGGTGGGCAGACCCAGCTGAACTTCATTGATGTTAATTTGTAGAGACTTTGCTGGGCACAGAAATTTAGGGGAGGAAAATTACTGTATCTTATTAAAGAAATAATAATCCTACCTTTCTCTATAGCTTTTGTATGGTGGTTTGAATAAAAAATGGCCCCCACTGGCCCATAGGGAGTGGCACTATTTAGAGGTGTAGCCTTGTTGAAGTAGGTGTGGCCTTGTGAGAGAAAGTGTGTCACTCTGGAGGCGGGCTTTGAGGTCTTGAAAGCCCAAGTCATGCCTAGTGTGGCATTCTATTCTGCTGTACCGTGTCTGCCTCTGTGCTGCCAGGCTTCCTGCCATGTTGACAATAGACTAAACCTCAATTAAATGTTTTCCTTTGTCAAATTTGCCATAGTTGGGCTAGAGAGGTGGCTCAAGTGGTTGAGATCACTGGCTGCTCTTCCAAAGGACACAGGTTCCATTTCCAGCACCCACATGACTGTTCACAACTGTTACTCCAGTTCCAGGGGATCTAACGCCATCATACATCATACATGCAGGCAAAACCCCGAAGTACATTAAATAAATGAATCTTTAAAAAGAGAGTTGCCATGGCCATGATGTCTCTTCACAGAAATAAAACCCTAACTAATACACTTGGTTTAAAATAAAGCCGTCTTACTAGAGAAGGTCCCTTTGTGATGGGGCAAGACAATACAAAGTTTCCTGCATCCTGTATTCTTGCTGAGCATGTTATAGATTTAACTAGAATCTGATCTCCTTAATGAAGAATCCCATGGAAAACTACTCAATTCTATTCTAGGAGCCCCCTCCAACTAACCACTTAGCTTCTATTAAAAGTACTTGCTTCAAATTGCTTTCTTCTTTGGAGCCCCTCAGAAGCTGCCAAATGAGATGCCAGGATGTGGTTTTTGCATTTTAAAACCCCATGTTCTGGAGACTAAAGGCTATGAACACTTGGTGTGGTCCCAGAAAGCTAGAATCAGGATTTTCAATTGGTTGTATAATGTCTGAGTGGTTATCTCTGGTGAACTCCCCATAACATCTTGGCCAGATTACTGGCCTGCCCCAACTGTAATGTTAGGTGTCCATGCAGACCACAGATTCCAATCTCTTGAACAAGGAAGTGTTTTCCCTTAATAGGCCTTTAGTGCTACTCTAATACTACATTGATACATTTAAAAATTGTTGAGTACTGAATTTCACTGTAGGCAAGAAGAAGGAGGAGAAGAAACTGATTTTCCAGAGGTTAGTACCTCAAGGTTACTGAGTTCATAATTTCAGGAGACTCTAGTTCACAATGATTCATCAGAGTCAAGATCTGGGTCCCCCTTGTCATGTTTGCTGCATCAGACATTATTTCCTTGAAAATTGTAGGAAAGATGATGAAGATGGTACTGAATTTGGAGTCACCATCTGTACCAAAAGTAGTCACACTCTGCCTTCTTTCCTTAATAAGCCAATCAGAACAGCTAAATTAATAGCCAGCTGGGTATGGTGGTAGATGCCTTTAATTCCAGCTTTCAGTTAAAGTCCAGCCTTCTCTACAGAGCAAGTTCCAGGACAGCCAGGGCTGCAGAAAGAAATCCTTTTGTGGAAAAACAAAAGTAAATGGCGAGTTCCCTAATGTGGCCATGTAATGACCACATTGAAGACATTCAACTGAAGAACTGAAACAAATGAAGACATCCTAAAGAGATACTTATGTCTCTCAATATGATTATCAGATTATTGAAACAGTGGACCCAAAAGATACGGGAATTTTCTCAGGAATCTCATGCTAGGAGAAAGAGAGGCCACAGGCAGAAGGGAAAGAGACTTCTCACAGTTTTAACAACTTCTTAGAACATTTTACAGGATGATACTGAAGCCCAGATTATGATAGGTCAACGGTGGGTGGAACACATCTTGACAGGACTCCTTAGATGTGCATATCCTTGGCCCACTTTTAAAGAGGATAGGTACACTGTGCCTGCTCTTATAAATACAATTTTATTGGGACATAGCCTTTTGAACTCCTGATAAATTGTCCATGGCTGCTTTTGTGTTATAACAAATATTGAATGGCTGTAATGGAGATCATTTGGCCTGGAAAAATGGAAAGTATTTACTATCTGGCTCTTCTTATAGAAAAGTTTGCCCATGCATGATTTTCAGAAGAAAAGATCTTAGGTGATGAGGTAGGTGTTGGTTGCTGTGGATGCCCTATTTGGATTCCTTTCACTTGCCTTTGCCAGTGGCTGGAATTATGGCCTGAAAACCTACAAGCTCTTTCTCTAGCTGCCTAGTCCTCCCAAGAAAACTGTCCACAATATTCATGCCCCATCATCCCTACCACAGATCTTGACCACTTATTGATAAATCTTTGCTCCATAGTTTTTGGGTAGGATCAGGCTGAATCTGGACTTCTGCTTGAATCACAGACCATATTCTCCAGCTAGCATCTACTCCCTCACCTACACCCTTTCCTCCATAAGTCACTTCAACAGTAGTTCTCTGCTCAAACTTCTTTTAGAAACAGCAGAAGAGCAGATTCATGACAGATATGGCCTAGTCTTTGAAGATAGTCATGATAGCTTCAAAACCTGGCTGGGTGAGCTGGACCAGGGAAGTCACCCATACATCTGTTCTAATGAACTCTTCTTTTGCTCTTTTATTTCCCCGTGAAACAAAGCTCTCTTTGACCTCATATATTTCAAAATTAAATATGAAAAGAAACAGATCGTTTTTTACTAGCAATGAAATCAGAACAAGAGTAAAGAGAACAAGATATGTGATTTGGGATACCTCAGTGGTTTCTATAACAAGACATGGAATTTTGACTGAGGTCATTTATCAGTCAGACCTTCAGAATCCGGGTTTTCTATTGACACTTGACCTCTTGAATTCCTACTTAGAACATCAAGTTTCTGAACTTAATGGCTAGATATTCAGATAGTAAAAATGTTTGATTTAGCTATTTCTAGAAGAACACATCACCAACTAAATAATAAAACTAAGTTCATCAGCTCTTTACTCACAGCTTGGTGTTGTTCACTTTCATATTCACTGAGGCCAGCCCAGAGCAGCTGCTTAATGCTTGCAAGTGAGTTTCCATGCTGCTGTGCAGGACATGCAAGCCTGTGAGTAGCTCATGTTTGAAGTCTATGGAAGAGATCAAATCAGTTCACCAGCATATTTCAGAGCAAGAGTCAAGTACTCCTCAGCTCTGAAATTGATTGCTGGCATATTTGTGTGCATGCATTCCTTGTTTAGGAGTGGCCAGGGGGCAGGGGTGTGTCTCAGCAGAGCCCAGGAATGCATTGTTTCAGAAAAATTGTCATAACAGACTTCTAACTCCCTTTACCTGACTGGCAGGCATTTCAATAACAAAAAACCTGCCCATGGAAGCTTGCTTTACATATTACTTTAGTAGCCAGAGAACTTTTGGGGAAAAGCCTGCAGCATTTCGTTTCCAGGCTATATTTGGGGAGGCTATTGCCAAGGGCCTACTATATATAAAAACACACATCATTTCTTACTAGAAAATTGCAAGAGAGAGAGAGTCAAGGTTTTCTTTCATTAGCTTTATTTTTTATTGGACTTTAAAAATGTATTATTTTATTTTATGAGTATATGTGTATGTGTCTCAGTGTACACATGAGTTCAGATATACACAGAGGGTAAAAGGGGCATTGGAGTACCTGAAACTGGAGTTAAAGATGGTTGTGAGTCGCTATAAGTGTTGGGAACTAAACTTGGGTCATCTGATAGAGCAGCCAGGGCTCTTAACCTTTGATCCAACTCTCCAGCACCATATAGACTTTCCCCTCTTTTTATAGTTCTTGTACTGGTCCTCTCTTTTCCACTCTTCTATCTCCCAGGAGTTCTTTTGTGCCTTGACTGACATTAGACAGCTAGCTATTCTCTTAACTTCCCAAATGAGGTTGTGCACAATGATCACAAAAAGAGGCATGGAAGGTGTACAGTTTTGGGTTTCTATTGCTGTGATGAAAAGGGAAAGGGGATTATTTAGATTACACTTCCACATTGCTATCCATCATTGAAGAAAGGCAGGACAGGAACTCAAACAGAGCAGGAACAAGGAGGCAGGAGCTGATACAGCAGCCCTGAAGGGGAGCTGCTTCCCCATAGCTTACTCAGCCTGCTTTCTTATAGAACCAAGGCCCAGGGATGACACCACCCACAATGGCTGGGCCCTTTCCCATCTAATTACAAAAATACTTTACTAATGGGCACTCAAGACTGATAGCTGGGAATCCAGCATTGGACCAACTCAGACTCCCTGAACGTTGGTCTCAGTTAGAAGGCCTGGGCAGTCTAAGGGACCTCTGACAGTGAAACCAGGATGTATCCCTGGTGCACAAAAGGACAATGGGAGCACATTCCCTATGGATTCCCTATGGAGGGATACTCCCTTAACCTAGAGGCAGGAGGGAGGGCCTAGTCCCTACTCCAAATGACTTGACAGATTTAGATGACCCTTCCTGGAAGGCATTGCCCTCCCTGTGGAGTGGGGGGATGGGATGGGAGGGATGTCTGGGGGCATGGGAGGGTGGGAGAGAGGAAGGGAGGGAGAAGGAACTGGGATCGATATGTAAAATAAGAAAAATAAGTAAACATATATATATATACACATATATATATATAAGAAAGAAAGAAAGAAAGAAAGAAAGAAAGAAAGAAAGAAAGAAAGAAAGGCAGGAAGAAAGAAAGAAAATGCTTTACACGAGGATCTTAGGGGCATTTTCTCAAACAAAATTCCCCCCTTCAGATGACTCTAGCTTATATCAAGTTGACATAAAACTAGCCAGGGCCCCTTCAGTCCTGGGCCTTTAACTGTTCCTGAGTCTGAACCTTTTCACAGTGCCAAGCCTCAGCTGATCTCCATGACCCCCTCATGCCTTCAAAATCAGTACCACCTGGGTGACTCTTCTTACACTACCAAGTTTGGCTGTCAGCATGAGTTAAAACCTTGGCCACCTCTGGAACACAGCTTCTGTGTGCTGACTCAGGAAACAGTTCCCAGAAGATTTCACCTCAGTGATGCTGGTCTCTTCTTGATCACTGCTAATTTCTCAGCTCCAGCCAACCAGTATCAATTATCCCAGCAACACAAAGGGTTTTAGTTTAGTGGTTCTGTTCTCTTGTTAATCACAGCTGATTACTCAGCTGCAGGTGACCATACAGCACACATTCTTCACTAATGGCCCGGTCTTTGCTTGACCCTGAAACTTCACTAATCAGGCTATATCATCTGAATAGCTTTCACCATTCTCATCTTCAAAGCTTTGATGGAACAGCCAACTGAGCTCTCAAGCCTCCTCTAGCCCCAGTTCTAAGGCCCTTCCACAAACCTCACAAAACAGTCAAGTATGCACAGCAATGACCCACTACCCTGGTACCAACAGGAATGGGGTTAATGGTCCACCAGGTAGAAGCACAGAATCATTAAATGCGAGATGATCATAGTTACTGT
This sequence comes from Cricetiscus sungorus, assembly GCA_030556225.1. NCBI lineage: Eukaryota > Metazoa > Chordata > Mammalia > Rodentia > Cricetidae > Cricetiscus > Cricetiscus sungorus. The sequence continues at coordinate 20,075,647 of JANBXA010000609.1, read as the reverse complement.
TCATTACTATGTTCATAACATCCTACTCTGTAACAGACAGCACAAACAAAGTGAATTTTATAGTGCATGACTTGTATGGCCCTTTGGTGTTTCCAGGCATGAAATAGATAAGAGGCTAGCTGAAATTTGTTTCATCTGTATAAGCAGAAAAATTTTTACTAGGTATTGTGGCAAAAAGCAATTTTGGGTCATAAATCAATTTCTAGACTTGAGCCAGTTTGTAGGTCCATAAAGCCTTGAATGAAGTGACAGCCAGGTTCCTCTGAGGAAGGAAGCACCCTGATAAGATACCTAAAACTTCCACAGTTAGCCTTTCTCCAGTTCTTTCCCAGGGGGATTTATAGCTTTTTACAAGGTTAACTGCACACTGGGGGAAAGGAAACAATCAGCCACTCTGGGGTCTATTGGGTACTGGCTCTGAATTGACACTGATCCTGGAGACCCAAAGAAACATAATGGTCCTCTAGTTAGAGTGGGGGCTTATGGAAATCAGGTTATTATGGAGTTTGGTTGATGTCTGGCTCCAGTGGGTTCCTGAACTCATCCTGTGGTTATTTCCCCAGTTCCAGAATGTATAACTGGGATAGATATACTTAGAAGTTGGCAGAGTTCTTACACTGGTTCCGTGATCTGTGAAGTAAGGGGAATTACAGTTGGAAAGGCTAAATGGAAGCCTTTAGAATTGCCTCTGCCAGGGAAAATAGTGTATCAAAAACAGTGTCTATCAAATCCCTGGAGGAATTGCAGAAATTAGTGCCACCACCAAGGACTTAAAAGATGCAGGAGTGGAGGTTCCCTTAAAATAACATCTTCCTTTAACTCTCCTGTCTGACCAGTGCAGAAGACAGATGAATCATGGAGAATGATAGTTGACTATTGAAAACTCAATCAGGTAATGACTTTAATTGCAGCTGCTCTACCAGGTATAATGTCCTTACTTGAGGTAGAATGACAGATTCAACAGGAATAAAGTTGTGGGTCACTTCTCCAAGGAAAAGATCCAAGACATGCTGAGCTGCTTGCCTAGGGTGAAGGAAACAAAATGGGTAGAAGAGGAAGGTAGTTGTAAATACCACCTAAGGCCATGTGATCAGTTGCAGAGATGAGCATTATAATTGTCACGAGTGTTCTCAAAAGTCCTAATGTGTAAGAATACATTTTCACAGATTTTTGTGTTTTCTTTACTCTTTATCATGTGATGTGACATCTATTATACCCACATCATGAGTCCCCCCCAGAGACCACCAGAAGTCCAAGTTCATATGCATAAGCAAAGAGTCTTTATTGCAAGCTCAAGCTTGGCCTCTCTGTCCATTCTGATACAGTGTCTGGATTAGTGAGAGCATTGAGCTCAGCTATGGCAGGATTTTTAAGGAGTAAAGAATGGACAGTAGAGGAATTCTAGATTCAGATTGGGACTGAACTCCTGATTGAGCAGAAGTGAGGTAATAGAATTCTTGTCAAACAGTGATTGATACTGCTGCAAGGAAATGGGCAACCTATATACAAATTAAGTAAGCTATAGTTAATGTTCTGGAGCATCTAGTACTTGTTTGTATTAATTTTGATTGGTTCCCTGCAGGGTACAGTTTGTGGCTTTTCTTGGTCATTGTGAGGTGAGACCTAGTCTCATTATTGTTAGTCTGTAGCCTGTCATGGATGCACTGATACTAGATTAGGCCTCTTTGCATCAATTAAGAGATTATAGATGGCTACCATATTTAAGCTTGAGATATTAAAAGAATGTTCCTCAAAGGACACTGTTACCTATTCTAAATTTATAATGTGTTTACAGTTGTACAAGTGATAGTTATATCATGTTAGTTGTAATTATGTCCTGGTTAAATATATAACGCATTTGCAATTGTTCATAAGATGGTCATATCATGTTTAGGTATTATTATGATCTGGTTATTATTTCCATTTGGAAATTAATCATGGCATAAGGAGATATGATTATGTGTCAAGTTGACAAGGTGTGGAATTGTGATGGCTATTTTTGATTTTCAATTTGACTGTGTCTTGAATTAACTACAATCCAAAGTGGAGGGCACGCCTGTTAGGGATTTTCGCTTAATTTGAAGTGGGAAGATGTACTTCTTATATGGATCTTTGAGGCAGGAAGATACAACTCTAATTCATGTCTTGAGGATAGAAGACATAACTTTAATTTAGATCTTTTAGGTGGAAAAAGACCACCTTTAATCTGGGCCATGCACTCTGCTAAAAGCCTATATAAGGACACAGAAGAGGGAAGCTTTTGTTCTCTACCTGCTTGCTCTCACCTCATTAGCAATCCATTCCTTCACTGGTATTAGAACCTACTTTTTCAGGGTTCCAGCGTATACTGAAGACCAGATAAGACATCCAGCCTCATGGACTGAACAACTACTGAATTCTTGAACCTTCTGTTCATAGGCATCCATTGATTAGCTGGATCACAGCCTGTAAGTCATTCTAGTAAATCCCCTTTCCATATAGAAAGAAATTTATTCTGTTACTCTAGAGAACCCTGACTAATACACAAAGTATCTTTCATTCTTTTAGGGTTCCTTCTCTTGTCTAATAAAAATAACTTGACCAACTCTGTTTGTTTATGAAACAAAATTATAAGATATATAAAATCCATGATCTCACTTGGGGCCCCTAAGAAGACTGAAGGAACAATTTGTGGGGTTCTTGTTCTTTTGTCTTTAATCACAGCTCAGGTTATTTATACAGATAATACAATGATCCTAGTCTTGGTTTGACATGATATAATTTATAGCATATTCCTATCAGAGGGAAAACAATTGACCTTTAGGACAGGACCAGAGTAAGGACTATACCTACATATGGAAAGGGGTCTCTTCCCAACCTCTCAAAAATGTCATATAAGCTGTCATAGGTGTGTTGATTCTATAAAATATTCAACACATTTGAAAGGATGTATTCCACCAATTATCATGGATTACAGCAAGAGCACAGCTTCTAAGTGGCCAGTCTATGTCTGCTGTATGTAGAGGATGGACAATTGTCTCTGGATTCCTAATATTTCTCAAGAAAAATATTTGGGTATTATTGGAGATGCTATTGGTAGTACAGGTGACACATACATATTATAAAACCAGGGCATTGCATAAAAACTTTCAGAAACCCACAGGATTACTTCTTCTGGGAAAACTGACATACAGAATTCACCTAGATTGTTGCAACCTCCATTTCATCATTTGCCGAGAATTTGTGTTTGCAGAAATAGTTGCTTGCCCTTGACTATAGATTCATCTGCTTTGTGAGACAGGTTGGTTGACTCCTGACCTAAAGACATTTGTTAAATTTCAATTGGTGAGATAATATGACTATTCAGATAACTGTAACAAAAAAGCAGTACATTTACAAAGAGAATACCTAGAAAAGCTTTGAGGTAAGAATGGTCATATTTTATCAGTGTAGTTTCCCCTCTTCTGAAACTGGCCAAGTGATATTCACCCCTTAAGCTGGGTCTGACATGCTATATTACAACAGATCTCATGAATGCATGAAACATTGGAAACAAATATTTCTTTTGAGAAGGTTACAGGCTATAGGTAGGATGTGCTAATGTGAGATATGTGTTGGAAGGTACCTTGCCACAGATAGTGATAGTCATGGTAGATGGGAATAGGAAAGACCTATTCATTTAGAGGTGGTGGCTGTGGGTGGGGCAATTTGCCTTTGATCTCAGTACTAAATGGTAGAAGCAGGTGGATTTGGGTGAGTTTGAGGCCTGCATGGTCTACATAGTAAGTTCCAGCCAAGGCTACAGAGTGAGACCTTGACTTGAAAATAGGGGTGTGAGCAGTAAGAGGGATATATCATGCTTGCTGGGGCAGACCTATAATTTCAGCATTCAGGAGACTAAAGCAAGATTATTGCTACCTCAAGGTAGACTGGGCTGCATATCAGAATCCTATTTCAACAAAACAAAACAACCCACCAAAGAAACAAACAAAACCAAGGGCTTGGGATAACTAATGAGAAAAAAAGATGAGCAAAGTCAATGACTATAGGTGACATTATCATCATAAGTCTAAACTGAAAAAAAATTAATGTGGATATTGAGGAAGAAAAAAAGAAACAGGAAAAATAGAGATGTGAAAGGCAGGAAGCACTGATATGACTGACACTTGGAGGTTATGCCATGGAGATATACAGACCCAGAAATTACAAAGCAAAGATGAATGAAGGTGTTTGTCTGTAGTATTAGCATTTGAGAGGTGAAAGCAAGAGGATGGCAAGTTTCTGATCAGACTGCACTATATAGTGAGTCTAATGACTTACATGGTGAGACCCTGTTTCAGAAAAGGAAGGAGGGTTCGTTTCCCCTTCCTTCTAGGCACTTTGGGACTATCCATTACAATGTAGTCCAAGAACCTAGTCCAAGAACCATTTCACACCAAGTCCTGAAGATGACACATAAATGGTAGCTACAAATCCTATTCATAAGCTCTGCCAAGAGGAAGCAGGCAAACAATTTGAAGGCCGTGAATATATGAGCTGGGGCTATTTAGGCCCTTGTAAAGTCCAAGAAGTTTAGGCCAAGGTCTCAAACAATATCAACCACAAGCTACATCAACTTTCCTTCATTACTTACCCAAGCTTGGGAAGTGTGTTTTGCCCATATTCCAAGGGTCACAGGCTCTGCCCACTAAAGACCAAAGCCCAAACCAAGACTCTATCTGGCTCATGTTCTAGTTTAGGTTCCTGAAGGTGTGTAGGCCCCCATGAAGGTCCCATAGTAGAGGGCTCTGTCTGCTAATATGAGAACAGACTAATAAGCCATCCTGGTTATAACTTTCTGATAGTTTGGGTTTTGTTTGTTTCTAGAAATAAACCTGAAGCAAGAAGAGAAAAACAAAGGAAGGAACAAAGGGAGGGAGGAAATCATAAGTTAAGGAAATTATAAGCGTGAAGAGGGAGATGAAATTGAGAATGAAATTCTCAATATGTCGTCTTGGAAATCCTCTATGGGAGGTCAATTTCTCATGTTGTCTTCTTTGTGCAGTAAATTGAGTCACATGTTTTTTCAATATTCTGGAGTTCTGCTGAGAATCCTTACCACAAGTTGTTTTGAGTCTAGGGGCAAATAAACCAGAGAAATATAGTAGCACTATTTCATTTTTGATCCTTAAGTTTATGAAACCAAGTGAAAAGCTATCAGACTTTCTTTTTTACTAAGAGGACAGAAGTACTGAAAGACAGACAAAGAGTGAGGAAACATGCACCCCGGCTTGCTTTAGGTTTTAGGAAATACTGGGGAAATTTAGACAGAAGTGTAGTGGAATTTCACTCGTTTTCTATATTCTTTCTTCTACATTCATAGTTCATGTGCCCCAGAGGCCACTGTGGTGCTGAGGAAATCTGAGGCAAAGGGGAAATAGGAGTTAGGAACACAAAAATACAGGGTAATCAGGAAAGCTTCTACATGATCTTGTACTGGATCATTAAATTCAGGGAGTACAAGAAAAGCCACTTCAGGTAAGCAAGTGATCTGACATTGAGCTAAAAGCTTCTATCCTAGCAGGTTATGAAAATAATGGAAGGGCTAAGAGAAAGGCATGTTGGGAGTTATGGGACTCAACGAACAGACATGAACCAGTGTGTCAAGGGAAGCTCTCTATTATGCACATATGTGTGCCATGGGGCACATGTGGAGGTCATAGAATAACTTATAAAAGTACTCTTCTTTAATTACGTGGTTTCCAGGGATGTATCTCAGGTTGTAAGACTTGGCAATGAGCTTCTTTACCTAGTGAGCCATAGCTCCAGCTCTCCTCCATGATCTTTAAACAGCCATACTATAAGTTTGTGGTGTGAGGTTTTCTCTTTATGAATCATCCTGTCCTCAAAATGCTGTGCTAAATGGCTAAGTGGATACATTTGGTCTGACAATCTGTCTTATGCTTCTAAACTGTAAGAAGAAGGCTAGGTACAGCTCATAGGTTGGTGGTGGTCCTAATGTTAGTGAGGAAAATTTCTTATTCCCTTATTAAAAGGGCTAGATTATTTCCAGTCAATATGAAGGACAAACACTTTAGGAATGATTTTTTTTTACTTCCTATTATGGAACTAAAGAGATTGCTCAGGGGTTAAGACCACTTGTTGCTCCCGTGGAGGACCTGAGTTCAATTCTCAGCAATCCCATGGCAACTCACAATCATATGTTAATCTAGTAACAGGGGATCCAACCCTCTCTCTGGCCTTCATGAGTACCAGGTATGTATGTAGTGTATACACATATTGCAGGCAAACACACATATGCATAATAATAAAAATAAGCTACAAAACAAAAACAAACAAAAAAACTATCTCTGATTTCTGGGGCTTTGGTACTATCTGACAAAGGTATTGTTTTTTATGGAGATTAACTATATCCTTATTATATTGGCTATTCTGTCTTTTCAGACCAAGTTGAGGAGCTCCCTGATCTTACTTTAAAATGTGCTAAAGAGTTTAAATCAAGAAACTCAAGAACCTAAGCCCCCTAGTCATCCTAAATAGCTCAATACATTCCCTCATTTTTGAGTAGTTGGGGAATCTTTCTTTGGACATGGTGTGGACTTCAGATGGACACCAGGTTTGAGAGTAACTTGCGATTGAAGTGTTCAGTTTTGATGAGTTGTTTCTTAGGAAGAAGCAAGATAAAGTTCAAGGTCTAAAGTTGAGGTGGATCTGAGGAACAAGAAGAGGAGTAATGAAACAGAAGGGGAAGATCAAAAAATTAGAGAGACTGGATAGAATTGCGGCTGAAAGAGGCAGAAGCAGGGTGAGAGAAAATGTCTTTGTTGAAGGAGAAGGCTGAAGTTTAAAAAACTTGCATGGATTCAAGTCTCCTTTTCTCACTGACTTTTTCATAGTGCTTAATAATGCCACTCAGATATTTTCTTTTGTTTTAAGGCAAAATGAAAATATTGAAGCTTTGACTAATTTGTTCCAAAATTCCCCCACCCTGAACCATTGAACTTCATTATCATTATCACTCTTCTTAGACTCCCATCACTTACAGAGGGATTTAACAGTTAGAATCACAGTGACAGAGCTTATGCTCAGCAGGAGAGCATCATTTGAGAATAAAGCTGAGTAAACTGTATTTACCAAAGTAAAAGCAGTCCTAGATAGAAAAATGGTGAAGTCATTTAATCCGTGAAGATCAGACTGTGCTATATTCTCATTTACTTTATGCTATGCAGAACATTGGTTTACAGGCTATACTTTGCACAAGTAACTCCATTTTATACGACAGCTTTTTGCTTTATACTTGTTTGTGCAAGTAAACAGCTACCATCTGTCCAACATGAGTTATGAAGCACATACTGGTAAATAGCTATTTACACAGATAAACATTACCCTCTATAAGCATATCACTATAAATCAGAATACACGACAGGTATCAAAATGATATCAAATAAACCAAACCTGGAAATTTACAGAAATTGACTAGATCAATGAATGAAGCAACCTACTACCTGAATGGAGCATGGTGGTACCCACTCACAATCAGATCATTAGAATTTCATGTTCATGTGCCATAGCATCATCAGGCTGTGATATGCTAATTCTATCTCCAGGACTTCAGCTCAGAGTGATTCCCCTGTTTGATCCAACCCACTCAAATTGATATTCATTTGGTTTTAGTAAGCCTGGGACCAACTCCACATGTTGAACAAGTCTATCTGTTGGGTGAATTCCATGGCTTCTTCATTAGTTTAATCTCTAACTAAATGTAACAACCATGTGCTTTTTTTTTTTTTTTTTTTTTTTTTTTTATCAGTTCTGCCTTTCACCTTCAGCCAGGAGCCCCTGAGCTCAACAGCTAATATAACTCATTTTAGCCATTCTGTACTTATGTGTGTAAAGCTTAATGTATAACCTGGTAATGTTAGAAATTAAGATCATAAATAAAGAACCTGCGATAGTCAAAAGCTATGGCAATTGATTAATAATAATTTTCAACTTGATGGGATCCAGAATCACCTAGGAGACAGGCCTCTGAGCACATTTGTGAGAAAGTTCCTAGATTGGATTGATTGAGATGGAAGAAAGACACAGCTTTAATGTGGGGCACGCCATCCTATGAACTGGGGGCTTGGACTGAATAAAAATGAGAAGGGTATATGATTTTGACTTTGTTCAAGGCTTAAACTTAGCTAGGAATCTGATAGGTTGCCTTTTGTATTAGTCAGGATTATATAGAGTAACAGAAGTTATAGAATGAATCTCTGTCTGTCTGTCTGTCTGTCTGTCTGTCTCTCTCTCTCTCTCTCCACCCCCCACACACATATATGTATATGTATATATGAATGAATGACTTATAGTCTGTGGTCCAGCTAATCTAACAGTGGCTGTCTATGAACTGACAGTTCAAGAATCCATAAATTAATTGTTCAGTCCACAAGGCTGGATGTTTCAGTTAATCTTCATTTTATGCTGAAGATGTATGCTCTGATACCATTGAAGGAATGAACTTGCTAGTGAGGTAAGAGCAAGCTGGCAGAAAGCCAAAGCTTCCTTCTTCAATTATAGGCTGAGGGGTGTGTGTGGGTTTTCTCACCTCAAAGATCTAGATTAAAGATTTTTTTCCAGGCTCAAAGATCTTGATTAGAAGTGATCTTCCCACTACAAATTAAGCAAATCTCTCACAGGTGCCCCTTTTCCCCCATTGTTAGGTTTTAATTAATTCCAGACATAGTCAATTGGCAACCAGGCATAGCCATCACACCTTGTTTTCTTTCCTTTTTATCTTCTCCTTCCCCTTCCCCATTGCTCCCCCCCCACTCCATTCCAACTCCCTGATCCTTAAATAACATTAGATGGCTTACAGACAAATGTTAAGGCTTATAGTGATAGTTTTTGAAACTACTTTTCTCTCTGATGGCAAAATGAGATTTCAGCAATAATCTCTAAAAGGTGGCCTAAAAGTGAAATTATCTCACTTTTCAAGTACAAGTTTCAGGACAGTTCAAGATAAAGAAAGTTAAAACCTAGGAGAAGATCAATGTCATGCTTCAGCTAAGAGGGGTTATCTATTTGCTTCATCTAAATGAAACCTGTAACCTGAATTGAGACACTATTGTTTTGCATACTTCAATTGTGTCCCAAAACACATTATCATAAGATAAAGTGCACAAATTCATCTGTGCTTGTTTGTGAATCTCAGTCTGACTCTTTTCCTATTTACATACTTTGATATCTGTTTTAGACTTTTTAGGTTGCTGCAGGTTACAATAAGTGGGTGCTTAGAAACAATAGAATATTATTACAGTTCTGGATACTGCATGTCTGAAATTAGGATAGAGGTACAGTAGTAAGGTTCTTTTTCTGGGTTGATATCTGAACCAGCATTTCATTGACTAAGGAACAGAAATTCTTCAAGAAACTCCCCAACTTTTTGGCTCCATTTGGGGAACACTGAGGCACCCATCCTTGAAGATGGAGGAACTACTAATTTACTACTAATACTAATAATACTAATGAAGATGGAAACTACTAATTTCTCAGTTTCTCATGTGTGAGACAGCTTTTGCTGGACTATTTCAACAGTGTTGTATTAGATTGTGTAATGTATCCTTTTATTGAATATATTTTATGCATATATATATATATGTTTATTCTATAAGTTGTGTGCCCTTAGAGACTCCTGACTAATACAATGTCCTCCTCAAAGATACTTCAGGAAGCTCCTTTCTATTATGTGATAGTACAATGCAAAGGCACCATCTAGGAGAACGATCCCTTTTTGTACGTATGGAATCTGCTCGTCTTTACGTCGCACTTCCCAGTCTCCAGACTGTGAGACACAAATGTGTGCAGTTTAAGAGCTAAGGTACCTGTGGTTTTTTATTCTAGCTGTCTGAATGGATTCGGACTGTGCTCCTCTTCAATGAAGCACAGGCAAAGCCACCCTGCCTCCTCAGCAACTTCACTCTCTTCTATAGGTTTTGCTGAGATCAGCACAGAAGAAAGGCAGAAATTCTCTGCCCAGTAGCTGAGACCTTTGATCTTATTTGTTGTGAGGGGTGATCTCAACATTCCTAGTTACTTGAATTACCCGTAGCATGTAGGAAACTGCTGAATTTCTCAGGTTGAATATGTGGCTTAACATGTCTCTAGGTGGTTTTTAGTTTTTTCCTCTTCTTTGCATAGTAGTTTTATAGATGAACTCATTCTTAACGATTCTTAAATGCTTCCTGATCTATCTCTGGGGCATGCCCATGCTCTTCTATTTGTCGTTTTCTGGTTAATGGGTGGCATCACCATTACAGAAGAAGCAAGACTGGCAGGGAGTGGAATCAGGAGGGAGGAGGAGTAACTGAAATTGCTGCACCATTCTGTGCCCAGGAGAGAACTGGATGAACCACTTGACTCTAAAACAAACCAGAGAAAAGGCGAGGTGTGCCGCAGCTTCTTGTTTCACAACTGTATACATCAGGCACAGAGAACTTATGAAGTTCTTTTTAAAAAAAATGTAGTGTTAATTGTATACGATGTGAGTACTGGAGATATGCAAGTACCATGACACACATGTGGGGGTCAGAGGACACTTTTGTGCAGCCAATTTGTCTCCATGAGTTCTGGGAATAATACTCTTGTTGTCAAACCTCTTCAGCAAGCTCTTTACCCACTGAGCCATCTCACTGGCCCTGAAGTTGTCTCATATCTCATCTGCTTCCTCACCCAGAGCTTATTCCTAAATAGCAACACTCCAGATCTTGTCTCTTCTTTACTCCAGCTGGCTCATGTTTTCTAACCTTTCACACACCACCTGCTCCTTCCTGCCCCTTCTCCTTTGCACATGTTGCTTCTCCTTCATGGAATGTGTACCCCTCTCATACCTGACTCTCCTAGTCTTCAAAAATCTGACACTGAGCCCTGTTTTATTAATGTTTGCACAGTCTTCACCCCATGGTAAATATGTCCTTGTTGAATATTTCTAGTGCTTAGCATCTGGATCTCTCTTTTGAGATCTTAATCTCTTATATGCAGCCCTGCATTGAATTTGCTTGCAATAGACTTACCATGTGGTCAAAACTACTGTCTGAGTAATTTGATCTAACTCTACCCAAAGTTGACCTCGTCTCAAGAACTATTTACCTCTTTTGCCAAGGTAGTTCTTGGCTTTCCTTCATCTTTGGATGATTCCTTTTGCTTCTTAGAGATGGAGTTTTTGGGGGGAAACCCATAAACCAGTGTGAAACAAGAAACAATGGTGGTGGCATTCAGTCCAATTCTCTAGTTTGAGTTATGGTGCAGTACCTGATTGAGACATACTGCAATTAGCAAGTATGACTATCTAAGAATGAAATAAAGATACTATTTTTCTTTTAATTTATGCAAAATGCTTTTTTCAAATGACTATTATGTTGCTAGGACACACATACTTACTAAGTTGCCTAGACTTACGTACTTAGCAAAGAGAATCGTTAAATATTTCTTTTGGCATAGAGTTCTATGGAAAATTACTGGGGCAGCAGGAATACAGTGAATGCCAGTGACACAAAGATATCACCTCACCAAGAGATAGAGCACAGGCCAAAATTGGAGCTATGAACTACGTAAAGTTAATAGTGTGGTGCTTGGGATGTTAAACACCATCATATCATACCTTTCTCCAGTTAAAAATATGCCAGACATCTTTGGAAGCTTAGTAAGTACTCCTAGGACATTCAGATGGATGGTTTTAAAACCACAGACCTTAAGAAGTACATTTGGGACAAAGGACAGAAAAGATATGAGAACTTACAACATCACTCTTTTAAAAATAGTATTTTTATTAATTCACTGAAAATTTCATACATGTTGGTACATGCCTTAAATCCCAGCACTTGGGAGGCCAGCCTCGTTTATAGAGTGAGTTCCAGGACAGTCAGAACTGCACAAAGAAACACTGTTTCAAAAACCAAAACAAAACATGGCACAGGTGATTGGAGAAAGAATTAAGGCGGCTCAAAGTACCAGAAGAAACATATTTAGGTTCTGACAGCATCCAAAACAAAAGAAAAAGGAATACTCACAGCTTTTTGAGTTAGAAACATAGTCAGATCAGGGCAAACCATATCACAGCTCAGCTGGTAGGTGGTGCACTAGGAGGTGGAAATTCTGGGAAGGAAAAGTACATTATCTCATTAATGGACTGTTAATTTCTCTTATATTTTTAGCATAGCTTAGGGTGGTCCCACCTTCCTGAGGGTAGACGCTTAACTGGGTCATTGATCCTGTTCAACTGAAATGTTTAGATCTCCATCCAGACTGGAGATTTCATTATCTTCATCTGTCTTTATTGTGCCACATTCCTGTAGCTTTTAGGGAGCACATTGATGAAAACTACAGTTGTGCTCACTTTTCCTGAGAAGACACAAATGAATGTCCAATCAGATGAATACCAACAAGAGACTAAATTATGATTTCACCAAAATTCAACTTGATGAGACCAATGGGTTTATGAGACTTACAGAGCACTGGTGAGGGATTATTTATAGGAACATGGTGACACCTAAACACTGTATCACCATAAAGTTCCACCACATCATGGATGATGACCTCTTGGAAACTGCATCACGGGAGTCTTGCTCTTAATAAACTTTTTACTTGTAGATATACTCTAGTATCTTCTAAGGTCACTTGCAGCCAAGGCAGGGAGTGATAACTAAAATACCAGACAAGGATTTCCTGCTTCTGTCTAAGGATTGTCAACAGCTCCATGACTATCACCATTACCATAAATCTGGCTACCACTGTCTTTTTCTGCTCCAGTGGCCATGGCTATGGTTCAAAGTCCAAGATAGCATCTTGTTACAACTGGAGGAAAAAGCACCACGTAACAGCCACCTGAGCATCACATTTTACTTATTGCTATAAACTAATTAAAGAGTTACTTTTCTCCTTGCCTTGGGATTAGAGGAAGAAATAAAGTTACTAAGGATTCAATAGATTAAATGTACAAAAACCGTGAATGTATAATTAAAACCAATTCTGACTTTTTCACTATTGATCTGTAACTCACAGAAGGGCTCAGGGACATAGGGAAGATTCTACTGACTTAAAGGTTAGATGAGAAATGCTATAAATATTTTTCTGAATTTGAGTGTTCAATACCACTCTCCTTTCTGTTCTATTGTTTCATATTAGGCTAATGTAAAGAATTGTTTGTATATAATTTACACAGTGCAGCAACCCTATGTAACCTTTAGTAGAATGCATTCTTTACTATGAAGATAGTTAAGGATTACTTTTGACCATCTTCATAAGGGACTCCTAATTTCAATTTAGGAATGCAGAAAGTGTCTAGAATGCCATCTACAATGGAATTCTCATGTAGCTCAATGAATATGAAAATTAATACAGTTAGTTTTTTTAAAAAAAATACTAAAAGTAGAACTATCATATAATCCAGCCATTCCACTTTTGGCTACTTCCCCAAGGATATATACCCAAATAAATTATAGTCATTCTTGCATTATCATTGTCAACATGGCACTAGTCACAATAGTCAAGTAGTCAAGGTATGGGATCAGCCTAGGTGCCCAACAGCAAAGGAATGGATAAAGAAAATGTTGTATATATGCAAGGTGGAGTATTATTCAGCTACAAAGCAGAACAAAATAATTTCATTTATAGGAAAATGGATGAAAGTAAAGAACATCATGTTAAACAATAAACTGGACTCAGAAAGAGGGCATTTATCACATTTTTCTCTTATTTATAAAACTTAAAAACTATGACAAGAAAATAGAAGGGAATGGAGGCTGGGGAGACAACAGACAAGAAAGTTGGGGGATGTTATCAAAATATGTTATATTCATCTATCAAACTGTCATAATAAAACTCATTTCTCTGTATAAATAACAGGTGCTAATTAAAAAAAAGCATTCCCTAGCACAGAACTGGAATACCAGGGGCAAAATAGAAAGTAAAGTAGAGAACTATGTGAAAAAACAGTGGCTTAAATTTTTCGGGAGTTAATGATGCATTAAATGATAGCCAAGAATGTTAAAACAATAAATACAAACGTAAAAAGCCAACACAGTAATGACTACCCTCCTCAAATGCTCACCCAGACATAAAATTTAGGCAAGATAGTTTCAGCTATGTTGTGTTTCTTGAGTTCAAATATGAATTTTAGGGTCAGTTGCTAACTTAGGATAAGAATTTCCAGTTGGAATTTAGGTGGAAACTGTGTCGAACTTGCTGTAAACAAAATACATAGAGAAAATCCTGCAGTGTCCAAAAGAAAAATGACACACTATAAATGGAAAAAAGGCAAGAACTATGGCACACTTCTTGTGAGAAACCTTATAAACCAGGAGACAATGAGTGACACTGTTAAAATGCTTCAAGGCAAACAAACCTTTTAACCCAGTATTCTTGAAGCTAGAAATAATACCTTTCAAAAAATGAAGGAGAAATAAGCACCTTCTCAGAAAAATGAGAGCCATTCTACAAGAAAAGTTACAGGAAGTGCTTCAGAAAGACAACCTCACACCAGCTTAAGAAGAAAATGTGAATTGGCACAAAGAGGCAAGTGTGGCAAGCTGAGATATTGCAGTCGCCATTACAAGATGGCGCTGACATCCGGCCCCACTGTCAGCAAACAGGTTCCAGAGCACATGTGCCAGGCCCAGCCCCAGGCGTCACATAGGGTGGTGAGTGAGCAGCCAACCAGAGGGCAATACGTCACCTCGTACCATCCTGGTGCTGCTAGGGCTTATAAAAGCACTCTTGGGCTTGGGGTCTTCCTCCTTTCATCGATTGGATGCAATAAAGCTTGCTGCAGTAGGATCCTGTTGTCCCTGTGTGTTGTCTTGCTGGCAAGACAACTGCGCGGGCTGCGACAGGCAAGAACATTTCAAATTGATCAAACTGAGATTGTTTTTGTGTGCGTGCGTGCGTGCATGCGTGTGTGTGTGTGTGTGTGTGTGTGTGTGTGTGTGTGTGTGTGTGTAAAACTTCTTTGTATATTCTAGATACAAGTCTTTATTAGATAAATGGCTCATCACATTTTCTCCAAATCAATCTCACTAGTCCTGGGGAAACAGCTCAGCAAGTAAGAGCACTTGCTATACTGCACCCAAATAAAAAGTGGGGTAGTGGTCATGCATCTGCCCATGACTCAGGGCTGGTAGGACAGAGACAGGATTACTGTGGCTTGCTGGCTGCCAGTGTAGCTCAGTGAGAGACCCTGTCTCAAGGGAATAAAATAGAGAATGATAGAGTGGAATCTCTGATATCTTCTGGCCCTCTCTGTCTCTCTGTCTCTCTGTCTCTCTGTCTCTCTCTCTCTCTCTCTCTATCTCTCTCTCTCTCACACACACACACACACACACAAACTGAATTTAAAATAAATAAGTGAAAGTTAAGTTTAATTTAATTATTCTTTTTTTAGTTTTGGTTGCATTGGTATTTCCAGTGTCCTAAGAATCTGTTGCTTATTCCAAGCCAGGGAGAATATGCACTTATATTTCCTTCAAAAGGGTTTTGGTTTTAGATTTCAAACTCAGATGTTTGGTTTATTTTAATTGAATAAAATATATAGTGTGAAATAGTGGCCCAATTTAATGATTTATTTACTTTTTCTATTATTATTATCATTGTATTTTTTTAATATAAATTGTTGTTAATATTATTATTTGGAGTCAAGGTTTTACAATGTTACCTGGTCCGACTTTGAACTTTCAACTCTCTTAATTGAGCTTCATGTTTGAATTTTTCCTCTGAAGTGTATAGAAATATAATTGATTTTTATATATTGATCTACCATGAAAATTTATTGTACTTATAGGTCCTTACAGTTTTTCACTGTTTTAACAAAATCTTTTAGTAGGTATACCAAATAATGAGTGTATTTCTTTATGGATTTTCATACATAAGTATCATTGTACTTTTTTTTAAAGTTGCCCCCATAGTCCTTCTTTGTCCCACCATTCACTTCATCCAAGAACATACACCACCCCCTTTCCTTTTAGGAAACATACAGGTTAAGCATATGAGAACATGTGATATTTGTCTTTTGTATTTCCTCTCCTCACTACTCCCCTTACCTACACCCATGTAGTCACCTTATATTTGCATATATACACTGGACTCTGCATATGAAAGAAAGTGGATTGCATTGGATTTTCTATTATTTTGTTTATGTTAACTGAGATTGAAATGCTTTACTTCTAGCTTTCCTATCAGAATACTTTTTACTTCTTTTGCCTGCCTCTTACAATGGTGACAA
Source organism: Cricetiscus sungorus (assembly GCA_030556225.1). Classification (NCBI taxonomy): domain Eukaryota; kingdom Metazoa; phylum Chordata; class Mammalia; order Rodentia; family Cricetidae; genus Cricetiscus; species Cricetiscus sungorus. The sequence goes on along the minus strand of JANBXA010000609.1, from coordinate 20,059,413 downwards.
AAGTATTAAGGGTGGACATTGTTGCCATGCTACTGATCTTATGGGGAAAGCATTCAGTCATTGACAATTAAGAGTGATGTTGACTATTATTTTCTTTTTACATTTTCCTGTATGTGTATACTTGTGTATTCATGTTTTGCCTGTCCATGGGCGCATGCCTGTTTGGTGAAGGTCAAAGATTGATGTCAAGAATCATTGACTGATTTTATATTTTATTCTTTGAGGCATGGTCTCTCAATTGAAGTCAGAGCTTGTCAATGAGGCTAGTCTTTTTTTATCCAACTTGCTTTGGGGATCACCAGTCATTGTCTTCCAAAGCTGATATAGCAGGCTACCACACCCAGCAGGTATTATCATGGGGTCTTGGAATCTGAACTTCAGTCCTCATGCTTGCAATGACAAGCCCACTAACCACTGAACAATCTCCCCAGCCTGTTGTTGGTTTTTGTTTGTTTGTTTAGTTGATAAAATAAATCATCTTAGATTTATTTTATCACCTTTTGGGAGTTTCATTTTATTCTTAACTTGTTTGGTTTTATGTCTTTAGATTTTATCAACTGTATTTTCTACAGCTAATGAAATTTGTGTGTGGATCTTGCCTGTTTCTCTGTTGATATGTTACATTACATTAACTAATTTTTAAATGTTAAATTAATTGAATTTTGCAACAAATTTTGTGCCTATCTGCCTAACAAGTACTGGTCTTGGTGTTTTTGTTTATTTGTTTGTTTGTTTTGTTTTGTTTTGGGTTTTTTTTTTTGTGTGTGTGTGTGTGTGTGTGTGTGTGTTGTCTTTGTCTAGGTTTATTATCAGAATACTATTGGCTTCATAGAGTGAGTTGGAAAGTTGCCCTCTTCTGTCTTTTCAAAGATTTTACCAAGAACTCATATTAATCTTTTTATATTAAATAACTTTCTCATTTCCCTTGTGATTTTTGTGTTTTATTGATTATTTAGGAGTGTGTTGTTTACTTTTTACATATTTAAGAGTTCTTCAGATTTCATTATGCAGCTGAACTTAAACTTCATTTATGTTGTGTTCAGAGAACACAGTTTGCATGATGTAAATACTTTTAAATTTCTTGAGACATGAGTATTTTGACTGTAAAGTCAAACAATATTGTGAGACTCTTACACATCTATTATCCTGACACCATCCCCCAATATGGCCAATTCCAAGTGCTAGTGAATATTTAGAGTAATTGAAATTTATACATACTGCCTGTGGTAATGCCAGATAGGGTTACCATTAAAAACAAAACAAAACAAAACAAAACAAAACAAAACAAAACAAAACAAAACAAAAGGTTTGGTGGTTTGTTATCACATTGAACAACCAGCTGATATATAGCAATCTCAGTTTTGATTATTTGTCCTCATGAACTGAAAAGTTATGTTAAGTACTGAAATATATTCATGAATAACAGGTGTATCCCTAATCACTACAAGCTACAAAATTCCTAAACATCCTTCAGCTGTCAGATGGATCAAGAAAACATCAATACCGTGTACTCCTTACTAAGAAGGAAGAATAAACCACTGACTCATACCCTGGTGAAGCTGAACCTTAAATGCATTTTGCTAAATGAAAAAGGGTATATTTACATCACTTATTTAAATGACACTCTGGTGAAAGAAAGAAAATTAGCAGTTGTCAGGTTTAAATGGTGAGGAGGTTATGTATACTAAAAAGCAATGGCATGAGAGAATTTTTTTCTGTTGTGAAACTATTCTGCATTATGAATCACATGACTCTCTTAACTTTTCAAAACCCAGAGACTTCAATGATAAACAAAGTGAATTTGTCACATATAGTTTAAAAAAAATCAACAAGGATGTGGAGGGAATGTGAACTAGGATACAAATAGAAACAGATGAATGTAGATGGGGTGATGTTAATTTTATAAATAAATCAGTAAGTATATGTTTTATAGATAAGTAAGTGTGTATATGTCGTGTAAAATTTAATATTCATCATCACTTTGATGGATTGAAATCACTTGAAAAACACCTCTAAGGTGCAATGGCATTCCAGAGAGGATTAACTGAGGAGGAAAATTCACATTGAAGGGAATAGAGAATCATCCTATAGGTTGAGATCCTGGACTAAATAAAAAGAAAAAAATAAAAGCTCAGTTGAGTATCAACTTCCAGATCTTTTGATATGTATGGAGGCACAGACATTCATTCCATCACTGAATTCTGCCATTTCTCCTCATCATACTGGATTTTACCCTCTTAATTTGTTAGCCAAAAATAAATGATTCTTTCTCTTACTTAATTGTGTCACAAATTTTGTTAGAAGAGCACACAAAACAAAACAAACAACACAAACGAATAAACAAAAAATATCCATCCCCAAAAAACCAAACCAAACCAAAACAAAAAAACCATAAAAACAAACAAACAAAAAAAAATGAAACACACACACAGGCACACACACACACACTTCCTGTTCAGCCCAATTGGTTATGTACCTTAGCATATAGATCTTCATTTGTAAAACATTCTTGCCCAATAAATACAAACAAAAATCTTAGAAGAATTGATAGATCTTAGGGCAGGCCAAAGAAAAGCATCAGATCTGTTTAAGCATCATGTGACACAACAAAATACAATTTTTTAAAAGAGTAGGGCTTCTGGAAACAGGATAGGAAACAACCCAAAAGAGTGCTCAATGACCACAGTGGGAGCAATTTGAGCAATATAATGAATAATAGTAATATTCAATCATAAACTCCAGGATAAAATATTTATGAGGCTAGACTGATATAAATAAATGTAGTAAATAAATAAATAGGAGAGGAGAGAAAGCTCTTCCTTAGAAAAGAATTTCCAATTAATATAGGAGAGAGGGTTCGAAAAATCACCATTAGAATAGTAATATTTGAAGAAGGCATGATAAGACACCAAAGCTGCCTATTTGTTTGTGACAACTAGAGAAGAAACAGAAGGATGTTTTTATATCTGAGAAGTGTTTTTGTCAAGTTATTTTACAAACACATATACTTACTGGTTTATTTATAAAATTCATATCAAATAGTTTCAATATTGTCAACTGATTTAGTGTGAAAGCTAGATTTGCTAACTAGAGTTTATATACTATTGAACTACTTCCCTGTCTCATGGCTAGGATCAAGTGTAGAATACAGCATGTGTAAAGTTCTTTTTGCCCCTGTTCTTACAGTGTCTAGACAAAAAGCAGTAACTGAAGAGTAAGTAAACAAAAATTCAATAGACATCATCTGTATCAAATGATCAAGACTTCTATTGTCAGTAATAAAACATACTGATATCATGTATACCCTGCTGTGAGGCCCTGAGAAGGGCACATCACCACCTCTGGGACATTCTTGCCAAAATGAATGTTTTTTTGTTTTGTTTTGTTTTTTCTTTTTCTTTTTTCTTTTTTTTATTAATAATATAATTTAAAAATTTTAGAGAGGGGACAAGACCAGGTTGCAGAAACACACAAAGACAGCTGACCTGAACAAGGAGGAGCTAATGGGCCCCTGCAGACTGATAGCTGGGAATCCAGCAAGGGACTGACTCAGACCCCCTGAATATGGGTCTCAGCTAGAAGTACTGAGCAGTCTGGAGGACCTCAAACAGTAGATACAGGATCTATTCCTGGTGCACAAAAGGACCTTGCAGATACATCCCCCATGGAGGGATACCCCCTTAACCTAGAGACAGGAGAGAAGTCTTAGTCCCTACTTCAAATGACTTAACAGATTTACATGAACCAAGAAACTACAAATAGAAGATATTATGCAAAATATCATTTGTTGTTAATATGAAGTTCACAAAAGACAAAGAAACACTTTGGATATGTCACAGACTACAGGAGGCTAAGGACACGGGAGTACTTCAATAAAATTTGTGACACCTATTTGGATTTTTGAAACATAAACATATGTTAGGAAACTTGTGTAATGAAAATAAAAGTAGGGGAGAGCTTGGTCCTGCCTCAACTGATTGTGTCAGGCCTTATCATTTCTGAGTAGTGGATGGGGGTGAGTTGGGGAGAAATGGGCCGTGAGTGGGAGAAGAAGATGGAGGGGAACTGTGGTTAGTATGTAATATGAATAAAAATTTAATAAAGGTGGTCCCCATCACCAGGCCTTAGCTACAGATGAGTTTGGGTCTAATCCCGCTGGGGTGGTGGATTCTCCCCTACACCCTCCCTGGGAAATCCCTGGGTAGGTACTGGATCTCCCTGCCCTTGCATCCTGTCCCACTGAGAGTGCTCTTGGAGTTCCGATATACCCCCACCCACCACCACCAAGAGCCTGCCCTCCCCCTAGGCTCTTCCCTACACTGCACACTGTCCCACAGCTCTGGATGAGCACTGAGCCAGAGGGTAGAGCCAACAATCCAGCCACCTTTGGGGAAATTCCTGGAGCCCATCTGGGCACAATAGACCAGCCTATCCACGTGGGACCACCCGTAATTTCCAACTACCAGGTCTCTGACCACCACCACCAGTCTTCTACTGGAGTTCTGGGCCCCTCCCAGATATCCGCCTACTTTTGTGGGTCCACCCTGAGTTCCTGCTGGCTGGATCCTTGACCCCCATCCCAGGACCTCTGCTAAAGAGGCCCTACTCAGCTGGAGAGTGCCAGCTAGACTCGCCTAACAGTGTGGAAACATCCTGAGTATCAGCCCAGCCTTTGTCCCCCAACATCAGACCTTGGCTAGAGGCCTTGGCTAGAGCTAGACCCAATTATACCTGAGGAAACATCCTGTGGGCTAGCCTCTGCCAAAGAGGCCTCAGCTCTCTTCTGCTGGAGCCTGATCTTTGACCCTTATTGTTGGGCCCCTGCCTATGGGGAGAGACCTCCTAGAGAGCTTGGACCACTCAGAACAACAAACATCGAACCTCTGACCCACCTAAATCCATAGAGAGAGGGAGAAAACCCACCAACACCTACTGGAAGAAGCTATGGGAAGACAGCAATACAAGAAAAGACCTAACATCAGAAAGACAAGCATAAAACCACCAGAATCTAGGGAAGCTACACGAACTAGACCAGAACACAACAAAGCAAATGAATCAGAAGAGAACGACCTAAAAATTATCAACATAAAAATGATAAAGGCCCTCAAAGAAGATGGGAGAAAATCCCTTAAAGAAGTGAAAGATAAAACAAACAAAAATTTGGAAGAAATGAATAAAATTCTTAAAGAATGTACAGAAATCCAAGAAAAAACAAACAGGTTGAAGACTTGAAAACGGAAATGGAGACAAACACAAACCGAAGGAATGTTGGAAATAGAAAAACTGGGCAAGTGATTAGGAACTGCAGGCGCAAGCATAGCCAACAGAATTCAAGAGATGGAAGAGAGAATCTCAGGTGCCGAAGATAAACTAGAGGAAATAGATTCATCAACCAAAGAAAATCGTAAATCCAACAAATCCTTAACACAAAACATCCAGGAAATGTGGGACACCGTGAAAAGGCCAAACCAAAGAATAATAGGCATAGAGGAAGGTGAGGAAGCCCAGCTCAAAGGGGCCAAAAAAATATTCAACAAAGTCATCGAGGAAAACTTTCCCAATCTAAAGAAGGACATGCCCATGAAAGTGCAAAAAGCATACCATACACCAAATAGACTGGATCAAAGGTAAAAGACCCCTTGACATATAATCATCAAGACACCTAACATACAGAATAAAGAAAGAATATTAAGAGCAGGAAAGGAAAAAAGACAGGTAACATATAAAGGCAGACCTATCAAAATTACACCTGGCTTCTCCATGGAAACCCTCAATGCCAGAAGATCCTAGATAGATGTTCTACAAGTACTAAGAGTCCATGGATGCCAGCCCAGGCTACTACACCCAGCAAACCTCTCAATCATTATAGATGGAGAAAACAAGATATTTAATGACAAAGCCAGATTTTCACAATATGTATCTACAAATCCAGCCCTACAGAAAGATTTGGAAGGAAAACTCCAACCCAAGGAAGTTAACTATTCTCACAAAGACATAGGCAACAGATAATCCCACTTCACCAAAAACCAAGGGTAAAGAAGGACAAATGAATTCACAATACCACTGCCAAAAGCAAATCAAAAACAAACAAACATTAATAATCAATGGTCCTTACTCTCCCTCAACATTAATGGTCTAAACTCGCCTATAAAAAGACACAGGCTAACAGAATGGATACGAAGGTAGAATTCATCCTTCTGCTGCATACAAGAAACACACCTAAGCTACAAAGATAGACATTACATCAGGGTAAAGGGCTTGGAAAAGATCTTCCAATAAAATGGACTCAAGAAGCAAGCAGGTGTGGCTATCCTAATATCTAACAAGTTAGAATTCAAGCCAAAATTAATCAAAAGAGATGAAGATGGTCATTTCATATTCATCACAGGAGAAATCCATCAACAAAACATTTCGATTCTGAACATCTATGCCCTAAATACAAAGGCACGCACATTTGTAAAAGAAATGCTACTAAAACTCAAAGCTCACATAAAACCTCACACACTCATATTGGGAGACTTCAAAACACCACTCTCACCACTAGACAGGACCACCAATCAGAACCTCAACAAAGAAACAAAAGAACTAACAGAAGATATATCTCAACGGGGTTTAACAGACATCTATAGAACATTCCATCCAAAGACAAAAGAATATACCTTCTTCTCTGCTTCACATGGAACCTTCTCTAAAATCGACCACATACTAGATGGCATAACAAACGTCAACAGATACAGAAGAATTGGAATAGTCCCCTGTATCTTATCAGACCACCATGCTTTAAAATTGGAATTCAACAACAACACAAATCGCAGAAACTCTACAAACTCATGGAAACTGAACAATGTGCAAATTTCACCACAGCTGGGTCAAAGAAGAAATAAAGAAAGAAATTAAGGACTTCCTGAAATTCAATGAGAATGAGGACACGGCATATCCGAACTTATGGGACACCCTGAAAGCAGTGTTACAAGGGAAGTTCATTGCACTGAGTGCCCATATGAAGAAAACAGAGGTTAGTCACATTAGAAAATTAACAGTGCAACTGAATGACTTAGAAGAAAAAGAAGCAAATTCACCCCGGAGGAGTAGACGCCAGGAAACAACCAATTTGAGGGCTGAAATCAACATAATAGAAACCAGGAAAACAATACAAAAAATCAATGCAACAAAGAGTTGGTTTTTCGAGAAAATCAACAAGATACACAAACCCTTATCCAAACTAATGAAAAAAGCAGAGAGAGAGATCATGCAAATTAACAAAATCAGAAATGAAAAGGGTGACATAACAACGGACACAGAGGAAATACAGACAACTTTCAGGTCATACTTTGAAAACCTGTACTCTACACAATTTGAAAATTCAAAGGAAATGGACATTTTTTTGGATAACTATCATTTACCAAAATTAAACCAATAACAAACAACTTAAATAGACCTATAACCCCCAATGAAATAAAAAAGTCATTGAAAGCCTTCCAACCAAAAAAAACCCAGGGCCAGATGGCTTCAGTGCAGAGTTCTACCAGAAATTCAAGGAAGAGCTAATTCCAATACTGCTCAAATTGTTCCACACAATAGAGACAGAAGGCCTCTTTCTACGAGGGCACAATCACCTTGGTACCCAAGCCTCACAAAGATACACCTAAGAAAGAAATATACAGACCAATATCCCTTTTGAACATCCATGCAAAAATACTCAATTAAATACTGGCAAACCGAATCCAAGAATATACCAGAGAAATCATCCAACATGACCAAGTAGGCTTCATGCCTTGGTTACAAGATGGTTTAACATATAAAAATCTATCAACGTGATCCATCATATAAACAGAAAAAGAAAAACAATATGATCTCCCTAGCATCTGAATAAAACCATATGATCTCCATAGATGCTGAAAAAGCCTTTGACAATATTCAACACCCTTTCTTGATAAAGGTCTTGGAGAGATCAGGGATAACAGGAACATACATAAACATAATAAAAGCAACATACAGTAAATCAACAGCCAACTGAATGGAGAGAAGCTTAAAACAATTCCTCTAAAATCAAGAACAAGACAAGGCTGTCCTCTCTCTCCATATCTCTTCAATATTGTACTTGAAGTTCTAGCTAAGGCTATAAGACAACAAAAGGAGATCAAGGGGATCCAAATTGGAAAGGAAGAAGTCAAACTGTTTCTATATGCAGATGATATGATAGTTTACATAAGCGACCCAATAAACTATACCAGGGAACTCCTACAGCTGATAAACACATTCAGCTAACTAGCAGGATTCAAGATAAACTAAAAAAAATCAGTAGCTCTACTGAAAAAAAAGAGGCTGAGAAAGAAATCAGAGAAAGATCACCCTTTACAATAGCCACAAATTACATAAAATATCTCAGGGTAAAGCTTACCAAACATGTGAAAGACCTATGCAATAAGAACTTTGTGTCTTTAAAGAAAGAAATTAAAGAAGATACCAGAAAATGGAAGATCTCCCATGCTCTAGGATATGTAGGATAAATATAGTAAAAATGGCAATCTTGCCATAAGCAATCTACAGATTCAATACAATCCCCATTAAAATCCCAGCACAATTCTTCACTGACCTTGAAAGGATAATAATCAGCTTTGTATGGAAAAACAAAAGACCCAGGATAGCCAAAACAACCCTGTACAATAAAGGAACTTCAGGAGGCATCACCATCCCTGACTTTAAGCTCTACTACAGAGCTATGGTTCTGAAAACAGCCTGGTATTGGCACAAAAATAGACAGATAGACCAATGGAATCGAAGCGAAAATCCTGATATTAATCCACACACCTATGAACACCTGATTTTCAACAAAACAGCTAAAAAAATACAAGGGGGGGGAGGAAAGCATCTTCAAGAAATGGTGCTGGCACAATTGGATGATGGTGTGTAGAAGACTGCAGATAGACCCATGTATATTGTCATGCACAAAACTCATGTCCAAATGGATCAATGACCTCAACATAATTCCAGCCACACTGAACTTCTTAGAGAAAGTAGGAGGTACCCTTGAACAAATTGGTATAGGAAACTGCTTCCTGAACATAACTCCAGTAGCACAGACATTGAGATCAACAATTAATAAGTGGGACTTCCTCAAACTTAGAAGCTTCTGTAAGGCAAAGGACACAGTTGACAAGAACAAACAGCAGCCCACAGACTGGGAAAATTTGTTTTACCAATCCTACATCTGACAAAGGGCTGATCTCAAAAATATACAAAGAACTAAAGAAACTAGTCAAGAAAACACCAAATAGCCCTATTAAAAATGGGGTACAGAATTGAAGAAATAATTCTCAATAAAGGAAATCAAAGAGGTTGAAAGTCACTTAAGAAAATGTTCAGCATCCTTAGTTTTCAGGCAAATGCAAATCAAAACAACCTTGAGATACCATCTTACTCCTGCCAGAATGGCTAAAATTAGAAACATCAATGACAACTTATGCTGGAGAAGATGTGGAGAAAGGGGAACATTCCTCCACTGCTGGTGGGAGTGCAAACTCGTACAGCCATTTTGGAGATCAGTATGGCGGTTCCTCAGGAAAATGGGAATTAGCTTACCACAGGACCCAGCAATTACACTCTTAGGTATATACCCAAATGACCCACATCCATGCAACAAACACATGTGCTCAACTATGTCCATAGCAGCATTATTTGTAATAGCAAGAACCTGGAAGCAACCTAGATGCCCCTCAACTGAAGAATGGATAAAGAAGATATGGCACATCTACACAATGGAATACTACTCTGCAGAAAAAAATAACAAATCTTGAAATTCTCAGGCAAGTGGATGGAACTTGTAGAAACCATCCTGAGTGAGGTAACCCAGTCCCAAAAAGACGAAAAGGGAGGGTATGTACTCGCTCATATATGGATTTTAGACATAGAGCAAAGGGTCACCAGCCTATAATACACAACACCAGATGAACTGGGATACAAGGTGTATTCTAAGAGATTCATATATGGTCACTCACAAAATGGGATTGGGACAAGTCCCCCAGAGCACATGGGAAATGGGGGGCAGTGAATGGAGAGAGAACTAGGAGAAAAAGAAGGGGAAGAGAGGAAAACACGTGTGACTAGATAGATTGAGTCAGGGTGAGAGGGGAGACATAAAAGAGGGAGCCATTATTGGTTTGAAGAGAAAACAACCTAAAGTAAGGGCTAGAGAACTACAAGACCGACTCCAACTAATAATTAGAGCAACCATGTAAAGGCTACCATAAATGCCCTTCCCTGATTGTGAGATCATCAACTAAATTATCCACCATCATGGAGTCCTCATCTAGTACCTGTTGGAAACAGAAGCAAATACCCATAACCAAACACTGAGTCGAACTAGAATCTAGAAATAGAGGGAGGGGACAAGACCAGGTTGCAGAAACTCACAAAGACAGCTGACCTGAACAAGGAGGATCTTGGGCCCCCAGACTGATGGCTAGGAAGCCAGCATAGGACTGACTTGGACCCCCTGAATATGGGTCTCAGCTAGAAGGACTGAGCAGTCTGGTGGACCTCAGACAGTGGAAACAGGATCTATTCCTAGTGCACAAAAGGACCTTGGGGATAAATCCCCCATGGAAGGATACCCTGTTAACCTAGAAACAGGAGAGAAGTCCTAGTCCCTACTTCAAATGACTTGTCAGATTTATATGACCCAACCTGGATAGCATAGCCCTACAAGTGGAATGGGGTGGGGGGAAGGGAGGGTGGCCAGAAGTGCATGTCACAGGGGAAAGAGGGTAAGAGGGAAGGAGGGAGGGAGGGAGGGTGAGGAAACTGGGATCCACATATAAAATTTTTAAGGTATACTATTAATAACAAAAGAAGGAAAAATACTGCTGGGTTAATTATATATATATATATATATATATGTACATATATATATATATATATATATATATATATATATATATATATAAAATTTTGACTTCAAAATTTAAGCCTAAGGACAAGTTCCTGGGGAAAAGGATTTCTAGTTTTGTTTCCACAGAAAATGAAAAGCTGTGGATTCCTTCAAGATTAATGTGGTTTGATCCAGCAAGACCCCCTGAAGCAATATCAATGGGACAATGCAGCCTTGCACACCACTACAGCCAGGATTTCTGTGTCTTCTTAGCATTCCCCCATGACAGTGCCCCCTACCAGCAGGAAGCAGTTTGGAAAGAACGTCACCCAAATTCCCAAATATTGTTTAGATATGTTTGCTTTCATTTTAAAAAAAGGCATGTATAATTATGTCCAGCATAAAACAAATAAATGTTTAAAAAATTAATAAAGGCTTTTAAAAAGAAGAGTATATTAAATTTAACGTCATTGTACCAACATGAATGTCTTCATTTGGACAATTGCTTCATATTTATATAAGATATGGACATTAGTAGAAGCTGGGTGAAGAACACACCCTCTTTTTTGCAATATCTCTATATAATATTATATCACTTCTACAAGTTTAAAGTTAAAATGGAGTGCTTCAAAAGTTGTAAAAAGGGCAAAGATACAACCAAGGGGGGGAAACACTGATAAAACTTCAATCCTTCAGTTTAGGGAGGGGAAGAACAAAGAATTCCAGAGAGGCGAGCTTCTGGAATTCCTGTATGGATGCTTTCTATACCTGTGGTTACTTTGGTCAAAAGATTCTGCTACTGAATAGCAAGCAGAAATCAATATTGCATCATGTAAAAGCTCTCGAACAGGTTCATACAGTTTGGGGCAGGTACAAGCGTACTTATTTCCTGCCCTGCCCCAAACTGATTATCAAGTTATTGATAGAATATATTTTCTAAATTATAATTGTATTGATTGAATAAAAACTTAGTTTTGTTCCTAAGTAATCTAGGAGCCTGTGGAATTCATGTGTAAAAAACAAGAAACAAAAACAGAAACAAGACCAACAACAAGCTGTGGTCAGCCACAGAGGAAATTGTCCAATGAACTCTGAACTTGATATGTGATGATAGAAGGGTAACACAAAGAAAAAGAAAGCAATTAGAATTCATATTTATGTGCAGCACAACTATTTCTAAAGTATGTTCTCTGTGTATGACATCAAAAAACTGACTTGTAACAAAGCAGCTTCCTAGCTGGTGGGTTGTATAACACCAATCACTTCACGTTTCATCACAAAATGCAGGTGCCAGCTGACCTGAACAAGTGGGAGCTCATAGAACCCAGTCTGGCAGTTGGGAAACCAGCATAGGCCTGAACGAGATGCCCTGAAGGTGGGTGTCATTTAAGAGGACTGGGCAATCTATGGGGCCTCTGGCAGTGAAAGAAATATTTATCCCTAGTATACAAATGGTCTTTGGGAGTCCATATCACACAGAGAGATACTCTCTTATCCTAGATATACCAGGGAGGGCCTAGGCCCTGCCTCAAATGAAGTGTCAGACTTTGATAATCCCTCACAGGAAGCCTTAACCCTCCATGAAGAGTGGATGAGGGGTGAGAGGGGAGATTTGTGGGGGCCATGGATGGATGAGAGAGGGAACTGGGATTGGTATGTAAAATAAGATTGTTTCTAATTTAAATAAAATTTTATATAAAGTGCAGGTGCAATGTACAAGATATGATTGGGTTTTAACAACTGAAAAGATCTCAGTATTAATTACATTTCTCATTGTATTTTAAGAGAGGTGGGGTTATTTTGGCTCATGGCTTGATGGGATACCATCCATCATGGCAGGGAAGGCACAGTGGTGAGAACCTGAGGCATTTGGTCATATTGCTGCATTTAGGAAACAGACAGAAATAAATGCTTGCTTTTCTTCTCCCTTGCCTCTTTTCTTCAGTCTGGGTACCAAACCATATTTAAAGGTGGGTCTTCCTTTCTCAGCTAAACTTTCCTGGAAATGCCATCACAGACACCACAAAAGGTGTGTCTCCAGATGATTTTAAATTTGCTCAACAAGCAATAAAACCCAACCAACATACAGGCATAAGTGACAAGATCACACAGTAAATGGTCAGGTGAAGATCTTGTATGCTACCCTTTAATTCTTAGCTCCTTTTGAGAATTCAATTTTGAAATAAAGACAACTTTCTGCCTGTATCTCTCCAGGAAGACAAAGTGGACACACTGGATGTGTTTTAAATGTTCTGAACAAAATCCAGGGTATATTTCAAAGGGCACATTTTATCCCTATTGTTTAAACACATGTCCTCGAAAATATATTAAATCCATATATTCCTGATCAATTTGCATTTGCTGTAATTCATTAAAATGCTGCTTTGGAAGTTTCTGATTATTTGACCACATTATGAGTCTTATTCAAAGCACCAGGAAGCAACTCTACTGACAGTCTTAAGATCAATGTAACACTCTGACCTAAGTACAGGCTTCATTCATCCATTTCAGGAGGGTAAGTACACGTAGCACAGTTAGACTTTGTTCTGCTTCTTAGACTTCTCAGCCTTCAAGGTGTGATGTTTTCTTTGGATCTGCTCAGGCAGGAAGTCAAGAGTTTACAAGTTCAGTAAGAATAGGCTTGAAAGCTGGTCTTATTGTGGGCTACAGTCCCATCTTCATCACTTAATAGCTGGTATCAGTCAGGGTCCAGAAGGAAAAACCGATTGCACGCTCAAATTGCTATACTTCCAGGAAGGGCTCCTAAATGAATAATTTACAAAAGTATGGGGAGGGTATCAGGGAAGAAAACTAATGGTGTGGCTGTTATTATTTCTGGGCCTGATAAGATAAGAGAAAAGAGGGTGGTTAAAAGAACCCAGAAAGGAACTCAATCATGTAATGTTAACCCTTGGAATGTTGAGACAAGATAATAGTCATTTCAAGGACAGCCTGAACTATATAGTGAGATACTGTCTCAGGAAAACAGAAAGAATCAGCGAGGTACATGTGACAGAAACCAGAACTATCTTTTGAGGGAAGGCATGCAGTCTGAAAGAATACTACATGGAGGAACCCAAAGGATAGATATTTAAGCTTGTTTTCTTTCTACCTGCTCATATTCTACCAGGATGCCCCATTGACTGAATCCAAATTGGCAAGGGGACCAACGATGTGGTCCAACAAGGTACAGAAATGGTGAAAGAAGATTTGTAGAGGCAAATGGGTGTTACATAGGACACTGGAAAATTATTTGACCTCTTGTACCTGTGGACACGCAAGTCTCCAGTGGGCCAATGAAAATCAGAGAACAGCTTGCAGGTGGTCTTTCCCTTCACCATGAGTTTTAGGGATATAACTCGGGTCATTAGGTGTGTGTGCAAGTGATTTTCCATGAGAGCCATCTTCCTAGGCCTATCCTCCACTTTGAAATGGATGTAACAAAATATGTGTTATGGGGTTGGAGTTAAATGGAATATTGGGTTTACATCCCTGAGCACAGCACCTGGTGCCGGAGTTCACTTGATACGTGGGCTCTGGGACCTAAACATGATGGTTCAAGGAGCTCAAGACACACACATCACCAAATACTGCCTCAAATCTAAATTGGGACCATGAACCTGAGATATTATTTTTGTAATTAATAAACTCATAAAAAGTACTGTCTTTGCAGCTTTATAAGGTAGATCTTTATCATGTTTATATTTCCATACCCCGTCAGTAGGATCTGATGATGTAGCTCAGGCTGGTTGTGAACTCACTATCACTATCATGCTTTAGCCTCCTGAATGTTGGAATTAATACAGGTACCAACAAGTTCTGCCCATTTTGTTTTCAATAATAACAAAACTGGACCCAAGGAACTGTATTCTTGCTTCAACATCCTTCTCTGCTAAATAGACCTTTATAAATGCAATTCCTCTGAATGTTACAAATTCTTGTTGCCAATCAGAGACTTCAATATTTTGGAGAAAACTATTTTGATTGTTCACTTGAAGAAATGATGAAGCACTTTTGTGATTTTTCTATTCAAGGAATTTACACCTCTTCTTGTGTATGAGCAAACATTAAATAAAATCAAAATACTGGAATTCCTGTATCCAAATAAATTTTCCTGGTATATAATAGATAGTGTGTATATTAACTAGGGATATCTATGTTTTGATACATGATATAGTTTTGTGGCAAAGAAACAAGGGGAACAAATAAAGCTTAGTCAGTCACTGGCTGATCTCCATAAATCTATTAGAACAAGGCCAAAAATGCCACTATTCCTTTAAAAAAAAAGTAGAGGTGGAAGGGTCCTCAGCTATAGAAGAGTAGAGTGTATGCTTCACAAGTACCTGTGTTAAATCCCATGAATGGCAGCACAGGGAAAAAACAACAGAGACTAAATTGAAAGGTCTGGAATAGAAACAAAAGTCATCAACAGCTAAGTCATTATTTTTCTGGGGAATTGTGTCTGGGCTTCTGGATGCAGACCTTGCATTTTTTGCTATCTCTCTGGTTCTCATCTCTTCTGTTGCTGAAATCCTTGTCTGTCTGGGCTTGCTCATGGTGTTATCATCTTTGAAATCCACTTCTAGCTCTTCGTGACTCACTCACTATCAATGCCCAATTTCTGGTTTGTGCTTCCCATTAGTAAAGTCAGGTGTGATAAAAAGCTCCTCTCAGTTTTTATCATGAATCAACATAATAACATAGGCAGGCAGCCACAACAGGGGAGAGCCTCAATGATCACGAGCGCCTTAAGTGTTTGCAAGACCACCCTTCACTTTCTAATCTAGCAATAGATCTCAGAGCATTGGTGAACACAGGTGCTGTGGGTGGGCCAGAGGAAGGAAGTGGCTACTCCAGTGCCTCAGTATCCGCATTCCTAAATGGTGGATAGTAATACTCTTGACATAAAGTTCAATTGCTCATGATATATATTGTGCTTCCCTCTAGTTTGGTTCAAGAGTCTATCTTTGGAGTAAGAACTGTAAATTGTAGGTCTCCCCTAACAGCATTTCAGGAAAGGTGATCATGGAGGTTTCCAGTGTGCCTGTTTGGCCCAAGTCTAGTTTATTTGTACTGAGACAGCCACTTTCTAGAAGATCTCTGAATGGAAGAAAAGTTACATTGAGGTGTCAAGCACGCACAAAGCAGTCTGGGTCATTGAAGACATAGCAAGAAACATTAAGAAGAGTAGTGCCTATATAGGCTGACAAGAGTTCATGGATAAGAAGTTACTCAACTAATGAGTGTAGGTGGCAGTTTGAGACTGTGTCTTCAGTAATATGCATGGGCACCTTCCCCTGGACTTTTCTGAGGAGACTATGGATTGTTTAAAAAACATGTGTAAAGCAGGAGGAACTATGTACATGACCCTAGTGTTGAATGTTAGGACTCCCTGTGGCCAGCACAATGGGATGTGTGGGGTTTGGAGCATGTGAAATAAAGGGGAAGTGGGGTATATTGGAAACAAACACACAGGGAGAGGAATTTTTGACTAGGCCCAAAATGATGAAGTGTCACTGGGTTTCTAGGAACTTAAGTCAGACCTAAATTTGGGATATATAGAATTTTAGTTTCTCTGTTAATTAAGGAGTTTTCTAATACTATCTATTTTATTTTGTTAGGGTGGCCAAAACAGAATACCACAAATTAGGTGTTAAGTCACAAAGAAGAAAAGTGCATTATTCTACAGTTCTTAGATTTTGAGGTCTGCTGTCAAGGCACTGGCAGAGTTGGTCTCTTCTGGGCTATAAGGGAAGGATCTATTCTAGCAAGCCCTCTCTGCTGGGATTTTTGGAACAGCCATCCTATCACTTTGAATACATATCATCGTTTCTAATTTATCCTTCTTTTAATGACACTGATTATATTGGACCAGAGCCCTTCCTCATAACTCGGATTTTATTTGCATTGTCTTTCAATGCAAAAAAACAAAACACACTTACATTCGGTGATACTTGGAGTGAGGACTTCCAGTGTAGGGATTTTTAGGGGTCATATTAAAGCTGCATTAACATTAAATATATTTCCACTTACAGTTTTATTGAGAGAAAGAGAGAGGGGCACACTACAGCACTTAAGTGGAGGTTAGAGGGCAACTTACAGGAATTGGTTCTCTCCACCATGTAGGACCTAGGAATCAAATTTAGGCTGTGAGGCTTGGTAGCAGGTGCCTTTCCCAGCTGAACAATTTTGCTTGTCTCAGAGTAACATTTTAATCTAGGTTTTTTTTTGGATAATATGGGACCTGTACAATGAGTTAGACGGTGTTCCTCCTTCAAGTCTGAGGAAGATAGTGATGGGTTTGTATTGTTTTCCTCCAAAGTACTGACAATATTTCCTTCCTCACTTCCTTCCTTTCTGTGTGCAGGATTTTGTGACAAATTTAGCTTAATAATAAATGTAGGGCTACTCTAGTTATTGGTTTCTTCAATGAGCTTCAGAATTTCTATCTTTCAAGAAAGTGATTTATGTAAATTGTCAATTATTGTTCATAACAGTCCTTTTGAAGGACTTGGTACTGCTGCCCTTAATCCCTTTGGCTGGTCCTTTCAATGGTTTCAGGTGGTTTACTCACATGTTTTCCCCCTACAGGTCCTAGCTGTCCTCTCTGTCATGTTTTATTTTCTCCCTGGAGCTCTGTCATGACCACTCCAGCTGCCATGCTCTTCTCAGGTGCCTGGACTTGTCTTTCAAGTTGTGGAAATCACCAAGAGCTTCCTGTGCATATCCATCTGCACACACTTCATGGCTATAAGCTGGGGGAAACATCTCATTCGTTCTCCCTCTTGCTTGAATCAGAGTTCTTTATATTCTAACATATAATGGCCTGCACACTCTTATATTCTGTGACTTGTCTATGTTTTTTTTTTGTTGCCATGTGCAAGGAAGATCCAGATTCAGAACCTGTTACTTCATCTTGATCAGAAAGAGAATCTTTAGAAGAACCATTTCATAGTCTATGTTTTCTTTTCCTTTTTAATTATGTGTGTCTCTGTGTGGGTAGGCGCACAAGAGTGCAAGTACCCACGGAGTCTAAAAGCGGACATAGGATCCCTTGGAGTTGAAGCTACAGGTACTTGTATGTCACCTCATGTGGATGCTGGAAACCAAACTCTGGTTCTCTGCCAGAGCAATAACTACTCTTACTGTTGAGCTACTGCTTCAGCCTCAGGTGTTTTCATAACCCATTTGTTTTTTCCTTCATTGACTTCACATTTGTAATTCATTCGTGAAAGATTCTACCAACTCTGTTAACAGCTATTATTAGCCTAGAAATTTACCCATGTCTTTGGCTAGCATTCTCTGTTCTTGGTATTCAAGAATTAAACTGACAGACTGAATACAGAACAGCAAAGGTTATTTTACAAAAGGCAAATGCAAAACTGAATATTTCTTTGCCTAGTGTATGTATGTGCCCATGTGTGCATGCTTTCTCTATTGCTGCATAACTACTTAACACAAACTTAGCTGACACTTTCTGGGGGTCAGAAATCTAAGCATGGCTTAGATGGATGTGCTTTGGATGTCCATCATGAGATTGCCATTGTGGTGTGTCATCAGTTAAATTTAAGGTCTCATCTGGATATCTGAGTGGACCAGGATCTATTTCTAAGCTCATGTGGCTGTTGGTAGGCTTCATTTCTTCAAGGGCCAATGAACTCAGTTTTCCACGTCTTGGCTACCAGGTTTTCAGAATAAACATTTAGTTAGTACCCATCTTGTCCTTTCCATTGGGTAGTTTATTATGTAACAGTTTGTCTTTACTAAAGCAAGCAAAGCAGACAGTCTCTTAGCAAGGCAGGAGTTATAATATTCTGTAATTTATTATATAAGTGATACACTTTCCTATCAGCTTTTATGTATCCTATTTGTGTAGAAGTGGGTCCCACCCATACTCAGGGGAAAGAGTTATACAACAGCATAAATTCCAGGATGTTGAGGTTATTGAAGGGTATCTTAAACTCTATTTATCATAGTCTGCTTTTATAAATGCTGCTTTTGTAAATGGACTCTTTCTTTCCTTTGATCACTCCCCTCCCTTGTTTTCTCTTCTCCCTCCCTGTCCTTCTTTATCATAGGTCTACCATAACCTTTAAAGCAGAAACTAGCAGATTGTGTAGAAAACTAAACCCTAAGATATACTACAAATGTTTCTGACAACCAAATGAAATGTTCTTGCCTTTTCCAGAGGCAGCATACCACAAGGATAATTTTTAGTTGAGTATAATGATAGATGTCTATACTATTGACATCAAACATGTGAGAATAATTATCATACTTTAAAATATTTTAAGAAGAAGACTTATGCTCTAATTGCCTTAGTGCCACTAACCTAAAAGAGAGATGGTTCTACAGGATGTATCCCTGGTGCACAAAAGAACTTTGGGAGCACATTCCCCATGGAGGGATACTCCCTTAACCTAGAGGCAGGAGAGAAGGCCTAGTCCCTACTTCAAATGACAAATTTAGATGACCCCTCCATGTGATGACCCCTAAATGTGAAGTGGGGGGGGGATTCAAGGGTAGTGGGGGGTATGGAGGTGGAAGAGGGGGGGGTAGTGAGGGATGGGGATAGAACTGGTATTGATATGTAAAATAAGCAAAATAAATAAATAAAAAAGAGAGATGGTTTTTATTTAACTCTCATCCTAAGGTGTTCTTTTTACCTTTGGAAAATAATTATCCCATCAAAAATGAGATAAGCTTATTGCTTTCATCTATTTTTATTAAATAAACATGCATGATATGTCTCATATTAGAGATAAGTAATTAAGTCATGGATAAGAGTCTGGTCTCAACTAGAACTTAGGGGCACCTCTGGAATGAGCTAGAAACCTACTTCAGTGGAAACTCCCAGGAAGCTATGAAGACATTCCAGCTAAGACTCCTAGCAATAGGGGATACAGAGCTTGAACCTGCCATCTCCTGTAACCAGGCATGACTTCCTGTGGAGAGGTTGGGACACCAACCTATGGTGATACTTTGTTTATACTATAACGAATAAAGATTTCCTAAAGATCAGAGTGCACATCTAAGCCACTAATTAGCCACTGAGGCCTGGCAGTTTTGGCCACACCTTTAATCCCTGCCCATGGGAGACAGAGGCAGATGGACCTCTGTGAGTTTAAGGACACCGTGGGCTACAGGAGATTGAATCCATCTAAAAGAGAAACAGAGCTCACACAAAGATGATCCTAGCACTTGAGATCCCACACTTTTAATCACAGATCTAAGGAGGTAGAGACAGTAAGGGATATGGCTGGGTGGAAAAAGGAATATTAGGCTGTACTTGAATGTTTTACTCTGTCTCTCCTGATCTCCTGACAAAACTAGAGAATTAAGCCAAGTGGTAAATGCTACTAAATGAGATCCCCAGGGTGGTTTGATGGCATATAAGCAGTATAACCTATTGTCTAGGTACTGAGTCTTAATCAATGCCTAGAATTTCTCAATTGACAAATGTTGCTTCATGAGCCCTTTCCCTGAGGCCAATACTGCACTGACTTCTGATTTTACCTCTATGTTCCTAGAGCTGAGGACCGTGCAGGGTATATAGTAAGCCCTCAAGAAACATTTGTAAACAGAATGGCTGAAACAAGAATGTTGGGAATTAAAATGTATGTTGAGCAATGTTTAAAATAATGTTAAGAAACAGGCCCAAAAGGTATGCTATCTGCTTCTAATAGTTTCTATAGACAGGAGTATCTGGGACCTCTAAGTATACAAAGCCCTGTGCTTGTATATTACTGTCTGAAAGTGCTTGCCTATTGAAGCACTTTATGAGTCAGTTTAAAACAGTAGCTTCCATAGAAACAAAATGATCTTGCATCCATCAAAGATAATTAGATTCTCATTGTATGATTGAGCTGAGAAGGATGAATACAAAATAAAAAAGCATAACTTTTTCTTTCAAACAATTCTACTCTTTATGTTAGGGAGAACTGTGCAAGTTCTGTTTTGGACAATGACGTTCAAATGAGGTGACTAACTACTTTAATGTAGCTGTTTCAGGCTTCATCTCTATTATTAAAACAGAAGATCTTAAAATGAAGGTTATAAATTTTGAAGCCTATGAACTCTGAAACATGTAATTCAATAATTAATAATTATTGCCAGTTACCAATTTAAACACACATTTAGCATACATTATTTCATTCAATAGTAAAAGCTATTTTGCAATATATTAAAATTTGATTTTATATATAAAGGAGACTTAAACTCTCAGTTTCTGTGCCTAAAAATATCACAATGAACAGTTCCTGGACCTGGGATGTGAGTGCAGAAAAATCCTTCCTTTCTATACACTATTGCACAACAGTAAGCATTATCCAAATTATGTTTCTCCCTAAGACATAGCTTCAAGTTATGGACGAGAAACAGCTAATAAGTAGCTGTAACTGTAACAGTAGATAAGCCTAGCATTTATCTACTTCATCTAACATTATAGGATGGAAGAAAAACACATAACTTCATTTCTAGTGTCTACGCTTTATTCCTATTCCATTGGTTAATCAGTTTACAAACTGTTTGTGCCTCATTCATTCTGAAGGTCTGAAGTGACTAAGAAAGATACTAACATGTTCACCTAAAAGCTTTTGAAAATCATTAAGTGTTTTAAGAACATCTCTTCTGATAACAATCTTTTGCGGCTTTACCTGCGTCGGATAAATGGTAGAGCCAAGAAAATTTCCAATATCTCCTTCTTGTACCTTCTCAGGAGCTATAAACAAACCCTTATTATTCAACTCTTTAGATAGAACGCCAAAAGCTTGCTGCAGAAGGGCTTGATCAGAATGGCATAACAAAATATCGTCCATATAATGACATATCTTAATGGCGGGAAATTGAGATCTAACTGGCTGAATAGCTTTTGCTACATAAAGTTGACACATAGTAGGACTATTCGCCATGCCCTGCGGCAAAACTTTCCATTGGTATCTCTCATCAGGTTGTTCATGATTAATGTTAGGCAAGGTAAAGGCAAATCTAACTTTATCTTGCTCATGTAAGGGTATAGAGAAAAAGCAATCTTTAATATCCACTATTAAAATTCTCCAGCGAACTGGTAAGGTGGATAACAAAGGCAAACCCCTTTGAATGGGGCCCATGACCTGCATTTGTTTATTTATGGCTCGCAGATCATGTAATAATCTCCATTTACCAGATTTTTTTCTTAATTACAAAAAATAGGGGTATTCCAAGGAGATTGAGAGGTTTCTATATGTCCCTGATTTAATTGTTCCTGGACTAATTGATTGGCGGCTTCAAGTTTTTCAGAGGTAAGGGGCCACTGAGGAACCCATACCGGGTCCTCTGTTTTCCAAGGAATGGGGATTGCCTCCCCAGCGGTCCCTAGGAAAAACCCAGTCCTGTTCTGTCTTGCTTCCCATTAGAGGGCAGGGGACTTGTACGTCCCTGCAAGTGTTTTCAAGGCCTCGACCAGGGACGCAGCCCATATTTTTCATTATCTGCTGGCTCTGAGGTGAATAGTCATTTGTGAGCACAAAATCTAGTTGTTGTAATACATCTCTTCCCCATAGATTTATAGGGAGGGTTAGCACATATGGGGTAATAGTTCCTCTTTTCCTTCCTCATTTTGCCAATGTAATTCTTTTGTGCTCTTGGCTGGAGCCTCTTCAGCGTCCTCGAATATCCTTCCTGCTGCTTCCATCATTCTAGCCACAAAATCTGAAAATGGTTCAGTTGTTCCTTGAATAATCTTTGTAAGATTTCCTGTCACTTGCCCTTTATTAGGTAGACTCTTCCATGCTCTGATGGCAGCCTTATTTATTTGTTCATAAACCTCTAGTAGGTAGGCTGTCCGATTTACAGCCCATTGACCTTGACCTGTGAGCATATCAAAGCTCCATTGAGGTCGTTGACTGGCTATATTTATCTTTGCCTGGGCCGCACACAATTCCTGATAAATGGACTTCCAATCTAAATAATGACCCATAGATAAGCATGCTTTAACTGTATTGTTCCAATCATCTGGGGTCATTGCATTCAAGGCCAGCCTTTCAATAAGGGCTGTGGTAAAGGAAGCGCTAACTCCGTATGTTTGCACTGCTTCCACTAAGGCCTTCAATTGTTTCAGATCCAATGGCGTATGTTGTCTCTGATTCTGGGCATCCTCCCACACGGGGAACGCTGCCCTTATTCTCCTTGTCTCCTTATCTGATATCATAGAATTTCTTCCTTTTTGGCCATTTTTTGCTGCTGTACAACATCATAGGGCGGTGCCGTTGGCTCATAGCCTGGAGCATAAGGTGGGGCACGCCCATGTCTCCCAGCCTCATAATTTTTAGCTTCCTCATCTAATTCTGCCTGCTCGGCAGGGTTCAGCTCTGGATCCCCTTCTGACCCAGATAGGTCAGACTCATCCTCCTCTCCGGGGGACGTCTCCTCGGAGGAAGAATCTATAGTATAATGTTTAAACTCAGTGAGGAGAGGGGTACAATTTTGGATCCTCACATTCACAATCCTTACATGCTCCTCCTTTTGGAGCAGGCACAAGCTTTAAATCTTTAGCTCAGTCGGTTAAGTTCCTTTTCCTTTTCGGCGAGCTGTTTTGCTTTCTTTTCTAGCTTTGCTAGTTTACTGTGCACATTTTCATTCTTATTTGACTTTTTCTGGAGAACCTTTTCTTTTGTTCTCCCTTTCCTTTTCAGCTTCTGATAGACTATCCTGATGGTCAGAAAGCACTCTCTGTCCCTCTTTGACCTGTTCCTTACATCTCTCATCTTCAATACAAGACTTTAACAATTTATATAACGGCCATACACCAGTCCTTAAAGTTCCTTGTTCCTTCTCCCGCATAAGATCTCCTCCTAATTTATCCCATGTTCCTTTGGAGAGAGTCCCAGAGACCACAAACCAGGGAGCAACACGGTCAACTTCCTTAAGGAAGTTCCGCAAAACTCTATCTGGAATCTTTAGCTCCTTTTGCTTCAGCAGTGCCTGCGCTGCATCTGCAATAGGCTTGGTCGGCTGGTTCCCCATAACTCCTTTATCTACAGGAGAGGGTGTGACGGCTCAGTTATTTACCTGAGACTTAAGGCCACTTATGCTAGGTCACAAAAGAGTGTGCAGCGAGTATTCTCCCGTTTATGACAATTAAAACACAGACAGCACAATAAAACGAAAAATGAAACAAACAACAAGAAACGGGATCACCCAGACCACAGGGGTCATACCTTGCTGAAAAGTGCTGCAGCTTCTCGCTCCGCTGGCTTGAATCTTCCTTCGACGAGCAGTCGAGGGTCCTTCGAGTCGTTCCTCCGCCCAGGGTCGGCAGGCTCCCCGGGTTTCGGCACCACTTGTCGCGCGCAACCTTTGCCGATAAGGAAGACGCGGCAACCGAAGATGTGTCCAGCAGAATCTTTATTGTAGCGCTCTTTACATGCTGATGGAGAAGGACCCCAAGCCCCGAATACGCACGGCTTAAATAGCCTGCAGGGCGACGTATTCGTCTGTAATTGGTGCTCCGCAAAATGCCCGAATGATATAGCTTCTCTGATAGGGAGAGCTACCATATAGAAATTACCATACAGTGGCGCATGTGCAGTCAGCATGGCTAATGCTGTAAACAAGAACCAGGAAACAGGAAGCCAGCGCCATCTTGTAATGGCGAATGCGGCTCCCAACAATGGAGCATGCCAAATTCTCTTTCTAAAAGGTAGTGATAAAGCAGGACAAAGTTATCAAATTATCATTTAAACCCTGGAAAAGTCAGTAACAGCATACAACAAATTCAAGTGTTTATTCATGGAAATTTAAGAAACTTGTATAAAAACCAATTAGGCATTCTGGGACTTTTGCAATTCCTTCACCTTAGCTTCATATTCCTTCTCTGGTGGGGTGGGCTATGAGAAATGGCTACTTGGAACCCTGCTAGAAAGTAATGACTTTACTTGGGACAGAAATCAGAAAATTTCATGCCTGTATAATTATTGAAAACAATACCAGTTTCAGTGGCAAACAATTAAAAAAGAACAACATCATCTCTAGCCTGAGGTTGCAATATTGGCTGGGAAAAGTAGCAGAATGACATGTAATCAAAAACATACCTAGAGCTTCAGTCAAAATGGAATCAAATTATAAAGCATCGAGAGAGAACAATGTAAGAAATACACAAATTTTCTGATAGCCACATAATCTGTCCAGGTTGGTCAAGGAAGAAATCATTTGAGAGTTGGGAAAGTACATTTTAGCATTATAGAAACTTAAAGTATGTGTGATATAGTTAAAGCACATCTGAGAGAAATGACTTAAAGCTGAAGGCACCTGTATTCTAGCAGAACAAAACCTGTGGATAAATAAGCTAGGCTTCACCTTAAAAAATCAGAAAAGCATGGCTGGGGGTATAGCTTAGTGATATAGCTTTTGTACAGCATACATGAGGCTCTGGGTTTCATTCTTACACACAAACACACACACAGCAGATGGTAGAGTGGAGGACAGCAATTAAAATAGAAAATCAAAGCAAAGCAAACAAAAAAAAATGCATCAGGCAGAAAAAATAAAATAACAAATATTAGGGCAGAAATCAATGGAACAAAAAATAGTCAAAATACAGAGAAAATCAGCAGATCCAAAAGTTGGTTCTTCTAAAAAAAATAAAAGATCAACAAAGTTGACACAATACCAAACTCAAGAATGAAAGAAGAGGCACAACTACTGAACTGCAGAATTATAAGAATTATACATCAAATATGCGAGAAAACATATGCCAAGAAAAAGGTAGTTTAGATGGAATGAAAACACTCATAGAGGGACATAAATATGGGAGTTGCCAAAGAAAATACAGGAAATATGCTAAGAACCAGACCTACACCTGAAATGATACATGAGAATCTTCCCACAAAATGAAGCCATGCCCAGAGGATCTCACTAAGAAATTCTAGTGAACATGACAAGCAAAAAAAATAATATTAGTCTTTCACAGCTTTTTCCATAAAACACAAGGGAAGAAATTATCAGTTCCTTTAACAGTACCAGTATTTGCCTGTATGATGGTTAAGGAGTGTCAGCATGACCATCACTCTGAGATTATTAATGATGGGGGATATCCTGTATGCTGTGACTGTATGTTTCTCTTATCGGTTGATGAATACATGCTTATTGCCTAGTAGCCAGGCAGGAAGTATAGACAAGTCTACCAGACTAGAAGAATTCTTGGAAGAGGGAAGCAGAAACCTGCCTTAAATGTGGGTGCCACTATCCTATGAGCTAGGGTCTCATACTAAATAAAAAGGGACAAAAGAAGAAGCAAACTGAGCATCAGTATTCATCTTTCTCTGTTTTTTAAATATATACATAGATGTATATAATATATGAGAGAGAGAGAAAGAGAGAGAGAGAGAGAGCACATGTGATGACAACTTGTAACTGGGTCTGTCT
The DNA here is from genome assembly GCA_030556225.1 of Cricetiscus sungorus. Taxonomy (NCBI): domain Eukaryota; kingdom Metazoa; phylum Chordata; class Mammalia; order Rodentia; family Cricetidae; genus Cricetiscus; species Cricetiscus sungorus. The sequence continues at coordinate 20,033,141 of JANBXA010000609.1, read as the reverse complement.
TTCCAATATATGGGTTCCAGCAATCTAACTCAGGCCATTAGCCATGAGGACAAGTACCTTTTTGTCCACTGAGCCACCTCACAGACCTTTTCTGCTTCGTGACTGCAGATACAACGTGATCAATCACTTTGCGCTCCCCCTGCCATGCCTTCTGTACCAATTCTCAGACTATGAGCCAAAATAAATCTTTCCTTCTTCAAGCTGCTTCTTACCAGGTGTTTTGTCATAGCAATGAGAAAAGTAGTTAATGCACCTTAACAACAAAATCAGACAATGCATTACAAGCAAAGAAAACTATACCAATATGCTTTACAGACACAACCATGTGCTTTATAGAAACACAAACATCTTTGAAAAAAATATTCATCACCTCCCCCCCACACACACACCAAGGAAAAGAAAAATAGGATTTATTTCTGGAGTGCACATTTGGTTAACAATTATTAAATTAAGTAATATATTATGAGAGTAGAATAAAAGACAAAAAGCACATGGTTATATCAGTAGACACAGAAAAGTACTTGGCTACATCCAACATTTTTTCCTGATTTTTTTTTAAAAAAAAACACACACACAGTTCAACAGACTAGTACTTGAAGATCAACAATAAACAAAAACAAAAAATAGTGTTTCTCTTATTTTCACATAACTCCCAAAGTACTGACACCGGCCATGTGTCTGGGAGTGGGTATCCTCACATACCACCAAGCCATTCCCCAGCAGACACAAGCTAAGAGCCCTGTAATTCAATTAAATTTTCTCAGAGCTTATAAGCTGAGAACTCAGTAACATAAGAACCCCCCACCACACACACACATTGGATGCCAATCAATGATTTGTGTTTCTAACCAATTGCATAGAAACTGAGATTCTCACAATTCCCTCTGCATGTTCCATTAACTTGCTAAAGTGTTTCACAGACATTGGGGAAACATTTTAAACTCATGCTTAAAGTCATATTTCCTCATGCATTATAAAGGATATTTCAAGAGATACTGAGAAACAGCCATATGGAAGTGATGCTAAGTGAAATACAGATTAAAAGGGACACAGAAGCATCATGCCATCTTAGGTACATGCAGTGGACCCACTTGTCCTGAAAAAGGTTCTCTAAACTCTGTCATTCTGGGATTTTTGGAAGCGTCATTATATAATTACAATTGATTATATCTTTGGTCACTAGTGATCAACTCAACCTTCTGCTCATCTAGCTTCCCTAGGGATTGGGGGTGGGGTGGGCCTGAAAGTGTTCCAAGTCTTTCATTACGCACATTGTTGGTTCCCCTGACAACCAACCCCTAACCTGAGTCTATCCAAGATAGAGCTCAGGAGTTGCGTCAATAGATCAAAAGAATTTCAAGGGATTTAGAAACTCTGTGTCAAACATTCCAATCACTCAGTAAATTATAAAGACTTTAGGAAGACAATGCCAGGAACTAGGGTCTGAGGTCAGTGAGTGTGTGTGTGTGTGTGTGTGTGTGTGTGTGTGTGTGTGTGTGTGTGTGTGTGAGATGCAAGTGCATATGTGTACTCAGTGTTGTTGGTGCTGCTGCTGCTTATTCTTAATATACCACAAAACTACAGGAGGAAAATCCTTTGACTTGATAAAAGACATCCATGAAAAATATGGAACTAATATGCTTAATGGTGAAAGTCAGCATTTAGGGGAAATGTTTTCCCCTAAAGTCAGAAACAGGACAGTTATGTCTCATCATTCAAGTTGTGTTCCATATTGTACTGGAGGTCTAATTATTGAAATTAAGCAGAAGTAAAAGACATTCTGATTGGAAATGAAGAAGAAAACCTGACTGCCTCCTTTCACAGATCACATAACAAGCATGTATGTTGCTTGTTAGTGAGAAACCTCAATGTACCAAAAACCAAGTAGAACTAATAAAAGAATCCGGGGGGGGCAGTTAAGATATTTTTAAAGGTGCACAGAAATTGGTTGAAATGACAATTCAGTGGATAAAATGCTTGCTGTATAAGCATGAGGACCTAAGTTCAGATACCAGCACCCATGTAAAAAGCTGACATCCAACATGCACCTGTAGCCCTAGTACTTGAGAGGTGGACACAGAAAGGGAGGATTTACTTTTGAGACAATCAACAGGTGAACACCAGGTTCAGCAAGAAACCCCCATTTCAAAAAATAATAAGTTGGGAAGTAATAGATAACATAAGATATCTACCTCTGGTCTCCACATATGCACACACAGGTGTACACATAGATCGAACATACTTACACAGATAAATGTGCATGTGTATATACACACACACCAAAAATGTGCAGAAGCAGATTTATATATGCTAGTAATGGACAGTTCAAAACAAAGAGATTTTCATTAATCATAGCATACACAAGAAAAAAAGCATGGGGCCAGTAAGATAAGTCAGTGGGTAAAAGTGCTTCCCAGGCTGAGTTTGATCTTTGGAAGCCATGAAAGTATGGAAGGAGAGAAACCACCACACAAAGGTATTCTCTGGCTTCTGCACCCACACAATTGTACATATGTTATGGCTCATGTATGCTCCCACATACTTCACCCATGCTAATAATAATAATAATTAGCATAAATTTAAAGAATACAACTTAGAAATAAACTTGTGAAAATAGAGTAAGAGTTTTACTAAACTTTACAAAACGCTGATGAGAAATATGAAAGATCCAAATATACTCCTCATTCATTGACTGAAAGGTATTATTAACATAGTATTATGGTTTGAAAAGAAATATACACTCCCACATATACACATATGCTTGTGTGTTAAATGAGTGGTTCTCTGCTGGTTCCATTATTTGGATAAGTGATAGAAACTAAAGGGGATGTGTCCTAGCTGGAAGAAGTAGGTCATTAGAAGCAGGTCACTGCAGGTATCTTGTTCTCAATTTCTTCCTACAGGTCTCAGCCTTTTCTCACCCTGATAGGAATAGCTTTTACTACTCTGCTCCCATCCCACTATGATAATTGACAACTTTGCAATAGTCACCCCCAAGACGTTTTTCCTCCTTCAAGCCATTACTGTCACAGCAACAGGGTTCTCACTATATTGATCTGTGGATTCTATCTGTATCAAATTTCTTGCACAGTCTTTCCTAGAAATTGATAAATTGATCTAAACATTTGTGTAGAAATGAAGAGACAGAAGAAAAACGAAGTGATCATAAAAAGGGTGACAAAGATGGAGGATTTCAAAACTACCTCAAAGCTAGAATAATCAATATCATGTGGTGCTGGCAAAAGTGTGGGGAGATAGACCAGCAGAACATAATTGCTGCTCAGATACAAATCTTTATATTTATGGTGGAGTGATTTTTTCAGTTAAAGTAGCAGTATATTTCAGTGGGGATAAGAACATTCTTTTCAGATGGGCACGAGGGAACAAACCATTAGTCCCAGCATTCAGGAAGTAGAGGCAGGTGGATCTCTATGAGTTTGAGGCTATCCTGGTCTACAGAGTAAGTTCCAGTTCCATGACAGCTAGGGCTATTACACAGAGAGATTCTGTCTCAAGAAACAAAAAATGTGGTTAAAAAAAAGAAAAGGAAATAAATTAATCTTTTTACAATTCATGGTGGAGAGCAATGGTACATACAAATGAAAAACTTCATGTAAAACAACAACAAATTTGACTCCAAGCCAGCAACAAACAATGACAGCAACAAACTAAACTAAACTGAACTAAACTAAACTAAACTAAACTAAACTAAACTAAACTAAACTCTAAACAAAAACCCTCAAATCAGATCATAGATCTAAGCATTAGAATTGGGATAAAACTCCAGCCACCAAAACTCCAGATAGGCCCCACCTGAAGACCTCTGCAACTCCCTAGTGCAGGCAGCCTCACCCAACACCCCCCCTTCCCATTGCTGTGTCCCATCCTCAAACTCACACAGAGACCACTTGCATGACCAAAGACCACAAAAGCCACCAGAATTCCAGCATCCAACTCAGGCACTGATGCCTTCCTTGCTCTACTATAGGCCACATGAGCCAGAAGACCAGATGGGAAACGGAAACCAAGAAATAAAACATCCATCCAACAAATACAAACTCAGAATCAGCACCTAGACCTTAAATCACTCAAATCCAGATGACTAAACTCCAGGGTAAGAATACCACCACCAACAGCCAGAGCAGTTATGTTACAACCAGATCCCAGTTATCCTACAATAGCAAGTCCTGAATATTCTAACATAAATGAAGCACAGAAAAGACCTTAAAATCGAATTTATACAGATGATAGTGGTCCTTAAAGAGGATATGAATAAATTCCTTAATGAAGTCAAGGAAAAGAAAAACATCTCATTAGATGCTGAAAAATCCTTTGACAAAATCCAACACCCTTTCATGATTAAGGTATTGGAGAGATCAGGGATAACAGGAAAATACTTGAACATAATAAAAGCAATATACAGCAAACCAACATCAAACTAAATGGAGAGAAACTCAAAGTGATTCCTCTATAATCAGGGACATGACAAGGCTGTCCATAGCTCTTCAATATTGTACTTGAAAGTTCTAGCTAGAGCAACAAGTAAACAAAAGGAGATCCAGGGGATACAAATTGGAAAGGAAGAAGTGAAACTCTGAGTAATTGCAGATGATACCATAGTTTACATAAGTGACATAAAAAGTTCTATTAGGGAACTCCTACAGCTGATAAACAACTTCAGCAAAGAGGCAGGGTACAAGATTAACTAAAAAAAAAAATCAGTAGCCCTACTATATACAGACAATAAAGGGGCTAAGAAAGAACTCAGAGAAACGAGAAAGATCACCTTTCACAATAGCCACAAACAACATAAAATATCTTGGGGTAATGCTAACCAAACAAGTGAAAGACCTATAAAAGAAGAACTTGGAGTCTTTTAGAAAAGAAATTAAAGAAGATACTAAAAAATGGAAAGATCTCCTGTGCTCTTGGATAGGTGGGATAAACATAGTAAAAATGGCAATCTTGCCAGAAGCAATCTACAGGTTCAATGCAATCCCCATTAATATCTCAGCACAATGCTTCACAGACCTTGAAAGAAAAATACTCAACTTTATATGGAAAAACAAAAGGCCCAGAATAGCCAAAACAACCCTGTACAATAAAGGAACTTCTGGAGGCACCACCATCCCTGAGTACAAGCTATATTACAGTGATATAGTCCTGAAAACAGCTTGGTATTGGCACAAAAAATAGACAGGTAGGCCACTGGAATCTAATTGAAACCCTAATATTAACCCACACACCTACAAATACCTGATTTTTGACAAAGAAGCTAAAAGTGGGCAATGGAAAGAAGAAAGCATCTTCAACAAACGGTGCTGGCATAACTGGATGCTGTCTTGTAGAAGACTACAGATAGATCCATATCTATTGCCATGCACAAAACATAAGTCCAGATGGATCAAAGACGTCAACAGAGATCCTGCCAAACTGAACCTCTTAGAAGAGAAAGTGGGAGGTACCCTTGAATGAATTGCTACAGGAGGCTGCAGACACTGAGACCAACCATTAATAAATGGGACCTTTTCCAATTGAACAGCTTCTGTAAGGCAAAGGACACAGTCAACAAGACAAAACAGCAGCCCACAGAATGGGAACAGATCTTCACCAACCCTACATCTCACAGAGGGCTGATTTCCAAAATACACAAAAACTCCAGAAGTTTGTCACCAAAACACCAAATAACCTAATTAAAAAGCGGGGTACCGAACTAAACAGAGGATCCTTAACAGGAATCTAAAATCGCTGAAGAACACTTAAGAAAGTTCTCAACATCTTTAGCAATCGGGGTAATGCAAATCAAAACAACTCTTGAGATACCATCTTACTCCTGAGAATGGCTAAAATAAAAAACACCAAAGACAGTTTATGCTGGAGAAGATGTGGAGAAAGGGGAACACTCATCCACTGCTGGTGGGAGTGCAAACTTGTACAGCTACTTTGGAGATAAGTATGGCAGTTCTTCAGGAAAATAGGAATCAGTCTACCACAGCAATGCTACTCTTAGACAAGTACCCAAAAGATGCACATTTGTACAACAAGGACATCTGTTCAACTATGTCCATAGCAGCATTATTTATAATAGCCAGAACCTGAAAGCAACCTAGATGCCCCTCAACAAGAATGGATGGAGAAAAAGTGGTACATTTACACAATGGAGTACTATTAAGTGGAAAAAGCCAATAGAACCTTGAAATTCACAGGCAAATGGATAGAACTAGAAGAAAGCATCCTGAGTGAGGTAACTCAGTTATAAAAAGACAAACATGGTATGTACTCACTCATATATAGATTTTAGACATACAGCATAGGATTACAAGACTACAATATTCACCACCAGAAAAGCTAGGAATCAAGGAGGACCCACAAAAGGGAAAAGGGACAAGATCTCCCAAGAAAATTGGGAGCATGGGGGGAGGGGAGAGGGATTTAGAAGGAAGAGGAGTGGAGAGGTGGGTATGACAGAACAAGAAGATTGAGTCAGGGAAAGAATTGAGGAGAACAAGAAAAGAGATACCATAATAGATGGAGCCATTATAGTTATAAAGAGAAATCTGCCACTAAAGAAATATCCAGAGATCTACAAGGATGACCCCAACTAACAATCTAAGCAATAGTGGAGAGGCTACCTAAAATGCCCTTCCCCAATAATGAGATTGATAACTACCTTATATGCCACCCAAGAGCCTTCATCCAGTAGCTGATGGAAACAGAAGCAGACACCCACATCTAAACACTGTGTCCAACTCCTAGAATCCATTTGCAGAGAGGGAGGAGTGATGAGCAAAGGGGTCAAGCCCAGGCTGCAGAAACCCAGAGACAGCTGACCTGAACAAGAGAGAGCTCATGGACCCCAGCCTGATATCTGGGACACCAGCAGAGGACCCACCCAGAATCCCTGAAGGATTAGTTAGTTAGGAGGACTGGGCAGTCTATATGGCCTCTGGGAGTGGATCAGTATTTATCCCTAGTATATTAATAGACTTTGGGAGCCCATTACACATAAAGGGATACTCTTTTGGCTTAGACACATGGGGAAGGGCCTAGGCCCTGTTCCAAATGATATGACACACTTTCCATGGAAGGCCTCACCCTACCTGAGGAGCAGAAAGGGGTTGGAATGGGGTTGGGGGATACAGGGGAGGAAGGGAGGCAGAGGGAACTGGGATTGACAAGTAAAACAAGGTTGTAAATTCAAATAAAAATATCAAAAAAATAAGTTGACATCAGCTGTTAAGTAAATGATAATCATACTACAATATACAGACCCAGAGAGACTAAGTAATTAAGAATTCTCTACCAGGGACTCAGGGATATCCCAGGGAATGAAAATTAGTATAGATTTCATGGCCAGCCTTGGTGTGGTGTAATGATATATTATTTATGAATTTTTAAATCTTGTCTGTGGATTCAGACAGCAAAGTCATCCAGAAGCCGTAGAAGCCTGGCACACACCTTTAATCCCAGCAGCCAGAACCTAGGAGGTGGTGGCATACACCTCAGACTCAGGATTAAGAGATAGACAGATCTTTGTGAGTCCAAGGCCACCCATATATACACAAGATTGGATCAGTCTAAAAGATAATTATAGCTCACACCTTTAATCCCAGGACTCAGGAGAGGTACATAAGACAGGAGCAAGGACTCAGAATCAGGCATTTGTTCTCCAGCCAAGCTGAGGAGAGGTTAAGTCCGAGGCTTGGTGAAAGCTTTTGGAGAGAGGATCAGCCCTTTCATTCTTAGAAGCTAGGGGCAGACTGATATATATATATATATATATATATATATATATATATATATATATATATATGCTTGAAATTTGAACCCTATTATCAGTCTCTGAGTCTTTTATTTTTCATATTACAGTGTGGGTGGGGATGAGAATATGTGGTATCAGGTTGGGGGGGGGAATGGATGTTGGGAGAGAATACAGAGAGAGAGATGACCAGAATTGGAGGGCATTTGTGGGGTTATGTGGAAACCTAAAGCGTCAGAATCTTCCTGGAATCTATCAGGTTGACTCTACTGAGGACTGCTAGTAATGAAGAATATGGAGCCTGATCCAGCCATCTTCTATAATCAGGCAAGGCTTCATTCCAGTAGTGGGACTGGGATACCACCCTAGCCACAAAACCTTTGACCTACAACCTGTCCTGCCTGCAAAGACAATGTTTTGGTGCAATGGTGGCAAAAACCTGTGGGATATCCAATCAATAACTGGTCTAATTTGAAACCCACCTCATAAGAGGGAGCCCATACTTGACACTATCTGGATGACCAGGAATTGGAGGCTGACCAGCTCAGAGACCTAGAACCAAACACAAAAGCAAAAAGAAAAAGAAAGAAAGAAAGAAAGAAAGAAAGAAAGAAAGAAAGAAAGAAAGAAAGAAAGGAAAAGAAAAAGAAAAGAGTAGTGTTGATATAAGCCTTTAATCCCAGCACTCTGGAGGCAGAGACAAGTGGATCTCTGTTAGTTTGAGGATAGTCTGGTCTACAGCCAGTGGTACCTGTCTCAAAAAACAAAACAATAAAAACAGAGAAATTATTCCTAATGATATTTTACTATACTCATAGATTGGTGCCATATCCAGTCTTATCAGAGAGGTTTCCTCCAGCAGCTGAGTGGAGAAGATGCAGAAACCCTCAGTAAAACATCAGCAGAGAGAGAGAGAGCCCAGATTGGAGGTCTCCATTAGGTCTCTCCCCTCAGAGCTTAGTGAATCTCATGGAAGGGGGAGAGGAGGAATTGCAGAAGCCAAAGGGGTTGAGGACATTAGGAGAGCATGGCCTGCAGAATTAACTAAGGAGGGCTCAATGGGGGCTCACAGAGACTAAAGAGGCAATCACAGATCCTGCTTGAGTCTGCACTAGGCCCTCTGCATACATGTCGTGGTTGTGTAGCTTGGTGTTTCCTCACAGTGGGAGTGGGTTGTCTCAGATTCTTTTGTCTGCTTTTAGGACCCTTTTCCTTTTACTGGGTTGCCTCATCCAGCCTTGATGTGAGAGTTTGTTCCTAGTCTTATTGTATATTATGCTATGTGAGATTGATGTTTCAGGGAAGCCTGTTCTCTTTTTTGGGGGGACATGGGGGTAGAGAGGGGTAGAGAGATGTGGGTAGGGGATGTGGATCTGGTATAGAGGGAAGGTGAGGCAGGAACTGGTAGGAGTGGAGGGATGGGAATCTGCTACTGGTCTGTACTGTGTGAGAGAAGAAAAAATAAGATTTTTTTAAAGGAAAAATAATATTCATCTAAAAATATGTTAAGACAATAAATGAAAACTAAAAATAGAGAAGAGAAAGGTAATCCTGAGTCAGACTAAAAAGATAGGAGATTCAAAGAGAAAAATGATGAACACCATGCCATAAAAATGTAAAATCTTGGGCCTGGAGTGGTGGTGCTGCACGCCTTTAATCCTAGCACTCAGGAGGCAGAGGCAGAGGCAGGAAAATTTCTGTGAGTTTGAGGCCAGGCTGGTCTACAAAATGAGTTTCAGGACAGCCAGAACTGTTACACAGAGAAATTATGTCTCAAAAAGTAAGTTTTTTTTTTTTTAATTTGAGGTTTGGAGGAAGAAAAGAGAAGGGGAAATTATGTCCTAGATGAAAGGGCTGAACAGACATTTCACAAGATATATATGCTAATTTCCTGTAAGCATATTAAAAATAGTTCAGCCACAATTGTCATCAGAAAATTCAGATAAAATAACAATGAAAATATATATTAAAAATAAAGTAACAATAAAATACTATTTAGACCCAGTAAAACTGCTATAATTAGGAAGACAGACAGTAAGTAATGGAAAGGATATAGAGAAACTGGAATGCTCATGTATTTCTGATGGGACTGCAAAATGGTGTAGCTAGTTGAGAAAACAGCTTGATAGCATCTTAACAAGTAAAGCACAAATTTACCATATTATATAGTAGTCTACCTTTTACAAACATACAGAAGAGAACAAGAGCACATGTCTATACAAAGACTTGCACACAGATGTCCATAACATTATTCATATCACCAAAGTAAATGCCTATCAATATCTTGTTTTGGTTGAGGTAGGAATGGAACTTATAACCCTATGCATATTAGATGAGTACTGCATTACTGAGCCATACCCCTAGGCTGCCACCAACTTTTTGATTGTTAAATTCAATATGTCTAAAGGTGACACACAATGATATTCAACCAATCAAAAGAAACAAGAATGAAACAAAACAAAACAAAAACCCAATGTGTTAAATGAAAGGACTATGTGGTATCTAGAGTCTTAGTGTAGCTGCATAGCTATATTATAGAGGGATACCGTATGATTGTTCAAACAGAAAAGAAAGAATAACACTTCAGGTCACTGCCCAAATAGTAAAAACCATACAAAATGAGTTAGAACTAAGAAAAACATCTGGGATGAACACTGTCACTTCATTTTAAAGGCATCTCTATTTTACTAGCCCTTTCTTATACCGCATCTGATGCCATGACACATATTAAAAGACAAAACAGCAAAAAGGTAAGTAAACCCTATCCTAGGAATCCACCCTCAGTCATAACTCATGACTAATATTCTCCCCTATTAATGTTTCCCATAAAAGTAATTGTTCAAACCCTCTTGAGAAGCCCACACCCTCCTGAGTGTATTATTTTACCCTGTAATAAAACCTCCCAATTCTTTACTTTGTTTTGTTTCTAAAATCATTCTCTGCCAGTGACAAGAATTTAGAAACAATGGATTAGAGATCTCCACCTGACCTATTTTTGACATGTCCCAATTTCACATGCTGGTTAACAAAGCTGGAAAAAAAGATAAAGAACAAAAAGGAGCAGGTCTACAATATATATATTGATAAACTATCATGTACTACTTAAGCTTATTGAGAAGCTATTTCTGGAAGCAGGGTGGAGTAGACAACCCTACCCCTGTCCTGGTCACCAGCATTTCAGATCCTAGTATATTTGTCTCTAAGTGTCTTCCAGGGACCCTTTTCTGGGAATAGGCTGGCCTCTTGGTCATGTGACAAGAAAGGAAAAGAGCAAACAGCTGAGGGCACTAAAACATTGTGTTCTTGAGACCAGCTGGGAAGTAAACGGTTTCCAACACAGGTTACTATTGTTTATCTCATGGTATAAAAATACTTGCTGTGGGAACAGGAAGCTGGAAGCTTATTCAGGAGAGCCTCTTAATTGGGAACTCCAGCATGTCTGCTTCTTCCAAGTTGATTTTTGAAGGATATTGTAAGCTCTCCTTTGATGATGTTGCTTTTGTTTGATCTCTTAATCAGTCTATTCTAGTCATCACTGCTGGATATTGTGAGCACTTGATTTGATGATGTTTGGCTGCTTCTATCTGCTACATGTTATTTATTCTGTTTGCTTGACTCATAAAACTCACTCCTTTGAAACCTAAAGATCATTCTGCACATCTCACAGAACAGTCACAAAACATCACATACTGTATGATTTCATAAAATGTCCAGAAAACAAATCTAATAAAGACAAATATAGATTTTTGGATGTGTACAGCTGGCTATAGGAATGGGAAGGGACTGCAAACCGACCATGGGGTAATCGATGACATTAGAAATTTGGATTGTAATAATAGTTGGTCTACTCTGCAAAGATACCATTAATTTGTACACCAAAACTGGCTGAAATTTATGATATGTAAGTTGTACTTCAAGAAGATGTTTACTAGAGAAATGTCCAGAGATCTACAAGGATGACCCCAACTAACAATCTAAGTAATAGTGGAGAGGCTACCTTAAATGCCCTTCCCCAATAATGAGATTGATGACTACTTTATAGGCCACCCTAGAGCCTTTATCCAGTAGCTGATGGAAGCAGATGCAGACACCCACAGCTAAACACTGTGCCCAACTCCTAGAATCCATTTGCAGAGAGGGAAGAGTGATGAGCAAAGGGGTCAAGAGCAGTCTGGAATGTGAGTCTCAGTTAAAAGGCCTGGCCAGTCAATGGGACCTCTGACAATGGAACCAGGATGTATCCCTAGTGCAGGAATGGACTTGGGGAACCCATTCTTAGCCTAGAGACACGGGGTAGGACTTAGGCCCTATCCCAAATGACTTGACAGATTTTGATGATCACTCCTGGAAGTCTTTACCCTTCCTGTGGAGTGGATGGGGGATGGGATGGGGGTCAGTGGGGGCATGGGAGGATGGGAGGGAGAGGGAACTGGGATCAATATGCAAAATAAGAAAAAATATTAAAATTTACTTAAGGAGTAGAGGAGGTAAAAAGTGAAGTTTTCTACTCTTCACTTCCTAGAGTGCAGAACATCATAGATTTTATTCCATCACCAGTTCCTTGCCAAGATAAAAATTAGTGAACAAGCTTCAAGAACCCACAAGGGAACTTTATTTTAATAATACAAGCAGACATTTATATATTGAATCATTCACTTAGTATATTAGTATAATGTTTCTATGCTATAGATGATTTTATAAAGCTGATTGAGATTTTTTTTTTAACTAAATACAACTTCGTATTTAGTTAAATTCTGTATCCTAATCCTACTAATTTTTGATTCTTATTGAAAACTCTTTTTTTGAGACAGGATATCTCTCTGATTGTCCTGGAACTCACTATGTAGACTAGGTTGGCTTCAAATTCATAGAGATCAACCCACTTCTACCTCCACTGTACTGGGATTAAAGGTGTGGCCACTCCTTCCACCTTGAAAACTCTTTAACATCAAAGCTGCTATGTATGGGCTCAGTTTTTGGCTACACTTCAACAAGTTTTTCTGGGGCAGGGGTATTGCTGAGAACAACACACTTCTGGCTTGCAGCTAAGAAAAAAGAAAGAGTATTTTTGTTAGGGTTTTTATTGCTGTAAAGGAACACAGTGACCATGGCAACTCATAAAAAAATTCTACTATGGTGGCTTACTTACACTTTCAGAGGTTTAGTCCATTATCATCATGGTGAGGAGCATGACAGTGTATAGGCAGACATGGTTCTGGAGAGGTAGTTGAGAGTTCTACATCTTGCAGGCAACAGAAAGTCGACTGAAACATTAGATGGTACCCTGAGCATAGGAAAATTCAAAGCCCACTCCCACAGTGTCATACTTCCTCTAATAAGGTCAAACCAACTCCACCAAAGCCACATCTCCTAATAGTGCCACTCTCTATGAGGATATGGAGGGCAATTACATTTAAACTACCACATTCTACTCCCTGTCTCCATAAGCTTGTAATAACATAGTAATGCAAAATGTACTCAGTCCAACTTCAAAAGTCCCCATAGTCAATCACAGTCTGAAAAATATTCAAAAAGTTCAAAGTTCCAAGTCTCTTCTGAGACTCGGACAAACTCTTAACTGCAATCATCTGTAAATATCAAATTTGCAAAAACAAAAACAACAACAACAACCAAACCAAACCAAACCAAACCAAAACAAAACAAAACAAAACAAATCCCAAAACAAGATCACACACTTCTCATACACATATTATGGCACAGGATATATATCAGCATTCCAAAACATAGGGAAGAAGCATAGTGAGAAAATACTGGATTAAAAACAAGACTAAAGACCAGTTGGGCAAACTCCAAACTCTGCATCTCCATGTCTGAAGTCAAAGAGCAGTTCAAATCTCCAACTCTTTTCAACTTTGTTGGCTGCAACACATTTTTCTCTCTTGGGCTGGTTCCACTTCCTGTTAGCAGCTCTCCTAGGCAGGGATCCCATGACCCTGGTGTCTCTAACATCTTGGGTTCTCCAAAATAATCTAGGATTCAGCTTCATGAAATGACCTCTCTACTAAGCCTTCATTCAGGGACACCCCTGATGCATACCTGGCCTGAGGGTCTTTCTGTAGAGGTGGAAGCAAATTCCATACCCTATGTCTTCTATCCTTAACTATAAAGTCAGAACCATATGGCCCAAACTGCCTCAGTTCCACTGCTTTCTGGGGCTAGAACATGGCCCCCTCATTCAATTACATCTTCATCAGTTTTCTGTATTTAACTGCCTAAGCCTGGCGGTCATGAAACTTGCTCTGTAGATTAGGCTGGCTCAAATTTAGAGATTCACCAGCATAAGCGTTTCCAGTGCTGGGATTAAAGGTGTGAACCTCCACACCTGGCTCTATGCTTTTCTTTAGTTCCTTTCCACAGGTTGGAAGTTTAGCTGGTTGGGGTCTTGCCCTGAGGTCACCACCTCCTTTATTCCATTTTTAATCCATCAATCTCCTTGAACACAGGATTTAGCTCCCTTCCACTTCTTGGCGTTCTTTTTCTCCCCAAAATTTACATTTTGTAATTTGTAACAAGGAGCTCAGCTTGATCCTTGTTATAAATCTTCATTAGAGTTACCACTAATACCCCCATGACAGAGTCTACACAAGGCTGTTTTGAGATATTCTTTGCCAATGGAATTAATCTGAAACTCTTCACTTTAGTCTCAGGAAGAATCTTCAAACAACGGCAAATGACAGCCGCTTTATTCACCAAAATTTCACAGGAATGATCTCTATGTATCATACTAAAACTCTTTTGTAAAACCACTGCCTTCCATGTCCCTACTAGTGTGGCACATTAAACAGTGCTTAAAGAATTTCACTGCTTTCACATCCCAAACAAAATCATGGTCAGACCTGTCACAGCAATACACCAGACCCTGGTACCAACTTCTATAATAGGGTTTTTATTGCTCTGAAGAGACACCATGACTACAGCAACTTTTAATAAAGAAAATACTTAATTGGAGTGGCCCACTTACAGTTTCAGAAGTTCAGTCCATTATCATCAGGACAGGGAATATGGTGGCATGCAGGTAGACATGGTACTGGAAAGGTGGCAGAGTTCTACATCTTGCAGGCAACAGGAAGTCAAGTGAAACACTGGGCAGTATCCTGAGCACAGGAAACTTCAAAGCTTGCCCCCAAAGTGACATACTTCCTCCAAAAGGGTCATACCCACTCCAACAAAGCTACACCTCCTAAGAGTGCCACTCCCTATGGGATTATGGGACCAATTACAGAGAGAAAATACACTCTGAATAGAGTTGATTTTCTGACTTATTTCCCTTTGTTTAATTTGTCAAAGAATAAATTTTCTGATTCATATCACCTGTATTAGTATTTTTGCAATAGCTTACTGGTAAATTTTTCATTTGAATGCTTGCTTTAATTCCTGTGTTACTTTTTAAATTTTAATTTTTGAGAATTTTATACATTAGTATTGTATTTATATAATTTTCATACCTTCTTCCCCTCCAATTAAGCCTGTGTTCTCCCCATACTCCCTCTTAAGTTTATGTTCTCCTCTTCTATAATTATTGTTGTTGCACACACACACACACACACACACACACACACACACACACACAATCTAGTGAGTCCATTTAATGCTGCTCTTATGTGCATGTGTTTAAGGCTTACCACTTGGGATTATATATTGTATTAGGAATCTGAAGAAGACTGATTTTCTCAGAAGTCATTGATTGCCTCTTAGTCTTCATTTAAGGATGGGAACTTGTAAAATTTTTTCTATCTCATGTTGGCATGTTGACAAGTGTGGCCATGAAGCAGGTTTTGTTCAGGCAACCATATTTTTGAGGTTTCATAGGTGCTGCATCCCTGTCGTGTTTAGAATACACCATCTAGCAGCAGGTGTCTTGGTTTTTGGACTTTCATGATCTTTCTACCTTCTCTTTCATGATATTCCTTGATCCCCAACATGGCAATAGTGGCACTAATATTCTGGAGGTAACTAGCACCTGTCTAACTAAGGCCTGCTGAGTAGCTGAGGGAATTCATGTCTGGTAATGTAAACCTAGCCAACTACCTGTGCTTTGTGAGGTCATTGATTTTAGAAGAGAACCTACTATTGCTTTTTTTCTAAACCAGTTTAATTTCTTTTTAAAAGACATTTTGAGCTTTTTTAAATTAATTTTTAAAAATTTAAATAAAAAGCAATCTTATTTTGCATACAAATCCCAGTTCTCTCTCCTCTCATCCTCCCATTACCTCATATATTATATTAATTAATCATATTACTGAATAGGAAAAATCATTTTTGAAATTATCATTTTACATATCAATTCCCCCAGTTCCCTGTCCCTCCCATCCTCCCATGCCCCCAATCCACTTCCCATCAGCTCCCCAAAGATAGTGAGGTCTACCATGAGGGATCATCAAAGTCTGTCACATAATTTGGAGGAGGGCCTAGGTCCTCCTCCATGTATTTAGGCTGAGAGACTATCCCTCCATAGGGAATGGACTCCCAAAGTCCATTTGTGCACAAGGGATAAATGCTGGTTCCACTGTCAAAGGTTCCATAAACTCAAGATCCAGCAATTCCACTCTTAGGCATATACCCAAAGGGTGCACATTCATACAACAAGGACACATGCTCAACTATGTTCATAGCAGCATTGCTTGTAATAGCCAGAACCTGGAAGCAACCTAAATGCCCCTCAACTGAAGAAGGGATGAAGAAAATGTGGTACATTTACACAATGGAGCATTACTTAGTGGGAAAAAAAACAATGGAATATTGAAATTTGCAGGCAAATGGATGGAACTTGAAGAAACCATCCTGAGTGAGGTAACCCAGTCACAGAAAGACAAGCATGGTACGTACTCACTCATATATGGATATTACAGATAAAGCAAAGGACTACCAGCCTACAATCCACACCACCAGAGAAACTAGGAAACATGAAAGAACAGTTTAATTTCTAATTGTATTCTAAATACGTTTTCTTATGCTCACAGTTAAGTGTATCTCTTGCTCCTCATTAACAAAACTTCTTTGTGCAGCAGATGAGGACTATTCCAAAGATCCACAACTTGTCAAAATGACAAGTAAGTGACTGTGGGGTGACCAGACCCAACTGATGCATCTACACTACAACCCCTATACCTGAAGCTTATACCTCTAGTCCGTTTTTGCCTGCCCAGGTTGCAGAGAAGTGTTAACTTTGACTTTTTCCCCTTCACAATGCTTCTAGTTGTATAGTCTTATTTGGATCCAAAGCAAATTTCCATTCCACTCCTGAATGGAAATGAGTGGTGGTTCCATGCCCCATGTAAAACTTGCATCTTCTGGTAGATAAACTTTTATAGTTTCATTTGACATATGCCTATTCTTTCTTCCCTTTCATCTCTGAGTACAAGATAAGGAATGAAGAAACAGGTTTTGGAGGTTCACTTTATCTCTTTCATTATTGACTTGTATATGGTTTCCATGTATCCCCAGGTACAGAAACGCAAGTAGCTAATACCCACATAGTTGTTCCACAAATGTATGGGAATAGTGTGAACTTGGAGTATTGTTGAATCAAGCTGTTCTAGAAGTAACTGTGAACATTAGAGCTTAATTCATGGTTTACTAAATTTGAACTGTCAATCTGTTCACTGGTAAATTATTTGGTTCACAATTTTCATTTAAAGATGGTAATTTTTAAGCATCTTTCAAAAATCTATTCCTGAAAACACACCTGCACGCCTAGAAATGAACTAACAATGTGAATCTTGCATAATTAGGGCACCCATGAAAAGCTGGAGTTGGTTGCTTTTTATATGTTCTGCGACTGATTTCATAATATTCAGTCCTACACAGTTTTGCCAGGAGCCAAACTGCAGTAAACTCATACACAGTGCTGAATGCTTTCAGAAAGGAAGTACTCACCTGGACACTGACATGGTTCAGGGCACTTACTGCTCTTGTAGAGGACCTAGGTTCACTTCCTAGCACCCTCATCAGGTAGGTCACAACTGTCTTCTGTTCCAATTCCTGATATTTGCTTTTGACATCTATAGACATTGGGTACCTGTGTGGTACATATAGCATGTATGCAGGTAAAAACTCAATTACACAAAATAGACATAAATAAATTTGAAAGGAAATGAACACATATTATTTGGTTTCACCCTCATACTTTATACAACACTTTTTCCACATCTGCATGCATGGGATGAAATGTGGCTCATATTTACAGTGGATTTTATAAGATATGTTAGAGAATGCTTTCTTCCTCCTGCAATCAGGTATAATTGGGAGAAAAGTCAGAGCTTTTAAATAGGGCTGTTTCCACTAATAATACTTTTGAGCATTTGGAATTAGTTTCTTCAGCCTGGTGTAATAATTAACCCTGATGAGTAAGGTATAGTAAGGGAGAGACTTCTTTCTCTGGACCATTGTTACCAATCAGTTATTTGGGAGTTCAATATAATCTAAGGCTTTTCTTCTAAATGTCTTTTCTCTTCAAGAAGAGAATTGATTTCATTATTAAGAAAGTACCATCCTTTTATACAATCATTTAAAATATTTTGCCAGTTGATGCTTTAATCACTTTAAGAAGTCATTTTATTAAATTATAGTTTATTCAGGAAAAAAAACAGTGAGGCTGGAAGTATCTGAGGGTTATTTTCACTTTCCTGTGATATGTTTTCATCATGATTTTCAGCCTGGTGCACTTTGTATTGGCTGCAGGGCAACTACACTATGAACACACAACTACACTGTGAAGTCTTGTATCTGCCAATGCCTTTGTTTTATGGAATTGTAAGATGAGACTGTACTCTAATAAGGTTGCTCTTCATGTTCCACTTCCTGCTCATCCTCTCCAGCCTAGTGCTCAACACCAGTGTGTTACCAATATTCAATGGAACTTCTATAGCGGAAGCTCGCTACCCAAAGAACCTACAGGCAATAAATGTGGCTGGTAATTTGCTGAGCAGAGGTAAGAACTGTGAAAAGTGACTAAGGGCCAGAGAAGATCAAGGAATCTTTCTTAGGGAGTTGTCTTAATTTTTTTTTTTAGTCTTTTATTTCTTCTTTATGAAGTGTCTGTATCTCCCTCATTACTGTGGCCCTTCTTATTCCTCCACTTTCTTCCCCTTGAGTTGGTTATTTGATTTCTAGAGACTGGAAGTATTGCCATTGGCCACTGTGAATTAGCTCATTTTTCTACATTGGCACTCATTTATTCACTCACCAAGAATATAAAACATACCTCTTGTGTTCATGGCTCTGAGCAGGGAACCACGTACATGTTCAAAATAAGGCAGTCCTAGGAAAAAACTAACAGGAGGTCCTCAACAATCGACTACTGTTCTAATAAATGAAGTGGCTCCCAAACTGCAAACAATTCTTGTTGCAGTTCAGTTTGATACATACAAGGTTCACTTTATTTGTTGAAGGTGTACATACATCTCTGTTCTCTCTTCTTAAACATCTCTTCTCCAACAAAGAGGCAGCTTTAAGTGCAGAGGCTTCAGCCTCTCCATGTAGAACATTCATAGAAAGTACACCTAGGAGACATAAAATCATTTGAATATTTTACTGAGGATTTAAGGTCAGAATGGGTGCCCACTCCCTTCGGGGGCATTTTGTTTCAAACCACCATACCCACCATTCTCCGTGTCCATGGGAACTGGCTTTGTTGGAATTATTTTCTAAGTCAATACTTTCTTTCAAAAATGAAAATTTGAAAACTTTATAGTTACTAGAGTAAATCAAAAATCATAACTTTGGACCATTCCCTCCCTCTGTTCCTTTCTTTCTTCCTTTCTCTTTTACACAGTATATCAAATAATATAACAGAATGAAGTCACAACTGTTGTACACTGAAATTTATAACACCATTTTTCTCCATGCCTGAATTCTGTACCAATGGACAAAGACAGAAAAGCAGCCTGGGGAGATTAAAACATTAGCTTCCCTGACTGTGGAACACAGAAGATAGGTGGGTGATAACAGTGTGTTTGCCAGCAGTGAAATCGTCACCTGAACATAATCCTCTTGTGCCAGTGCATGCAATAGTAATGGTCAACAAGGAGTGTGGCTAGGGCAGCTGTCTTCTATTTTTGCTAAATCACTCCTCCATTCTGATGTCTTTGTGAAGTCCTTTGATCACTGATGGATAGAGCACATTTTGGATGTGGAAGGCTCTGAAAATACAATGATAAATCATTTAAATTGATTCCGAGGTTTCTTAAAAATCAATCCTATTAGCTCTTCATGATTCAAATCCTTGTTCTTTTCTCCACTTTCCTAACTGTTATTTGATCTGTTGCTACATGCTGATCCAGTAGAATCTGTATCCCAGGAAACAAACCCTAATACCTCTCAATTACATTGGCTCCTAATATCACTCTGTGATTTACGTCACTGTTTCTGCTGCCTGTTATCCCCAGATAACAATCATGCCTCATCTTTTTTTATGATAATGTTTTTTTTAATTAGAAGCAAGCTTATTTTACATGTTGATCCTAGTTCCCTCTGCCTTCCTTCCTCCCCTGCTCCCCCAGCACCCATCCCATCCATCCCCTTTCTGCTCCCCAGGGAGGGTGAGGCCTTCCATGGGGGATCTTCAAAGTCTGTCATATCATTTGGAACAGGGCCTAGGCCCTCCCCCATGTGTCTAGGTTGAGAGAGTATCCCACTATGTGGAATGGGCTCCCAAAGTCCATTCATATACAAAGGATAAATACTGATCCACAACCAGAGGCCCCATAGACTGCCCGGTCCTCCTAACTAATGTTCAGAGGTTCTGGGTGGGTCCTATGCTGGTTTCCCAGATATCAGTCTGGGGTCCATGAGCTCCCCCTTGTTCAGGTCAGCTGTTTCTGTGGGTTTCTTCAGCCTGGTCTTGACCCCTTTGCTCATCACTTCTCCCTGTCTGCAACTGTATTCCAGGAATTCTGCTCAGTGTTTTGTTGTGGGTGTCTGCTTCTGCTTCCATCAGCTACTGGATGAAGGCTCTAGGTACTCTCAATTGTATTATTGGGAAAGAGTATTTAAGGTAGCTTTTCCACTATTGCTTAAATTGTTAGTTGGGGTCATCCTTGTAGATCTCTGGACATTTCCCTAGTGCCAGATTTCTCTTTAAACCTATGTTGACTCCTTCTATTGTAGTATCTCTTTTCTTGCTCTCCCCTATTCTTCCCCTAACTCAATCTTCCTACTCCCTCATGTCCTCCTCTCCCCTTCTCTTTCTCCTAACTTCCCTCTCTCTCATGCTCCCAATTTGCTCAGGAGATCTTGTCCCTTTTCCCTTCTGTGGAGGACCATATATGTCTTTCTTAGGGTCCCCCTTGTTTCCTAGCTTTTCTCCATGCCTCATCTTCTAATACTACTGATTGTTTTTTTTTTTTACCTTCTTTCAGGCCAGGAGCCAGACTGAAGATGCAGCTTCAATTATTATGATTATGTTGGGTTTCAATACCCAGCTATGATCTGGTGGACCAATAGAGGTACCATCTTTATCAGCAGCTCATCTGATAGTGGTAGAAAACAAAGTTCGTTGGGGGTGATAACATAAGAGAGGATGGATTAGTTTCTCTGGGTGGTATCTTTGACAGCTACCCATATCACTGTGCACCAGAAGCTATGGCTAGTTCAGTAACCCAATATTTACTAAGGGTTTATATGCCCTCCTGCCTCCATATGCCTTCTTACCTACATAGAAGCTCCCACTTGACTTTGCCTTCCTAACTACAAAAGCCCTCCCACCTGCCTCTCTATTCCCACCTGCATAAGCCCTACTACCTGCTCATGTCTTTCTACCTGCATAAGCCCTCCCTCCTACATACTGCATTGCCACCTGCCTTTGCCCTCTCACCAGCATTTATCCTTTCACTTGCATATGACTTCCCATCTGTTTATTCTTTTTCCCTTTGCATACTTTCCCATAAGAAGATGCTCAGCAACTTGCATATGCCCTCCTACCTGTCTATTCTCTTTTCACTAAAGGTCTTGCCTCCACACTACCCTACTTTCTTGACTACGTTGTCTTTTCTTTTCCATTATTGCTCCCCAGGATGAGCCTTCCTGAATAATGCACTGGAACACAAGCTACCTTCATAATCTAGGATAACTCAAGCAAAACAGGATGTGTCTTAGCACATAGGTCATCCACTACCTTGTAATAAAAGCATGATTATTTTACATGAAAACTGTTCCATCACGAATGAACTCTCTTTCACATTTTGACTTTCTCCTCTGTATTCACAGAGCCACTTCTTTGAATCCAGAAAATTATACCCACTGTTAAATACCATTATTATAATTTGTTCTGTCCTATCTGAAATGAAAATAATTATTATTTCTCTAATAGTCTGAAATGACTTTTTTCTTGTTACTTTGCCCAGTCTAACTCTTAATACTGATTCATCTAACATGGAGGCAATTTAGCAGCAAGAATGATATGATCAAACTCTACCATTAAAGATTACTGCTCATGTTAAAAAAGTTCAAGGGCTAAAAATAATTGCAATTATTGTATTGGGGCTCAGGTAAACATTTCTCCATCTGGACTAGCTAGAGTATCAACAAGATAATAAAAGGCAATTTTGTAAGAAAGAAAAAATGAAAGGAAGAACAAAGATCCAAATATTTCATCTTTTGAAGTGGCTTTTAAGCTAGAAGGCATTACTCAGAAATCAAAAGGGAGTTGGCAAGATTTTAGCAAATATAGTGAGTGAACAGATGCATGAGGCTTCAGGCACTATGTACTTGATTTTTGGTTGCTGATCAGTACTCCCTAGCATGAGTAGCAAACCTCTTATACTAGAGATGAAAGTCTTCCAAGAATTCTAAGGCACTTTGACCTTTCAGAGAATGTTAATTTCCTTCTCAGTAAAGGTATGATTTCATCTGTGTTTATGCTGTCATCAGGTTCTGATCTTGTCTGGGTCTTGCCAGCTCTGCTTTTTTAAAATTTATTTTTATTTATGTATATGTGTGTGTGTGTGTGTGTGTGTGTGTGTGTGTGTGTGTGTGTGTGTGTAGCTATATGAGTTTATGTGCACCAAGTGTATACAAATGTTCATGAATGCTAGAAAGCATTGGATACCCTGCAACTGGAGTTATGAATGGTTGTGACCCAACAGATGTAAGTGCTAATTACTGAATTGTGGTCCTCTCCAAGAACAGTAAGTGCTCTTAACTTCTTACCCATCCCTGCAGCCCCAGCTCGGTTTTCTTTGAGCCAGAATGGGCTTATTGGAGTCGACTGCACAAATCTCAGGCAGGTACATCTTTCAGGGGTGCTTCTGTAATTTAAGGAAGCTGAATGTCCATGTCTTGATCAATGTTCTATTGCTGTGAAGAGTCACCATGATCAAGGAAACTCTTATAAAATAAATCATCTAATTGGTGGCTTGCTTATATTTTTAGAGGATCAGTTTATTAGCATCATGGCAGGAAGCATGGTGCCACACAGACAGACATGGTGCTACAGAAGTACTTGAGAGTTACCTCCTGATCCACTGGCAAAAGAGAGACTCTGGCTTGGCATGTGCTTTTGAAATTTCAAAGCTCACCTCCAGTAACACACTTCCTCCAACAAGGCCATGCTTCCTACTCTTTTCAAATAGTGCCACGCCTTGGTGACCAAGCATTCAAATCTACGAGCCTATGGGGGCCATTCACCTACCACAGTGCACTCCTTGGCCCCCATAGACTTGTAGCTGTATCATAATGCAAAATAAAATGTCTTCAGTCCATCTCTAAAACTTCTCATAGTGTATCACAAAACTGTTTAAAAGTCCAAAGTTCAAAGTCTCTTCTGAGACTTAAGGCAATCTCTTAACTGTAACCCCTCTAAAATCTAAATAACAAAGCAGATCACATACTTTTAACATACAATGGGACAGGATATACATTGTCATTCCAAAAGGGAGAGAGTGCAGCATGAGGTGATACTGTACCAAATCAAGTGCCAAAAAAACCAGCTGTGTTTCTAATCCACATTTCACCAACAAGCATCTCAGTGAGGACTGTCACAGCAATACCCTGCTTCCTGGTACTAACTTTCTGCCTTTGTTAGTGTTCTAGTGCTATAAGGAGGCATCATGACCAAGGCAGCTCTTGTAAAAGAAACCATTTAATTGGTGGCTTGCTTATGGTTTCAGAGGTTTTGTACATTGTTATTACAGCAGGAAACATGGCAGCACACAGAACTACAATGTTATCTGCAGGTAGCAGGGAGAGAAGGCTTGACATGGACTTTTGAATACCCAAAGCCCATCCCCAATGACATACTTCCTCCAAGGCCACACTCCCTAATTCTCTCAAATAGTGCCACTCCCTGGTAACCAAACATTGAAATCTATGAGTGTATGGGAACCATTTTTATTCATGCCACCACACCCTGGTTTTGTGTTTCTTGTGTCTCCAGTCTGTGGCACCTTCACTATTGTGGATGTTGGTTGGTACTGATATGTATGTGATATTTGGTCACTGGCACACATTTCTGCTGTATGATATTTTTCTTTTCTCCTGCCTGCACAATAACACATATTCCTCCCCAAATATCATTTTTAAAAAAATAATTGTAGATTTTGAAAAAAATGTAGATTTACAGGGAAGATACAAAAATTGCACAAATTATTTTGGTAGGTGTTTACCTCGACTTCTTCCTATGTTACTATCTTGTGTCAGAAAAATTCAGTTATCCAAACCAGAAGTTTACCAGTGCTATCACATGAAGAACCATGCTACAGATATTAGATTTTACCATTTCTTCCAGGTAAACAGACTTTTTCTACTCCAGAATCCCATAATGGCCAGAATCCCATGTAACATATTGTTATATCTCTTTTTCTCTCCTTTAATCTGTGACAGTTCATGTCTCACCTTTGGTGACCATGAAATTTTATATTATCTCTCTCTCTCTCTCTCTCTCTCTCTCTCTCTCTCTCTCTCTCCCTCCCTCCCTCCCTCCCTCCCTCCCTCCCTCTCTCTCTCTCTCTCTCTTTCCCTCTCCCTCTCTCCCTCTCTCCCTCTCTCCCTCTCTCCCTCTCTCCCTCTCTCTCTCTCTCTCTCCCTCTCTCCCTCTCTCCCTCTCTCCCCCTCTCTCCCTCTCTCCCTCTCTCCCTCTCTCTCTCCTCTCTCCCTCTCTCCCTCCCTCTCTCCCTCTCTCCTCTCTCCCTCTCTCCCTCTCTCCCTCTCTCCCTCTCTCCCTCTCTCCCTTTCTCTCTCCATCTCTTTTTCTTTGTTAGGACAGGGTATCATTTAGTTGTCCTGGCTGTCCTAGAACTCACTATATAGACCAGGCTGTCCTTGAACTCACAGAACTCTGCCTCATCTGGGCTGGAATCAAAGATGTGAGCCATCATGGCTGGGCAATAACCTGTAAAACTTTTGAGAGGTTCTGTAGCATTGCTTTTAATTTAGAGTAACTTTTTCCACAATTAGCCTCAGGTTGTACAAGTTTTGAAAGTACAATGCATACATTTGCTGTGCTTTCCTAGCACATCACCATAGGGGCACAGACTGCCCCATTATTTGGTTAAGGTAGTGGCTGCCAAGTACTCCTACAGGTAATGCCTTTCTCTTTGACATTGATACAAATTGTAAAGAGCCATTTTATAACTATGCTAATTCCCCATCTTTCCTCAAAATTTCACCTACTGATTTTAGTACAGGTTGGCCTTGCCTGTGACAATTATTATTGTGGCATTTGCCATAAAGTAATTTTGCATTTCTCCCACTTTTTCAATTTTTGCTAATTAACTTTGTTAATTGATACATAACCATTTGATACACACAATTTCATATACGCATACAAAATATTGTAATTACTCTCTTTCCCATACTCTCCCTCATATTCCTTTCATTCACATCCATGGCTAACTGTCTTTTATATTGATGACTTTTGGGTTTATTCTGTGACCCATTTACTTTAACTTGGACCATCTGTGTGACCACCGGATTGGAACTATTCATTGGAACCTGGTCGAATCAGTAAAAACACAACTAAAGGTAATGATTCCTCATTTCCCTTTCTCTCAGGAGCAATAGAACAACAGTGAAGAATGGAGCCCCTGAGCCTTTCCTCTAACCTTCTTCTGCTGCTAATGGGCTCATTCTTATATAGTGCAGGCCTCTACAGTTACTATGAATTTGTGATTATTATATCAGTGTGTCTTGCCAAGAAATGGTATTTTACAGCCATTCTCCCTATCTTTTGGCTCTCACATGCCCTCCACCTTTCTCTTTCACAATGTTCTCTAAGTATTGGAGGACACAGTATAAAGGTTGTGTTTTAAGGTTGACTACTCATCTGGCATTCATCATGAGGGTCCTGTGAAGCCATGAGTATCTGAATTTGCTGTCACTATTCACTACAAAGATAGTCTTCTCTAAGTCTGAAAGTAACATGTCTGTAAATTTACATCTTCTTTTAAATTTGGAATTCCTCTGTGGGAGTATGAGATTTGTAAGCCTTCTTTTGCTTACTTACATATGTATTTATTTGTCAGTGTAGATTTATGGACTTTATTTATTTTGTGGCTTGCTGTCCATTACTGTTATTTTTCAAATTGCTCACTTTATGATCACTGGGATTCTGTGTGGTGCCTGTGTCTTTTTGACATATCCTTAAAAATATAGATATATAATTTGTTTGTTTCTCAAAGGATCTCTGCTATTTTTCAAAGGAGAACTGTATTTTATTTGCTAATTATATCTACAGTCAGTAGAAAGAGCTAGATAATGCATGTGTGTACTAACTCAGATACACACACATCTATATTTCTCTCTTCTTTTCTTTCCAAGACAGGGTCTCTCTGTATATCCTTTGTTGTCCTGGCCTGACTTTGTAGACCAGGATAGCCTTGAACTCAGAGAGATGCACTGCTTCTGCCTCTTCAAAGCTGGGATTAAAGTTGTGCACCATCTGGTTCTTCATCTATGTTCTTGTGTAGCTGAATGTATATGTCAAAGACAGCAAGTTCCTCCTGACACCATTTCCAATCAAACACCACAAGGTTTATTCTAATGTTTTTCTTATTTGAATTCTGAGACTGACAAATATAGCTCTTGTCATCTAAACTGTATTGTTTTTTTGCTTGTTGGGTCTCTGAAGGCAAGATGGGTCACCAGAACCTCTACTGGAGTCATCCACAAAAACCCAGCTGGGGTTCTTGCTCTTTCTGCGTCTGCTCAAACTGCCATAGTCTGACCTAGAAATTTGGGCTAAATGTGTACAGCCAGAGTTTTGTTTAACACATGAAGGATATATATTTCATTAAATTGGACTGTGACCTTTGATTGATTAGTCAAGATCCAGTGAAAGAAATCATAGTAGTCTCTGTACATAAAAACAAAACTTTAAAAACCTACAAAAATATGTTGTTCCTGTATTTATTCAGTTCGACCTTTCAGACAAATAATTTCTGAATTACCAACTCATATGTCTGTAAGAACCAGGTTTACTAAGTAGAATGTGGCATGTGTGTGAGTCCTTTATGTCTTTAATTTTTATGATATCTAGTCAAAACTGCCTCTTCTAACTATACTTAGATTCAGACTTGTCTCCCTTATCTCATTTGGTGTGGCTAGGATATTCATTTGTAATACAGTTTGGTTCAATTTATGACCATATTTCATTTTAAGTTATGCTTACATTCATGTTTATGTATTTATATATTGGTGGAGTATATGTAATGCACATTTCTTTTTTCTTTTTAATTGTAAATGAGTTTAAATGTCTGTGTATATTTGAGTCATGTAGTCAATTGTTCATGTCTTTAACACATTTTCTGTTGGTTGTACTTTTGATTCTCAAATATTTTTCCTTTTTAAATAAAATTTTGACATTTATTTTTACAAACTTTGTCTAATTTTAAAGGCTCTATTTTATTGTGTGTATATGTATGGGGCTCTGCACATGTCTATGTGGGTGCCCATAGAAGCCAGAAGGAGTCAAATCCTTTGAAACTGATGTTAAAGGTGACTGATATGGGTAATAAGAACTCAGCTCAGGTCCTCTAATTTAAAAAAAAGTGTTTAGAACATCTGAGCCATCTCTTATGTCCCTCCAAATTTTAATATTGATTGATATATAGTAATTATGTGTGGTGATAATGAACTAGAATATCAGTCTCATTTTAAAAATTGACTTTTGGTTTTGCAGTGTTAATGCATGTGTGTTCAAATGTGTTTAGGTCCGTGTGTGTGTGTGTGTGTGTGTGTGTGTGTGTGTGTGTGTGTGTATGTGTGTACATGTGGAGGTCATAAGTTAACACTGGGTATCTCCCTCAGTTACTTCATTGCGTTCTGCTTTGCTTTGTCTAGTCTCGCTACTCCGCTTGCACTGGGATTGCCTTGCCTATGCTTGCTAGTATTACAGTTGGTAACCAGACTAGTATTTATGTGAGATCCAAGCTCTGGTCTTAATGCTTATGTAGTAAACACTATCCATGGAGCCATTATTGCTGTCACGTTTATGAACTTTTGGTCATGTAAAATAACTTTCATTTTATCTGTTTACTTAAATTACAAGTCTTGAGGAATAACTATAAAACCACACCTTATATTGAAGGTCTTATATTGAATGCCTTATATTGAATGCCTGTCTCCCTCCACCACCCATCTTGTGTGTGTAAAACATGCCTGTCTTCCTACCTCCCTACCACAGTGTGTGTGTCTGTTTGTGTGGGTCTGTGTGTTTGTGTGTGTGTGTGTGTGTGTGTGTGTGTGTGTGTGTGTGTGTGTGTGTGTTTCAAGACAGTGATTCTCTGTATAATAGCCCTGGCTGTCCTAGAACTCCGTTTGTACACCAGGCTGGTCTCAAACTCACAGAGATACACCTGCCTCTGCCTACTGAATGCTGGGATTAAAGTGTGTGTCACCACCACCCAGCTTCTTTTTCCCTTTGAGACAGGTCTTTCTGTAAGGCCAGGATGTTCTATAATTCACTTGGCTAGCCTCGAACTCAGAGATCTGCCTGCTTCTGCCTCCTACATGCTGGGGTTAAAAATGGGCATGACACATTCCTGGCTGCCCACTTTTATCACTGTTATTATTTAAAGTCCTGATCCATTGGAGTTTATTACTTGTAAATGGTGTTTGTGGCATAAAGAACAGATCTACTTTTCTCCTTTTCCAAGTTGGTTCAGTACCATTTCTTAAAATGTCAGGTTATTTCCTCTGAGACTTGGCCTAGACTGGTATCAGGTACAAAAATTTCCCTTATAATTGGGTATATTTATGGGCAAAAAGTCTATCTATCATTTGTCTACTTGTATACAACTGCCTCATTATTTTAGTTCTTAGATCCCTAAAGTGATAGTCTAGTTTTTCTCTAGTCTAGTTTTCTCTCTGTGTTTATCTGTCCATTCTGTGAAGATTTTTTCTTAATACACATACTCAAAATCAAATGAGTATGATATGGTCTGTTCAAGTCTGTTTTGGTGTCTTTCAAGAATGTTTAAAGATTCTCCTCTTATAGAATTTACAAGTTTCATGTAGAATTTATTTCAAATTATTTAATTTTTGCTATTATATATGGCAACACACACCAGTAAACCCCACACTGGGAAGTAGAGGCAGAGGCAGGTAGATCTCTTTGAGTTGAAGGCCAACCTGATCTGTATAGTAAGCTCCAGGACAGCTAGGACTACATAGAGAAACCCTTAATTTTTAGAATTTTATAAATAGGAATTCTTGGTATATTTTATTCGTGTGCTATGGGGTTTTCTTTTTTTGAGACTCTCAGTATATGGCACATGCTAGCCTAGAGCATACTATATATAGTTCTGGCTGTCTTTAAACTTTTAATAGTTTTATACAAAATAACTTTATACTATTTAGGCTGCTTTCACCTGCTAAGTGCTGGGAGAATAGGTTCATGCTGCTATGTCTGTTGGGGGAAATTACAGTTTTGAAGAACTTTATTGAGATGTAATTACATGATGAATGGCAACTATTTAAAAGGAATCTATACCTAAGCCAAGTTTTCTTGCTGTCCTCTGTAATCAACAATTATATCATCCCTTCTACTATCCCAACTATCAGTCCCATCAACTGTTTTTCTGCTTTCTGTTACTATAGACTACTTTGCATTGTCTAGAATTTTATGTAAATGTAATTATATAGTATGTACTCCTTTTTGTGTGGCTTCTTTTCATTCAGGAGAATTATTCAAAGTTCATCCATATTATATGTATCAATATTTCATATTATCCCATTGCCGAGCAGGATTTTATAGATTTGGATATAGCAAAATATATTCATCCATTCATCTATTGATGGACTTTGGACTTCTTCCAATTCATGATTGTTATACATAAAATTAAGTATTCATGTACACATATCTGTACAGGCTTTCATAGCTCTTGGGTAAGAACTTGGAGTAGAATGGCTGGTAAATGAATATTTAATATGTGAAGAAAATCTCAAACTGTTTTCCAAAGTGTTCTAAGATTTTACATCCTTGTCAGTATTTGATGTGGCTGACTTGTTTCCATTTTAGTCACCTAACAGGTATAAAGTATTATACTACCATAGTCTCAATTTGCATTGCTGCAATGCCTAGTGATGGTGAGCCTCTTTTCATGTGCCTTGTCTTTAAATCATAATTAGTGAAAATTTGTGCAAATGTTTTAGCCCTCATATGCCAAAGATTGCTCTTTTATTGAGTAGATTCATAGGTAGAACACAGAGTAGCTCTTTGTTTTCTTAGGTCTTCTTCACTTTGTCTCAAAATGTTTTTTTTGTTTATGATATTCAGTGAGTACTAGATTAGTTTCAATTTTCATTGATCTTTATTAGAACATAAGCATACATGTAATTCATTTTGTTTTTAAATTTAATTCTATTATTATTACTAATTAACGTGTATGTGGTATGTGTGTAAGTGGTGTTGGCATGTGTATTTCACGGAGCACATGTGGTAGGCAAAGAACAACTTGAGTTGTTTCTTTTCTTATACTATGGATTGCAGGGTCTTCAAGCTTGAACAGCACGCACTTTTAACCACTGAGCCATCTCACTGTCCCCAGATATCTTAGTTTTTAAGACTGGTCTCTCTTATCACCTTGTCCAAGTTCATCTAGCACATTTGGGATTTTGAAAATCTCATAGGGTTGTTTGTACTTGATCACTACCTACAAGTAGTGCTCTTGTATGTGCAATTTCCATTTTTCATGACTTGTGGCTACTAGGCTAGGTTTCCACAATGTTAGTGGCTTGAAACAACACAGTGAATTATATTTCCATTCCAGAAGCCAGATGTCCAAATTGAGTCTAACTGTGTTCAAATCAAATGGTAACAGGCCTCTCCTCGCTGGCCTTTACTTACATGTCACCTCCTTCCCCTTTTGTATAAGGACCTCTGTGATTACTCTGGAACCACCTAGACAATTCAGGATATACTCTTTCCTTTCAAGACTCTTAATGTAAACACATCTGCAAAGAAACACAACATATTCTCAGGTACAGATGTCAGTGGATGATCATTGATTAATGCCACCCACACCATGTGTAGGGTTTTCCACTCTGTCTGATAAGCTATTCTTGGTTCTTTATGAATTTGTTTCTTCCAATCCTTTCATGTGCTGATCAGTACTCAACCAAGTTATGCCAAACTGTCCTTGAAAATATGTGGCTGTCTCTGTGTGCCTTGTCCTTACCACCTGGTGTTCTGTTCTTTGAAGTCTTGGGCCCCCAGTCCTCCCTGGAATATTTTTCTTTCTCTTCAGCTCCAGGAACTTGCCCTGGTACCTGGAATGCTTCTCTCTAAGCCACCATGACTATTTTCCATCTCATTCAAGACTCACTGTTGGCTGATGTTTTCAGACTCACTATAATATTGCATCCAGCTTACAAGCTGTCTCTTGAATACTGTGTTTTGAATGACCCCTCTAAAATCCACAATAAAATTTTACAGATACTGTGATGGCCTGGGGAAGTGGGACCTTTAGGAAGTGGTTAGATAACAAGGACCCCAAACGTTATAGATGTTAGTTATCATGGCCTTGGATTTATATAAGTGATCTCTCTCTCTCTTTTTGCTTCTGCTCTTCCTCCTCCTTCTTATCCCCCTCTCTCTTCTTCCTTTACCACCCTCTCTCTCATAGATTAACTTGTTCTTGTTCTCTGTCTCTCACATAATTTCATGCCCTCTGCCCTGCTACAGCATAAGTGTCTTGTCAGATGATGATACCATGCTCTTGGACTTCCCAACCTTAAGAAATATGAGAATTAATTTTTTTTATTTTTTAAAAATTACTCAATCATGAGCTGAATACGATGACACACACATGCCTATAATTCCAGTTCTCAAGAGGTAGAGGTAGGAGGATGGCAAGTTCAAGACCAATCTGAGTTATATAGTGACAGCCACTAGAAATGCTGAGAATCATTTATATGCAGTACTCCCAACAGCTGGAGCAAAACTGCCATCCTTAAAGGGTATTTATAGCTTTAATTGTAACCACCAAAATAGGTATGCTAAAATTGTATCCTTCAGTGCTTCTAAATATAGCTTTATTTGGAATAGGCACCTTAAAGAGCAATCAAATTCAAAGGAGATCATTATGGTAGATTCTAACACAGTATGTGTGGTGTCCTTATAAAAAGGGAAAATGTGGACACAGACAGGCATACATAGATAAAAGACGATGTGATGACAGGAAGGAAGAACAACATGTAAAGATGGAGCACAAGCCAGGGAATACCAAACATGTCTGGCAACCTATCCAAAAGTGGAGAGAAGCATGGACCAGATGCTCCCCCTTTAGCCCTTAAAATGAACCAATCTATTGATACGTTGACTTTGGACATCTATCCTTCAGTGGGCCAATATATTGTTAGTTTGAGCCACTCCATTTATAGTAACTTGTCACTTTATCCCTCTGGGTGGATTAGAAACATAGGCCAGCACATTGCAAATGAATACCATCACATTTGTGTAAGTTGTAGGATGTATGTTTTATCTTGAACCCCTTGCTCCTCTTCTTTGTTTCTTAGGTTATCCTCAGGGTTGTTGTTCTGTATTCACCTGAAATCAAAATTCTGTGTTCCTGGGACAGGAAATTCCACGTGTTAATCAATGGTTTATTCTGTCTCCAGCAAATACACACAAAAGGTATTCAGTGACATGTCTGAGAACAAATAATGAATAAATGTTGAATATTCATGTACAGATGGATGTTTATTCTGTTTAGGTGTCTGATGGTCAGTTAAGAGCCTGTTTTGTGGAACTGGAAGGAATCATACCTGGAAGAAGCAAGCATAGAAACTTAGGATAGAAAGGTGTCTGTCCCAATGTAGTAAGGTCAGAGACCAGCAATGAGTTGAGGAATTTAAAAAGGAGACCACACAAAGGGAGATGTCAGAACAGTGGTAGAGAGCCAGATGTGAGGGGAACATGAGGGAACAAAAATATTCAAATTCTGGGAATTAAATCCACACAGGCTGTGGAGAGCTGTATTTTCTCATAAAAGCAAGTTAATCAGAAACCCCAAATCAAAATCTCAGGGCAATCTGTTTGTCAGGAACACCATCAGGTAATGGAGGACATGATCAGAAATGGAGACTTGTGCACTCTTAATAGTGTGGCAGATTTTTGCTGGTGCTGGGAAGTCAAAGGCCAGGGTCTGACAAGTTAGCCTCTGCTACCTGTAACACCTCTGTAATATGCTGACCTTACTTTTGAATTCTTCCTGGCTCTCAATTTTCTCTTGGACAAAATGTGTATTAAAATGGTTGGCTCTCCACCTGCAAGAGATTAATAAATAGGATTTATCTTCCTTTACATTGTTGGATCAAATTTGCATAGTGGTCAATAACAAGCACTTTAGGGAACTGGTGAGAAAAATTACCTTTGGTAATGAGCTATACCAAGGCAAGGTGGTGGTAACTGGAGAAGCTAACTTATGAGGTGACTTTCCTGCTTAGGGACCTGAAGTAATGCCAATTACCCAGAGGGGTTTCTGTCTAGGCCCCATTTTAAGAGTTGTTCTGGAGCAAACAATGTTATATAAGTACCTGTGATGTATCTTTCCTTTTATCCCTCACATGTACCTGCTTCTCAAGAAATGCTACTCGGTAAGCATTGAGTTATGAAACTTTGTTCATATTGTACAGGCTTCTATCTTCCCAACTTCTGTACCTATAACTTTATAATATCAAGGAGATGCTAAGGCTTATCACATGTATTTATTTTCATGTTTGTGAGACATGTGTGATGGTATATGGCACACATTATGGAAGTCAGAAGACAATTTGTGGGAGCTGGCTCTTTCATTCCATCATGTGTTTCCTGGAGATTGAAACCAGGTGATCAGACTGGACAGCAAGAACCTTTACCTGCTGAACCATCTCACCTGCACTCACCGGTGTTTTAAAAACTTCTTGATGGCTTGTGGTGCCTTTAATCCTAGCACCTAGGAGGCAGAAGCAGGTGGGACTCTGAGTTTCAGACCTGCCTGGTATGTATTGCAAGTTCCAGGCCAGCTAGAAATAGACAGTGAACCCATGCCTCAAAAGAAAAAATAAAGAGGGTGAGAGGAGAAAAAACAGGAAGGAAGGACAAATGGAAGGAAGGAAGGAAGAAAAAGAAAGAAAGGAAGGAAGGAAGGAAGGTAGGAAGGAAAGAAGGAAGGAAGGGACACCTTTATTTTCATTTCTGGGCAAAAAAACTGACAAAGCACTGACAAAGATTGTATTTACTCTCCCCTTGTCTTAGTTCGTTTCTATTAGTGTAATATAATAGGGAAGATTGAGTAATTTATTTTCCAATTGCACTTTGTACGTTCTCTTTTTTTGAGACAGGGTCATATATATATTTCTTATTTTACATATTGATCCCAGTTCTCTCTCACTCCCTCCCTCCCATGCCTCCGGATCCCCCTCCCATCCTACACCCCCCGCTCTACAGGGAGGGTGATGTCTTCCAGGCGGGATCATCAAAATCCATGGTCTTGTACAACCTGCAGAGAACTACCTCAAGAATAGATACACCCTTGCCCAGGATGAGCCCTACTCTAAGGACTGATAGAGGTTGGGGTATAAATGTCTGGCCTTCCTGTCTCCATTCAGAACCATTCTGAAGGGCCATTTGAACTTGGTAGTGTCCAGAAAGTTTCCAGAGGCCTTTGTTCAGCTTAGACTTTGCCTTCTGCTTTCATATGTTTGAGCTGCTGCTCTCAGCCCCACCCCAACAAGTGATGCTCTCTACAAACACCCTAGGTCTAATCTCTACCTCAGGAACTGCCTCAGCAGAACACAATGAGGAAATACACAACCAACTTAGGCAGAAAACCTCTGGTGTGCAAAAAATTAATGGGAAAGGTAAAACCATGGCTATATTGAGACCAGATTGTACAGGACTTTATAAACTATGACAGGGTTCAGATTTTATACTAGATGAAATAGAAGAGTAAAAAAGAAGAGAATCAAGCTGGATTTTTGACAGTTTCAAAAAGCATCTACTGTTTGTATCTCCTGATCTCTGGTCCTGTTAACTGCTGTGACATATGTTGCTTTTTTGAGGTATGGTAGTTTGACTCAGAGTAGTCTATGCTGAGATAAATGCTGAGACATCCAGCTTCTGCTAGATGGTACTACTTCCTACTGCTGGCCTCTCCTCACCTCCCAGCTTTCTTTGTTGGACTGTATAAAACAGCTACATCTCCAACTATCTTTATTCCCTGGAATTTTGTTGTCTAGGGTAGGTAGTATGGGATCTTGAGTGTCTTTCTCTTAGGATGAACTTCCTTTCAATCTAGTAGAATGTTTTTGTCATAAAAATTATTTATAAAATAAGTAGATAAAATTTATATAAATAAAAATTCATAGTAATAGCCACTGTTTATGCGTATTCATGTTTATGTGTACACATGGGATGTAAATACAGGTTCCTATACACAATGACACTAGGGGACTATAACATGACCGTGATCTGAAGAATTCTCAGGCTACCTAAAGACTCAGCTCTTTTCAACTCCAGCTTGCTGAATTTGGCACTGATTTCAAGTACAGCACCTTTGTCTAGGGATGCACCAAATTGCCCTGACTACACCTTTGTTTTCTTGTCTTTACTTTATCTCAGGCATCTTTCCATTACTGTAATCTGAGATAACCTGTAAAGGGTACGGGTGCTGAGCATGGTGGGAGCATTTATGAGGCTGAGACAGGGAGATGCCAAGTTTGAGACCAGCTGGAACTATATAACAATAAAATCAATGATAAAAGAAGGAAGAAAAGGTTTACTTAGCTAACTGTTTTGGGGGTTTTAGTCTATGGTCAGTTGGTCCCTTTGCTTTTACAACTGTTATCATCATGGATGGAGTGTGTGGCAGTGGAAGCTACTCACTTCGTGGCTGCTGGGAGGCAAAAGAGAGAGGGATCAGCTGAAGTCTCATCATCTCTTTCAAAGGCATGCTTTCATGACCTAAGATCTTCACTCAGATTGACCTTTTAAAGGTTTTACTACCTACTAACAGAACCAAGCTCAAGATCAAGGCTTCACCCTTAGGAGGCATTTAAAATGCAAACAAATAATTACATAATACCTTGTTTACTGCATGTTAGGCACTCACGGCACACTATTCTAGTTTACCAACATATTCATTCCTCAAGGCCTTTGCACTTGCCTTTTTTTCTATCTGGAAGGCTCTTCCTGTTAGTATCTATGTGGCTTACTTCCTTACTTTATTCTGATCTTTAATATGCTTCTCCATGGAGTAAGTTTTGTAGCACGAAAAATAAAAACCCAGAGACTGATATTGGGGTTCAAGCTTCAAGCTGAAATCAGAGAAGCAAAGCAGCCAAGCCAGTGGTTCTTACCTCTACCTAGCTGAAATGGCAATCCTGTTCCTACAAATCCTCAGAGGCAAAAGGCTCAGAGATCCTGTCTCCTCCTCCTTATATTCCTTTATCTGCTCTGCCATATCCTCCTGTTTCCACCTCCCTAGTTCTGGGATTAAAGGCATGTGATCCCAGGTGATGAGATCATCTTTGTGTGATCTGTTTCTTTTAGGACTGGATCAATTTTGTATAGTCAGTGAGGCCTTGAACTAACAGAGATCCTCTTAATCCTGAGTTCTGGGATTAAAGGTATGTATCACCACTGCCTAGCTTCTATAGCTAACTAGTATGGCTGCTTTGCTAGTGTGATACTCAGTGGCTTTAATAAATCATAAATAATGTGTCACCACAGAGTTTCCCTTACCAGGCACAGAAGATCATGCTGATGTCTTACCTTCTCTTAACTCTGATTCACCAATTTTCATATTTATAACTATTATATTTCCATTGATTTTTTTAAAATAGGACTTCTGAATGTGCTCCCCATCATGGCACACCGAGAACATGATACTATTTGATCAGCATGCTAGAGAAAACAGAGAAGAGTTGCACTTGGTGTCTATTAAACTGGGATTGAGGAGGCACTCCAGCCTCCATGGTAACCTCAGTAAAAGAGTTATTTGTCACATTTCTCTCTCCTGTTAGACATCTGTTTCTTTACCAGAATGTGTGCACCACAAAAGCAGATAGTTTATTTGCTATTCTAATCTCAATTCTTTGTGTTTTGATGACAGAGTTTTACATAGCTCAGGCTGGCCTCAAGAATGTTATCTAGCCTAATGATGCCTTTGAATTTCTGATCTTCCTGTTTTCATTTTGCAATCGCTAGGCTCCTAATTATGCATCAGTGTGTCCAGCAGTGCTTTTATTCATTTGTCAGATTCTTAGAGCAGAAGCAGATGCATAGTACATTTCAAATGAGTGTTCTCTGGATAATTTGAATCACATTTCTCCATATTACTAAAAACTCACAGATAAAGAACTGAAGAAAGCTGGAAACAGGAGAGGTGACCTTCCTCAAGAAAGAGCACACAAACTGTCTGTCCAGAGCCAAACGGTCACCCCTAAAACATACATATAGGTAGCATTGCACAGACTGAACAAGTTAATATTTAATAATATACATGTATATACAAATACATGTATACATGCAATAACAATTAGTGAAAAAAGGGGCTGCAAATTTGGAGGAGATCTATGGTATGGATCTACGGGAAGGTTTGGAGGGTGGAAAGGAGAAGGGAAAATGTAATTAAATTATAATCTCAACAAAATTAAAGATACTTAAAATGTTTAATCTTATGTTCTATTGGCATTCTATTTTATTTAATATTTTACTATTGTATGTAGATTTTTGTTAGTGTTCTTGGTTTAAAATTTGCTTTCTCATCTACTTAAATGTAAACTATTAAGGTCTTTGAAGGACTCAGCTGTAAATGTATCACCATGCACACACCTGAATAGTGCCATTGTCCTGAGGAAGACATCAGACTTGAAAAGGTACAAACATTTTAAACTTGGATACATAGAGACATCATGCCCTAACTAATCCTAGTATACTCACTCCTGGAACAATCTGGAACAATTCTGGGCATGTTTATAATGTATCATTCAAAAGGAATGAGACTTAATACCTGTGAAATTCTTTGTCAAATTTATGCCCAACATGAATCACATAAAAATTCCACCAGCAACTTTTTTTTCTTGGTAATCACTTTGAAAACAGAAACTTGGATTGGAGTCAGGAAGGCTTGTGGAGGAAATGAATACATGAGGAATAGGCAGGAGAAAGATGCTGTGGGTGAAACTGAACTCTGCTTCCCTCTGAAAATAGGAAAGCCATGCAAATTGGTGTACTTAGCGAATGCCACAGACATTTTTCTCATTCCTTGTGGGCAAAATGTAGAAGGTTAAGTTCTCCTACATTACACCTGTGTGCTAAGCCAACTAACTGCAGTGCATATACAGAATAGTCATGCACATTTTGTAAATTCAATCCATTTGGGGGGATATTTATCAGGGGCCTCCAGCTGTCCATTTTTACTTTTGTTCTTTTAAGTGCTGGGTAGGAAACATGGGTCGTTGTTAAGCAAGTGTTCTATGATTAAGCTACACTGCAGCCCTGTGCACATTTTCTTAAAAGACTTGCTTGAAAATCAGTGGGAATACCAGAAATAACATTTTCTTTTTACATGAAAGAAAATACACTATCAAGGTCATGAATCAAGAGCTTCTAGACTCAAATTCTAGTTCTGCCACCTGTAAATGAACAACTTGGGACAAGTTACTTAACTTATTATTTTGGTTTGCTAAGCTAAGGATAAGAAGTAGTTTACACACACTATCAGGGGATAAGATAAGTAAGTATTCTTAGGGATTTACTGATACATACATACATACATACATACATACATACATACATACATATGTATATACATACACATATGTATATACAATACATATATAAGTTTTCTTCCCCTCCATTTTGAAATTCTCATTCTATACTTTAAAGCCAACTTTCTTTAAGTATATTCCAAGAATATACATTCCACAGAATATACATTCCATAGAATATACATTCCACAGTGTGTGTCACATATACTTCTCTTTTATAGGTTCATCATGCAGATAGCATTTTGAACAACAGAGAAAACTGTTTGAATTTAATTTGGCATTCCCCAGTATGATATGATAAGGGATTGTTGTGGTTTTTTTTCTCATGGCACTACCATTTACCAGTTTTGTTAATACCTCTGTGGTGAAACACTTTATGAGAGTGGCCATTTAGAGCTCTGTCAGAACAGAAGAAGCACACAGAGTTTATCAGTAATGAGGGATGTTCATGGTAATAGTAGATTATCCCATCATGAAAATTGGAGGTCTTAGATCATGTATAGACATGCTCTACTTGTAATGACCTCTATGTTTTTAATAAGCCAAAAATAATTATATTTTCTCTAATTTTTCTTGCTAAACATCTTTGTTTTTCCATTGGCCTCTTTTATTTGTTACTCACCTTTTATTTTCACTTTTCAAGCTCAACTATAGATTTCCTTCATTGTGAGTGTATAAGTGGGGAGGCTCCCTTCTTCACAATATCCCTGGTAGGTGCCATTTTCACTAGTGGTGACTCATGACTGACAAGAATAGAACACTTTAAACACTGATTATAATGACAGAGCAACAAGTTACTGCTTGAAGTTGAATTTACTAATAGATGAGATTATCAGGTTGTTATAAAAGGTATGACTTGTAGTTTTTTTTAAATTCTTATAATCCTCTCATTCATTTATTAAAATGATTCGAATACTTCCCATCATTACAAAACAGAGAAATGTTTCCATCAACGCTTCATGGATTGCTCATAAAAACAGTCAGTGAAATCTTAAACATAAATAATATATCAGGACATTTCAAGTAAGATGATAAAAAAAGATAAGTTGATCTGGGGGACTAGCTTGGTGGTTGAGGTAGTATAAATATAATTGGCCCCCATAATCTCATAGGGAGTGGCACTATTAGGAGGTTTGTCTTTGTTGGAGTGGGTTTGGCCTTTTTGGAGGAAGTGTGTCAATGTGGTTTGGGCCTTGAGGTTTCCTATGTTCAAGATACCACCCAATGTCCCTGTCAATGTTTTGTTGCCTGCAAGATGTTGGACTCTCAGCTACCAGCAGCCCATCTGCCTACAGAGTGCTATACTCCCTATCCTTATAATAAAGGACTGAACCTCTGAAATTGTAAGAGAGCCACCCCCAATGTTCTCATTGTAGAGAGTAAGGCCAGAGATTTGGGCTTAGAGCAGCATCAGCGACAGGCTTGAATCCCAGCCCAGAACCACTATCAGAGGAAGGCTGGAGCTTCAGGCCTGGAGCAGGGTCAAGAGAGCCATAAGCCTCAGACCTGGAAGCAGCTTCAGAGGTAGGCCTTAACTTCAGGGAGGTTCAACATGCAGGCCCCAAGCAGTGTCAGACAGAGGTTGGAGTTTCAGGCTCAGAGCAGGGAGCAATGTCAAAGGAAGGCCCCAGGCTCAGGCCCAGGAGGGAGGAGCGATCTCCAGGTGAAATGACAGCAGCATTTTCCTGCAGTAAATTCCAAAGACTATCACAAAAGTTCCTTTGAGAAAGAACACCTGTGTCCCAGCCAGCATCCACTGCCATCTCTCTCTCAGTTGGAGACATCATGCTACTACATTGACCACTGGACCTTCAGCCCCACCTATAGCTCCAATGGGAGGAGTATCCATGGAAGCTGTAGCCCCACCTGCACCTCAAGGAGTGACCACCTGAGCCTTGAACACACTTCCACCAGGAGGAACATTCACCGGAAGCTCTGCTCTACTTGTACCTGAAGGAGCAGTCAAGGGAGCCACAGAGAAAGAGAGACCCCCCCTGAAGCACAAGCTTCACCTACACCAATTAGGGGAAAATACATACATAACAAGGTAAGAACACATACAACAATATAAAGAGCAAAAGGGTAGCATTAGAAACTAATGGCGATATGACAGCAAGGCCTAAACATCCCAACATGGATGAAGTAGACAAAAATGACCTAAAAAATAACTTTGTGAGGATGACTAAGGTCCTGAAAAAGGAAATGAAAAATTCCCTTAAAGAAATGGAGGAAGACCCTTTGTCCTGCTGGCCCAATACTCCAGGTAAACATTGGGCCAGAGTCTGTGGAATTCCTGGGTCTGCTCTGAGCACACCTGACCCGCCTATCTACACAGGACCACCTTGAGGCTACACTTGCCTCATCTTTGGATGCCATTGCCTGAACTTTGCTGGAGGAAAGACCTCAAAGAAAGCTTGGATCATCCAAAGTTGCAGACATTGAACTCCTGACCCCTCTATACCCACCAGGAGAGAAAGACTCCACCTGAACCCACTGGAAGAAGTGATGGGAAGACAGCAATACAATAAAACACCCAACAATAGAAAGACCAGTATGACCCCACCAGAATCTAGGAACTCTACACCAACTAGACCTGAGCACACCAAAACAGAGGAAGCAGAAGAGAATGACTTAAAAAAATAACAATAACTTCATAAAAATGATAGAGGCCCTCAAAGATGATATGAGAAAAATCCCTTAAAGAAGTGAAACATAAAAAAAAAACAAAAATTGGAAGAAATAGAGGAAAAGACCAAGCAAAAAATGCAAGAAGTAAACAACCCTCTTAAAGAAAATAAGGAAAGCCAAAAAAAAAAAAAAAAACCATAATTAAACAGGTGAAGAAAGCAAAACTGGGTAAACGATCAGGAACTACAGATGCAAGAATACCAACAAAATACAAGAGACCAAAGAGAGGAGAATTTCAGGCGCTGAAGATAAACTAGAGGAAATGGATTCATCATTCAAAGAAAATCTTAAACTCAACAAATCCTTAACACAAAACGTCCAGGAAGTGTGGGATACCATGAAAAGGCCAAACCTA
Organism: Cricetiscus sungorus; assembly: GCA_030556225.1. Classification (NCBI taxonomy): domain Eukaryota; kingdom Metazoa; phylum Chordata; class Mammalia; order Rodentia; family Cricetidae; genus Cricetiscus; species Cricetiscus sungorus. The sequence goes on along the minus strand of JANBXA010000609.1, from coordinate 19,991,130 downwards.
AGTATAATAGGTATAGAAGAAGGCAAAGAAGCCCAGCTCAAAGGTGCAGAAAACATATCCAACAAAATCATTGCAGTAAACTTTCTTAATCTGAAGAAGAACATGCCTATGAAAGTATAAGAAGCATACCAAACACCAAATAGACTGGACCAAAAAAAAAAGTTCTCATGCCATCACATAATGATCAAAACACCTAATATACAGAATAAAGAAAGAATATTAAGGGCAGCAAAGGCAAAAGGAAAGGTAACATATAAAGGCAGACCTATAAAAATTACACCTGATTTCTACATGGAAACTGTAGAGAGCTGCGAAGTGCTGAACCTTAAAGATGGCACTGGCTTCCACCTTCCACCTTCCCAATGGTGAGCACTCTCTGGCGTAAACAAGTGCTTATTTGGTTAAGCCTGTTCAGCCTGTTTGCTTCAGCATATGAGTAGCCTATTTGCAGGGTCCACGAAGCTCACTGGGGTTGGTCAGCACAAGGGGATTTAAGCCTGTGTGGGCGTTTCCCCAGGGGCAAAAGAAGCTTGTTCAAGGATCCTGATTAAAACTGCATGAAGAAGATCTTCCTGGAGTTGCATCTTCCTTGCTGGTGAGGGCAGGCACTTACAAATGGTTGCCCGTACTGGGAACCTCCTCTTCAGATCAGAAGACTTCTTGCAGTCAGGGCAGCCCTGGTAAGTTCCCAAGGTAAGTTGGGACCAAGCTAAGGCCCTCAGTAAAGAGGCAATAAGGTCTCTGGTAAGGAGCAATAAAGTTCCATGTTCAGACAAGGCAGTCAACTGGTAAGTCGCAGGTAAGTTGGGACCAAGTTAAAGACCGCTGAAATAAGAGGCAATAAAGTCTCAGGCATTGAGGGAGAGGTTCTAAGGAACCGAAAATAAAATCTTCTAAAATGGGGACTTCTCAGTCTCATCCAATTTTTCTGGCTCTTCAGGAACTACTTTTGTCAATGAAACTTAAAATAAAGAAAATCACACTAGAAAGATTCCTGAGTGAGTGTGATGCCATTGCACCTTGGTTTGCAGTTTCCAGAGACCTCACGGTAGCCTACTGGGACAAGTTAGGCAGGGATCTTTACTTTGTTTGGGAACAAGGGACGCTAAAGTCTGGAGTCTTACCTGTTTGGAAGCTAGTGCCTAGCTGTATTGAGGACCAGAAATGCTGTAAAGAGGCAGTGGAAAAAGGGAAAGCTATGCTAGAAATGCTACAGGAAGAAAGATCAGAAGAAGTTAAGCATACAGAAGAGTCAGGTACTGACGAAACAGACTCTGAGAAAGAATTGCAGGCCCTCATACAAAAGGTTCAGAAACAATCCCTTAAAGAATGGAGAGGGGAAGGAAAGGAGAAATGGCGATGTAAGGAGGAGGAGAACCCTCCCAGGACAATGCCGTTGGCACCTCCTCCTTATCAGAGTGAGGAAGGGCAAGGCTGAGGTACAGGGTGTTCCTTTTGCCCTGAGGTCTGGAGAGCCATACGAAATGACTTAAGTCTGGCCTATCCAGTTTTCCAGGATGCCCAAAGCAATAGAAATGACTTTAAGGTCATCAAGGCTTTGGCTGAGTCTGTGAGAACATATGGAATTTCAGCTTCTTTTACTGTAGCTCAAGTTGAAGCCCTAAATAGACATTGCATGGCTCCTAGTGATTGGAGTGGGCTGGCTCAAGCATGCCTAAGCCGCAGACAGTATCTGGATTGGAAAGCCTTTTTGATTGAGTATGCCAACGAGCAGGCTGCAGCTAATCTGACAGCTGGAAAAGCAGCGTGGAACTGGGACATGTTGCTTGGATAGGGACGCTTTGCCAGTCAACAGACAGGATACCCAATACAAGTTTTTGAACAAGTAAATCAGATTTCCATCAAAGCATGGAAGTCATTACCCAATAAGGGAGAGGTGAGTGGTAACCTCACTAAGATACTGCAAGGCCCCATGGAACAATTTTCAGATTTTGTGGCCCATTTGGTAGAGGCTGCAGAGAGAGGTTTTGGTGATCCTGATGCTGCTATGCCACTGATTAAACAACTTGTCTATGAACAATGTATGGAAGAATGTAGGGATGCTATGGATTTCCCCCTTGCTGTGGTTGCACGCATGCCTAGATGGATTCCATGCCTGTTGATGCCCTGAGTGCTATGACGGTGTTTAGATGACAGAGAGATTTTGGCATTACAGCAGCCATAGTTGCAGCAATCTCTTTTGCAGTTGTGGGTACAGCCACGGCTGTTATGGCTATGAGCACATCCATGCAGACAACCTCTAAGCTAAATGAGTTGTCCAAGAATGTGGCTACCGCCTTGGATGCCCAATCCACAATTGGTACTCAACTAAAAGGAGGTTTAATGATTGTAAACCAAAGAATTGATCTGGTGCAGGAGCAAATAGATACCTTGTGGCAGCTGGCCCAGTTGGGATGTGAAATGAAATATCCAGGCTTGTGTGTTACCAGTGTTCAGTATGAGAACTTTACACATGCTGATAATTTGTCATGACAGTTGTTTAGCCATATTTTAGGAAATTGGTCTGCTGATTCTGATGATTTGATGGCACAGCTGCAAGTGGCCATCGTTGCAGTGAATTAAACACATGTGGATGTGGTACTAGCTGCTGGATTGTCATCATGGTTCGCCATCGCCATGGATCATCTGAAAGAGTGGGCAGGAATGGGAGCCATGGCTGTCCTCTTATTGCCTATCTCCTTTGTGGGCCTGTGGTGCCTTTACAAGATGAGGTATGCTCAGGAGCGGCATGCAGCTATGGTTGTCCCCGCATTTACAGCCATTGAGGCAGGGCAGTCCCCCCAAGCATAGCTCGCAGTCATGAACAAGAATTGATCCTTCACACTCAGGTTGTATGGCTTAGCACTGCACTCTGAGTTAGCTCTGGAAGTGAGCAACTCTGAAAAGGGCAAGTCTGGTTCCATGTGGGTTGGTGTCCGAGGCCCCACCTCCCCCCCGATGGGTGTGGCAGTGACTTGGCTGACTACAGGGATTCAGGGTCATTACAATGTCCACTGCGTTACTGGAGATCAGACCACTACCCTTGCCTGTTGCCTTAATAAAACAAAAAGGGGGAACTGTAGAGAGCTGAGTAGTGCCGCACCTTAAAGATGGCACTGGCTTCCGCCTTCCACCTTCCCAATGGTGAGTGCTCTCTGGCGTAAACAAGTCCTTATTTGGTTAAGCCTGTTCAGCCTGTTTGCTTCCGCATAAGAGCAGCCTATCTGCAGGGTCCACGTAGCTCAATGGAGTTGGTCAGCACAAAGGGATTTAAGCCTGTGTGGGCATTTCTCCGGGGACAGAAGAAGCTTGTTCAAGGATCATGAATAAACTGCATGAAGAAGATCTTCCTGGAGTTGCATCTTCCTTGCTGGTCGAGGTTGGGCAAGACAAGAAAATCTCAAGGCCAGAAGGTCCTGGATAGATGTTCTACAAGTACTAAGAGCCCACAAATGCCAGTCCAGGCTATTATACCCAGTATATGTCTCAATCACTATAAATGTAAAAAACAAGGTATTGAATAACAAAGCCAGATTTTCACAAAACATATTCACAAATTTAGCCCTACACAAAGTTCTGGAAGGAAATCTCCAACCCAAGGAAGTTAACAACTCTCACAAAGACATAGGCAATAGATGATGCAACTTCAGCAGAAACCAAAAGAAAAATCAAGACACCACTGACAACAATAAATCTAAAACAAACACGAATTAACAATCAATGGTCCTTACTTTCCCTCAACTTTAGTGGTCTTAACTCACTTATAAAAAGACACAGGCTAACAGATTGGATACGAAGACAGAATCTATCATTCTGTTGCATACAAAAAATATATCTAAGCTTCAAAGACAGACATAATCTCAAGGTAAAGGGTTGGGAAAAAGATCTTCAATCAAATGGATCCAAGAAGCAAGCAAGTTAGACTTCAAACCAAAATCAATCAAAAGAGATGAGGAAAGTCAGTTCATATTCATCACAGAAGTCCATCAAGATGAAGTCTCAATTCTGAACATCTATGCCCCAAATACAAAGGCACCCATATTTGTAAGAAATGCTACTAAAATTCAAAGCTCACATAAAACCTCACACAATTATAGTGGGAGACTTCTACACTTCACTCTCAACACTAGATAGGACCACCAGACAGAACCTTAATGAAGAAACAAAAGAACAAGTTATATCCCAATTGGGTTCACCAGACATCTATAGAGCATTCCACCCAAACACCAAAGAATATACCTTCTTCTCAGATCCACATGGAACCTTCTCTAAAATTAATCACATACTAGGCAAAATAATAAACCTCAACAAATACAAAAACAAAACAAGAAAAAAATACTTAGAATAGTCCCCTGTATCTTATCAGAACACTATGCTTTAAAATTGGAATTCAACAAAAACACAAATTGTGGAAACACTCCAAATTCATGGAAACTGAATAATGTGCGATTGCACCATTACTGGGTCAAGGAAGAAATAAAGAAAGAAATTAAAGATTTCCAAGAATTCAATGAGAATGAAGACCCAACATACCCGAACTTATGAGACAATTTGAAAGCAGTGCTATGAAGGAAAGTTCATTGCACTAAGTGTCCATATGAAGAAAACAGAGGATAGTCACATTAAACAATTAAAAGCACAACTAAAAGCCCTAGAACAAAAAGAAGCAAACTCACCCTGGAGGAATAGATGTAAGGAAATAATCAATTTGAGGGCTGAAATCAATAACATAGAAACTAGGAAAACAATACAAAGAATCAATGTAACAAAGAGTTTGTTTTTTTAAGAAAATCAATAAGATAGACAAACCATTATCCAAACTAACTAAAAAAGCAGAGCGAGAGAGAACATACAAATCAACAAAATGAGAAATGAAAAGGAGGATATAACAATACTGAGGAAATCCAGAGAATTTTTAGGTCATACTTTGAAAACCTGTACTCCACAAAATTTGAAAATTCAAAGGAAATAGACAAATTTCTGGATAGCTATCACTTATAAAAATTAAATCAAGAACAGGCAAGCAACTTTTTAATACCGCTAACCCCTAATGAAATAGAAGTGGTCATCAAAATACTCCTGAGCAAAAAATGCCCAGGACCAGATGGCTTCAGCGCAGAATTCTTCCAGAAATTCAAGGAAGTACTAATACCAATACTCCTCAAATTGTTCCACACAATGGAAGCAGAAGGTTCATCACCTCTTTTTATGAGGCAACAATTACCTTGGTATGACGCCACACAAAGACACAACTAAGAAAGAGAACTACAGACCAATATCCATGATGAACATTGATGCAAAAATACTTAATAAAATACTGACAAATCAAAGTAGGCTTCATCCCAGGTTTGCAGGGATGGTTCAAAATAGGAAAATCTATTAATGTGTTCCATCATATAAACAAACTGAAAAAGAAAAACCAAACCATATGTTCATCTCACTAGATGCTGAAAAAGCCTATGACAAAATCCAACACCCTTTCATGATAAAGGTCTTGGAGAGATCAGGGATAACAGGAACATACTTAAACATAATGAAACAATATATATTAAACCATAAGCCAACATCAAACTGAATGGAGAGATGCTTAAGGAGATTCCTCTAATATCAGGAATAAGACAATGCTGCCCACTCTCTCCATATCTCTTCATAATTGTACTTGAAATTCTAATTAAAGCAATAAGACAACAAAAGGAGAACTAGGGGATACAAATTGGAAAGAAAGAAGTCAAACTATCACTATTTGCAGATGATATAATAGTTTTAATAAGTGACCAGAAAAACTCAACCATGGAACACTTACAGCTGATAAACACCTTCAGCAAATGGGCAGGATACAGATAAACTCAAAATAGTCAGTAGCTCTACTACATACAGACGACAAAGAGGCTGAGAAAGAAATCAGAGAATCATCACCCTTTACAATAGCCACAAACAACATAAAGTATCTTGGGGTAATGCATACCCAACAAGTGAAAAATCTATATAGCAAGAACTTTGTGTCTTTAATAAAGAAATTAAAGGTACCAGAAAATGGAGAGATCTCCCATGCTCTTGGATAGGTAGGATAAGCATAGTAAAAATGGCAATCTTACCAAAAGCAATCTACACATTCAATGCAATCCCCATTAAAATCCCAGCACAATTCTTCACTAAACTTGAATGGATAATAATCAACTTTATATAAAAAAACAAAAGACACAGGATAGATAAAAACAGTGTACAATAAAGGAACTTCAGGAGGCATCACCATCCCCAACTTCAAACTCTATTATAGAGCTATAGCCCTGAAAACTGCCTGGTATTCTAGATAGGTAGAACAATGGAATCAAATAGAAAATCCTGATATTAACCCACACAGCTATGAGCACCTGATTTTTGACAAAACAGCTAAAAGTAAACAATGGGAAGAGGAAAGCATCTTCAACAAATGGTGCTGGCAGAACTGGATAATAGCATGTAGAAGATTACAGATAGACCCATGTCTATCACCATGCACAAAACTCAAGTCCAAATAGATCAAAAACCTCAACAAAAATCCAGCCACACTGAATCTCTTAGAAGAGAAAGTGGGAGGTACCCTTCAACAAATTGGTACAGGAGAGTGCTTCCTGAATATAACACCAGTAGCACAGACCCTGAGATCAACAATTAATAAGTGGGACTTCCTCAAACTTAGAAGCTTCTGTAAGGCAAAGGACACAGTGGACAAGACCAAACGGCAGCCCACAGACTGGGAAAATATTTTTACCAATCCTACATCTGACAAAGGGCTGATCTCCAAAATATACAAAGAACTCAAGAAACTAGACAACAAAACACCAAATAGCCCTATTAAGAAATGGGGTACAGAATTGAAAAAAGAATTCTCAATAGAGGAAATCAAAGAGGCTGAAAGACACTTAAGAAAATGTTGAACATCCTTAGTTAGCAGGGAAATGCATATCAAAACATCTTTGAGATACCATCTTACTCCTGCCAGAATGGCTAAAATTAGAAACACTAATGACACCTTATGCTGGAGAGGATGTAGAGAAAGGGGAACACTCCTTCACTGCTGGTGGGAATGCAAACTCATACAGCCATTTTGGAGATCAGTATGGCACTTCCTCAGGAAAATCGGAATCAGTTTACCACAGGACCTGGCAATTCCAATGTTAATTATATACCCAAATGACCCACATCCATGCAACAAAGACATGTGCTCAACTATGTTCGTAGCAGCATTATTTGTGATAGCAAGAACCTGGAAGCAACCTAGATGCCCCTCAACTGAAGAATGGATAAAGAGGATGTGACACATTTACACAGAGGATGTGACACATTTACACAATGGAATACCACTCAGCGGAAAAAAAAACAAAAAACAAACAAACAAAAACAAAAACAGACAAACAACAACAACAGCAACAACAACAAAACCAATGGAATCTTGAAATTTGCAGGCAAATGCATGAAACTTAAAGAAACCAATCTGAATGAGGTAACCCAGTCATAAAAAGAGGAACATGGTATATACTCCCTCATATATGGATTTTAGACGTAGAGGAAAGGATCACCAGACAATAATTCACACCTCCAGAGAAACTTGGATACAAGGAGGAATCTAAGGTCCCTCACAGTAGGCAAAGGAAAAATATTTCATGAGCATGTTGGGAGTGGGTGAGGGTCAGTGAGTGGAGAGGAAGTTAGAAGAAAGAGAAGAGGAGCAGAGGCAAACATGTGGGACTAGGAAGATTCAATCAGGGGAGGAATAGACAGAGAAAAAAAGAGAGAGAAAGAGATACCATGAAAGAGTGAGCCATTATTAGGTTTGAAGAGAAAACTGACTCCAGAGAAATGTTCAGAGACCTACAAAACTGACCCCAAATAACAATTTGAGCAACAGTGGAAAGGCTACCATAAATGCCCTTCCCTGATAATGAGATTGATGACTAACTTATCCACTGTTATAGAGCCCTCATCTAGTAGCTGATGGAAGCAGAAGCAAACACCCACAGCTAAACACTGAGCCAAACTGGAGTCCAGATGCAGAGAGGTAGGACAAGACCAGGCTACAGAAACCCACAGGGATACCTGAACAAGGAGGAGCTAATGGGCCCACAGACTGATAGCTGGGAAATCAGTATTGGACTGACTCAGACCCCCTGAACATGAGTCTAAGTTAGATGGCCTGGGCAGTCTATGGGTCCTCTGATAGAGGAACCAGGATGTATCATCTCTGGTGCAGGAAAGACTTTGGGAGCACATTCCCTATGGAGGGATACTCCATTAACCTAGATGCAGGAGGGAGGGCCTAGTCCCTACTTCAAATGACTTGACAGTTTTTGATCAACCCTCCTAGAAGGCATTATCTTACCTGTGGGGTAGGGGGGAATGGGATAGGAGGGTGGTCGGGTGCATGGGAGGGTGAGAGAGAGGGAGGGATTAAGGGAGAGTGAGAAAAACGGGATTGATATGTAAAATAAGAAAAATAAAATAAAAAGAAAAGACAAGAGGGGAAAAAAAGAAAATGGGGTCAAGACCAGGCTACAGAAACCCATAGAGACACCTGACCTGAACAAGGGGGAGCTCATGGAGCCCTAGACTGATAGCTGGGAAACAAGGTTTGAACCAACTCAGACCCCCTCTATGTGGGTCTCAGAAGGCCTGGGCAGTCTAAGGGCCTCTGACAGTGAAACCAGGACATATCCCTGGTGCACAAAAGGACTTTGGGAGCACATTCCCCATTGAGGGATACTCCCTTAGCCTAGAGGCAGAAGGGAGGGCCTAGTCCCTACTCCAAATGACTTGACAGATTTTGATGATCCTCCTGGAAGTATCACCCTCCCTATTTTGTAGGGAGGGGGTTAAATGGTAGGGGTGTTGGGAGTGAGGGAGTGAGGGAGAAGGAACTGGGATCGATATGTCAAATAAGAAAAAAGTTATAAACATACAAAAAAGAAATGGAGGAAAACACAAACAAAAAATGGAAAATATTGGCAAATCGCTTAAAGAAAGCCAAGAAAAAGCACTCAAATGAGTGAAGGAAATGTTTCAAGACATGAAATTTGAAATAGAGGCAATAAAGATAACACAAACTGAGGGAAACGGAAAATCTGGGTAAATGATCAGAAACCACAAATGGGAGCATAAGCAACAGAATACAAGTGATGGAAGACATAATTTCAGGCATTGAAGATATGATAGAGTAAATAGATTCATCTTTCAAAGAAATTTTTAAATCAAACAAATCTTTAAGGCAAAACATGCAGGGAATCTTGGACACATGAAAAGATTGAACCCAAGAATAATAGGGTAGAAGAAGAAATCCAACTCAAAGGCATAGAAAATATATTCAATAAAATCATAGTAGAAAACTTACCCAACCTAAAGAAGGACATGCCTATGAAAATACAAGTGGCTTCCTGAGCACCAAATAAACTGGACCAAAACAAAAAGGCCACTAGCCACATAATGATCAAAACAATAAACATTCAGAATTAAATAAAAAAAGAATATGAAGAGCTGCAAAGTAGAAAAGCCAGGTAGCATATAATGACAGACCTATCAGAATGTATTACACCAGAATTCTCAACAGAAACAATCAAAGGCAAAAGGTACTGCTCCGATGTTATGCAGACACTAGCGGAACACAGATGCCAGCCCAGACTCCTTTACCCAGCAAAGTTTCCAATAACCAAAGATGGAGAAAACAAGATGTTCCATGATAAAACCAAATTTAAACAATACCTATTCACGAACCCAGCCCTACAGAAAGTACTAGAAGGGAAACACCAACCCAAGGAAATCACATACATCCACAAGAACACAAGAAATAGATAAGCTTACAGCAGCAAATCCCAAAGAAGGGAATTGAACAATGGCATTACCAACAATAAAAACAAAAATAAAAAATGTAAAAGACACAAGTTAACTGAATGAATACAACAACAGAATCTATTCTTCTGCTGCATAGAAGAAATGTACCTCACCTTCTCTGACAAACATTACCTCAGAGTAAAGTGTTTGGCAAAATCTTTCAAATCAAATGGATTTAAGAAACAAGCTGGTGTAACTATACTAATATCTAATAAAATAGATTTCAAACTAAAATCAATCAAAAACAGATAATGAAGGGCATTTCATATTTATCAGGAAAAATCTATCAAGATGAAATCTCAATTCTGAGTATCTATGCCCCAAACACAAGGGCTCTTGCATCTGTAAAAGAAATATTACTAAAGCTTAAATCACAAATCAAACCCTATTAGAGGAAGACTCCAACACCCCACTCCCACCACTGGACAGATCTGCCAGACAGAAGCTTAACAGAGAAATAAGGGAACTAACAGACTTTATGACTGAAATGGACTTAACAGACTTCTATAGAACATTCTACCCAAACACAAAAGAACATACTTTCTTTTCAGCACCTCATGGAACCTTCTCAATAAAAACCACATACTCTGTAACAAAGCAAACCTCCACAGATACAAAAATTGAAATAAACCTCTGTACCCTATTAGGTCACCACAGCTTAAAGTTAGAACTCAACAGCAACATTAATTTCAAAAAGCCTACAATACATGGAAATTGAACAATGATCAACTGAACCACCACTGGCTCAAGGAAGAAGTAAATAAAGGAATAAAAGACTTCCTAAAATTTAATGAAAATGACCTCACAACATACCCAAATTTATGAAACACAATGAAAACAGTGCTAAGAGCAAAAGTCATAGCACTAAATGCTTACATAAAGAAGACGGAAAAATCCCACACTAGAGAATTAACAGAACAACTGAAAGTGCTAGAACAAAAGGGGGCAAACTCACCCAGAAGGAGTAGACAGTGAGAAACAGTCAAATTTAAGGCTGAAATATATAAAATAGAAACAATGAAAACAATGCAAATAATCAGTGCAAAGAATCAATGAGACAAAGAGTTGGTTCTTTGAGAAATTCAACAAAATAGACAAATCTTTATCCAAACTAACCAAAGGAAAGAGAGAGAATATCCAAATTAACAAAATCAGAAATGAAAAGGGAACATGACAACAAACACTGGGAAAATCTGGAGAATCATCAGATAATATTTCAAAAACCTGTGCTCCACAAAACTGGAAAATTTTAAGGATGTGGGCAATTTTATGGAAAGGTACCACATACCAAAATTGAATCAAGAACCGATAAACAACTTAAATACACCTATAACCCCTAAGGAAATAGAAACAGTTATCAATTATCTCCCAACCAAAAAAGCCCAGGCAGAGATGGATTCAGTACAGAATTCTGCCAGATATTAAAAGAAGAACTAATACCAATATTTCTTAAATTATTCCACACAATAGATACAGAAGGAACATTGCCAAATTCTTTTTATGTGGCTACAATTACACGGAAATACAAACCACACAAAGCTACAACTAAGGAAGAGTATTACAGACCAATTTGCCTCCTGAACATAGATGCAAAAATACTCAATAAAACATTGGAAAAACAAATTCAAGAACACATCAGAAATGTCATCCACCATGACCAAGTAGGATCACCTCAGAGATGCAAGGATGGTTCAATATATGAAAATCCATTAATGTAAACAAACTAAAAGAAAAGTACCATGTGATTATCTCACTAGATGCTGAAAAAGCCTTCATCAGAATTCAACATCCCTTCATGATAAAGTTCTTGAAGAGAACATGTATATGTAACTAAACATAATAAAGGCAAGATACAGTAACCCAACAGTCAACATCAAACTAAATGGAGAGAAACTCAAAGTAATCCTACTGAAATCAGGAACAAGTCAAGGTTGTTCACTCTCTCCATATCTATTCAACATAGTATGCAAAGTTCTAGCTATAGCATTAAGAGAACAAAGGGAGATCAAAAGGATACAGATTGGAAAAGAAGTCAAAATCTCCCTATTTGCTGATGATATGATAATTTACATAAGTGACCCCAGAAATACTACCAGAGAACTCCTACAACTGATAAAGACCTTCAGTAATGTGGCAGGATACAAGATTAAAAAAAAATCAGTAGCCATAGTATATACAGATGACAAATGGGCTGAGAAGGAAATCAGAGAAACATCACTCTTTAAAATAGCCACAAACAACATAAAATATCTTGAAGTAACACTAATCAAACAAGTGAAAGACCTGTATAGCAAGAACTTCAAAACTTTAAAGAAGGAAATGAAAGAAGATATCAGAAAATGGAAGGATCTCCCATGCTCTTGGATAGGTAGGATAAACAGTAAAAATGGCAATCTTGCCAAAAGCAATCTACAGATTCAATGTAATCCCCATCAAAATTCCAGCACAATTCTTCACAGACCTTGAAAGAACAATACTCAACTTCATGCACAAAAACAAAACAAAACAAACAAAAAACAAAAAACAGGATAGCCAAAGCAATCTTGTACAATAAAGGATCATCTGGGGATATCACAGTTCCTGAATTCAAGCTCTACTATAGAGCGATAGTAATGAAAACAGCTTGGTATTGGCACAAAAAAAGACATGTGAACCAATGAAATTGAATAGAAGACCCTGATATTAACCCACACACCTATAAATACCTAATTTGATATTAACCCACACACTTATGAACACCTAATATTTGACAAAGAATCTAAAATATAAAATGGAAACAAGAAAACATTCAACAAATTCTATAACTGGCTGTCAACATGTAGAAGACTGCAGATAGATCCCTATCTACTTCCATGCACAAAATTGAAGTCCAAATGGATCAAAGACCCCAATGTAAAAACATCCACATTCACCCTCATAGAGGAGAAAGTGGGAAATACATTTGAACACATAGGCACAGGACAGCACTTCCTAAATAAAACACCAGTAGCACAGACTCTGAGAGTAACAATTTATAAAGGGGACCTCCTCAAACTGAGAAACTTCTGTAAAACAAAGAACATGATCAGCAAGACAAAACAGCTCCCTACAGAATGGGGAAAGATCTTCACCAATCCCACAACTGACAGAGGGCCGATCTCCAAAATATACAAAGAACTTAAGAAACTAGACACCAAACCACCAAATAATCCAATTAAAAATGGGGTAGAGATCTAATCAGAATTCTCAATGAGACAATCTCAAATGGCAGAAAGATACTTAAGGAAATGCTCAACATCCTTAGTCATCAGGGAAATGCAAATCAGAACCACTCTGAGATTCCATCTTACACCAATCAGAATGGCTAAGATCAAAAACACCAATGACAACTTATGCTTGAGAGTATGTGAAGAAAGGGGAACACTCCTTCATTGTTGGTGGGAGTGCAAATTTGTACATTCATTGTGGAAATCAGTATGATGATTTCTCAGAAAATTAGGGATCAACCTACCTCAAGATCCTGCAATAACATTGTTGGGCATATACCCAACAGAGGCACATTCACACCACAAGGACATTTGCTCAACTATGTTTATAGCAACATTATTCATAATAGCTCAATCTTGGAAACAACCTAAATGCCCCTTAACCAAAGAATGGATAAAGAAAATGTGTACAAAAAAACAACAACAAACAAAAACCCAATGGAATCTTGAAATCCACAGGTAAAGGGATGGAACTAGAAGAAATCATCCTAAGTGAGGTAACCCAGCCACAGAAAGACAAACATGTTATGTACTCACTACTTACTCATACATGGATATTAGACATAGAGCAAAGGATCACCAGTCTATAATCTACACCTCCAGAGAATCTAGGAAACAAGGAGGACACTAAGAGAGACATACATGATCCCGGGGGAAAGGGGAAAGGAACAAGAGCTCCTAAACAAATTGGGAGCATGGGGGAGGGAGGTAGGATAAAGAGAAGGGGAAAAGAGGAGTAGGGGAAGAACATGAGGGATCAGGAAAATTGAATAGGAGATGAAAAGAGAAGAGCAAGGAAAGAGACATATCATAGGGAGCCATTGTAGGTTTAAAGACAAATATGGCACTAGGGAATTATACAAAGATCCACAAGGATGACACCAACTTGGATTCTAAGCAATAGTGGAGAGGCTACCTTAAATGTCTTTCCCCTATAATGAGAATGATGACTACCTTAAATGCCATCTTAAAGCCTTCATCCAGTAGCTGATGGAAGCAGAATCAGATACCCACAGCTAAGCACTGAGCCAAACTCCTGGAACCCAGTTTTAGAGAGGGAGGAGTGACAAACAAGAGTATCAAGACCATGCTGTAGAAAACCACAGAAACAGCTGACCTGGGCAAGTGGGAACTCATGGACCTCAGTTTGACAGCTGGGGAACCAACATAGGACAAAACCAGGCATCCTGAATGGAGGTGTCAGCTAGGAGGACTGGGCAGTCTATAGAGCCTCTAGCAGTAGAAACAGGATGTATCCCTAGTGCACAAACAGACTTTGGGTGCCCACTGCCCATGGAGGGATACTCTTTCAGCCTAGACACATTGGGGGAGGGCCTACACCCTGCCTCAAATGACTTGACAGATTTTGATGTTCCCTCATGGAAGGCCTCACCCTCCCTGGGGAGTGGGTGGGGTAGGTTATGAGTGGGGTCATTGGGGGGCATAGGAGGATGGGAGGGAGAGGGAACTGGTACTGATAAGTACAATAAATTATATAATAAAAAATTCAAGACACACAAAAATGATGATAAAAAGAAAATGTTTTTGATATTTCCCTTAGCAACAGATGGAGAAGAAAGTCTATTCATTGCTGAGGCCAAAAGACAAAGGCTCCAACTGATTATTTCATTGTTTTCCTCTGACATAAAGCAGTTGTCTCCAAAACCTTTAGGACTGAAAAGTGAATTCAACAGAGTTGTTGGATGTAAAAATGAACATGTAGAAACCAATAACACCTCTATATGTTAGTAGTGACTTATCTGAAAAAGAAATCAAGAATTCTATTTACAAGAGTTAGAACCAATAATAAAATATCTAGAGATAAGTAAATAAATCACCTTAGAATAAATTTAACCAAAGGGAAGGAAAGATGTGTGGTCCCCACAAGCAAAGTTAAAGACATTAATGAAATCAGTTGGAGAGGATGCACACTTAGATTGGAAGAATCTATATTTTCACAACGTTCATATTACACAAATACTACAGATCTAATGCAGTGCTTGAAATCATTACAATATGTCCACAAGACAGAGTCAACGTAATCCTTAACAAAACAAAACCTCAAACAATTTTGTATGGAAACACACAAAATCTTTGAAAATCTAAAGCTATCTTGAGAGGGGAAAACATAGCAGGGGTCATTTGCACTATGTGACTTCTAAATACACTACAAATATGTAGTAATCAAAGACGACAAATATTGGCATAAAAGCAGACACAGAGACCAATGGAATAGAAGTACAAGTCTAGAAGCAAATCTACAATCAACTGATCATCAACTAAGTTGTCAAAAATGCTTCCAGGAAAAGAAAATGTTTTCAATGAACATTGCTTGGAAAATTATGTATCTACACAGAGGAAATAAACTACACTGCTATCATCATTTATAAGAATAAACATGGAGTGAAAGCTTACATGTAAATTATAAAACTACCAGAAGAAAGCATACAGGAAGTGTTTCAATGCATTGGAGTGGGCAAACAATTTTTTTGGACAAGATCTTCAAAATGCATGCATGATGGCTCATGAATACTGGAACTCTGGAGCTCAATGCATGGTTTGTAGGCAACTCAACAGGGCAGAGACTGTCTCTTCTAGGCAGTTTGGTTGATTTGAGCCTAGCCTGTCAGAGACTGTCTCTCAGCACTCTACTGAATACTACTTGTTTAAGTTGAAGAAGAAGGAGCCTTGTGCATTTGGTCAGTTTCTAGGGCTTCTCGAAGGTTCTGTATTGTTTACTTCTTGAGCTTTAATGACTGTCTCTTTAGAACAGCTGTTCTCAAGCTGTGGGTCACTGCCCCTTTAGGGAACACAAATGACCCTTTCATCAGATATCCTGCATATCAGATATTTAC
The DNA here is from genome assembly GCA_030556225.1 of Cricetiscus sungorus. Taxonomy (NCBI): domain Eukaryota; kingdom Metazoa; phylum Chordata; class Mammalia; order Rodentia; family Cricetidae; genus Cricetiscus; species Cricetiscus sungorus. The sequence continues at coordinate 19,975,169 of JANBXA010000609.1, read as the reverse complement.
ATTAAAACTCATAACAGTAGCAAAATTACAGTTATGAAGTAGCAACAAAAATAATTTTATGGTTGGGGGACACTGCAGCAACAAGCAACTACATTAAATGGTTACAACATTAGGAAGGGTGAGAACTGCTGCTTTACAACATCCTGAGTCTTAACAGGATGGATGATATATTGCATATTTCAAAAAAAAGCTAAAAGAAAAAATAATGTTTATTAATTTCACTACAAAATAAATGATAAATGTTTAAAGAATTACATATGCCTACTATGGCTTAAACATTAAACTAATATATACATATATTGAATGTTACATGGTATCCCATAAATAAAATACATTTTATGTGTAATTGCTACACAATGAGGAACATCTGCTTTGTTGTTGTTTTTCATGGCCCTGAAAGTTGCTAGAGTAGGCTAGGCTGGTTGACCAGCAAACCCCAAGGATCCACTTGTCTGTCTCCATAGCACATACACCAACATCGAGCTTTATTTGTTGTTGCTTAATGTAAATTCTGGGGACTAACTCAGTTATTGCCCCAGCCTTAAAACTTCTAATGTTGAAATGCCTATCATTTTAAAGTAGCTGTACCCCATCCCCAAAAAGTGTAGGAGTTGGGTAGTGATGGTGCTTGCTTTTAATCCCAGCACTCAGGAGGGAGGCAGGTGGATCTCTGTGAGTTTGAGGCCAGCCTGGGCTACACAGTGAGTTCCAGGACAGCTAGGACTGTTACGCAGAGAAACCCTGTCTGGGAAAAAAAATAAAGTAGCTGTAATAAAATGAAATACCTACAAATCTACAAAATATACTACAAACTACAAAACAAAATTTAAAAACCCGCCCAATCATAAACCAATAAATTCAACATCATGAGTCAGAAGGCTCAATATTGTTAGTGTCAGTTTTCTCTAAATTGATTTGTACATTTATTTATTTATTTGGGGTTTCAAGATTTATAGATTTAATAAGTCACAGTCAAAATTTTTGTAGACATTGAATACTGATTCTATCAAAAGATAAACAAGTTAGAATTTTTAAAAACTTTGGAAGAAAGAGTGAAGTTGAGCCAATTCACAGGACCTGGTTTCAAAACTTACTTTAAGTATTTAATAATTTAATCATGGCATTGGCAAAACTATAGACACATAAATCAATGGGACAGGACAAGTTCAATGTATGCAAGAGTATTTCAAGGGATAAAAGGTAGTGTGGCTGGAAAATGGTGCTAAAATAATTAGGTATCATAGGGATAAAAATGAATTCCATTCTATGTCTTAGATTTGACACAAAAATTTACTAAAAACGAAGTCAGTTCTGGTGATTTATTACATAGAAAAGTGGCTATAGAGAATTTTCATTTTCTACTTTTGAAATGATCTTGGCAAATTTTGAACACATCCACCACAAATAAATGGTAAATGTTTGATGGAACTTCTTATCCTAATTTGAACATAAACACATACACACACACACACACACACACACAGAGAGAGAGAGAGAGAGAGAGAGAGAGAGAGAGAGAGAGAGAGAGAGAGAGAGGTACATTAATGCATGAATCTTTATTTGAACTATGACTTTACAATTAAAAATGAATTTTAGATTTAATAAAAGTATGAAATTTCAGGTGAAATATAGAAGATATCTATGGCTAGATAGAAGATCCTGGGCTAAACAATAAGTTTTCAGGTGCAAACAAAAAGTGTGATTCATGGACTGGGGCCAGGATCAGTTGTTGTAGGACTTGCTTAGCATGTGTGAAGCCCTGTGCTTCATCCCTAGCAGCGCATAGAACTGAGTGCAGTGGTGCATGCCTGTAGCCTTGTACCCAGGAGGCTCACAAGTTTATAATGATCCTCAGCTACATAGCAAGTACAAGGTCAGCCTAGGGGACACAAGACCCTGTCTCAAGGGGAAAACGACACGATACATAAAAGAAAAGCTCTATGAACCATGCTTTTCCAAAATTAAAACCTTAAGGGGGTGATACATTCCTAAGAAGATGAAGAGAAATCATAGACTGGAAAAATATTTACAAATAAGATAATAGGCAAAAGAATTATGTCTAGACTATGTAATGCACATTCAAGATCAACAAGAAAACATACAGTCTCTCAAGATGGAGCAAAATATATGAAGGAGTGCCTCACCAAATAGTGTGGATGAAAGCCAGACTATAAAATATGATCATTAGCTGAGGAAATACAAGTTTAAAGCCCTGATGAGCTGCTTCCATATCTATTAAAATAGCTAAAATAAAATTCTAGCAATGCGAAGTACTGACACAGATATGGAGCAACTGATATCCATGCCTGATGGGATTGAAGTATGATAAAGTCATTTTTGAAGAGTTTGTGATTTTCTTATGAAGTTTCATTTACTGTGTGACTTATTAATCTCACTCTTATGTGTTTATTATTTGCAACAGAGAAATAGAAACTAATGTTCCCATACAAAGTTTATATTTGAATGGTTAGAAAAATTTTGTTCATCTAAGCAATAGTGAAGAGGCTACCTTAAATACCCTTCCCCAATAATGAGATTGATGACTACCTTATATGCCATCCTAGAGCTTTCATCCAGTAGCTGATGGAAACAGAAGCAGATACCCACAGCTAAACACTGAGCTAAACTCCTGGAATCCAGTTGTAGAGAGGGAGGAGTGATGATCAAATGAGTCAAGACCATGCTGGGAAAACCCACATAAACAGCTGCCCTGAATAAGGGAGAGCTAATGGACTCCAGTCTGATAGCTGGGAAACCAGCATAATACTGACCCAGACCCCTTGAATGTGGGTATTAATTATGAGGACTGGGCAGTCTATGGCGTCTCTGGTAGTAGATCAGTATTTATCCCTAGTATACTAATGCACATTGGGAGCCCATTCCAAACAGAGAGATACTCCCTCAGCCTAGACACATGGGGGAGGGCCTGGGCCATGCTCCAAATGATATGACAGATTTTGAAGACTTCCCATGGAAGGCCTCACCCTTCCTGGGGAGCAGAAAGGGAATGGGATAGGATGGGTGTTGGGGGGGGGCAGAGGAGGACCAGAGGGTTAGGGAACAGAGATTGACATGTAAAACAAGCTTGTTTCAAATTTAAATAAAAAAAAATCAAAAACAGGAAAACTAGAAAAATTTTGTTCATATAGCATTGAACTAGAAACAATGCATACAGCCTTCAGTAGGTAAATAGATCCACTGTGGAATGCCTATAAAATTGAATGCTATTAAACCATTAAATTAAGAGATACATGTAAGAATAAGTGAATATCAAATTGGTTTACATGGTGAAAGTCAGATTCAAAGGTTCCCATGTTGAATTTAATTTCATCTCTATGGCATTCTGGAACAGAAAGATCTATAGTTCTGGAAAACAGGTAATTTACTATCAAAGATTAGAGAAGGGAGAATGCTTGACTCCAAAGAAGCACTGAGACTGTGGTGTCAACTACATAATGCTCTGTGTTTGTTAGAATTCATAGTGTGTGCCTAAAAGAGTATTTCATTGTACAAAAACAAGCAAAGGGTAGCTGCAAAACTCTTATGTCTCCAGACATAAAGGTTAGCATTATTAAGCACCAAAGCTAATTTAAACAAGAAGCAAATGAACATATTCCAGAAGTATTCTCTTCAGATTGTCCTATTATAATCATTAAGTCAATTATCAGGGGTATTTTAGTAGAGCTTGCATTTTATGTATAAAAAATCAGTAGAACTTTTTGAAACCTGCCATTTCAAAGATGTTAGCTGATGTAATCACTCTCATTCCTCATTGGTCATGAAGGGACCACATGGAAATGCTAGTGCTTGTGGCTATATACACATAGCAGAAAAGGTAAGCCATGTTTAAAGTCTGTTGAATTTCTTTGGAACACTGGCTTTTATTTCAGTATTGGGATGGAACTCTTGTTAGACAATTATTCACTAACTGAGCACTGGTGTGATAGTTTAGTTAACTCAGGTCAAGGAACTGATACAAAACCAATTTTAAAAATTGGGACTTTAGTGATTAGTCTGGGGAAAATAATAAAGAAAATATTTTCTGCATCTTACCACTCTTACCACAAAAATATCCATCACCTTGCTACTTTCTTTGGATTCTGGAGGGCCCTAAAATTTTATTCACATATTGCAGCAGCACTATGGCTCACAGATTGGATGATGCCAATGTCTGCTGGTAATAATGGTGTTCTGCAGCAATGCCAGTGACCCTGCTTTTTAGGCCATATGGCCTGAAAACTAAATGGCTTTAGAAGTATAAACAATGAGAAAAATAGTGTGGCTTTTTTTCTCCAGTGAAATATACTACAACTTCTGTGTTGGCGTGGGGGCATGTTACGGTAGGTTTTTCCTGCCGACTGCCGCCAGTCCTGCTGCCACAGTCCCACTGCCACGTGAGCCCCAAATAATATTCAGAGACTCTGTATTTGATACAATCCTGTTGGCCAGTTACCATTATTGTTTGTGGGCTAGCTCTGTCTTAATTATTAACCCATTTCTACTTATCTAAGTATTTCCACATGGCTCATCTTATCAGGGAGCAGCGGCTGGCGTCTTCCTTCCTCCCTGGTCTACATCTTGACTCCTCTCTACCACTTCCTCTTTCCTCCTGCTGATCTCCTAGCCCCATACGGGTCTGCCAGGTCCTCTAGCACAAGGCAATGATGAAATTGATCAGTTATTGATAGGAAGTGTGCTAGAAGCCTCAGAGTTTCATAAGAAACACCATGTGAACAGCAAAGGATTGAAAAAGGATTTTTCTATCACTTGGCAACAAGCCAAGGAAATAGTAAGGAAATGTCCTGCTTGCTCATTCTATAACCAAACTGCTTTACCACCAGGCAGTAACCCTAAAGGTATAAATAGAAATGAAATATGGCAAATGGATGTGTTTCATTTTGCAGAATTTGGAAAATTAAAATACGTACATCACACTATATATACATTTTCAGGGTTTCAATGGGCTACTGCTCTGAGCTCTGAAAAGGCTGATTCTGTTATTACACACCTTTTAGAGGTAATGGCCATTATGGGCATACCTGCACAAATAAAAACTGACAACATTCCAGCATATATTTCCAGCAAATTGAAACAGTTTTTTGAGTATTATAACATAAAACACATAACTGGTATACCACACAATCCTACAGGACAAGCAGTAGTTGAGAGATCTAATCGTACTTTAAAGGAAATGCTCCATAAACAGGCAGGAGGAACCAAGACACCCAAACACAGATTACATAATGCTTTATTAACATTAAACATTCTTAATGCTGATGAAAAGGAAAAAACAGCTGCACAAAGACACTGGACAATAGAAAAAACTTCTGAACTACATCAGCCGGTGTACTTCAAGGATGTATTGACCTCAGAATGGAAACCAGGATATGTGTTACATTGGGGTAGGGGTTTTGCATTTGTATCTACAGGAGAAGAAAAGCTATGAATACCATCTAAGTTAATTAAGATCCGGGTTGAACAAGAGTAACATCTTAATGAAGAGAAATGACAAGTCATCCAATAAATAAGGTCCCATGAGATGTGCGGAGACTTCTCAAAGGTAGGGGAAGTGTTCTGTTATTGTACTTACAGGAAAACAGAGAACACCTATCTTCAAACAACCAAGAGACACTAAACATGTAGGTACCTACAGAAGAGAAACAGCTCTCCAGAAAGAATCACTTAATGAAGAGGAATCTGATTAATGGTAAAAATATTTAAGTCTAGTAAACTGTTCCTATACTGAAATCTATTTCTCTTTACTATCTAATATTTCTGTAGTCCCAATTCATGTAAACCAATGCTGGCTTTGGAATTGGATTTGGCTTTCCTTCTCTAAATTCAAGCATGTTGTTAAGATTAAATTCACAGTTTTTGCCTTATATCAAGAAGCCATTTGGTGTAAGGCAGAAGAAAACAAAATCTAAGGACTCATTCAATTATTTGCAATTTTCTCTCTGAAATCCTAATTTTCTCATTTACATTTTAATGCTTATTGTTGCCTTTCCCTAATGCATTCCGAAAAAATTAAAAATTTTACCTTGATATTGATATTTAAGTTTTCCACAAGGACTATAACAGTTCTCAACAGCAATCTTTGAACACTCCGGAAAGGAGATGGGGCCCCAATTGGACATTTCCACTTGACTCAACCTGATGCATCTGGACTACAAACTTCACCCTAAACTGGTTTGAGACTGCTTTTCTCGAGACAACTCATGACTAGCTAGCTGTATTGGTGCACCTTCTTATTACAACATGGCCAGAGTTTCAAGCAGAATTCCAGTCAAGCATTTTCTGCCACACAATGACTACCTACATATGTTACAGCCAGTTCTGTTGAGAAATTTGGTTGCTTAAAATTTTCTTCTAACAGGATCCCATGGAGAAATCATCGTCCCATTTCAGCAGGAAGTAACCTTAAGATAACGATGCCCCCTTTTCCCACTCTTGGAATTTAGGAATAATATTCATCTTCATAGGCTTGGTCTTAGTTACTTGGGGTTGGGTTTGGAAGGTGATACTTAGACTTGGTTATCTCTTTTAGACAGGAATAGGGTATGGTTGGGAAAGGTATGATTCAGAATGGATATAGGTAGATTAGCCTATTTTCTTGTGAATTATTTAGTAAGAGTGAGACATTAGTATTACAGCTTACATTGTTATATATTATTATTTGTGGTAACCTATGTAAAATTAAGTTTATTCCCTTCCTGGAAGAATTGTATCTTATATTTGTTATATTGTGTGAAATCTTACCATTTATGATGTTTTATGCACATTATACTTGCCATATTCTATGTATGTATACTTTTGCTTGTGTTCAAGACATTTTGTATTTGATACAATTTGGGATATTTGTCTTCCTGCCCTTTAGAGCTCTACGTCTTGTTTAGACATTTTTACTCTACCTCTACTTTAGGAATTTACATGTGCATATATATATATATATATATATATATATATATATATATATATATATTGTAAATAGTTATATTTTTTAGGTATTTATCCTTGCTTTATTCAAGGAAGTTTTATTCAGGTTTGTTAGCCAAGTTCCTGAGTATTACAGATTATCCTCACCCATGTTTCCTTTGCCTATGAGATTAGTCAGACATAGATGCTTAATCTTCAATCACTTCATAGACATGCAGAACATGGCATTTAAATGTTTTTATATTACTTCTCTGTTGACATGAGACACTGTTGCTCCTGACAGCACCGTGCACTTTCCTGAAAGTATGTTGGACACTGTTGTTACTACTTCTGGAGTTCATCCTCGCTTCAGTTAATGGCCTCTTGGGCAAGGAACTGCCTCAACCTTGACCACTGATTGGACATGCAGTCCTATATGCTTGCAGGAGACAAACATAGAAGACTGCGGAACCTTGCCAAGTTAGGGTAAGACAGCCTTTCTACCTCCCTGCTTTTGTTGTGGTCTGTCAAATACTCCTGGCCTTAGCCAAAACTGGCTGTACCAATGTTGCTGTGAGACCTTGGTGACTGTCCAGGTAGCTTGCTGTTTCTGTCCTTGCTGCACATTTTGGAAGTTGCCCATCTGCACTTCCTGCCTACACTAGTATTGTTATTTTCCTTCTCATGTCTTGATGAGGTTGTAGATTAAACTATCTTAGGTATTATTCTCTCTTCCTAGTTAGATATATTAGGTACTAGACTTAAGCTTTTCAGCTTAGCACAAATCTATTGTAAACTCCCTTATGCCTTCACCCTAGGACTAGGTATGTTTGTGGTTTTGTTCTCGATTTTCCTTTTCTTAGAGCACACTTGTTATTCACTGTTTTGTATATAGTTTTGTATCAAGCTTAAATCTTTTCTTTAGACTAAAAGGGGAATTGTAGTGGGATATTCACTGTGCCTGCTTCTGTGGCACTGACCACACCCATTGAGGGGTGGAGCCAGGGGCAGAAGTGACCTGTGGGACTTGGTCTCGGAAGGAGGTGGAGAAAGCTCTTTCTGGCGGGACATGGAGAGAGGAGCATCCAGTTTTAACTGCTGTGTTCATCTGTCTGTGTTGTGAGTTGTTTTTCCCTTAATTAACATCTATTCGGCCTATTCGTTTATCCTGACCCTTATTAAACCGCATTAGGGGCAAACCATGACACACACACACACACACAGAGAGAGAGAGAGAGAGAGAGAGAGAGAGAGAGAGAGAGAGAGAGAGAGAGAGAGAGAGAGAGAGAGAGAATACAGGAAAGAAAGAAAGACAGTGGATTTCCTCATGAATTACTAAGTGATCATGAATTCTAACTTATCTGGACTATGACAGCCTTCCCCAATTTCCTCTTATAAACGCATCTCAGTGACCCATTTGATTAAATAATTTGTATCAATATTTGAGCCTTCTGTATACAGAAAGCTCCATCCTGGTGCACTGTAAGAGCACTGAATGTTGTACTGATTAATACTTAAAAGTAATCATTTCTTTTAAAATTGGTCTGTAATCTACAGCACTTGCCAATTCTCACAGCGTAAATGTTCCCACCACAGCATATTTCAAGCCAAGGATGTAGTGTCACTAAACATGGAGTTGGAAAAAAAGTGTACCATAGCTCATCATCACAGCGTTTCCACCATACGAACACAGATATCAGTGTTGAGACACAAGCACACAGGAAAATTAAGTGACATAAGTAGGCTAATGAGTTTTGACCATTCACTGATTTTCTTCTTAATATCATTTGTTTAATTATAGGCTTATGTAATGTAACTTTTGATATCTGTCTTTCATAATCATCTCACACAGTTCCTGAAAGTATAAACACTGGTTTCATGACCAGCATGAGGACAACAGTTAAAGATTTTTACCTTGCAAATTTATCACTAGGCATGGAAAATTCTCAAGGAAGAGTAATTTTCAGACATTTAGCTCACTTTTTCTTCTGATTTGTATAGAGCATTTTATTAGTTACTTAAGATGTGTTGATTAAAATAGAATAATCATATATGTATATAGTTCACAGTGCTATTTCTACACATTCACATAGCATGCATTGATCATGTTCATGTCCCACTCCTTCACCCTCCCCACAGTCCCTTGGCAGCTTTCTGAGTCCCCAATAATCACTATTCTATTTTCAGGCTGATGGCCTCAGTGACAATGCTAGCTGGCTCCCTTTTGATTATTGTAAATCATTATTTCAATGAACTGATTCTTTCCCCCTTGGGAACTTTCCAAGCTAAATTATAAGGCTTTTAAAGGAAATAAGCAGGTATTTTTCTGCATTCTGTAGCATCACAATAAATATTCATTAAATAGGACTTCTATTTTCCATGCCAAACATGAAAATTAGGGTCTTTAGATTCTAAATTAATCTAATAAGCTGTCAAGATGCACCATGTTCTCATTTTAATAATGTTAGACTTACAAAAGTGATAGAAAATAGATGTTACAAATGTACCTAATTACATTAAAAATGTTATTTTTCTAATTTCTGATGTTTATCTAATCTTCCACATAATGCAAAAATTGATAAACTCTACTTAGAATAATTAAAAGCAACATGGCCTAATTTTTAATGATACCTGACACAGTGTGATTATATTTTTCATCTTACTAAGTTCATATATTGATGTTCTGACTAATTTTTATCCTTGGAAACACATTACTCCTACCAATAATTTTAACTTTATATTCTTTCCAATGAACTAATAGAGGAAAATGTGAATATACTGATAGCACCTCAACATTCAAGATGTTATGTAGGCTAATTTAATAGAAGCCTGGATTAATCATAGCAAATTTTAAGTACCAGTCATATTATGTGTAGAATAAGAATCCCTTGTACTGGCAATGTACTTATTATATTATATTACTTATTATATATATACATATATATATAATGCTGCTTTTGTAAACTTTTGAATTAGAATTACTGTTAGAAAATAATGTTGAAATTGTAATAAAACATAATTATGACTCTGTGTGTACAGTGTGTGTGTGAGATAGAGAAAATGAGAGAGACAGAAGCATACATACACACACACACAAATATATGTCAGGAAGTAACTATACTGAAAGAGGTTTGTTTTTCCTTCTGTAGTTTTTATTTTCTGATAGACTTTAAGTACCAATAATTTAACTCAATCATTAATGTCAATACATAGAGATTAATATTAACTAATTATATAACAAGCCCTCTGTTACTTTGTAGTTTAAAGAATTGTTTAGAATTAATACACTTATTTCAGTTGATGATTTGAGAATTCTAATTTCTTCCTAATTTATGTCATAAAAATAACTTAGATATAATAATTAGAAATACTGTATTTTATCTCTACAGATATTGTTTAAATTTAACAAATATTGCCATGCATGTATAAGCTTTATTTCAAGTGCTTTTCTTTATATTGACTTCATCTACAGTAGTATCAGATTTATTATGTGAGTGAAAATATTGCCCAGAAGCATCCAGGCTATATGAAAAGAATCTAAATAGTTAAATAAGTGACATTTTTATGTTATATTATTAATAGACTCTATAATTTCTAAAACATAATTCAGAGATAAAATTTGAAAATGACTATTTTTCATTTGTTTGTTCAGTGGTGGTTGTTGCATTCCTAGTGTACAGGAAAGTAGAAAAGAAGCTGATTAAGTCCAAATACAGTACAATCTGTCTCATTTTTATTTCATGAAGTTCACTCTTGAATGGGGTATATATTAAATTAGTTATTTCTTTAGATGCATTCATAGCAATCATAATGTAGTCTCCCATCTGTGATGACATTGTCAATGGGGCATCAATGGAGTATAGTTGAAAAATAATCTGAGCTCTGTGGTTCATGTGCCTATGTCTTCAATAACTTCTGCTAATAGAAAAATGCCTAAATGGAGCATTATTAAGGATTAAGCCTTTATAAAAGCTTTCAATACCAACTCTATATGGAGTTCTGGCTTTTGATCAGACTATTAACAAAACCTTAGGTTATTATAAGAGCAACAGAAAATGAAACTTAACAAGTGGCCATTTTCAACCCACTTTGTTGAAACTCAACAAGCACTATTATGGATGGGAAAATTCTGGCTTACTCTCTCATGTGCTGGCTTACTCTCTCATGTGCTTTTGGTGGGTGTCTCAGTTTGGGTTTTGTTGCTGTGAAGAAACAACAAGAAAATGGCAACTCTTATTAAGGAAAGCATTTAACTGGGGCTAGAGGTTTAGTTCATTATCATCATGTTGGGATAAGGTGGCACATGGGCAGTCATGGTGCTAGAGAGGCAGCTGAGAGTTCTACATCTGGATCTGCAATCAGCAAGTAATGAAATTTCACACTAGGCCAAGCTTCAGCACACAAGAACACAAAGTCCACCCTTAGTGACACACTTCCTCCAACAAGGCCACACCTACTCCAACAAGGCCACAGCTCCTAATGTTCAACTTCCTATGGGACAAGCATTCAAACACATAAATCTAGGAGAGCTATTCCTATTTCTTTCGTCTTCTTCTTTTTTTTTTACTCTGTTTTCTTATTTATTTATTTTTATTAATAATATAATTTAAAAATTTTACATGTCGATCTCAGTTTCTTCTCCCTCCCTCCTTCTTACCCTCTTTCCCCTGTGACATGCACCCTGGCCACCCTTCCCTTCCATCCCCCCACTCCCATTCCACTTGTAGGGCTATGCTGTCAAAAGTACCTTGCAGACACATCCCCCATGGAGGGATACCCCCTTCACCAAGAGACAGGAGAGAAGTCCTAGTCCCTACTTCAAATGAGCTATTCCTATTTCAACTATCACATTCCACTCCTGGTCCCCATAGGTGTATATCCATAACATAATGCAGAAATATATTCAGTCTAACTTCAAAAGTCCTTATAGTCTATAACAGTCCCGAACTTATTTAAAAGTCTGAAGTTCAATGTCTCTTCTGAGATTCACACAATCTCTAAACTGTAATGCCCTGTAAAATCAAATGAAAAAAACAGATCACATATTTTCAACATGCATAATGGCACAGGAAATACATTGCCATTCCAGAGGAGAACACAGTAAGGAAATACATTACAGAATTTCATTTTATTTCTCTTTATTTAATTAACATATTTTCATTTATTTTACTTACTGACCACAGTTTCCCCTCCTTCCTCTTCTCCTGTTCCCTCCTCGTGACTCACACCCAGCTCTCCCATTCACTCCTCCTCTGTCTCCAATCAGAAAGCTTCCACAAGCTTTAACATGGCATATCAAGTTGAGGGAGTACTTTGCACATCTCCCTGCATAAAGGCTGAGTAGAGTAATCCAGCATGGGGAACAGGTTCCCTTAAGACAACTAAATGATCTTTATAGCAAAGGAAAATTAAAAAGAATGGAAATATTGAAAAATAACATATGGGTCATTCTTAACTTTTTAAGTTATGAACCTTTTGCAAGTATGCCTCCAAGGTCTCCTTCAAGGATTGTTAAAAACAAATTCTTATTTTTAAAAGACTTTATTTATTATGTGTGCAATGTTCTACCTGAATGTCAGAAGAGGGAAGAGTGCACCAGATTTTATTATAGATGTTTGTGAACCATCATGTAGATGCTGAGAATTGAACTCAAGACCTCTGGAAGAGCAATCAGTGCTCTTAATCTCTGATCTACCTTTCCAGCCCCTAAAACCAAATTCTTGAGCTAAGGGTATAAAATACTTATAAAATGTTTACCTAGCATGTATAAGGCCCTGGCTTTGATATACACTACTGAAAATAAAAACAAACAAAAGACTCAGCCTTCAGACTCCAATGTGACCACAAGTGGAGGCTCAGACCTTGGGCATCTATGTGGCCTTTGGTGACAACATGGAGCACAGATGTCAATTAACCCTTGGTGGGGTAAGACCATGGACCCAGACATAGTCCTTGGCATCAGCCTGGGACTGGATCTCACCATGGTCCTGGGTATCAAGCAGGGATTCCATATCAGCCTGTTCCTCAGCCTTTGTTTCTTCAGTTTCACCCCTTTCCACAGCACATGAACTCTGCCATTCTTTCTCTTCCATTTCTCCACCATATATTTACTCATCATAATGGTGCCTACTCGCCTGGTGCCTCGCTGCACTGGGCAGGCCTGTAAGTGTCTTCTGCCTACCTGAGCCTTCCTAATATATATGTATATGTATATGTATATGTATATGTATATGTATATGTATGTATGTATGTATGTATGTATGTATGTATGTATGTATCGATCCCAGTTCCTTCTCCCTCCCTCTTACCCTCTCTCCCACCCTTTCATGCCCCCCCCAACCACCCTCCCCTCCCATCTACCCACTCCACATATAGGGTGATGCCCTCCATGAGGGGTCATCTATATCTGTCAAGTCATTTGGAGTAGGGAATAGGCCTTCCTTCCTGCCTCTAGGTTAAGGGAGTATCCCTCCACGGGGAATGTGACCCAAAGTCCTTTTGTGCTCCAGGAATACATCCTGGTTCCACTGTCTAAGGTCCCTTAGACTGCTCAGGCCTTCTAGTTGAGACCCATGTTCAGGGGGTCTGAGTCAGGCATTCCTACATCTTTTATTGTTATCTGCAACATTGGTGTATTGCTCTTAAGGTGAAAGATATGCATTTTCATGTTCCATCCTCTCTTTTATCTCCTATAGATGTACTTTTTAAAATCAGTGATGCATCTTATTACATTAGAATATACTATATGGAATATTTTTGAGTCTATGTGCTTGGAATAAGAATAATGCAAACAATTTTATTTCAATTTTATTCCGTACTTGACACTGAGTGTAACATCACTTTTATTATAGACTTTTACTATTTGCTAATTTGGTTCTTTCGGAAAAGCTTTACTATTTTTTGATGGTAACAAACTTTGGGATCAAGAATGAGTAATTAAGTTTTATAACTTGAGAACAATGAATGAATTTAGTTTATTTAATATGGAAAGCAATTGTTTAGAACTTTAAGCAGTTGCTATCTGCATGTCCAGAAGAGGATATGGGTAGGACTAACATGATTTACCAAAACTGAATTTTTGCCTAGTGTTTTTGGAATTTCAAGAATCTAATTAAGATATTTTGTTAATTGGTTTAATATCATTGAGGATTTAGGTATGCTAGATGAGTGGGCAATGATCTTCTCTTTTTTTTTCTTATTTTACATATCAATCCCAGTTCCTTCTCCCTCCTTCCCTCCCTCCTTCCCTCCCTCCCTCCCTCCCTCCCATGCCCCAGACAACCCTCCCATTCCACCCCCATTCTACAGGGAGGGTGATGCCTTCCAGTAGGGATCAACAAAATCTGTCAAGTAATTTGGAGTAGGGACTGGTTCTCCCTCCTGCCTCTAGGTTAGGAGAGTATCCCTCCATGGGGAATGTGCTCCCAAAGTCCTTTCCTGTATCAGGGATACATCCTGGTTCTACTGTCAGAGGTCCCTTAGACTGCCCAGACCTTCTAACTGAGACCCATGTTCAGGGGGTCAAAGTCAGCCCAACACTAGATTCCCAGCTATCAATGAGAGGGGCCCATTATCTCCTCCTTGTTCAGGTCAGCTGTCTCTTTGGGTTTCTGTAGCCTGGTCTTGTCTCCATTTTCTTATCACTCATCCCTCTCTGCATCTGGATTCCAGTTTGGCTCAGTGTTCAGCTGTGGGTGTCTGCTTCTGTTTTTATCAGCTACTAGTTGAGGGGTCTATGATAGTAGATAAGTTAGTCATTAATCTCATTATCAGGGAAGGACATTTAAGGTAGCCTTTCCACTGTTGCTCAGATTGTTAGTTGGGGTCATCCATGTAGGTCTCTGGACATTTCTCTAGAGCCAGTTTTCTCTTCAAACCTATAATGGCTCCATCTATTATGGTATCTTTCTCCTTTTTCTTTTTGTTCTCATCTATTACTTCCCTGACTCAATCTTCCTAGTCTCACATGCTATCCTCCCCTTCTCTTTCTCCTAGTCCCCTCTCCACTCACTGCCCCCCTACTCCCAATATACTCAGGAGATCTTGTTCTTTTCCCCTTCTGTGAGGGACCTTGTATTAGGTCTGTCCTAATATCCTAGTTTCTATGTTAGTGTGAATTATAGGCTGGTGATCCTTTGCTCTATGTCTACAATCCATATATGAGTGAGTACATACCATGTTCCTCTTTTTGTGACTGGGTTACCTCATCCAGGATGGTTTCTTCAAGCTCCATCCATTTGCCTGCAATTTTCAAGATTCTATTGTTTTGTTTTGATTTTTCCGACTGAGTAGTACTCCATTGTGTAAATGTGCCACATCTTCTTTATTCATTCTTCAATTGAGGGGCAACTCCTGCCAGAATGGCTGAAATTAGAAACACCAATGCCAACTTATGCTGGAGAGCATATCGAGAAAGGGGAACACTCCTCCACTGCTGGTGGCAAACTTGTACAGACATTTGGGAGATCAGTATGGCGGTTCCTCAGGAAAATGGGAATCAGTCTACCACAGGACCCAGCAATCCCACTCTTAGACACATACCCAAATGATCCGCATTCATGCAACAAGGACATTTGTTTAACTATGTTCATAGCAGCATTTTTTGTAATAGCAAGAACCTGGAAGCAACCTAGACAATGATATTTTCAAAAGACATGAATTACTAAATAAAAAGCATAATGCCAGGCATAGATATCTTACTAAAAGATTATAGTCAGGGTGGCCTTGGAAGTCTCCAAAATAACACAGGATGTTGTAATTTCTCTCAATTGCCCACCATAACTATATGTTAAGACACGACTGCTGAGGATAAGACTCATTGTGGATACAGGATATGAAGAAATAAACTTTGAACTGACTGATCAACAAATTTTCCATTCTGGCTAGCTTATATAAAGCCAGAATGTGTTATGCAGGTTGCTGGGGGAGTAAAACATCAATGGTCTTTTCTAGCGCTGAACCATTGATGCTACGATATAGACCCACCAGGCAAAGTGTTCTACTGTGCAATAGCAGTATGACTGTTACAGAGTAAGCAGCTACTTTCTGACTAGATTTGAGACCTTCTCTTCACAGGAGGCAATTCAGGCCTGTTACTGTAAATCTTGTCAAATGTCCATGGCTTAGAAAGTCATGGGTCCTAGGGAGAAGCTACTATTGTTATTTGTTATAAATGGCCATGTTGTTAAGCAACCTCCTAAATATTTATGTTTTTACACATAGACCTGAGGTGTTTTCAACTTTGGCCAGAGAAACTTATTTTTGAATTGGGCAGAAACCAATGTTGTGATACAACCATCATAGAATTTATTAACTAGAAGCATTACAGTGTTTTTCAGCTTTCACCCACGTTGTTGAGAGTCTTATAGAACTTCCTCCTACAAGTAATGGCATCTTTTAGATATCTGTCTTCCTGTCTCACAACTGTAGGGATCTTTAGCCCCTTTTGTTATAGAGCACCACATTTCACACCCCCAATTGTGTAGGCTTCCCATTCAATGGGGTCAGATCCCTGGGTCTCTCTAGCTTTGTTGCTGATCTCAGGGTAGGCTATGCTCAAGGACTTGGGTATTGGTAGATACCTTTGAAGAACATAGAACCAAGGGCAAGGCATGGCACAGTTGATGCTACATTGTGAGTTAGGTTAATCTTTGTATGCCACCATAGGCATGTAAAACTGTTTTCTATAACCCTTTCTTCTTCCAGAGAAAATTACACTCTAATTTCTAAATGTGTACATTTGAAAATAGCATTTTGAAATAAAACTAAATTTATGATTCCTAGGAAACTAATACCTCTCCTCTTACTTGTGTGTATGAATTTCTTGTATAACTTGTTATATGTATAACATATAGCTCTTCATTAAAGATCAATGTTAACTATAGTTCCTAATACTCAATAATTATTGAAATGTTTTGAACAAACTGGTTTGCAATCCTGATTCCCTAACTAGGTCAATATAACAAGTGACATTTTTAGAACCTCCATATCCACAATCTTACTTTAAAAGGCTTGAATAGCTCTCATTTCAATAATAAAAATACTGTCTGAGAAAAGTCTCAGTTGTGGTCTGGGTTGGTTTGAAATTGTAATTTAAGTCACTCATGCAATTAGGTAGTTCACCTGAATTCCTCAATGGCCTGGATCAGATCAAGTTTTCCTAACCTCAAGAGCATTGTGAAAAACACTTAAAATTATGTGTGCCATTTCATTATATATATATATATATATATATATATATATGTGTGTGTGTGTGTGTGTGTGTGTGTGTGTATGTATATATATATGTATGATGGGAAATGTCATTCTGTAAATATGTTTCTTATATTGGTTAATGAATAAAACACTGTTGGCCAATAGGAAAGCAAGATAGGAGAGACTAGGAGACAAGGAGGAAAGAGGAAGTGGTAATGAGGAATCAGCATGTAGAGTCCTGAGAGAACAGAGGTCTGGGCCTGCTGTCTGGTAAGATGAGACCACGTGGAAATACTTAGATTAATAGAAATGGGTTAATCATTAAGACAGAGCTAGCCAATAAGAAACAAGTAGCAGGCCAACAGCATTATATCAAATACAGAATGTCAGTGTGTTATTGGGGGCTGGCATGGCAGTGGGACAAGACTGTAGGGAAAAACCTGCTTGTAACAAACATATATATATATATATATATATATATATATATATATATATGGAACTATGTGAAAGAACAGAGTTCTGAGGGTAAAAATGGTGGTTTAGAGATGTCTGATAAGGTGGGAGTAGTTGAGGTCAACAGGACTCATGAGGAACATTTGCCCTGGAAATAGAAGACAATTTTCATGATGGGAATAATGCTAAGCAATTGTGTTCTGAGTGCTACAGATTACTGTGGCTCTGGAAATGCCAATTGATCCATTCTACGACATCTTCTCTCCTCACCTTACACTTCTTGAGCAACTGCTGTTTTAGAAAAGAGATGAAAGATATTAAAAGAGGCACCTAAAACTTCTTAAGCAGGGTACCAAAAACAGCAAAACATGATGACAGATATATGATATATGATAGATAGATGTAAATAGGTAGGTAGGTATATAGATAGATATGGATATGGATAGTATATGGATAGATATATGGATAGATATATCCATATATGGATATATCCAGTATATGGATAGATAGATAGATAGATAGATAGATAGATAGATAGATAGATAGATAGATAGATGATGGATGGATATGTAAGTAGGTAGGTAAGTAGAGAGATAGAGATAGGTAGATAGATAGATAGATGGATGGATGGATGGATAGATAGATAGATAGATAGATAGATAGATAGATAGATAGATAGATAGAAGATACATTGGAACTATACCAGGACTATTACATCTGGGGCCACCATAAAGGACCAGAAGACAGCTCAATGGGTAAAGGCATTTGAAACATAAGCCTGGAAACCTGTATTGAATTCCCAGAAATCACATAATGGTAGGAGAGAAACTACTCCAAAAAATTGTCATCTGAACTCCATAAACACACTGTCTCATGTGTACCCTTCTATCATATCATACACACACATGCATACACTGAAGAGGGAGAATGAGAACATGGTGTTATCTGACTGGAGAAGTGGAGACAGGACACTCCTTGAGATTTGTTGGCCAACCTAGACAAATCAGTGAGTTCCAGGATCAATGAGATCCTGACTCAAAAACTAAAATGGTGAGTGATTGAAGAAGACACCTAATGTTGGCTTGCCTCTGTGTGCGCATATACATGGATGCATGTGAACAGAAGGAGGATCAGGGTAAGCCACAGCCTGGGAGGTGCTATTTAGAATATATCTATCCAACAAAACACTCCTGTTTAAGTTGTATAAATATTTTATATATGTCTTTAAGAAGAGATAACCCAATTGAAGTAGGGCAAATGATGAACATTTTATAAAAGAAGATAACCAAAGGGAACATGAACCTCAAATATTGGGCTATGTCAGGTGAGAAACATAGCCCAATATTAGTATGTTTCTATATATTAATCAGAATAGCTAAAATGAAAAGCAAAACTGTCCACCATTGCTTAGGCATGGTGATAGTAGCTAGAGGTAATCTCAATACCCAGAAGGCTGAGGCAGGAGGATCATGGGTTAAAGGCTGTCCTGAGCTACATAGAAAGTCTCTATGTCCAAAAAGCAATAAAAAAAACATCCGTTGTTCTGGCATTATAAGAATGTGAAGTAATGTCAGGTGGTGTTGATGCACACCTTTAATCCCACCACTCCGGATGGGAGGCAGTGGGATCTCTGTGAGTTTGAAGCCAGCCTGGTCTACAGAGCAAGTTCCAGGGCATGTAGGGCTACACAGAGAAACCCTGTCACCAAAAACCAAATCAAAGAATGTGAACTAACATTCATACATAGCAGATAGGGCATAAATGTTTATATTTGGAAAATTTTTAGGCATTCTTAAAAATATCAAATATATGTCTATGCAAAAGCAGAGTGCTTTCATGACTAGATACATACTCAACAAGAATGCAGACATGTATTTAGTCAACCACTTAGTCAAGAATGTTTGTAACTGTGCACTCATTATTGCTGTAACTACAAAACAACTGTAAAGCTGTGTTTTATATTAACTTCTCTGAACTACTGGAAGTCCATGTAATTGGTAAAAATGTTACTCTAGAAGGTTTGTGAGCACTTTGTTCTTTCCATGGCCTCAGAGACTTGACTTGATTGCGGTAGTAAGGGAATGAAGAAATGATAGGAATGCACAAGAGAGACAGGCTGGGTGGGGGAGGGTGGCTGGATTCTCCAGACGGAGAAACCTCAGTCCCCTGAAATTTCAATGTG
The DNA here is from genome assembly GCA_030556225.1 of Cricetiscus sungorus. Classification (NCBI taxonomy): domain Eukaryota; kingdom Metazoa; phylum Chordata; class Mammalia; order Rodentia; family Cricetidae; genus Cricetiscus; species Cricetiscus sungorus. The sequence continues at coordinate 19,955,425 of JANBXA010000609.1, read as the reverse complement.
GTTATTATATATAGTTGAACAGAGAGGCTGAGTTGTTGTGTACAGTTGAACAAGGAGCAGGTGTTATTACTTACAGAAAAACAAGGAGGCAAGGTTTATGGCACACAACTAGATGATGGAGACAGGTTTAGTTAATCTCTGTAGGGGAAAAGTCTTCAGGAAGAAAAACACTGCTTTGTTCTAAGCAGGCAGGGATTTTTTCCCCTTCATGAATGGCTTTTGAATTAGGACATCCCTCTGGCCTGCAACTATGTTGGTCCTCCTAGGCTTTTGGCCTTGTGACTTAATCTGCAGATGTGGGGACATGCCCGCCTCCATAATCACATGAGCCAGTTTTGTAAAAATAAATCTCTTGTGGTGTGTGTGTGTGTGTGTCGTGTGTGTGTGTGTGTGTGTGTGTGTGAGAAAGAGAGAGAGAGAGAGAG